>JAEAOA010001415.1:837500-1476810 GCA_016746295.1 Potamilus streckersoni
CTATCTACACTCATTCTGGATTCCTATGAAAGAAATGACGGTATATAGGGTTAATTATAGCGAATTATAAATATACACCACACAAAACGGAAAATGTTATCCCTGGAGTCTGTATGAGAATGCTTGATAATATAGGCAGAATTAATATTTAATACAAATAATACTATCATAGAGAGCCTAATATTATCAAGCATTCTATCATAGAATCCATGAACAGCACATTTTGAGATCGTAGTGATATATTTTTATTTTTAGCGAATTTGGATATGTTTCTGATGTAATTGCTTTGGGGAGTTCATTCCATAGAATTCATCCATCCAATCCATCCATCCATCCATCCATTCATCACATTCCGGAGCAGAATTAGGTAAATACATGTTGTTTTTCTGTCACCCGCACAATACTCAGCTCGTTCATTCTTGTTAAAAGAACAACTTTTCTATGTTTATATCTTTTGTTGTAAAATAAAATCCACTTAGTGATTCTAGCTTGTATATATATATATATATATATATATATATATATATATATATATATATATATATATATATATATATATATATACAAATCCTGTAGAAACAGCCATGTAAAGTTTGCAAACATTACGGTTGTTCTGTTTAATTTGTTTTATTTATTTGTCTTGTCTATGTTTTGTATATGCCTTTCAAAAAGGCTCATTGTGAGTTAAAAGCGCTCGGGCTAGTTAGATACTAATTTTGTACTGTTCGTTTTCAGTTTATTACACACACACACATACATACACACATACATACATACATACATACATACATACATACATACATACATACATACATACATACATACATACATACATACATACATACATACATACATACATACATGCATGCATGCATGCATGCATGCATGCATGCATGCATGCATGCATGCATACATGCATGCATGCATGCATACATACATACATACAGAGACACACACACAAACACACACACACACACACACACACAAACACATATGGGGATGGGAAACACTTCGCAGCATCAGATTTTTATCTCAAAACCCAGCCGATACCGGGTTGTCGAACTGCCGACCGGATCATCTCTAACAAGTACTAAATCGTCTTCACTTCTTGTGGGATACGGTATCTACTGACAAGCTTCAGAATTGTTTCTAAACTCTTGTCATCATAAAATGGTGTTCACAACCTAAGTGGTTAGAGCGTCCGTCTTTGATGCGAGAGGTCGCGGGTTAGAACCATGGCCGAGTCATACCAAAGACTATTATAAAAATGGTACAAACAGCTGCTTCGCTTGGTGCTCAGCATTAAGAGGTTAGTGTCAGGATAATGTGGCTGGGTGGGACATCATGCCACATGTCTGCGACATGATGCCCCAGTGCTAGACATAGATATAAACTGTCACTCTGCAAACATCGTTACGATATGACTGAAAAATTGCTAAAGCTACGTTAAAAGTCTAAAACACACACACACACACACACACAAACACACACACACCTGACCTTGCCTATATAATTTGTACCGATAGAAAAACACGCCATAAACTCTTCCATGAAAATAGAGAAATTTTTGAAAACAAAATTTTCTGTTTGTAAATTTAATAATAAATTATTAGGTAACTGTACTCACATGCATAGGCTACAATAATCTGTACACAATAATCTGTACACAATTATCTGTACACAATTAACTGTGCACAATTATCTGTACACAATTATCTGTACACAATTAACTGTGCACAATTATATGCAGTGAATAGCACAATTTCTTTCTTTTTTTCTTTTTCTCCACTCCTTAATTAATCATGATAAATTTATGTTCGTTATTGCCAATTACATTTTTTACGGTCCATAGTTTAAAAAGAAGGGGAAAGCTATAAAAAGAAATAAAAAGTCAAAGTATACTACATTAGAATGATCTATGTACAGAAAGTATCAATAATCCATTCAAAAATGATGCCCACATTATAACATTCTCGAAATAATCTACTAGAAATAATCGTGAAGAAAATGATAATTTGCCGGTATAATGCCGGGTCTAATGAGCGTCAACGGGAGGCGATTCTAAGGCAGGGTCTAACCAAACGCACGTGTGAGACGACCAAGGCTAGTAAAGAGACTTTCAACGTCAAAGACAAAATTTACAGCCCCTATAAGCCTCCCCTTTACATAATAAACCCCATTCATTGGCCAGAACCCTTCCTTCCCCAGTCTGAAGTGTAACTCCACGGGAGGTTGGGGAAAGAGAAAAAGGTAGAAGTCACATTCGAAATATTATGTGTTGAACTGGATAAAATCGGAATCACTTGTACATTTGTAACATTTACTTTTATCAACGACATGCTCGTCTGGTGCTTTAGCTTTAACACCCTTCCTTAATTTTCTTTCCGAAAATTATGTTACGTTCTATAGTTAATTTAGAAAAGGTACACATATATAGCCAAAAAATGTGCGACAGATTTAACTAACACGAATTTTGATCGTCTTTATGTTTTTCACTTAACAACTATGGACCATTCGAATGAGAAAGAACCAGAATTTCCATGTGCTGGCGAAATTTTCGGGACAAAAAGCAAGAAGAAGAACAAATCTAGTAAACGGAAGAGGAAAGAACGATCAAAGGATGATAAAATCAGCAACGATTCTGGAGATAATGAGGACGATCTTGACGAAAAAAAGCGACTACTTGCAAACTGTCAAGAGAGGAAAAGAATGCAAAGACTGAACAAGGCTCTAGAAAAGCTGAGAAGTGTTTTACCCCCACAGTTTCAACTGTACCACAGGAGGATGTCTAAAATCCGGACTTTACGTGTCGCTATGAATTACATCGCAACTTTGACGGAGATGCTAGCTGAACACTCACAGGAAAAGAAACAAGACGCGGAAATCACAGTGGTCAAACAGCCTGAGACTCCCCAAAAATTTCTGGCGTATCCATACATGCATGTTTGTTCCGTTCCTTTCACTCCTATATATCCGACACAGCCGTTTTATACTGGTGTACCTGGATGGAATTCATGTTACGAAACCCCAGTTCGATCTTCCCAACCGAACTTGAACATCAATCCCAGGCATCTAGATTTCTTTGCTTCACCACAGCTTCATGAGAGAGCAGGTAAGTTTATTTTGTTTGCATTGGAACTTTATCACTATTTAAATATTCATTGAATTTCGTTCGTATGTTAAAGCTTCTTATAGCTAGTGTTTTTTGTTCCGTCCACTTCCATATATTAACTTTATTTCTCGTAACCGCAATTAATATTTTACAGCCTAGTGCAAACAAAGGTTATTTTTTATTTAATAAATAGGATATAGTATATGTGGGTACTTTGTTACGCATGACCAATAAGACCGAACATTAAAGGCAAGACAAATATGACATGCGCATCAAGATGTTATCAAGTCATCTTAATAATCTCTGACATTAACTCGGAATTACTGTTTTAATCAATCCACAATCAATTAATAGATTACTTGCTTGCTGGCACTCGTATTTAGTTTGAAATGCTCTTTTTAGAGATGATGACAGGAAACGGTATAGTCTCAAATATTTTCTAACAGGATTAATGGAAGTTTTGAGGTGGAAATATTTAACTCAATAATTCATTTTACGGTAATAATAAAAGTGAATAAAATGAAATTCAAAAGTAGCAGAGCTTAAAAGATAAGGTTGCGTATATTTTCTAATTCGGATTAGTATTGTCAAATATCAGTCTCACTTTGTGACTGATCAACCGTTTAAGGTGGTTATATTTTAATTATAACAGAGACTACTGTGATTTAAACATTTTTAATTGCCAAATCGTAAATATAAAGCGACACAATGTTTATCAGATAAGAATTGCCCTTCCTCAATATTTCATACAAAACATCCGACACACCGAAGATTTAGAAAACAAAGCATATAACATAGTGTAGCAAAAATCAGTAAATGTACGTTTGTTTTTTTTAAATATCATTTAATAAAAAAGAACATGAATCATTGGGCAATGGCTATTTAAAGACGACAAGAAAGTGAAAAACATGGTTGATAGACCTGTGGCATGAATGCCTAGCTTTATGAAAAGTTGATCATTTGACGCAGAGATAGAAAAAGTAAACCATCAATGATTATTCTTATTTTGAACAGAAATAAATATTTTTGGTGGTTATAACACATTCTGTTTTGAAAAGGTCGTTAAATATATGGCTTGTACAATTTTGAACGGTCAAATGCTTATATATATATATATATATATATATATATATATATATATATATATATATATATATATATATATATATATATATATATATATATATATATGTGTGTGTGTGTATGTGTGTGTTTGTGTGTGTGATTTAGATTTTTAACGTAGCTTTAAAAAAAAATCAGTCATATCGCTACGATGTCTGCAGTGTGTTGGTTGATAGTGATGTCCAGCACTGGGACATCATGCCGCAGACATGTAACATGATGTCTCACCCAATCACATTATCCTGACATTATAACTCGACCGGGGATCGAACCCACGACCTCCCGCATCCAAGGTCGACGCTCTTTAGCACTAGGCCCACGGGTTATATATATATATGCATAATCAAATCGTGTGGCAAATAACAGCCCTTTCAAGCACACTAGATCCTGCAAGGGATCACGTTTGTCAGGGATTGATTGAGACAGATGCAATAAAATGCAAAATGACGAGGAACAGTGCAACAAAACTAGTATCTAACTAGACTGAGCGCTTTCGACTCTTAACTAGTCTTTTTCAAAGACATATACAAAACATAGACAAAACAAACAAATAAAACACAAAAACCGTTGTTTGCAAAACTCTACATGGCTGCTTATATATGAATTAAACATTTAGATGTATTATATCTCAACCAGCCTATACCATCTTTTTGCGGATTCTTTGTATATTTCAAGGTTAATCTACTTTTGTCTCTTCCATGGTTTTCTACTACTGTCTTTCTTTTCAGTGCGTTATTTGTGTAATCTAAATTGGTACACTTCAAGTTTTATCTCTTGAGTTATTGAAAGGTAACAAAATGTTTCAGCTAAATGATACATTTGTGATCATTGAACGATCGCAGAATGAGTATTTTCAACACAAAATAACAGGAAATTGCAACATTCATTACCAGAAAATAATTTTTAATTATTTTAGTAACGTCAAATCGCAATAATTTGGAGTCAACATATTTTAGCGAATCCCTATTTTGAGAGTACTACATGCGAACAAAATTCAGTGAATTTACAATGAATTTAGTTAATTTACAATGCAGAAAAACCTGAGTTTTTGTTGGAATCGTTCGTCTTGCAAACCGTTGGCGTTTATCGCATGCAAACACGATCTTTTGATAATAACAATCTTTTAACGTGAATAAAATGGCAGAGAAAATGAATCCATCAGATATTGTTTTGTGATTTATAATATGTTTATACAAGGTGTGAGATGGAGGTTGGCAAACTTTAGTTACAAAAGTTGCACTTTACATGATTAATTCCATTTTTGACGTTTCGCTGTCAATTGATTAAAAAAACCTTTGAAAACGTGTAGTAGTAATTTGTGAAAAAAGATATCCTGAACTCCAGCTGATTTTGAAACATTGTTAACTTTTTCCGATTCAGAATTTTCAATAACCTCTCAGCAACATAGCAAATCTTTATTGAAAAAAATACGTTTTTAATCAGTTTAAACACGCTGCATGGTATTTCCATTTTTTATTTCCATTTGTTTTAGATTTAACAATCCAGACAGAAATTATTGAAACACTTATACAAAAATATCGAATCCCTTAAACGTTTAAATTACTAAAGACTACCTAACCATATCTAGCTAGATTATCTGTGTGAAGTCTTTTATAAAGCAATATAAATTATCTCTAGTTAGGTTATCTGTGAAGTCTTTTATAAAGCAATATAAATTATCTCTAGTTAGGTTATCTGTGAAGTCTTTTCTAAAGCAATATAAATTTTCAAAGTTCAAAAATGCATAAGCATATTTTAAAAAATAGATTCTTAACCGGGTATATCAAGTTCAAAACTTTATTTTTAAAATCATACAATTTTATTAATAGTCGCATACATTTCTATTCTGATCCCAAAGACATTCTAATTACATTGACACAGTGTTGGTATGTATAGTGCTGTTATTTTTAACAGATTTTTCGCCTATCGAATCAACAGTGACCACACCCTCCAGAGGAACTATAAGCGCCTTCACCCCGCAACATGGGATGAAACTGCGCGTTGAGACGATAACTTCGCCCATGGAACAACGCAATCGAGGCGAACTTAACACGAGCTTTCTTAGTAGCCACAGCGATAACATGCGAGAGGACCATGATGACATACAACCCCTACAGTCCCTCGAAGACTATATGAGAGATGACTTCTCGACAAACGGACATTCTCGGGTTCCTGTGACTGGTACGACACCAATGCATCAAAGGTATCCGTTGATGAGTCGTCACTTGACACAGTATCAACACTAAGGTATTACATCTCTTTTTCATAGTTTCATTCAACAACCAAGATACCGCTTTATCGAAGACAAAATTTCATTTTGCTCCTATTTATGCTATCTACAGTTATTAAAGAGAGGCAAAAAAAAAATGGCGTTTGAATTTAAGTAATTAAAAGGTATGAAAATGATGTAGAAAGATGAGGATACACGAAAAATCAAAGATACTGTTTAAATGGCGATTGAAAAACCTGATGTTCTGTTTGATATAACATCACACTATTATCAGCCACATCCATCAAAAACAACAAAATTAATGTTGTAGTCATATTTGGTGTTAACTCTGTTTCTGATTCTGCTGCTAATATTGGTTGTTCGACTATGTCTTTCGACACTGAGGTTTCCTGTACAGCAACTGAAACTACTATAGTTACTACTACTACTACTACTACTAACCGCTCCGGTGGCCTAGTGGTTAGAGCGTCCGCCTCGGATGCGGGAGGTCGTGGGTTCGATCCCCGGTCGAGTCATACCAAAGACTTACAAAAATGGTACTAACAGCTGCCTCGCTTGACGCTCGGCATTCAGAGGTTAGTGTTAGGACTGGTCGGCCTGGTGTCAGGATAATGTGACTGGGTGTGACATCATGCTATATGTCTGCGGCATGATGCCCCAGTGCTAGACATCACTATAAACTGCTACACTGCAGACATCGTTGTGATATGACTGAAAAATTGTTAAAAGCTACGTTAAATCATAAAAACACACTACTACTACTACTACTACTACTACTATTACTACTACTGTTCAATCTACTTCAAATATCAACACTACTACTGCTGCTTCTGCTATTACAACTGGAGTTACCTACTGTTGTCATTAATATTACTTAGTATGCTGCTGTCATTATTAGTGTTAATGGGGATGCTGCTGTAGCCATTAGAATTATTGCTGCTGATATCGTTTAGTTGTCTACCAATTTCAACAATGACGCTGCATATAGAGCCACTACCACCACTATCACTAATACGACTACTGTTGTTGCTACAATCATCGCCATGAGTTGCTGTTATTACGATAAGCAATAACTCATTTATCACATTTACCACTGCTAGTGCTGTTACAATCACCAATACTCCTCCTGCGCCTAGTGTAATCCACTTGACTATTAGCGAAAATTATGTCAATTACATGCTCACTGACTGAGACGCCGAAAGAAGACCGAACCATAAATCTTAGCTTAGGCGCTAATTCTAACGATCCGTAGCGCCGACATAAATTACACTCCAGGTCAGTTCAGTTTCTTTCAAATACGAGAAAGTCCCGGTCTCTATTGTACAAAAAATTCGATACGAATTGACAACGAACAAACGCAAAATCAAACAGGTCATAACAAATTGCGGGCTTAGTAATATTTACCCTAATTTTATGTCAATTACATCATTCTCACATTGGTCAATTATAGCGCGTCGGAAACGATACAGACACATCGGTTACAATATTTCAACCTACCGACAATATCAACAGTAAAGGTTCTAACAGGACTTCAGGGGATGGTCCGTAATAAGTTTCTCTATTTCTTAAAAACATCAAAGATGATCGCAACAGTCGCACAAAATGTCCAAAGGAATCTGACCTTTACTTTAAATGAAAATTCAATCTTGGAGGTCTAGTTAAAGATGACCATTTGACGACCACATATTTAAATTTACCGTTTCAATAAAGAGATTATATTTTCGTAAATGATTTCGAGTGTCGTTGTGATATCATTAAAGCCCATGTACAAGGGTTTCTTATAATGAAGATCCAACGGTGATGCCATTATGTATCAAATCTTCCTGACTGATTTGACTTGCCATATTGGAATAGAGTAATGGTAATGCCACGTTCTCAATGTGATGGGCAGTAGATGAGGTGAATCTTTAAACTTGAAACAAAACAATTGATTGCAAATTGTTTCACATTCTTGGACAAGGTATTAAAAGTTTCAATCCGATTCTAATTTCATATTGTGTCCTAAACTGACTTGTCACGCAACATATTAGTATGACTAAAGGGTATCCTATACTGACTTGTAACACAACATATAAGTATGACCAAAGGGTATCCTATACTGACTTGTAACACAACATATAGTATGACCAAAGGGTATCCTATACTGACTTGTAACACAACATATAAGTATGACCAAAGGGTATCCTAAACTGACTTGTAACACAACATATAAGTATGACCAAAGGGTATCCTATACTGACTTGTAACACAACATATAAGTATGCCCAAAGGGTATGCTATACTGACTTGTAACACAATATATAAGTATGCCCAAAGGGTATCCTATACTGACTTGTAACACAACATATAAGTATGCCCAAAGGGTATCCTATACTGACTTGTAACACAACATATAAGTATGACCAAAGGGTATCCTAAACTGACTTGTAACACAACATATAAGTATGACCAAAGGGTATCCTATACTGACTTGTAACACAACATATAAGTATGCCCAAAGGGTATGCTATACTGACTTGTAACACAATATATAAGTATGCCCAAAGGGTATGCTATACTGACTTGTAACACAACATATAAGTATGACCAAAGGGTATCCTATACTGACTTGTAACACAACATATAAATATGCCCAAAGGGTATGCTATACTGACTTGTAACACAATATATAAGTATGCCCAAAGGGTATCCTATACTGACTTGTAACACAACATATTATTATGACCAAAGGGTATCCTATACTGACTTGTAACACAACATATAAGTATGACCAAAGGGTATCCTATACTACCATGTCGCGCAACAAATCAGTCTGAGAAGCAATTCTGAAAAAAAAAGAATAATCACAAATGAAAAGGTCGAAGATAACCTATTTCTTGGGATTTTTAAGTTTTGCGCATTGGTAGCTCATCCTCACTAACTGCGCGTGTCATAAATTGGCAGTAATAACATAAACACAGGCTGTTTTTATATTCAAATTTACTTTCTTCAAAGCAGAAAGCAAACGCAAGGTAAGCTTAGACATTGTTTTGGATCTAAATCAGGAACAAAGATGAAATCAATTATTTTATTCAAGAGGTCAGCATGACTGTTAACCCATATATTATCCATTGGCACAATTCCAAAGCAGGTGCACGATGTAGACACATCTCATTTTTAACATACCCTGACACAGATGTTTAGCGTGCCTTTCTTAAGAATCTCCTACAAAATTCTCACTCTGAATCTCTTCATTAAATGATAGTGTTTTTGAAATAATGAGGAGGGATTTCTATAATTTTTACTGCATTGCATTGCCATTTCATTAAATGATAGTGTTTTTGAAATAATGAGAAGGGATTTCTATAATTTTAACTGCATTGCATTGCCATTTCATTAAATGATAGTGTTTTTGAAATAATGAGGAGGGATTTCTATAATTTTTACTGCATTGCATTGCCATTTCATTAAATGATAGTGTTTTTGAAATAATGAGGAGGGATTTCTATAATTTTTACTGCATTGCATTGCCATTTCATTAAATGATTGTGTTTTTGAAATAATGAGGAGGGATTTCTATAATTTTTACTGCATTGCATTGCCATTTCATTAAATGATTGTGTTTTTGAAATAATGAGGAGGGATTTCTATAATTTTTACTGCATTGCATTGCCATTTCATTAAATGATTGTGTTTTTGAAATAATGAGGAGGGATTTCTATATTTTTTACTGCATTGCATTGCCATTTCATTAAATGATAGTGTTTTTGAAATAATGAGGAGGGATTTCTATAATTTTTACTGCATTGCATTGCCATTTCATTAAATGATTGTGTTTTTGAAATAATGAGGAGGGATTTCTATAATTTTTACTGCATTGCATTGCCATTTCATTAAATGATAGTGTTTTTGAAATAATGAGGAGGGATTTCTATAATTTTTACTGCATTGCATTGCCATTTCATTAAATGATAGTGTTTTTGAAATAATGAGGAGGGATTTCTATAATTTTTACTGCATTGCATTGCCATTTCATTAAATGATAGTGTTTTTGAAATAATGAGGAGGGATTTCTATAATTTTTACTGCATTGCATTGCCATTTCATTAAATGATTGTGTTTTTGAAATAATGAGGAGGGATTTCTATATTTTTTACTGCATTGCATTGCCATTTCATTAAATGATTGTGTTTTTGAAATAATGAGGAGGGATTTCTATAATTTTTACTGCATTGCATTGCCATTTCATTAAATGATTGTGTTTTTGAAATAATGAGGAGGGATTTCTATAATTTTTACTGCATTGCATTGCCATTTCATTAAATGATTGTGTTTTTGAAATAATGAGGAGGGATTTCTATACTTTTAACTGCATTGCATTGCCATTTCATTAAATGATTGTGTTTTTGAAATAATGAGGAGGGATTTCTATAATTTTAACTGCATTGCATTGCCATTTCATTAAATGATTGTGTTTTTGAAATAATGAGGAGGGATTTCTATATTTTTTACTGCATTGCATTGCCATTTCATTAAATGATAGTGTTTTTGAAATAATGAGGAGGGATTTCTATAATTTTTACTGCATTGCATTGCCATTTCATTAAATGATTGTGTTTTTGAAATAATGAGGAGGGATTTCTATAATTTTTTACTGCATTGCATTGCCATTTCATTAAATGATTGTGTTTTTGAAATAATGAGGAGGGATTTCTATAATTTTTACTGCATTGCATTGCCATTTCATTAAATGATAGTGTTTTTGAAATAATGAGGAGGGATTTCTATAATTTTTACTGCATTGCATTGCCATTTCATTAAATGATAGTGTTTTTGAAATAATGAGGAGGGATTTCTATAATTTTTACTGCATTGCATTGCCATTTCATTAAATGATTGTGTTTTTGAAATAATGAGGAGGGATTTCTATATTTTTTACTGCATTGCATTGCCATTTCATTAAATGATTGTGTTTTTGAAATAATGAGGAGGGATTTCTATAATTTTTACTGCATTGCATTGCCATTTCATTTGCATATTTTAACTAGTCTGCCTCTGTACTTATGACTTACGGAATGACCGTTTCGATTTAAGACTAAAGAGACCGTTTAAATGAAAGTTTAATATTTATCCAAATTACATAAATATCTATCCACATCAATAACTTTTAAGTAGACCAAAGGATAATGGAGAGAGAGAGAGAGAGAGAGAGAGAGAGAGAGAGAGAGAGAGAGAGAGAGAGAGAGAGAGAGAGAGAGAGAGAGAGAGAGAGAGAGAGAATTTCAAAGCGCTCACAAACAAAAATTTCGTCTGCATAAACTATTTTGATTGTTTTCACTTTTTTTTCTTCTTTCTACAGCTATGGCAGGCATCAGCAAGTGATGATACTAATTTTAATTACAGGTGTATATATTGTGTACTATTGAGAAGAAATGTAAAAATGTCATTCTGGTCAGACTTTAAGCCATCAAAATACGCTGTATTTGTAATATGTTAACCAAATATTTGTCCCTATTTTAGTAAATATGAATTCCGGTTTGGAAAATTGTATTTCAGAAATTATATTTTTGCCCGTGAGCTTGGGAACCACTAGTTGTACTATTTACATTTTGCTCTCTTTTAACACAATATTCTGCCTTTACAGTGACGGCTGTCCATTAAAGAGTGGCATCGGAAGGTTGAGATGTTTCGATTACTTCAGACTACAGGTGCGCAGTGCCAGCTGTTACAGTTTTCTCAAAGAAGGTCGAATATAGGAATGTTATGGACAGCATTATTAGAAAACCTTTTTCGACAGCTTTTCAGAGTCAGAAACATTTATGAATACGACAGTTTATTGTAGATACGTTATAACTGTTAGCCAGAAAGTCTACGAACAACAATATAAAGTAATAACAATATAAAATATTCGGTGTATAAAAAAGCCATTTAATATAACCAAACAATAACTCTTTCATTCATTTTTTAATATTTGGTTTATAAGGATCATATAAGAGTGCTAAAATATTGACCAGGACACATTATGTTTGTCATTTTGTAAATGTTGACTTGATCTAGGCACTTCGGATTGACCAATTAGACATTACTTTATGAATTTTACTTTTCTTGCATGCTACTCAGGTAATAATCTGTTACAAAAAGATCAAAATTATCCGGATTATATTCAATACAAATAACAAGTAAAAATATCAAAGTATTGATCACTTTTCTTTAAGTAACACTTGAATGATTGCTAAACAAAATATCACTCAAACAGAGAGCAAGGCTACGTTTTCTGTTACACCTAAGAAAGGATGCTGAGACAGCGAAATCCATAGTTTAGGAAAATGGCGAGAGCCCATATAAATGCTAACAACTACAAATAATCTTCAGGATTAACAGGACGGTGTATGCATAATTAGGAATATAGAAGGAGGGTGTATGCATAATTAGGAACATAGAAGGAGGGTGTATGCATAATTAGAAACATAGAAAGAGGGTGTATGCATAATTAGGAACATAGAAGGAGGGTGTATGCATAATTAGAAACATAGAAAGAGGGTGTATGCATAATTAGGGACATAGAAGGAGGGTGTATGCATAATCAGGAACATAGAAGGAGAATATATGCATAATCAGGAACATAGAAGGAGGGTGTATGCATAATTAGGAACGTAGAAGGAGGGTTATGCATAATTAGAAACATAGAAGGAGGGTTATGCATAATTAGAACATAAAAGGAGGGTTATGCATAATTAGGAACATAGAAGGAGGGTTATGCATAATTAGGAACATAGAAGGAGAGTGTGTGCATAATTAGGAACATAGAAGGAGGGTGTGTGCATAATTAGAAACATAGAAGGAGGGTGTATGCATGAAGAGTTTGTTACGTAATATTGACTGCAACACAAGTACACACTAAACTATGGTAAATAGGATTGTAACAGTACTTCTTTTTTTATAGAAAACTATAAAAAAATGAGATGCTTCGATTTGAGTAAAGAAACTGTTCTCGGCAAACAGATTAATGAAGACATATCTAACCTCTCAAAGTAGCCTGATTAATTTACTTATAAACTGTTGATTCACTCATCTCTTGTTTGTTGTTTGTTTCTTTTATATATGTAATAACTCTGTCATGTGATTTTTAGGAATCCATTGCATCTGGAAAGGCCTATTTGCCATAAGGTGTGTATGTGTGTGTGTGCGTGTGTGTGTGTGTGTGATGAGGTATCCTATATGTCACGCAAAAGTTTGTCTTGTTATTTTAAACGAAAAGGTTTGATAATTGGATATTACAAAATAATTGTACATATTATTTTGTATTACTGACCTAAAATAGCTAAAATATTTCCTTCTAGGGAAATGATGACACATTCTATACATTGCCATTTCTTTCGATGACACATTCTATGCATTGCCATTTCTTTCGATGACACATTCTATGCATTGTCATTTCTTTCGATGACACATTCTATGCATTGCCATTTCTTTCGATGACACATTCTATGCATTGCCATTTCTTTCGATGACACATTATATGCATTGTCATTTCTTTCGATGACACATTCTATGCATTGCCATTTCTTTCGATGACACATTCTATGCATTGCCATTTCTTTCGATAACACACATTATATGCGTTGCTGAACAACTAAAACAACATCCCGAACTGTGTGAAAACCCCCAACTTTTGGAAGTCTGCATTACAACATGAAGATAAATATTCTGCGTTTGCTAGAAAATATTAAATATTCCATATGACACCATGTGTGTTTCTTGTAAGAAGGAACAATTATACATAAGAAATGACACAAAGACAACTATTTTGTGGTTTTCGTTGTTGTAAAAAATATTATTTCAGGACCAACATGCACATTAGTAATACATGGAATTGATGGTTATTTTTCATCTGAAAATTGATAATAAATACATGGATGTCTTTCAGAAAATTTTCAAACAGTTTCTGAAAATTAGCATTAAGACTTATAAAGGGAATAAAATTTAAACTTAGTAATTTAGCTATTTTGGTAGACAATTTATATATCTTCCATTGACTCTGCAAAGTCGCTTTTTTGAGACTAAATCATCTTGTGTTTGTTTAAAAATATTTTAATTCTTTTCCTTTTAATACTGTTTTATTACCGAGATAAGATACGCAAGGTGGTCACTTTCCGGCTTACTAAGAATGCATGCAACTTCCGGTTGGTTCTACACTTTAGTATCATTTGTTTGCATCTATCAGAAGCTCCAAGTTTAGCTTGTCATCTATATGCAGAAGTAAATGTAGCGTAGAACAATGGCAGATCAAAGAAAATCGATACGGTCTTATTGTCAGCATTTCTTTGATTTTGTAGCAACGCAGATAAGCCTTTGAACGATATTCAGTTTAAGAATCACCCTGCCATTGCTGCTGAAGAAAACCCTGAATAATTATATATTTCGAGTTCTCGTCTGTATTAAACATATTCCGAATTCATCTGTATTAAATATATTCCGAGTTCTCATCTGTATGGAATATATTCCGAGTTCTCATCTTAATGAAAAAAATCTGAATTCTCATTTATATATTCTGATTCGTGCCAGTCATTATAACCTGAGCAAACTTCAAGAAAAGTTAATGTTTCGAGGTTAAGTTCAATGGGTTTAAATGAGAAAGTCGGGTTAGTATACCATTTTATTTGAAGGCTCATGTAACATGTTTCGAATAGCATTTATTACTTGTACATGTGCCGATAACACGTGATAGATTAAATTACTGGTTATTAGTTGTTGTTAAAACATCTTTTGCATGCAGTTATATGTTAGTTATTTATTAAATTATGACATTTTAATTTTCACAATAAAACAATCATTAAAATTGTTTTTTTGTGTATCAAAAGTTCTCTCTCACACACACATACACACCATTGAGGTATCAAATTAACCACCTTGTAAAGCAGTCTAAGACTACTTGAACATGGTTAGAAATGTAACAACTTCATTGTTCGTTAATAGGTTCTTACAACTTTATACAAAGTACCACGAACAGCTCAGATGTTGGAATTAAGGGAGTCAGAGGATCTTGGATGGGCGATCACTTGTCCATGCTGGCTCTGGAACTCAGGGTTGAACACATGACTTAAGAGATGCGAATCTACGACTTTTTCTAAGTAAACTTGCATATAAATGGTTTTTCTCCTCTCACAGGTCACATATTGAGGACAACGGAAAATTACCTATGATCTCTTTTCCAGTGTAAATACCGAACACTATTACCCATCAAAGCGTTATTTGGGTAAATAAAGGAATAAACTGATTTAACGTTAAAGAGATCCAGGGTCAAAATCAAATATAGTTTTAATAATTAGTTTCTATGAATGAAGAAAACTCATTTCAGATTGAATGGTAGAAAAATTATTTATATACACAAACACACACACACACACACACACACACACACACAATTTTTGAACCCATGTGATAAGTATTGTTTTAACTTTTCTCTGATGGTAGAAAAATTATTTCTACACACACATACACACACACTTATAAACCCATGTAATAAGTATTTTTTTATCATTTTCTCTGAAGGTAGAAAAATTATTTCCACACACACACACACACACACACACACACACACTTCCCATGTGATAAGTATTTTTTTTTTACCATTTTCTCTGCGGTAAGAAATTACAAAGTATTGTTTTAACTTTTCTCTGATGGTAGAAAAATTATTTCTACACACACATACACACACACTTATAAACCCATGTAATAAGTATTTTTTTATCATTTTCTCTGAAGGTAGAAAAATTATTTCCACACACACACACACACACACACACACACACACACACACACACACACACACTTCCCATGTGATAAGTATTTTTTTTTTACCATTTTCTCTGCGGTAAGAAATTCCAACGTCCATATTATCATTAGTGGAAAACTGTTAGGACTGGAATTAAAATGACATGATGTCTAACAACGTTGAAACTTTTTTCTGCTTCTCGTACCATTAATACTGTTAATTTAGGATTAAGATAAAGTGCCCAATCCAAGTCACTCTTTGCTTCTTTAAAAGCTAAAAGAATGCGGGGGGGGGATTACAATCTTCAAAGTATAATTGTTTAAGATTGTGTCGGGTTTCATGAAAGTTTGCTATATAGTGCCATGGGCGTGCCTAAAGTATTTGGCATCTTGAGTAGATCATTCATTTAGCACCCCAACAACTAATTTTAAAATGTCAACATACGAAAAATATAGTATGTTAGCAAGTAAATTTTTAAACAGTACTGTGCTCTCATAAGCAAATTGGAAATAACTTTTACTTTAGCGAAGTTGTCATTTGCTTTGAAAATTTGTACCGGTATTTCAATTCTCCTAATGGCACCCCCCCCCCCTTGGCACAACCCCCCCCCTTTCTGGTTGTTGCCTGGGGCGGACCGCCCCACTCGCACCCACTGTTTAATGCTTATGTCAGTTGTTTACGTAGTTTTCAGGTTTAGTTATGACGCCATCGATAGCGTCAGCAGAGTGTGTTAAATAGATTGTTGGCTAATTGGCTAACAAAACAGGGTTATTCTTTCAATATAATGAAATCACATTATGTGCTACTTATCTGATGTACGGTGATATGAAAATTATGCATATAAGTTAGTCTTAATAACCAAACAACAATGTATTTACTTTCCTATCTCAAATCGCAAAGTCGAACATAATTATATAGCTTTGGAAATGTGTTGTTAACTTTGGGTTACATAAAAATGCACGTCCACTTCAAGAAGAAAAAGCATGAAAATAATTCCAAAAAAGGTAAATTATGATTCAATGTAAAGCTTAAGGTGAAAAGACTTTCATTTTGAAAAATACGAACTTCAAATCAGATTTTCAATAGAACTGAAATGCAGCATAGATGATATTATGGATGGCCAGTTCTGATAACACCTTCCCAGAGATGATATTCTGATAGGCCAGTTATGATACAAAGTTCCATAGATGATATTCGGGTAGGCCAGTTATGATACAAAGTCCAATAGATGATAATATGCTATGATACGTCATCCCAACTGAGTTATTGGCCAAGTGGTCTAAAGTGCTCACATTTACGGATCACTGCCATCTCACAACTGTCTGCGTGGGTTCAAGTAGCTTCTTGTAGGTCGCTGATTCTTTCCGGGGTTTTCCCATGATCTTCCTCCACCATTAATACTGGCCGCCATTTATAACATATCTTGTGCTGAGGAATAGCGTTAAACCCTACAACAACAACAACAACAACAACAACAACAACAACAACAACAACAAAATTATCATAGTTACTATGTAAACTCACAAATTATGTGATATGGAATTGTTACAACTGGAGTGTGTGTGATTTGGATTTTTAACGTCGCTTTAACAATTTTTATGCCGACCATTCCTAACACTAACCTCTTAATGCTGGGCGCCTAGCGAGGCAGCTGACAGTGCTATTTTTATAAGTCTTTCGTATGACTTGGCCGGGGTTCGAACCCGTGACCATCTGCATTTGAGGCGGTTCACTTTTGGTGAAATCAGGTCAGAGCCGCATGAGCGTTTCTGTCGTTCAAAGGTCCCTATTAAAATCTAGTTGTGTACATTGGTTTTGTGACTACAGGGTAAGTATTTATGATTGGAGACTGGTACAATACACAGCGGAATAAACAGGAAGGGACAGTTCCGTCATCGGCAGGTACCGTTTATGTTGCCATGTGGCTAATGTAATGCAAATTTACATGCGAAATGTGGTTCAAAACCATGATTTGATTGACCAAAAGCGGCGTAGTAAAAATAGTTCCCTGTATTAGCTAGTTGAATAGTATAGTTTTACGGCGTGAAATGCAGACGGTACGTTATGGAATGTTACTGAAGAGAAGCCATGCAGATGTGTGGTTGATATACAGTTGGAAAGTTGTGACATCTGTGGTCTTCTATTATTTAGAGTAAAATTGTTATAGAACGGATATACTGGACTTTCTAATTTACAATAAAAATTGTGTAGAAGTCTGGCCAGAACAAGAACAACATTTAGTCTCCTGTTTTGCGAAACATTTGACGGAAACCATTACAGGGTTTGACCAAACAAGATTGCTATGGATGTGAAAATGATCATCCCAGTCAAATTCGACACGATAACTCTGATGAGGATGATTGGGGTTTCATCTCAGAAGAAGCAGTGTTATACTAGTGTTATAAAGACGTACGTGATCATTATTTCCACCCATTAACTGCTATAGACATCCATCGCATCGCATAGGCTCAGACGATTACTTGACAGAGATTTTCAAGCAAAAAAGTAAAAAAAAGTTAGGATTGAACTGATGATTTAAAATTACTTGTGACAAAAAACAAAACAAAATGGATGCCTGGGAACTGTCATGTGCGTTTAAGATAAATTTCCTCATCTCATACCTAAAGACCATCAAGCTTATGTCATCAATACGGACAATAGTCATCTCCCAGGACCCGTCTACTTTCTTCACGATTTCCTGTTTTCTTCCTCCACGTGAAGGTCCATCTCGCGGCCAAGCGCCCTCTTAAAGGGACTGCCGCCCATCCTGGGGTCGCAAACAGTCGCAGAATGCCAAGGAGTGCAATACGCTACTATAATACCTAATCAGTCTACCTAGTCAGTCTACCAAGCGTCCACTCATTAACATGAGTAGAATCACAAAACTTCTTGAACTCAAAATGCACACGGAGTATACCAGGCGCATACTAAATGAACTGGCCATGAAGGCAGTCCGGGAATGTGCCAGGATAGAAGAGGAAGAGGGAAAAAAGGAAGAAAGAAGAGGAGAAAGAAAAGAAAAAATAGATTCTACCTCACCTGATGCTAAGGCATGTATGTGAGGTCAAACTATGGTGGGGACGACTCCACAGCCACTACCAGAAAAACGACGTCAACCACAGGCATGTTTTCGTAGAAGATATAGTGGTTTTGTTAGTATTAATGCGTTGTATTGTATAAAAAATTATTTTAGGTTGGTTCTCTAGTAAAAGAGGATGATTTTTCTTCGCGTCCGTGCAAAAGACATAAATTGGAACGTTCGACGATCGCGCCATTTAACATTGTATCAAAAATGGCTTTAAACACTATGGAAAATAAGACAAAATTGCAAGAGGTGGTGGTGGATACCAAGTATAAAAGAAGGAAATATTGGTTAAGATGCAGTATGTGGCTTCTAGCACACATTCATTGAACATGGAAATAAAGAATTTGAAGAATGGGAAAGAAAAACGATAGGAACTAATCAAACAAACAAAAGAAGAAAAGAAGGATGAGGAGGAAAAGGAACAAACCAGAGCTTACAATGCCAAGCTGGGAAAAAGAAGAGGAAAATAAGAAAATAAAAAATGAGGACATAAAGAAGAAGAAGAAGAAGAAGAAGAAGAAGAAGAAGAAGAAGAAGAAGAAGAAGAAGAAGAAGAAGAATGTAATGGATAAAAAAGGTGCTGGTGGAGAAAAAGAAGGAATGAGAGAAAATAGAAGAAAGCTAAACAGCTCTTCTCAGGGCCACTCCATTTCCTCGAAATGATATCTATTCTTTCTTGCCATATTTGTGTATTTATTTGTCTGTCTATGTCCATGTATATCTCCGTAGTATTTGTCCCTACCTAGACTTACGCGTGCATATTCAGGTCAACCCATTGCGACATTGTTACCAGTATTCCGCCCGACTGACGTCAGCCACTTGCAAAATTGCTGTCAGTGTTTAGTACCGGGACACATCTTCCCTATTCTATTCCCCCTTCGCTAGAATGGCCCACCTGTGTCAAAATTCCCCATGTTAAATTTCACCTTATCTTCAAAATGCCGGGACCCTGTCTGTAATGCTAATTCCCATTGTCGCTATAAATCTTGTCGCCATAGTGCCGTGACACCTTTTTAACAAAGGTGTTACATGCCGCCATATCGCCACCATATACTACTGTTAGACTCGCCATAAATTGCTGACCGTGAGGGATTGAATATGCTCTCTTTAGTGTATGAATTCAATTTCATTAGGACTTGCGCAGTTAAAGGTCAGAGCTAGATAGAGTACAATGCTAACGTAAGGTTAATAGCGATAAAAAAGAGTTGAGATAGACCAGGAAAAACTTTTAGGAAGCTGTGGGCCAATTGAAACATGAATCACAAAGTCATATTTTCCAGAATAATTATTAATAAAGATTTCTGAGAGCGGATTATTCTGACTTCTATGGGAGTAACAAAAGCGTTGACGGTTAAAGTAGTTACCATGATTGGCTAAGCTAAACGAAAGGTGTGTGTTCCCAGGCGGAATTCAGGTTTTTAAATTATCTCCATCGCGATATTCGTTTTCTACCGAGGGGAAAAGTCCGAGGAGCTCGATATCGGCAGAACTTAGATTTTCAGGACCAGTTTAGAATTGTTTTATTTTACGATATTTTAATAAATTATTACGTGTCTAGGCTCGTACAAAAGTAAAAAGGAAAATAGTGGAGTCAGCAAGCTTTAAAAATTTTAACAGAATAATTTATATCCATAAACAAAAGGTAAAATATGAGAAAGGACTTATAGCTTATAAATCTAATATCAAACTGATCTTAGAATTAATAATATCACTAAAAAGTTTTAAATGAATGTTCAAATCGCGATGTGTGTGATTTAGAATTTTAACGTAGCTTTAACGATTACTCAATCATATCAAAACGATGTCTGCAGTGTGGCAGTTTATAGTGATGTCTAGCACGAGGGTATCATGTCGCAGACATGTAGCATGATGTCCCACCCAGTCACATTATCCTGACACCAGGCTGACCAGTCCTAACACTAACCTCCTAATGCTGAGCGCCAAGCGAGGCAGCTGTTAGTACCATTTCTTAAAGTCTTGGTTATGACTCAGCCGGGGATTGAACCCACGACCTCCCGCACCTGAGGCGTACGCTCTAACCACTGGGCACTGGAACGGTGCTTAAATCCCGATGAAGTTATAAGATGGAAGACGATGACGTCTTCTGTAACCTGTTTAGTGTTACCTTGTCAACATTTCCTTGTTGAATCACTAAAATTAATATTTCGGCTTAAAAATTCCGAATAATTTCCAATAAATATCGTTGTCCAAGAATTCTGATGAAGAGCACTTATATATATGTTTTCCAGAGAAATTCATTACTAATTCCGAAAAATATATATAAAAATAATTTAACTACAAAAAACAAAAATACCTTTGAGCTCCGAAGGTATGAATTACAACTGACGGAAATCATAACGAAACACCAGTTTTAACCCGCATTTTTAGACCAGATGATGGGGTCAGGTGGTCACTTAGTTCAAACGGCGTAGTAACACCACAGGTCGGCTGTCAGGTACGCCATGGATGAATTTGATTCTACTGAACGAATCTATAAGATTGAATTTAAAAAAAAAAAGTTGTTTACATAGAACTGACACGCAAGCCAAGTATGACCTTGATTACGACCAATGATTTTCACTCTTGGAAAGAAATAAACCAGTTGTTTACCAGTTTTGAATCAAGGCAAGGAACTAGGTCAACTAAAATACAATGTAGCAATACTGGTTATTTACCAGATCAAAACATGTAATGAAATAAAAATAAAATAAAAAATGTAAACCTAGCATACAAGTAATTAAATTACATATACGTAACAACATATAAGTAATAAGGGTATCAATATTTATAGATTTAAAGTTTAAAAAATAACTATCCGAAGCAACAAGACACGTTACCAATGTTTTAATACACATTTCACTATTACTACAACATCACGACTTTCTATGAATCTTCTAGTTTCTCTTTTACTTTTACTACATTACCAAGCCTTTCTGCGAGTGTTGTTGTTCCACCATTCTATCATTACAGCATCAAGACTTTGTGTGACTGTTGCAGTGCCTATTCTACTATCATTACAACATTAATACTTTCTGCAAGTGCTGTAGTGCATATTTTACTATCACAACATCATCAAGACTTGCTACGAGTGTTTTAGTGCCTATTTTACTATCACTACAGCATCAAGACTTTCCGTGAGTATTGCACTTACTGTCACTACAGCATATATACACTTCTGTGACTGTTGTATTGCCTATTTTACTATCACTACAGCATTAAACTTCCTGCAACTGTTCCAGTGCCTATTTTACTATCACTACAGCATCAAGACTTTCCGTGAGTATTGCATTTACTGTCAATACTTCTGTGACTGTTGTATTGCCTATTTTACTATCACAACAGCATCAAGACTTGCAACAACTGTTTTAGTACATATTTTACTATTACAAATAACTGTTTTAAAAACTTATAAGGTAGTTGTGGTACACTATACAATTAATTTTATGGATCTCTGATATATGAGTCATATTCGACTGAGTGTAAATTATGACTTTAGTAGGGATTGCATTAACTTAATCCGGAAGTTCATTGCTAGCCATAATATTAACATATGTCAGTTGATGATAGAGGGCAACTCCAAACTTTAACACCTATAGAATAAGTTCGAGTTCAAATATAATTATTTGGACATGCTGTAAATAGATTAATATTGTATTATCCTGTATGATATACTAAACTACTGTGTCTTCTTATACTGTGTGAAAATGTAGTGAAAATATTTACTTCCAATAAAAGATAGAAACATTGCTACGAGGCTATGCTCTTAAAATAAGTAACAGTAAAGAGTGAAAAGCAACAAGCTTTGTAAAATTCAACAAATAATTTATTTCTCTAGAATTCAAAAGTGAAAATGAGGAAAATGAACTTACGGTATTGCAAATTAAATCCCAAAATAATCCAAGAATTACAGACACAAGTTCTAATACATTAAAGTCCTAAATAAAAATCAGCAGAAGTCCAGAATAAATCCGAAAACTGAAAGCGATATTGTGTCTACAGTAGTTTATAGAGTGTTGGTTTGTCCACAGTATTTTGTTGAATCACAGTAATATAATTTCAAGTATGAAAACACTATAAATTCCAGTAAATGTCTCTATCCAAGAATTTTATCAGGTCACTTATGTATTTCCAGAGAAAAAATCACTTGAATTCAATAATTTGAAGAAATAAAATTCAGTCCAAGTAGAAACAAAATATAATACAACTTCAAAAGTTATGTATCTTAAAACAAATCTTCTCAGTATCAAGACTATATAGTTCTCTACTTGACCTCACGGGTCAAAATTAGCATTTTCTAAAAAAACACAAAAAAATAATAAATTACCTCATGGAAATAACCTTCTGGAATGTTCATGATGTTTACAAAATAAAACCTATAGCCTGGATTATATAAAATACACTAAGGAAATTCCAAAACCTTGACCTAAACCTAGACCCAAATAAACATATTTACTTCTGTTAATATCGAGTCTAATTTTAAACGCATATAATACAATAATTTAGCTATATATTACTTGTTTACACAGAATAAAATAAAAAAGTCCATTTGAGTCAAGCTGACATTAAACTCAATTTTGGACAGGGCCAAGTTCAACATACAATGTCACATTACAAGAACATTTAATATAATATATATATATATATATATATATATATATATATATATATATATATATATATATATATATATATATATATATATATATATATATATATATATATATATATACACACACACACACACACACACACACACACACACACACACACACACACACACACAGATAGAGACAGAGAGACAGAGAGAATGTCTAACAATGTAGATTAAATAATTAAATATAAATAACAATATAACATAAAATTTGAGACATGGGCAAATGTAATGCATCTTAACAAAATATTTATTGTGCCGTCCATATACGAGTAGTTTTGTTTCACCATTCCCATCCATTTGTAGATATTTAGTTGTGTTGGGACACAAACGCGTATGTCTGTGTCAGGTTAGGGTGTGATGTCAGAGCGGGAATATCCTCATTGCTAAAAATAGAACCCGTTACCAGGAAAATCTCTAATAGGCTCAGATGCGCATACTGCAAAAAGCATGCAGTACTTATAAAAAAAGAGATATCTTTGCTTTGAATTATACGTCTACATCTCAGTACATAACTGGAGAAAAAACAGTTACTCTTGCTAATTCCCTCGCTGCTGATCCCGTATGGTTTTAGCAAATTCTAAGAAGACGCAGCTGGGACCCTATAAGGGTTTTAGTACAGTTACGAAACTAACGTCTCTCTACGATTGACTAACTTTATTTGACCGCCATTAGAGAAGAACCAAATCTAGTTTCTTTCAGTTTTCGCGATTAACCAAAACGATGACGGGAGTTGGACTTCCCAGACGAATTATCAAGGTGTGATAAGAATATTATAATGGAAACAAAATTTGTTCAGATTATTAGGCTGTACTAAGTAGAAATAATACATCTCAACTTTTTAAACGTCAAACATTTTGTGTTATACCGGAAACTGCATTGCAGATTGACATAACATTCTTTATTTTGTCTGAATTCGCTCTGGAATTTTTGGCAAAAGGTGAAATGTGACTGAGTCAGAGGGGTAACAGTTTCGCATTCTAGTAGATATCATTATTTGTATGGCGTTCCACTCGAGAAGCGGCTTACCTGCTTATAAGTAGATCAACACGTGTTAGACCACTGACAAAATGCTCGAGCGTTCCCAGAACTAATATTATTAGTACCGCAAGCTCGTGGACAGGGTACTAAAACGTTTAAGTACTTATCAATGGAACATCCGGGTGTGAATAATACCCGGCGCTTTTTCAGCATATTGTCAGAAAGTATGAAGAAAATAATATATTCATAAATCGACAAGTCTTCTTTGTAATACCAGTATTCATTTTTGCAGAATTTCACTGTAGAAACAGTAGTAAATTTGTGTTTATCGTCTTCACACAAAATTTACCCTTGGACCACCTGTTATATTAATCTATTTGCTTGTCATATACAGCCAATGTGGATCTGTGACAAAGCTTGCCAGTAGCTTCTCATGGGTCAGTGGTGCTTTCCAGGGTTTTCCTTGTTTCTTCCTCCACCATATATACTGGCCATGTACAGCCTATCTTGTGTTGAAAATTGGCATTAAACCCTACAACAAAAACAACTACTTGTCATATAGGGAACTTTGGAGATTCCCTGTATGATGTCAAAACTAAACTTTGGCAGAGCTCTGGATGGCTGAACCATTACCACCACAAAGGAAGATTATCTATATACCACCTTAGGTCATTGAATAGTCAGTGCTAATTGTATACCTAGTACTAATGTTTTGATGTTGGGTATGTAGTTTAAGTTATATATATTGCTGTTCTATTACATTGACTAATTTTCCTTATATAAATATAGTGTAATACAAACAATACTATCATACAGGTTAGAGAAATTGAATTTGTACTCTACCGAGTTTCGAACCCAGGTCTGCGAGTAAATGACATCCCTTTGCCTTGCCTGCACGCAACAACCCATATACCATCACGACTAAGCACACATCACCAAAAAATGATGGCACTGAATCGTTATATAAGCTCGTGCGTAGCAGACAAACTCGCATGATGACCTAGTAATTAATTAATTATATTAAAATAACATGGCCTTTACAGTTTTAGTATCAAGCAATTTGATATACCATAGCTATAATATTAACATATCAAATTATAATCTGTTGATGTGCAATAATACGCATATATATTGGAATTGCATGCTGTTAATTCTAAGCCTATAAATTATTGATGCATTAGCATCAGTTATCCTAGTTTTCTAAATGAATTTAACAGGAAAAACTATTTCGTTGCAATCCTTTCTGCTTTCGGTTCAAATGGCAATATGTGTAATAGCATGTGGTATAGTATAGTATGAATGCTGTATCAATTATCAATTAACTCTCCATTTTCTTTGTTGATTAAAGATTATAAGCATCAACAGCTGAAGAGAAAATTGTTTAATTAGCAACCCCAGTCAGCGCCTATTTCGTACAGGTAAACTGGGTGAAAATCGGCTTTTTCTTATACTGTGTGCACTAAATTTGCATTAAAATCAATATTGATAAAAACATTTTTATGAAATAAACTTTATTTAAAAGGCCTTTGAATTATCTACAAATGCATATAAAATTCATTAATATATACATGTTGTTATTTAACCATATGGCCATATAATCATCGATCAGTTAACAAAATTGTCAGCTTTCAATTAAGTGCCATTTCCTGTGCGCGCGAGTTGATACCAGTGTGTTTGTTTTGCAAATGCGGGTCATTAGATCCTCATGAATATTAATGAGAATTTGAACTATGAATGGCGAATGAATAACGTTTCCAATGGTGTTTTGAAAATTTGCATATGATGACCCTGTGCTGAGAAAATAGTTCCTAAATTCTCGCTAATTTTTTTCAACTCACGAACATTATATTTACATTTTCAATATACCATTAGAAAGTACACATTCTAAGCTTTCTTTTGATACCAAATTTGTTTTTCGGAACGTATATTTAAGTACCTGCATTTAATTTTGAAAGTACGGAATTTACAAGTTGACCTCTATAAGACACATGCGCTAGGTCGCCATATTGGATCCACGAGGATAAACATAAACATAAACATTCAATGTGAATAATCGGCGATCACAAGACAAATACTGTGATATATGTACACTGTTCGAGTGTTCTGTATCGGTAAGTAATTTTTTTTGTATTTATTAAATATTTTTGTGAAATATAGCGTAAATTGTATCGTTCTGATGTTGACGTATATGTAGATTTAACAGGTTTACTCTTGAATTATTTTACGTTTTTTTTTCTTCAACTTTTATCTAATTACAAATTAATGTCAAATTGTATGCAAATGATTTTTTAACATTTAAAAACAAAATTGCATATCTGTAAATGAAATTTAAACAAATTACTTGGAAATATAGGTAGAACAAATAGAGAATGAAAACATGTTTTACAGATCTACATTTCGTACCATGATAAAGTATTGCACAGCAATTTTATATGATGAACCACAGGAGTCTGCAATTTTATCAATAAAGCACGACGAAATTTCTAACAACATGAAATCACCTTTACTTTATTTAATAAATATTTAATAATACTGTAAAGGTAATTTCATGTTGTCAGAAATTTTGTCATGCTTTATTGATAAAACTGCATGCTCCTGTGGATGACCTATATATCTTTTTAAATATAGTTTTTTTTAGCTGTTCCTAAAACATTTTATTGTTCATTTTCAGTGCAGAAATATGAGATTATCCTGGACCTTACCGCCAAAATGCAGGCATCAGTGTTGATACAATATCATCAAAATCTTGTATAATTATTCACAGACAGTCAAATGGAATTGTGATATAAATTTTCAACTTGTATAAGAAAAATAATCGTACATTTGCTGAATTTTGCTGATTCTGGACATCAGTGGACATTCTCAGAGCATAGAAAATTTGATGAACTGTTTACAATGTATGCCAATGTTTTCTTCTGAATTAAATGATGTGTTAACAAATATCTTTTCCAGTATCTCAATTGTCTCGTAGAAATTTTTTTTAAAAACACCTTATATTCTTCCCTATACTGAAATCATGTGGACATTGTTTAATTTACTGCAGATATTTGAATTCTACAGGCAAAATTCTATAAGACTGCCAAGTTTCATGGAGATATCTTGCTTAGATCGAAAGTTATGATAGAAATACTTATTTTATTAAATGTGTCAGGTCCATGACTCAGAAGAATTAAACATACATTTATATAAGGTAAAAATTCACCGAAAAGTCAGTTTTTGCAAGTATAACTTTTTAACTAATCATCATATTTAAAAACTTAAAACTGTTCTGAAAAGGTCTGAATGAGCTCTATAAGAATCAACCATTAAAATGCAAATATATTGACTTTGTAATTTTGACTGGGGTTGCTAGTTTAATGTAGTTTTACTCATTATCAACAACAAAATGATATAACTTATGGTTCCATCGTGAAAACTTTAATTTGGATTGGTGTATTGGCTTTGAAGTACTTTAATTATATGTCTTGGTATAACAACCTATCCTGATCAATAATTACTGCAAAAAGTTTCACTGTTAATAGTGTTAGTGATATATATATATATATATATATATATATATATATATATATATATATTGGTAAACAAGCATATTCAGTTGAAAGTAGAGTAAGCCTTTGGTCTTTCTGCCAACCAGACTAGGGTTCCCACACGTGATTATGCCCTATGACATCATGCTGAAGTTCCCTATAAGGATTTTACTTCATTGTTTATAGACATCATTAGATTATATTAAATATATGTGCATTGAAGACAGAGAGAGAGAGAGATGCATTATCTTATTTTTATTATGTGCTCTATTTCTTGGTATGCTTTTAACAATTTTAAGCAATGCCTTATTTTAAAGTTGAGAAATGTTATTTGTGAGTTCAACATATTTTGTTCAGGTATAAAAAATTTATATTCGTGCCCATTATATTCATACTTAGTATATGTGTCTTTGAATTGAAGTAAATGCAGTGTATTTTGGTTGTATGACTTAAAAAGCACATCAGAAGCTATACATTG
The DNA here is from genome assembly GCA_016746295.1 of Potamilus streckersoni. Taxonomy (NCBI): domain Eukaryota; kingdom Metazoa; phylum Mollusca; class Bivalvia; order Unionida; family Unionidae; genus Potamilus; species Potamilus streckersoni. The sequence continues at coordinate 866,441 of JAEAOA010001415.1, forward strand.
TAATTAATTTTCACTGATATCAGTAACAAGATTAGAGTCTTGTAACTGCAGGTTGGAAAAATGCTTAATAAATTTCCACTTTATTATTTTATTTTCTTAAGTTTTTTGTTCAGTTATAGTCAAAAAAAATTCCCGCATTCTTTGAAACAGCCCCTAATTCATGTGATTAGGATTAAATGCTCAAGTGACTTCAAACCATATTGTTCATCCTGATTTCATTGTTCCCAATAAAACATTACTGGGACAATTCATAAACAACACACTAAAGCACCAAAGTCGATATATAACTAAACTGGACCCTTTTTTCCTCCAACCTAAAATCCAAGAATTCGTCTTGCAGAGAGCGAGTATTTCTCTTACTACACACTTTCTTGCTTCGTTACAAAAATCCATTAATAGGACTGCATGTTTATGGTTTGTCTACCTACTGGTAATAACGACATGCATTGATTAAATATTTGCTTCATTACTATATATATTTTTTGTATTTTCAGTTTAATGAAGTGGTATATCATATACACAGTGATGTCCGCCATTAAAAGTTCATTTACGGCTTCAAACTGATTTTATACAGAAAATAGCAAATACGGCCGTTAAAATCTTCATTTATTAAAAAAAAAATAAATTAGAAAACGCTCTTCACCGATCATATTTTTAAAAACAAATTACTATTTGCATATTGATGTTAAAATTTTGAAACAGAATTTGGTATATTTTCATCAGAGGCCCAACTTCATGAAATTAAGCAATGATATCTTGCTCCAGAAAAGGGTTAATCGTAAGTTAGCTTTTCAAACTTGCATGTGAATTTCTTTGTCGTTATAAGCTGGTTGATATCAACATCACGTAAGTACATTTGACATTGGGTTACAACAGTGCCAGAACTTACTGGCTACATCAAGGGGGCTTCTCAAAGTCGTAATCTAGTCATTTTACGTCCAAAAAGTCAGATGGCGAAGTCGTTTTTGCTTTCCTAACAGAAAAAGGCGAAGTAACAGAAGAAGGCGAAGTTTAAGCTTCTCAGGCGACTATTTTGCCCACTACGCATGGTAGTGTGACCCTTGATAGACTGTCCAAATATGATCTTGCAAGCCTTATTTGGAAATTGAATTACTGTGTTAATATTGTGTTATCAGCCATGATGGTCAGAGGATAGTTAATATTGTTCTTTGTATAGACTTAATAACTTTATCTTAAGCCAAACTGCCCGTTAAACAATCGTTAAGGTTGACTTTTTACCTGTGTAGTTGTTTTTCCTTGACATTTGTTTTATTTCCTGTATTGCAAGGTATAGGAACACATCATTGCTAGAATTTTCCATTTGTTGATGTCATTGATGATACTATTGATACAGGAAAATGCATTCCATTTAAATTTCCCATGACTAATTATACTTTACATTGGCATGTCCTTTAAATTTACCTTGCTTATTGGGTGAAACAACTTTGTTTCACAAAACAATTTCAAAACGGGTGAAAGAAAGAATTTATTGACGAGTTGGCACTCTTTCATGCCTGTCTGTCTCCAGCAGGTGCAGCCAGTGGACTTTGTTTTTTTTATCCTATATATACATGTTATATGGTAGACCTTGCCTTAGTTTGGTTTGTTTGAATGCAAATCTATTACTAGGTCTATGCAGAAATTGAATAAAGTATCCAAGGATTACATCTACCCTCAAGCAGTGTATATCCATCTACTGCTTTTTAAAATGAAAAGTTTCCAAGACAATTGTTGCCAGGAGTCCTTAACAGTATCTTTTTGTTTATGTTTCAGACCAAACTGGAATTTCCTTTTTAACATTATGTCCATATTTGTGTGGGTCAGTCTAATTTTTCAGACTGTTGTTGTTGTTGTTGTTGTTGGGCTTAATGCCATTTTTCAGCACACGATAGGCTATTCATGGCGGCCAGTATTAATGGTGGAGGAAGAAACCGGGAAATCACCGGAAAGATCCACGACCCATGAGAAGCTACTGGCAAGCTTTCTCACATATCCACATTCACCGAATCCTAGACTCAAACTCACACAGACAGGTGAGATGGCAGTGATCCATAATGGACAGTGCTTTAGACCTCTTGGCCACTCAGGGCCCCCCAATTTTTCAGATAGCAGTTATGATCTAATTTATTGTCTTTGATAAGCTCCAGATAATTCCATAGATTTCTTGTATTGGGGAGCTTTACCCCTGTGAAATTATGTACATAAGAGTTAAAGTGCTTTTCCATTTTATTTCGTTAAATTATTTGAGAAATATTACACATAAACATTGGAAAAATTGAATGCATACAGTTTTTACCTTCTATGGAAGTGTGGTCCCAGGAACCTAATCCCTTTACTGGAAAAGAAATTTTCCAGGAACTGGAAAAAAACAGTGCTTTTATATTATACTTTAAACTCTGGTTTGGAGCCTTATAAGATAACAGTCTTAGGGTCCATATGGCGATAACTAGGTTATACCATTTTGTTTTTAAAATTGAAAGTGTACAAACTGCTGGGTAAGGGGGAAATGAATATCCATAGTTAGGTTTTTTATTGTGATACAGGACAGATTCCAGTATATAATTTTAGTGGAAAAATATGAAGAAAGTAAACAAATGCATGAACAAGAAGTTAAAGTTTCATTTAACTTCAAGTTTTTAAAAATCTCTTTTAAGTAAATGGTGTTTGGAAACATCCTTACATTTAGAGTTATATGAAACTGGTTCCTATTTAATTTACATCATATTAACTCTGTCCATATTGGTGGTTATATGATGATGTCATTGAATGTATGCAGTAAGTTTGTCCTCTCACCCATGAACAAAATGTTTTCATTAGTAGATTATTAATAAATGGCAAAGTTATTAGGTTTTGCATTGTATTTGGCACCAGCTCATAGAACACTTGAAGCTCCTTGCCTATCATGGGTCATTGTATGCAACATATTGGATATGATCTCTGCAGTACAACTAGAATTGCAACGATACACCTCCGCTACTTATCAATATGATTCATAATAAACAGCCTATGCTACAATATTTTTAGGCTTCAAGTCCATTTACAGGTATCGGGTGTTAAACTAAGTTCGTATTCAGTTGACATGTTTTTTATAACAAATATCTTTACTGTGACCTATATCCAGTGAAATAAAGGTTTCATTGGTTAGAATCACTGATTTTATAATTTTCCAAGTGAACTTTTTGTAATTTGAGTGCATACTTGGAGTGGAACAGTATGACAGATTGATGCACCAGTATTTTCCTAAATAATACTGAAGTGTCTATGAACAGCAACAATTTTTCAGTCATATTGCTACGATGACTGCAGTGTGGCAGTCTATAGTGATGCCTAGCACTGAGGCATCATGCCGCAGATAGGTAGCATGATGTCCCATCCAATCACATTAGCCTGACACCAGACTGACCAGTCCTAGCACTAACATCTTAATGCTGAGCTTCAAGTGAGGCAACTGTTAGTACCATCTTTATAAGTCATTGGTATGAGTCAACCAGGGATCAAACCCACAACCTCCTGCATCTGAGGTAGATGCTCTAACCACAAGGCCACTGGAGCGGTTAAAATTCAGACAAAGAAAACACCAAATTTGACTGAGAACAATGATTACAAATAGAGACTAAAAAAAAAAATGAAGTGATTTTACATTAGTGATTTTTCTCAAGATAGATACATGTATCTGCCATATTTGTAAATTTGTTCTTTCTATCACACAGAGATTTTACTTTTTTCAGTGACAAAATATGACCATACTGTTTTGTTTTCAAGTCTCACTTGAAAGTTAATACTTAATAATATTTGAATTAAATGAATGGTAGTATTTATGGATTTTTCAAGTAGGGGATTGCTTTAGTATCTTTAAAGTTGTTCATAGAAATTGTAACAATTTTACATAATTTAAATGCTCGATTTTGAAGGTTGCCTAGCTCCATGCTTGATTCTGATATTTGGATGAAATTAGCTCCCTTCCTTCAGCAAAGGTGGCAAAAATACAGAGATAAGTGTGTAAAGAAAGTTCAAAATTTACAATGGTCAAAAGTTACTTCAAACTTGATTGTTGGCATACCTTCATATCAGATAATTAAAATACTAGTGAAATAATATTAAAACTTTCTAAAAATATTGAAATCTCTCTTATGTTGCTGTTATGAGTTATAGCAACCCCTAAATAGGGTACACATAGTGGTAGTCAAACATTTTCTGTTACAGTGTTGATAAAATTCCATAGACCAACATCCTGAACTAATTATTTAGTGCCTTTTTCTTTGCTCAACCCAGATAAGAGCAAAAAAAGCAGATCACTCCAATTTGATCCATTAGTCTGTGCACTTAAATTAATGAAACACTCTTACTTGGTTACCTTTATAATCTGATTCAGTGGCAGTGATAATTCTTAATTTTTTAACTTTTTACATATTGAAACATATTGCTTTGCAGTATTAAATTTCAGGCAAAGCAATTGCACTAATTAAGGGTCTGTTTTTATATGTGAAACAATATGATCCTTTCTAAATGGATAAAATGAGTTCACTTAATTCTGCAAGAAAGGTAACAAGGAAGATTGGAGGAAGGAAAATTTATATGAAAGTGTAGGAAAAAAACATGCCATGGAGTTAGAGGAATCTATTTCTCCAAAGAGATAATGTCACAAACAACAGACCAAAACTTTCAGCCATATTGGTTTGATAATTATCCATGGCTTGAATTAATTGACTCTGAGGAAATATGTTTGCAGTTATTGCAAACAGGATCTACAACTGGCACAGGCTGGACATAAAACCAGTGTTTGTTAATGGAGCAGAAAATCTAGGATTGAACCAATATCTAGTCTTTTGGACCTCACTCAATGAAAATGAAATGATAAAAGTACAAAGCTCTTTTCAGCAAAGCCTGCAGCCTAGCAGATTAAGAAAGCCATTATCTGATGCGGGAATGCAGGAGAAGAAAGGTGTTTAACTTTGCACTAATTATGTGAACAGGTCCAGGGCAAGAGTTGTTTGGGTATTTTTTGTTAGTTGATAAAGTCCTGAGGGAAGTAGATAGGGAAAGTATGAATTACAGTAAATTCCATTCCTTTATAGCTGATAAAAGTACTGATACAGTGTGACATGTACATAGACATTCATTTAAATGCTGCAGCACAAAGAGATACAAGTAAAATGGTGAAATTAAGACATTTAAGGAAATAAATATTTTGTACATTATTTTCATTTATTATTTGTGTTGATTAAACTCCTCATAATCTAAACTAATCAAATTTTGGGTCAAGTGAAAAAGCAAATTTTAAGAAACTGCTTGTCCTCAGCAAGATGATAAAAAAAGATTGAAATCTTTAAATTGTTTCCTACTAAAAGTGGTCTTTCATCAGACTTGTAAAATATCAAGTATACTGAAACTCAATGCCAATAACATCAGGCTTGTAATATATTGATTATACTAAAGCTCTGTGCCAATAACATCAGTTCTGTAATACTGTATACTGATTATACTGAAGCACTATGCTGATATCATCAGGCCTGTGAAATACAGAATATACTAAAGCTCTGTGCCAATAACATCAGGTCTGTAATATATTGATTATACTGAAGCACTATGCTGATATCATCAGGCCTGTGAAATACAGAATATACCAAAGCTCTGTGCCAAAATCATCAGGCCTGTAATATATTGATTATACTGAATCACTATGCTGATATCATCAGGCCTTTGAAATACAGAATATACCAAAGCTCTGTGTCAAAATCATCAGGCCTGTAATATACTGATTATACTGAAGCACTATGCTGATATCATCAGGCCTGTGAAATGCAGAATATACCAAAGCTCTGTGCCAATAATATCAGGCCTGTAATATACTGATTATACTGAAGCACTATGCTGATATCATCAGGCCTGTGAAATACAGAATATACCAAAGCTCTGTGCCAATAACATCAGGCTTGTAATATACTGATTATACTGAAGCACTATGCTGATATCATCAGGCCTGTAAAATACAGATGATACTGAAGCTCTGTGCCAAAATCATCAGGCCTGTAATATACTAATTATACAAAAGCTCTATGCAGATATCATCAAGCCTTTAAAATGCCAATAATACTCATCATCTTCCAAAACATTAAAAAAATACTAGTATAGAAGATGCACAATTAGAGCATGTTGGTAGGTGAATTTTTTCACTAAGACAATTATTGAGAGCACCAGTTTTCAACCACAAAGACCGTTAGACTGACTTTTGAAACATCACAGATTGTCAAAGATTTCCAAAGGTCTAGTATGTTTTGTTTTACATGTATTATTTTCTTTCATAGGACTGTCTTTGGAATTTTTAGATTTGTATAAGAACATTTTTTAAAAATTATTTAGTAAGAACTGGAAGTTACAAAAATTGTTTTGTTCTGTTTCTCCTAGATCTCAGTGCAGTGATACACCAAGATAAAAAGCAATGTCTTTTTGATGCAACAATGTGATAATTATGTCCACTTAATTAAGAGTCATGTTGATAACATAATAATGTAATTTCAGCTGCAAAATAATGATGACATAATAATTGTGCCATTCGTAGCTGAACAGTAAGCATGTATTACACAGAAGCAGATAGCCTTAAAGATAGCCATAAATATAAGAAAATGGACCCAGAAATGTTCTTTATCAACACATTTTCTTTATAAGGTATCCAGAAATGTCTGGGTTTAGGTGTACTTTATAAGAGACCTAGACATGTTCTGTGTGAGATGTGTGTTCTTTATTTAGTGACAATTGTCCAGCATGTGTCCTTTATGTGAAGCCTTACGATGTCAAGCATGGGCAAGTGTGTTTTGAAGGAGATATCTTCAGAGGCATGTTTTACTTTATATCTTTTTAATTTTTATAGGAAACACAGCGATTGTTGGCAGAACCAGTTCCTGGCATAACTGCACGACCAGATGAGTCTAATGCTCGATATTTCCATGTAGTTGTCGCTGGACCATCAGAGGTTAGTTTTCACTTTGTATGGACCATATTTGACTTGTGCCTTTTGTTTCCAGTGATGCATAGGATTGAAGTAGGGAAGTATTAATAATATGTAACTTTAGACAAAGAGCAATAAATTACAGTCCCGTATGTTTGTTTATGTAACTTCATGTACACAAATAATAATTAGTCCCGTTGTTGTTTGTCATGTGTATTGATATGTAATTTTTATATCAATACAGATAACAAGAAATTATTGTCCCATTATAGTTTTTTGATGTAACTTTATCTGTATAAATAGCAATAAATTACAGTCACAATGCAAATTCCAAAAAAAATCAACTCTACAGATATTTTGCCATATATAATATGTATGTACAGGACTTGATAGCACATATTACATATTAAAATGTACTTCCTTTTCCCATTTCAGTCCCCGTATGAAGGTGGAACATTTAATTTAGAACTGTTCCTACCAGAAGAGTATCCAATGTCAGCACCTAAAGTTAGATTTATGACAAAAATATACCATCCTAATATAGATAAGCTTGGTAGAATTTGTTTGGATATCCTTAAAGGTATGTATACCCTGGATTAAGACTTGAATTTGCATGCATACCATTTACAACCAATGAAAGCTGATTCTATGTGTAACTTGAGTATAAGCTGATGTTAGGCTTGCAAGGGTGAGTGTGCACGTTTTAAGTCACATGCATGAAAGGTTCTTGCAAGAATTTTAAAACTTAGAGTTACAAGTATCTAACTTTGTTAAATTTGAAACCTTGGCTAATAAGATAAGGAGACAGTTATGATATATATTCCAAACAGTATTGTCTTGTAATTAATACTTCATCTCTTACACTGAGGCAGTTAATGCATAATGTTAAAATTTTACCGCTTATAAAATACAGAACTGACATACCTGTGAAAGGTATAAATTTTCATCATTTCATTAGTTTTCTAATCATTGTGTATGACTCATGATAACAACATCAGGCGTGAAGTAAGATCATAATGTATAATAACATTACAGATCAGGATAATACATGTACATATCAAAGGTCTCAGACATTCACAAGGTCATAGCTGTTCTTCATATTTAACTTTCTCAAGCTTGAAAAATGTTGAATTCCATGAAGAATGCTGTCCCTAACTTGCTTAGTCGCAGTATTTTTCTTTTCAGTTTCTTGATTTGTCCAAAATTTGACAGCAAAACTGAATGCAGTGCCAAAACATACTACAAGACAGACAGACACTTAAAGAACTTTGATCCCCTATTATAACTATAAACTTGGAGTCCAGGGAAATAAACTGCACAATTACTGAATGAACTATTTGATTATGCAGGACATGGTACCTGGGTTCAAATTGATGTGCAATACATTGTTGTTTATTAGTTAAAGAACACAATATTATGATATTTCAAACCAAATACCTATATTACTTAGTATTTTATTTAAAAACTATACTAAGGAAAAAAAGCTAATCACAGTGTAACAACATAAAACACATAATAACTCAAGAATAGGGCTGTCATCGGGTACCCAGTTACCCAGGTATCCGACTGTATAGAAAAACCCGGGTATTAAAACGTAAACGCAGGTACCCGTAAAAAAAAATATCGCCACACTCACCAACCACTTCAAACAGGTGTGACAGCTATGGCTACAATTAGAAACCAAATCTCTGCTTAATATAAATAAACAATATGTCAGTCTGTTTGGATTAATAAAAGGATTAATAAAATTCATTGGCGTTGTGCAACCGGACAAACCGTTATCCCCGAGGCATTATTTACCAAGGCTAAAACATTTGTTCTACAGTTAATAAACCTCTTTGTAGACGATAACTATTGAATGTGAGTGCTAAATGATCGGTACGTTGCATGCTCTTTTAATGAAATCCAAATGAATACCTTTGATTTCTGAACAAACATGTCAAAGAAATCCCACAATTTATATTATGAACAATCATCACCTAGACACCTTGAAATATTCGTAATGCCTCAAAGTAATCTTTGCTCGTTGTTTTTCTAGTCGACTAGCTCTGCGAATTTCGAAAGTTAACCATCATACATATACTGATATTTATATTTTCGATACTACGTTTTTACCATAACTATCTTAAGAATTATAATTTCATAATAATAACACTTATGCGACTGCGTGGTCACGTGGTATGCGTGGGTAATTCAAATCTGCGGTCAAAAGCAGATGAATAAATGTCGTCTGTTCTAACAAGGACTTGTACTTTAAAAAAATGTGAATGTTCTGAAGCTTTTAACGTGAATTATACCTACCATCTTTGTACAAAGGTCATTCTAAATAAATTTATTAATTAACAGCGTGCGATCAGACAATTTGCAGCTACATCAGTGTGGATGAATCAGACCGAGTAGTACACGGTTAGCCTCTATCACCATAAAAAAAATATTAAAGAAATGGAGATAACAATTAGTTGGTCTACATGTCATTCATGTGCTAACGGGTACCTGTTAAAATTTGCAACGGGTACCCGGGTTGGATTTTTTCGTGATTTTTGACAGCCCTACTCAAGAAGACAGTGTTTATTCACATGTCTTAAAGTGATGACCTTGACATGTACTTTATGTAGCTGAGGAATCCTAGTAAATGTTGCTACAGTGGTATTTTTAGTATTTTACTGAGTTATTCCTTTCTTTAGTTTTTTGGCATTTGCTTCACATTTGCCTTTATGGAGCAGCTCAGATGCATATAATTTTGGACCTGGGATTTTTTGCTCCCTGCTTTGTAAATTACAATAAATTTTGAATTTTGTTTATTCTAAATGTTTTATGTGCAGCTATCAAGAAAATAATGCACTGAATCCAGTTTGTAAAGTGTCATTGTAAGGAATTTAAGAAGTAATTATTGTTTTAACATTTATGCAAATTCTGACTAGTATTATTATTTATAAATTTAATTTGCCAATACATTGTATTTAAAGATAAATATAATTCAAAATTTAATTAATATGACCAATTTGCTTCTTATGCAATATTGCACACTGAAGTAGATCATTAATAATCAATTAAAAAATGTCTCATTTAATCAGTTCATTAAGATCAGTATGAGTAATGTGTCTTTCATTAATTTCATTGTATTGACTATCAAAGTGTGATCTGCTCACAAGTACCCAGGTTGAGTAAACACAATTTTTTAAAACACTGCTAATCAGTCCTAGATTTGCTTTGTTTGAATTTGTTTTGAATGGCTGATAATTTGGTAGCTTAGCCCAATGTGCAGTCAAGAAATTGTAGATCTTGTGAACATGGGACATTTATCAATGACCATTTAATATAATATCACATGGTAGGAATAAAATAATGAAGAGATTTTAGATCCTTTCATCCAAAAGGCATGAAAGTAGAAAATATGATTAAGTTATGAAATTCAGCACTTTTCTGACTTGTTTTGAAATAGGAAAGAAACGTACATCTAGAACTAGTACTTTGAATATTTTTTATGTCAAACTTTGAAAAATTTATCATCAGGAATGTTGGCTATGGAATTTGATGAATGAAATACAATAATAAATTCATCCTATAGTTTGTTTACTTCACTGTACAAGCCCATTGTATAGATGAAATTAAAAAGTTTATTTTCTTGCTTGCAATATTTCAATATTTTAGTTTTTCTTTTTATCTTTTTTTTATTGTCTTTGTGCAGTTTTATTTTTTAAATTATAATACTTTGATTTTTATTATTTTTGTTAATTTTTTTTGTTTTGTATTTACATGCAGCACATATGCAGTGTATACAAAACATGTTTCATGTAGCATGTCAAAATGTGCATAATCTGACATGGGATGGCAACAAGTAAATGGAGGTTTCAGTTTGCAGGAATGAAACATTTTTGTTTCTTTAGTTGCTCACTTGCCCTTGTAGTAGGTTTTCTGGTTAGGATTTCTAACAAGGGTTTGAGGCTTTTGTACTGTGAAGGCCTTATTGGAACACTATAGTTAATGGTTTGATTTCTTTGCTGAATTCAAAATATTATATAGCATGTCATTTTTCATCTGTAGATTTTGAAACAACAGAAACAACCTCAATCCCCTATTGGATGTAGAAGCTTTGCAAATGCATGTCAGACAGGTTCTTTAGCTTGCCTCTTGGCTAAATCCTTAGAGGATTTAGATTCAAAGGCCAGGTCGTTAGTAACCGTAGCTTTGCATGGTGATCTGTTTTCAGCAGGTTTCTCCAGTTGGCAGTTCTCCAGGAAGAATCATTATTACTTGTTTGTATGGTAGTGGCTATTTTAGGTTTTAGCTGAGACTTTTAGACATGCATCGTCTTTGGTGTTGTCAGCAGAGGTTCTTCACTTCCATCAAAATATAATTTTGGATTCTTTAAAGATTTTGATAGATCATAGCAAATATCTTGTGAGGTCTGTACCCATGATTTTGATAGAACATAGCAAATATCTTGTGAAGTCTGAACTCATGATTTTGATAGAACATAGCGATATCTTGTGAGATCTGTACTCATGATTTTGATAGAACATAGCGATATCTTGTGAGATCTGTACTCATGATTTTGATAAAACATAGCAATATCTTGTGAGGTCTGAACTCATGATTTTGATAGAACAGAGCAAAATCTTGTGAGGTCTGTACTCATGATTTTGATAGATCATAGCAAATATCTTGTGAGGTCTGTACCCATGGATTCTGATAGAACATACCAATATATTGTGAAGTCTGTAATCATGATTTTGATAGAACATAGCGATATCTTGTGAGAACTGTACTCATGATTTTGATAGAACATAGCAATATCTTGTGAGGTCTGTACTCATGATTTTGATAGATCATAGCAAATATCTTGTGAGGTCTATACCCATGGATTCTGATAGAACATACCAATATATTGTGAAGTCTGTACTCATGATTTTGATAGATCATAGCAAATATCTTGTGAGGTCTATACCCATGGATTCTGATAGAACATACCAATATATTGTGAAGTCTGTACTCATGATTTTGATAGAACATAACAGTATCTTGTGAGGTCTGTACCCATGGATTCTGAGACCTTTTTTGGCAGTCTCATTCCCACTACCGCTAATCAGGATTTTACAGATCATGGATCCCTTGCATCAGTTTTGACCCATCTAAACTGGTAAGTGCTCACAAACAACATCAGTCTGTCTTTACTCCAGTTTGTGCACTGTGTGGGGCATCTGAGGATCGACCTGTTTACGAGGTTCCATGCACAAGTTACCCAACTTTTTTTCTCCAGTTCCAGACCTGAAAGCTTGGGTCATGGATGCACTATCAATCATTTGGAAGGGGTTATGGGCATTTGTCGCCCTTCTTACAATGCTGATACCGAAAAAAGTACAGATATCATGGGGTCAGAATGGCAAGATGATTCTGATATGGAACAAGTTATGGATCACTGATCTACTCATTCTAGTGATGGATCTCACCAGGAAGATTCCAGTCAACCTGAATTTTCTCCAGCAACTACGGTTATGGGTGGTCCTTCTCTGCCTGGACAATCTTCTTCACTCTTGGCTCTTAATCAGGACAGCCTTGTGAGACAAACAGTTCAAACATAGTTGTGGAGAGAATCATGAGAGCAAGATGACCCTCCACTCTGAAGGCTTCTTATTGAAAGTGGTATGTCTTCATTGCCTCTTACCATATCATCATCCCTTTGTGTGCCTTAATCACACAACTGACTCTTTTCTTCGGCTCTTCGAGGAAAAACAGTTGGCCCCAGTTTCTGTCATGATATTGGACACACTACAGCATCAAGGCAGACATAATTTGGGCTTTGTGTTTAAATGCAACATTTTGATCTGTGATATTTTAGACTGTTGGCAAGCATGCAGAGTCAACCTTCTTGAGCCGTAATCTCAGAGCTTTAGCATTATAGGGACAAACCTTGAATCTGTAGTTACAGTGGCAGCAGTACAGATGGCCACCAGACCCATCTAAATCAATTAATACCATTTGTTAGCTTTGCTAGAATCACCTGTGAAATTTTATAGGTAAGATTTCATTCATTTTCTAAATGGGGAATCCAGCTGTTGTTCCCTAGAAGGATACCTGAGCTGGAGGTTAGATGCTCAGTATATTATGTATTCTCCTAGCATAATGTGATTGAGGAACACATTCGAAGAAAAGGCAGATTAAGAAAATTATATTTGTCCAAGAATGCTTATGAAGTCACATTACTTAAAAATCCTCCCATCTACCCTGCCATGTAACCATCCTCGTTAGTATCTTGCTCAGCTAAAAACTGTGCCAAGGGAGGTAATGAGTGAGATTTATTGTCCTTTATCTAGTTAAAATAGAAATGACATTTTTTGTCTTTTAATGGTGCTGGATTTATGAGGTAGCAGGCTAATATTCTCAACATAATGTGATTGGGTAACTATTTTTAAATGAGCAATTGTATTTGTTCTGTTAATTTTAAATTGGATTATAAGGACAAAGAAAGAAGAGAAAAATGTTAATTTCTTTGTTTCAATGAGCTCTTGATGATAAGTAAGCAAATGTTTTTGCGGTCATGAGTCTGTCAGGCATCTTGAGTAAGCATCATGATGTATGCATCATTTCTCAAAATCCTTTTGTCCAATTTCAATTTGATTTTATTTTGATGTTAAGACTTGTCAGGTTTGTCCAACAGCAAATATTACCAACAATATTAACAGTATTTAACCAATCCATTGGTGTGAGATCTACTGATATTGGTACTACGTAGGTATGTAATGTATATATGTATGTATGTATGTATGTATGTATGTATGTATGTATGTATGTATGTATGTATGTATGTATGTATGTATGTATGTATGTATGTATGTATGTATGTATGTATGTATGTATGTATGTATGTATGTATGTATGTATGTATGTATGTATGTATGTATGTATGTATGTATGTATGTATGTATGTATGTATGTATGTATGTATGTATGTATGTATGTATGTATGTATGTATGTATGTATGTATGTATGCATGCAGTGTTTTATGGCATATTGGCATCAAAGTTGCTGTGTAGTGCCAACAGATATTGTATTCCAAAAATGAATTGCACAAAAGTTAGGAAGATAGAAGTCTTCCACAAATGTATAACTAAGCACAACACCATAAAAAAGAAGTGAAAAGACGCAAATATTCCATAAAGTGTATAAAAACAAATAAATGTAGCACATTTAAAATCCTTAAAATATACATAAAACTTCTATTACAAACATCATTCTCTTAAATATTTCAAGATTTTTTCAAGTGGTACATATTTGTATGGCTTCTTTACTGTTGCTGAATCATTTCCCAATAATGCAAAGTTTAGACCCAATTCGTACCAAAGTTAAAGTTATTTATGAAAATTACTTTGCTGTTTGCTCCACCTAATGTCTTTATGTCAGTCACAACTGATAAGTGATATCAGGTCCACATGGGCCTCTTTTATTTGCATTAAATTTGCCACAAAGTATGATCATTGTTGGTTGAGGTGGGTTTTTTTGCATGCATTTCAGGTTAATGCTTTATCAAAGGTAAGAGCAGTTGCTATAAAGTATATCTGTCCTTATTTGGTTTTTCCTTGTCTTTTTTTTCATTTCAGTATAGTTTTTCTTTCTTATTTATTTCAGATAAATGGAGCCCAGCTTTACAAATCCGAACAGTTTTGTTATCAATACAAGCATTGCTGAGTGCACCAAATCCTGATGATCCACTGGCCAATGATGTTGCAGAGCAATGGAAGTCAAATGAAGCTAAAGCCATAGAATTTGGTATGAAGTCTGAAACTAATTACAGCTCATTGTATGGTGTTGGAAAATCAGACTTAGAACTACAAATTATAGTGCATTGTGGGTTTTTTAGATCCATTCATGACCGTGCATTATCCTACTTAGGAGTGTCAGAATTAGTTCCCTTCAGAACAGTGTAGTGTGTTGCGTAGGAGTGTAAGAATTAGATCCCTTCATGACATTGCATTGTGTTGCTTAGAAGTGTAAAAATTAAATCCCTTCATAACAGTGCATTGTGTTGTTTAGAAGTGTCCAAATTAGATCCCTTCATGATAGTGTATTGTGTTGCTTAAGATTGTCAGAATTAGATCCCTTCATGACTGTATTGTGTTTTATAGGAGCATCAGAATTAGATCCATTCATGACAGTGTTTTGTGTTGTTTAGGAGTGTCAGAATTAGATCCATTCATTACTGTATTGTGTTGCATAGGAGTGCCAGAATTAGATCCATTCATGACAGTGTTTTGTGTTGTTTAGGAGTGTCAGAATTAGATCCATTCATTACTGTATTGTGTTGCATAGGAGTGCCAGAATTAGATCCATTCATGACAGTGTTTTGTGTTGTTTAGGAGTGTCAGAATTAGATCCATTCATTACTGTATTGTGTTGCATAGGAGTGCCAGAATTAGATCCATTCATGACAGTGTTTTGTGTTGTTTAGGAGTGTCAGAATTAGATCCCTTCTTGACAGTGAATTGTGTTGTTTAGGAGTGTCAGAATTAGATTCATTCATGACAGTGAATTGTGTTGTTTAGGAGTGTCAGAATTAGATCCATTCATGACAGTGAATTGTGTTGTTTAGGAGTGTCAGAATTAGATCCATTCATGACAGTGTTTTGTGTTGTTTAGGAGTGTCAGAATTAGATCCATTCATTACTGTATTGTGTTGCATAGGAGTGCCAGAATTAGATCCCTTCATGACAGTGAATTGTGTTGTTTAGGAGTGTCAGAATTAGATCCATTCATGACAGTGAATTGTGTTGTTTAGGAGTGTCAGAATTAGATCCATTCATGACAGTGAATTGTGTTGTTTAGGAGTGTCAGAATTAGATCCCTTCATATGTGTTTTGTGTTGTTTAGGAGTGCCAGAATTAGATCCATTCATGACAGTGTTTTGTGTTGTTTAGGAGTGCCAGAATTAGATCCATTCATGACAGTGTTTTGTGTTGTTTAGGAGTGTCAGAATTGGATCCCTTCATGACTGTATTGTGTCATTTAGGAATGTCAAAATTAGATCCCTTAATGTTTAGGAGTGTCAGAATTGGATCCCTTCATGACTGTATTGTGTCATTTAGGAATGTCAAAATTAGATCTTTCAATGATTGTTTCTCTGCAATCTTCAAATCTTAGGTAATCTTAGCAAATGAAGTAAAACCAGACTTAAAATAGATGGAAGACTATTATGAGAGACTATTGTTTCCAGCACAAGTCCTCTGAGTTACATAATGCAATGACCATTAAAGGGAGAGTAACAGTTTTTGCGACATTGGAAGGGGAGGGGGCATAAAGGTTAATCTCTCAGGACAAGTACCACTATATATAATGTTCTGTGACTAAAATTTATTTACAGCTCTTAGAGAGCTTTTACTGAAAGATTCTAAACTGGTTTCACCAAGGTGGAATCACTACTACTTTAATCTCAGATTGTCATTTTGACTGGATTCAGATGAGTGTCTTGTCAAGCTATACCTTCACCAGGTTTCCTGATTCTTTATTTGGAAGGGTTTATATTTTATATTTCTCAATTCAATTTTACAAAAGTGTTAGAACTATACTTACTACACAGCCACTTTTATGCTGAGGTACCATAACATCGATCCATCCATCAGCCAATCCATCCATGCATCAGTACATGTATACATATAGACAGACATACAGTATGGTGTATAAAGTGTGCCCAAAAATCTGTTTTGTCATGAGCTTAAATTGCTTATTGATAATCATACTATAATTTTAGACATTCCTACATGTTTCTAACTTTAACAGATTTGAGAAAGGATGAAATACAAAACTGAAAAGAAAAGTGCAAGAGAAGTATGGTATATAACATGGTGTCTATGTCAGTTGCATACACTTGTTTCATTAACTTAAATTATTAGGGTTGGCAAATCTTCCCAGTGCAGCAACTTAATTGGCTCATGTTCTTGGATATGTCATTAACAATAGAAATTTTTGGGTAAAACTACCACTAACATTAATAATAAAATGAAATATTCATGATTATATCCATCAACATAAGCTGTATGCATTAATAATAAAATAAAATATTTTTTGATTGTATCCATGATCATAAGCTATATGTGGAATTAATGACTAAATATTGTATATAAAACTTGTCTTTGCATATCTGACCATGGCAGAAACTATACAGCAATATAATAAAGCTTTCTAAAGCACCCACAATACCAGCATATAAAATAAAGCTGAAATAAATGTGGAGATGCAATAGTTACTCATCCAGGTAAGTAGTAACAAAAAGACATAACTTTCAAAGAGAACACTCCTTCAGCATTTTTAAGGTAGAAAACATTCAGAATATGTGCATGTTCATAGACCTCTGTGTCTTCTGAAGGCATGTCCTTTGATGCTCTTTCCATTGATTGGACCAGCTTGGAAATGTGTGCCCAGCCTCCAACACCTTTAATGTTGAAAGGGATACAGAGAACGAGATAATCATGGTGTTGCCTCATTTTGATTGCTCTTCAAGTGGAAAAAATTGTGGATCATTGACTTGTCAATCTGACAGTGGATTATCCCAGGAAAATAGAAAGCTTTCCTCTCATCTATTCAAACAACCTTGATGATAGCTTATCCATCGCATTCCAGAGTTGTTGAATCTTCGCTTCTGGATCATATTTAAAAAAATCCCATAAGAACAAACAGTTCTGTCAGCAAGTCATGGAGAAAATCACTCTAGCAAAATGGCCCTCCACATGGAAAGTGTACGAAGGAAAATGGAGAATTTTTACCTAATGTGGTCGTTGCAAACACACAGAATGCATTAATACCTCAGATAGCTAACTTGCTTCTTTGGCTTCTTGATGAGAAACAGTTTAGTCTTCCTTTCCATGATCTCTAGTGAGAGCTCTGAAGTGGTAACTGCAAAAATTGAGACTTTTGAAGGAGATCCTGCAATGTCTTACCTATCAAAAAGAGCAAGGACGACATTTCAGCAGAGGCACTTGTGTCCTGAACAAAATAGGTTATCCACTCCATGTATTGAGAATGAACCCAGTTCAAATGAATTTGCTACACATACGCAGCAAGTATTGCATTCGAGCAAAACTATTCCCTAACTTACCCTGTACAAGCTTTAAGATAGAGGTCATTGTTGATGTTTTCCAGCTTTTACCTCCAAGATCTTTCATCCCAAAAGGTTTAGCTACAATATGTGGGACCAATTGCTGCTGTGCAACAGGTTACCTTCTTTGTTCAGTAGCTTCCAAAATACATGGGTTCCTGACTTCTGTTTGGGGATGTGATTTATCCATCATACATGCATTCCCTGATGTATGGAATCAGTTGTCTAGCTGGGATGTGTCTAGAAGCTTCGTCATATACCAGAGATATCCTCTAGAAGATAAGGGAATATATATCTTGCCCATTCACCTATAGGAATGTATTGCAATTTGGTAATGCAGTTGAAGAATAAATGAATTTTTCCTAGTAAAATGTTTATTTTCTTCAGAATGATCCAATTATAATACAC
The DNA here is from genome assembly GCA_016746295.1 of Potamilus streckersoni. NCBI lineage: Eukaryota > Metazoa > Mollusca > Bivalvia > Unionida > Unionidae > Potamilus > Potamilus streckersoni. The sequence goes on from JAEAOA010001415.1 coordinate 884,882, forward strand.
TACAACCTCCCTGCGGTTTCATCTATTTCTGACTCTACTGCAGTAATAACTGAAGTACTTACTGGGTTTGGTGCCAATCCCTTTCTCTCCTTCAAATTTGTTCCCCAATCACATTACATTAGGAATATTAGTATGCTACTGCCTTACTAAAACATGAGAATTATTGCTTTATATCTATTCAGTAACCAAATGCAATAACTCTTGCCCATTACCAGGCCCTTGGAGCTTTGGGTACTGGTGATAGCTAGACCTACATTTGTACCACCAGCTACTTGCATTTTTATAGGAATAGAATTGAGTCTTCATGTTACATGGTATGTCTTTTCCAGAGCTGCAAGTCAAGCCATTTCTGCCTCCGCATACAGTGAGTACAGTGAAACTCCTTCAGATCCACCAGTCATCACATATTTCTCAGATCTGACCATGGAATGGACTGAAGTTTGGCTTCAAACTGCCGTCGGAAATTTATAAGGTGTTGCTACTTTAGAATACTCTCCACCCTCTACCACTACTCTAAAGACTGTTGATCTCAACCACTTTGGTGGCCTACTGGTAGAACATCCGCCTCGAATGCAGGAGGTCGTGGGTTTGAATCCTGGCTGAGTCATACCAAAGACTTTAAAAAATGGTACTAACAGCTGCCTCACTTGGCGTTCAGCATTAAGAGGTTAGTGTTAGGACTGTTTGGTCTGGTGTCAGGATGCTGTGACTGGGTGGGACATCGTGCTACATGTCTGTGGCATAATGCCCCAGATGATTACATCTCTATAAACTGTCACACTGCAGACATCTTAGCGATATGACTGAAATTTTTTAAAGCTACATTAAAAATCTAAATCACACACTGTTGATCTCAACATAGGAGGAGACATCTGAGGCTAGAGATGCCTTTGGTAATGATCTCCAGGTACTTGACAAGAATATAGTAGCTGTTCATATGTCCGCTTGATTGTTTTGTAAGGTGGACAAATGTGCTCAATGTCTGTCAGAGCTACACCTTCATTGCTGGATTTGGCTTCATTGGCACCTTTTAGACAAAATGGAAATACATGGCAATCTGGGAGGAAATGACCAGGATTGCTAGGGTCATTGACCAGTGCTGTCTGGCATACTGTGACTAATACTTTGATGGGTTGGACTCCTGATAGGTGTTGCATGTCTTTGATCCATGTCTCAAACTTGTCATGCCTTCCTTTTCTGGATGATACTGTCTGGGTCACAATTGTTTTAGAGGAAGACTAGAGGAAGTTCAGAGGCAGGCAGCTCAGGAACTGCCCCTCCACCTTGCTGCTGACTCCACCCATGCTAGTGTGAATGGATCTTAAAACATACAATCTCTTCAGTTACTTGCACCTACATCAACCCTTATGAAGTAGTTATACAGAGGTGATAAGAAACAGAATTTATAGCTCAAATGATCTCCACATGCTCTCAGAATGAAATGGTGTGAACCAGGTCATTTTGAAGTGCTTCAAGTTTCATTCATCAGCAATCCTCACCCCTCATCCTTTTTGACTGATGCACTATCAAATTGTGAGAGGGATGCCTTTCTATAACAGCAGATACAGCAGCTCATTATAAGAAAAAAAGTTAGTGGAGCTTGTGCAAATACCACTTTCCCAGGAGTTTTATTCAAGGCTGTATCTTTTTAAGAAAGCAAACAGGAAGTTCAAATGCATCGTCAACTGGAGTCAACTCTACCAAGTCAATATGGAGACGGCGAGTTCAATCCACCTTTCCTTTCTATGGGATGAGTATGCCATCAGGATCAGTCTGACAAACATATTTTTGCATCCTAATCCACCCCATGTCATGAACACTGTACTGTGACACATTTTATCAGTTCAAAGTTCACGCTTTTGCCACAATATCAACCCTTGGACTTTTGCAGAGACTACAGATTATAAAATCATTCTGTTCTGATTGATATCATCTACAATGGAGGCAGCATACCTGGAGACATCCTCTAGAAACATGGTAAGTTCTATTCTACCCCAAGGCAGGAACTATCTTTTCTCTTCTTGATCAACCAGGCTTTCTAGTGAACTTGGAAAGGTCTATCTTCATCTTGATATGGAATTCTGAACCAAACAGAATCTGGTGCAACTTCCTCCTATTTGCATAATTAGAGTTGTTAAACTCATCAAGTCCATTTCCATCATGACATGGATTTCACTGAGAGAGTTTTTACAACTCCTTAATTTATTCAATGCGGCAGCATGCTTGATTCTGCTTGGTCATCTTTTTTATGTGGGCATTGCAGGCACAATGGCGCCCCTTTTTCAATTAATTTGGTCAGTCATGATTTGATCATTCCTGTGTCATTGATGCAACTCAGGTTGGCAGACCATGGGAATCCTACTGGAGAAAGCTGTAAGTGAAAAAAAAAAACAGTAGGTACTGACACCAGTGCACATGGATGTGATACCCACCTGTTGCTGACCTTCACTATTGTCAGTGACATTGGACCCTGGGGAACACTTTCTACACATCAGTATCCTAGAAATGAAGGCTGTCATCAATGCCTTTCAATTTGACAAGATTGACTCTGAAGCAAAAACATCGTTTCTCTGCATGCATCAGTCCCTAAACTGATTGAATTTTTTCTCTGGCTCTTTGAGGAGAACAGTAGGCCCCAACTTCTATCAAAGGCCACTGCCCCATGATGTTGGACACATTCTGGCATCATGGCAGACATAACTTTGAGCAGAATATATTTCTATTGGATCACGTTTCATATAAGCAAATCACTCACTGATTCCAAATAGAACTTTAAACACAGCTAAATTCAAATCCATTTGAAGCTCAAGACCACACTTCACTAAAGACACTATCTTACATGTCATGGTTCCTAATAGCTTTAGCTTCTGCATGCAGAGTAAGTGAGCTGTATGCCCATTATGTTGACCCAAGCTCTTTTCAATTCACATCAGAGAGTTTGGTGGTTCTCTTGATGCAACCTATCTTTGTAGCCCAAATTAGGTTATTGTTTGTCGGTACCAAAGAGATGTCATTCAAGCGCTCTCTTTCATATTCAGGTCGAGAACAGCAGCCATGCTAAAACCTGTTTACACTTTCAAGTACTATTTGAAATTCACAGAGATAAGTCGTGGCATGTGCAAACACACTTTCCTTCTGCCGGAACACAGGATATCACCTCTCAAGCTGTTGCTTCTTGGCTAAAGTGGGTTATAGATTCTTTGTACTTTGACCTCTAACCAGCTCAGTCACCTCACAGAAGTTTCTGCTCTGAAGCATTGAGCCATCTCAGTGAGCCTTGTCTTCGGGTACAGTGTTTCAATCCGCGAGACCCAATCAGCTCAGTCAACACATCCTGTTAGCTTCACTAGATTTTCTGGAGAATTTTGTTGGTAACAAGATTTCAATATCTTCTTAACCATATGTTTGGATCACAGGTCAAGTGACCTCATGCTGTGTTGCTGATGCAATTAGGAGAGCAGATTTTCATTCACATTGGCAATCCAGATATTCTTCCTTAGAATGATACCTGAGGTAAAGGTCGCATGCTCTGCATCTTTTTCTTCTTTTACTTATTCTCCTAATGCAGTGTGATTGGGGAACATATTTAGAGAAAGCAAATTATTGTTTCTCCGAGAATACTTACCCAATCACATGACTTAAATACCCTCCCAAACACACAACCATGTAAGCATCCTTGTTAGTATCTCACTCATCTAAAAACTAACGACACATGGCAGTGTCAAAGGGAGGTAAATGGCAAGAGTTATTGACCTTTGTTTATTGAATTGACGGAAAAAAGATAATTTTCACCTTTTAGATGGGCTGGATTCACAAGGTAGCAGGCTAATATAACTAATGTAATGTGATTCAATAAATATTCTTTGAGATATATAGTATTCTAAAAAATTTGCTTTCAAAGAAGATGTCACTTTATATAGTTGCCACCCATATGGGTAGATATATCCCAATGATATGTACAAATAATGTTATGAATACCCAGGTTCTTGTAGGTTACTTGGTGTCAGTTCCTTTTCAATGGTTACATCAGGCCCAATGCTTTTTCTCTCTCAGTCCACAAATTTCCATGTGTTTTGTCCATTACGCATGAGAGAGGGAGTTAGGGATAAAAGGAAAAGCAGAAAGGATGTCATTGAAACTGTGTACCAGATTTAATTCATTTAGAAAATGGTGATTATTAATGTATTTTTGTGTGTTGCTAATGATTAAAATTCATCGCTGATCTAGAGTGTATAAAAGTGTTATTGTACTGTTGAAATAATCTTTATTTCATAAATACTTATTAATGCACCACTTATTTGTATCCCTAGCAGATTTTTAATCCCAGCATTGCATTTAATGTTGCCTTAACTTATGAAATGTTGTAAAACATTGCAGTATTATATTTGTTAATGAATGTATTTGATGACTGATGAAACCCAGTAAACAAAACAAACAATATATGATCAAGATGTTAGTTAAAAACTGATAACATTGAAATTTCAATGGACATTTTTGTGAGATAGTTTTTTTAAAAAATTTATTGACGTAATCCCATTTATATTGTGATCTTATTCTAGGGACCCCCATCATTGTGTTATAACAGGTTTTACCTCTGTGTTTGTAATATATATATATATATATATATATATATATTATAACAGGTTATAAGTCTAACCTTTCTATTACAGCATTATCAGAACCACAACCAAACATCAGTTTATCAAATACAATTTTTGTGATATTATATAACTCTTTCCATTTTTTATTATTATTATTATTATTATTATTATTATTATTATTATTATTATTATTATTGTCAATTGTCTCCTTATCCCTTGCTTCTGACATCCTTAGTAACTTCATACATAACTTTATCGCAATATAATTTCACAAAACATTTATAATATTCTTTAAACTTTTTTCAGCACGACAATGGACCAGACAGTATGCTATGAATAACCAGAATCAACAGCCCTCCTTCTAGTGCTCACAGAATTCTGGTGTTTACTGAATTCAGGTGTTCCAGTCGAACTCTTTCATCATTCTCATTTCATCTTGTGATTATTTTACTTATCGGAAGTTACTACAACAACCATGATTCTAAGACATTCTCTGTCTCTCTGTTGGAATTGCCAGCTTGTCACCTGAGTGCAGCAATAGAAGGCTTTTGTTTTAACTACAGGAATATAGTGAACTCACTAAACTGAAATCATGAAATATTGTAATTTTTATGGAATCGAAATTTATTTGGTACACAGATAATGAACAAAAAAAATTGTAGATCTTGTTTTCTTTTTCTTGGGAATAATTTGAATGCATCCAAACTCAGATTTCAACCATACAAATTTTGAGAGATGTACAGGATGTGAAATATGGATGGGGTGTGTGAAGAAAGGGGAATTTCCCAATTTTAGGGAGATGAATAAAGAATGGTTTGCAAAAATTATGTACTGTTGTACATTAAGTTGATAAGTTGATATTTTTGATGGAGTTGAGATACATGTAGGATCTGCAACCTTACATCCTAGAATCCATGCATCCTAGAATCCATTCTGGTCATGAAAAGATGTTGTTTTTAGTTTTTATAATTGAAGATCATTTGCAGGGTTTATTCTAGAACTGAAAACTTGAGGAATGGAGGCAAATATGTTGTTTCTCCCTCCATTAGAGAAAAAGTGTGATATTCTAATATAGTAGGAATTTAGTGAAGAAATAAAGATGTGCCAATACGATGCACGATTTGTGTGCATGCTTTTGATTTTTCTTTGCAATTTTTCAGAAATTAGTGTAAATCTCACAATCACGTCCAAAAAGAGACCCTTAGTTAACCTTGAGCAATGAAAGGTGTAGTTTTGGTGTACATTACAACATATAAAACAACTTTAATTTCCAGTGCTGTATAATCTCCTTTGTCCAAAAAGCATTATGAAATATGGAATTTGGATTAACAAGTTCAGTATAAGGTAAACTGATACTATTAATTACGAGTCTTTGGATAGAGAATGTCATCCTGGAATGAAATATATGCTGCAAACATGCAATATGAAATGGACACTGAATGACCATGTTGATTGACAAGCATTATTTATCAATTTTTGCAGAAAATTTATCAGCTTCTTTTGCATGTTTTGTTAATAAGAGTTAAATTTCCAGAAAATTTAAAGCAGCTAACATACTAGAGTATAAAATATGAAAGTTGTAAAATCAGTCAGGAAAGAGGATTTTCATTGTAAATGTAAGCGGTTTGATTTATATTTTTCAATTAGAATATGTAAAATTTTTCAATTAAATATCATCCCATAGCTGTTGTTGAAAGCAGTTTGAAAATGCATTGATAAAGATATAGGCTACAGTTTAGCCACAGTAAGTACTTTTATTTGTTCAGAACTCTTGTCTTATTATGTTGATATTTTTGAAACCAAATAATATTTTGATTGCTGTATTAATATTCTTTTAGTTTGTGAAACTCTAAGCAAGCACAAGAACAAATGATTACCAATAAAGACCTTAAGTCTGAGCATATGTTATGCTTCAACAACTCTTTTTGCAAAATATTGGTAATTTTTGCCAGGTCCGTGTTTGTGGCAGACCTGTCACTTATCCTGATTTGCTTTGGATCATATCAATTTTTCAAAATGCCAAATATTTTCAAAAATATATGATTCACAATTGTTGTGCAAAGAGAGCAAAAGTGATGCAGAAATTCCATGAGGATTACACTAGTCATGCTCTGAAAATCATTTTTCCATATTCATTTTTATGTTGATGTTTAGTGTGTTAATTGAATTAACACTAAATATCAGAATAAAAGATGAAAGAGGAAAATGATAGATTTTCATGGTATAACTAGCATACAATTATGTTAAGTAAATAACATCATACAACAGAATTGTAAATTCCTTTGTAAAGTTTTTGTAAATATTTGGTCACAAACATTGCTTCTGATATATTTTCCAAATCTCTGTTTTACCCTTTGGCATCCTGATCTTCATTCCACAATAGGGGGCAGGCCTGTTGTCTGAAGTGAGACATAGCAATAATTTTTTAAACCAGTGCCAGCAGTTTGCCATAGTTTGAGTTTTTCATTGGCATATATTTCCAAAACACCATAAATTTTCATTGTATTTGGCCTCATTGTGTTGTGCATCAAACAATATCAAAGACAAATCATTCTGTGACATGTTTGATTGCACCTTTAATCTTGAGGTCAAAGTAAGTCATAGAATATTTGCATTAAGAATCTGTTAGTTTGCATACATTTCATATCATGGATGACCGATTGGTATAAATCGCTTACCATTACAGGTCACTGCCATCTCACCTCTGTCAGTGTGGGTTCAATTCTCAGGCTTGGCCAGTGTGGGTATGTGAAAAAGTTTGCTGGTAGCTTCTCGTGGGTCAGTGGTTCTTTCTAGGCTTTTCCCCGGGGTTTTCTCCACCATTAATATTGACCGCCATGTATCTTGTGCTGAAGATGGCAAATAAAACCAATAGCATTTAATGGAATTTGTTCATGCTTGGAATGATTCATTATGAAGTTAAGATAGTATGTTCTGCAATATTCTTTCTTGTTTCTTTGACCTTGTGAAGGTCACAAAGAAATTTTGTGCTAAACTTTGTTTTCTTTTTCTTTTATTTCCTAAACCACTTGATGGATTTTGTTTATACTTTGGATGATCATTACAAAGCTAAAACCATTTTGAAACATTCTCAGTCACACCTTTGACCTTGGGGTCAATGTCACTTAGATAAAACAGAAGTTTTTATTGCATCTTTTGCAAATTCTTAATGGCTTTTTCATACTTTGAATGAATTAAAAATTATATAGCTAAGACATGTCCATGGCATACATACATATACTTTTGATCTTGGAGTCGAGGTTATGTTTTACAGCTGCTATTTTTTAATGGGTTTTTAATGATGGCTTGAATTTGCTATTTACCACGAAGCCTATTAATAGTTTTAGTCGAAAGACGAGGTCACTAGCAAAAAAGACATTTTCACATAATAACTTTAGTTGTATGCATTGTTACCAAAGAATTTGGAGGGTTTGTACATTTGCAATGAAGAGAGAAACAATAGTTTATAAATTGTAAGTTTAGTTCAGAACTGCATTAATTACTCTCTGAGTTTACTAGCAGACACAGAGATCTGTTAATCACTGCAGGGTAATTATTGTTCTGGTAAGGTATTCTCTAGTATCACTAATTTTCATTAGGGTACAAATAGGTTACAAATTTTCATGGATTTCATTGTTGCCCTTAACATTGAACCTAAAAGACCCAACCAGAAATTGGCCAAATATGATTTTAAAAAAGTCTCCATCCTTTTTTAAAACTATGCTAAATTTATAGAGATCAACAAAGCTATTTGATATATCCACATTATTTCTGTAAATTGGTTAAAAATATTGTTATTCATGTTGATATTTTTCATGTGTTAAGGAGAAAGAATTATGAAGCATTTTATATTGTTCAGTGCACGCATATCTATACAGCAACTGGTAGCAGTAATTTCCACTCATCATCATAAATTGATATGTTGTAAGTAAAGGAAAGAGAAAAATGAGAAAATTATAAGTATTCAATTTCTCACCGAAAATGGAAGAAAGAATGGGAAAGGAAATGATAATTAGATTCAACGTACAATTGACCATTCAGCATGAATCTGCCTCATTGATGATTCTTTATATTAAGTCTGGCTGCCACAGTTGGTTCATACTTGAGGCAGGTGCAAATGAAGGAATGATTTCAGTTTTTCAATTTAGTTAGCATCTTTGCACTTTTATGGGCTCTGAACACATCAAATATTGACATTGCATGCTAGTTGCATTGAGGGCAGCTAGTCGTGTATTTTGGCTCACCTGTAGAATGATGACATTATTCATGCTGAAGGTAATCAAAACCAATTTTACTGCTCTTAAGCCACACTGTGTCAATGCTATAGTCACCAGAAAGTAAGTGATTGTGCAACTTTATGGACAGAAGAAATATTACACTCCGCTCTAATTTTAATAAATATCTCCAACACTTGGCAGCCCATATGAATACTTTTCTACAAATTCATATTGTTTTAAATGGACTTACTCTGATGTCTTTTATCTAATAAATTCAAATTCTCATATGCAAAGGATATGTTTTGCAATTTAATTTACCTACATTTTGTTTGGATTTAATGTGATAGAATGCTGAAATCAGATTAAGTTGAGGTATGTTTCTTGAATGAAATGATTCAAAATAATGTTAAAGAAAGTTTTCATATCATTCAAGACAATCATCTTTTTAATCGAATTCAGCATTTCCATCTTCCAACGCCAACTTAGTGTGAACTTATATTCTTATATTACACTGATGATTATCATGCAGGGAATTTTCAAAGCTGAGTGGGAATAATGGTACAGGTGGATAAAACGAGTATTGGGAAAGAATTGGCAGGAGTAAGTGGTTGAAATTGGGAGTTTAACATGACTTTTTAGAATTTTATTTCTGAATTAGGAGTTTCATATTTATCAATTTGACATTTATACTTGGTCACATTGGACTTCATTTCCTGTTTCAATGTAGAATGTAAAATGTTTTGTAAATTAAGAATGTTGGATGGATACAAGCTACTAGACAAAAACTTTTTTTAATGACAACACTATGTCATTTCTATTGTTGATTTGAAGTCAGTTTTGATTTTTATTATATTTCATGCAGATTTGAGATTGGGATAACTGATGACATTTCAGGATAATTCCAAACAGGCAAAGTATATGTTAAAATAGCAAGATTTTGTACAAGAGCCAGCAGTCCTTTTTCCAAAAGGAGATGCTTTTTCTATGACATGTAATGTACATGTTGTCTGATAGTAATTTGATTTATATTATTTTTTGTGTACTATTGCAATAAAAACTGCTTACATTCAAGCCCGGTCTTTTTCCAGGTTATATATTTTTTCATGGATGAATACACATAGCATCGCTTTCAAAAGTTTGCTTGAAAGTGAAGAGTGGCTGAACAAATTTATTACCCATTCCTAGTTTAATGAGAAAGGAAGTGAATAAAAACACTTGTGTTTGTTCAGTAGGTTACCTTCCTTGATACAGATGGCTCAGGAAGATCCAAAAACCAAATAAAGGGCTAAAAAGAAAAGCAAACCAAAGAGAAACAAATAATGTTTAAAGAACATCAAGAGATATTATTCACATTCTATTTTAATATTGTAAATGTACAGATTTTCATTAAATGTAATAAGAGAATTTATATTAGCATTTGAAACATTATTCAGTGATTTTTTTCATTCATAGTTTCTGTTTAAACCAAGAGAGGTAGCTACCATTGGGTACAATTGCTTACCTAAATTAGAGCCCCCCCTCCCTTTACATAATCACATGGAAGTTCATTAGGCCTCTATTTTGTTAACTAATTTTATTAAGACTATAAAGTTTGTTCCTGTTATTAGTAATACAGTCTTTATTTGGCAAAATAGATTGGACACTACTCTTTAGTCATGGAGGATTGAATTTGCTCAAAGCTGAAAATAGAGTCCATATTCACAAAAAGTTACTAATCATGACACCAGGTGTGACAACCTAGATGGTGTACCAAAGTAGATATAAGTGGAAGGCATTGAAAATGTATCTCTATATCTGTTTCATGCAAGTATACTTTCTTGGTATTTTTCTCGGCACACCCAAAGTATTATTCTGGAAAGTTCAATAATAAATTGTAGGTAAAGTACGTCATCGTCATCATCATCATCATCAGTAAATAGATGTTATGTGTAAACTTACTGATATTCATGTGGAGATCCAGCAGTCATTATTTGCTATAACATCTTACCCATTTTGTGTAAAACCATGGTTGAAAGGCAGGTAAAAGATATTGACCTGTGTATTATTCTGGAAAAGGAGGTTGAGCTGTCAACATTGTAAAGTCATTATTTCTCCGCAAGCAATTTTAATAAGAAGCTTTAATTAGCTAACATTTTCTTTCGAGTTTTGTGTATAAAAACAAGTGAAAATAAAGAGTTTATCAGTTTTACGATAATATCCTTTGACCTTGTATCTTCAGTTTGTACTCTTCCAACATTGGTACTCAGTTATTTTGTCATCCATCATAGGTACTCGGTTGTATTATCTTCCAACATAGGTACTCAGTTACATGTATTTTGTCATCCAACATGGGTACTTGGTTATTATATCTTCAAGCATAGATGCTCAGTTATTTTGTCATCTAGCATAAGTACTTGGTTATGGTACACAATTATTTGGTCATTCAGCATAGTTTCTCAGTTACATAAGTACATCGGGCCCCAAGTGGCTGAGTGATCTAAATGGTGGCCAGTATAAATCGTGAAGGAAGAACCTGGGAAAACCCTTGGAGGAAACAATGACCTACAATAAGACACTGGCAAGTTTTTTCTCACATACCTACATTGGCCACACCTGAGACTTGCACCCATGCAGAGGTAACATCGCAATGATCCATAGCGATGAGCATTTTAGAACACTTGACTATTTGGGGGCCCCAAACATTTTTCTGAAGTTTAATTTAAATGGGGCCAGATATAAATTTTAAATGAACTTTAAAGTTTGACACCACTATAACTACAACTTGGAAAAGTGCCAATGAAATCCCACTACTGATATCACCAGCACAATTTTATACCAATTTTCCCTCTCCAACAGATTTATATATTAATGAAAGGTGTACAGTAAAACTGAAATTTTACAAAAATTATTCAGCATAAAAAAATATATAATTTAGGCTGCTGACTGTGGGGCTTGTTTGAAATTTTAATCCCTTAAGTTCTGCAATAGTTAAGTGTTCCAAATAATGTACATTGTTTTGAGTTTCATAATAAGAAAATGAAAGTGTTTTCTACCATATACATTATATGTTAAATCAAAACTAGTTGAAATCAAAGATATTTCAGATATTCTTCAGCATTAACAAGGACATAATAAATGGCACCATTTTAATTTTTGTTCAACAAGAGATTATGACTAATGTTATGTGTCTAGACTTATACAAAAGTAACAAGAAAAGAGTAAAGCCAACAAGCTTTGTAAAATTTAGTAATTTATTCCCTTACAAAATAGGTAAAACTAAGAAAAAAGGCTTCGGGTTTATGAATCTAATCCAAAATTAATCCAAGATATAAAAAATATAAGTCCTATCAATAAAATGTTCTAAATGAACCAGTTCGAATCCTGATGAAATTCCAAGATGGAAGTAAGTCAATGACCCTCAAAATGTTACCTCAACAGTTCCTTGTTGGTTGAACCACAAAGAATAATATTCCAGTTTTGGAATTCAGAATAATTAAAGTAAATGTCTTTCTCCAAGAATTCTGATGAGCACTTTAGTTAATATCCAAGAAAAAAATATGATTTTTAAAAAAATGGAAAAAGTCCACTAAAAATTTTAACAAGTATTAAAAAAGTGATTTGTGACTAAAACGAAAGATTGAATCTCTGCCAATGGTGAACATATACAAAATACCAAAATGCTTCAGGAAATGTTGTACTAGATTAATTACATTTTCTTGAACATTGAAATAATATCAACTGATTAAATGAAAATATAAGACTTGTGCAAAGAAATGGACATGCCAGAATGTTTCTGGCTTATCAGATATGTTTGTGAAAAATATAATTTCATACTCGTTATCAAATTCCTCCAAATTATCTAATTCTCATATTTGCTAATTCCTGTTTCAGTATTTATGGGCTTTACTAACACAATGGCTAAAGTTGCCAATTTTCAAATCTATTTGATCATTTTATAAATACCAATTTGCTAGAATGAATGTAGCTACTTGAAAATCATTTGCTATTGAGACACACCCTCCCCCATTCATACATTTATCTCCCTTACCCTAGTAAACTGGGGGATGAATGTTATGAATATACTTGATCAGGATGATCTACAAAAAGGAGAGATAGAAAAATGAATACTTATCAATAAGCATACTGATATCTATCCATGCCATACACCCACCCCCACTCCAGAGATGCATAAACTTATATTAGTGACAGTAAATAAATATGGTGCACAATTTGCCCATAACCATTCCAACACAAACTAGGATTTCCCCACAATTTGCACATAACCAATTCAAAGAAACTATAATTCCTAAATATTCATGAAGGAGAAATAACAATCAATCCAATTCAAATTAGAATTCCTCATCATAGAGAAATAAATAATCCTACTCAAACTAGAACTCCTCAATAATTCACCATGGAGAAATAAATTAGCATAATACATTAAAGCAAATCAGAGATATTTATCCCATGTGATACTTTGATGAACTGAATTTGTATATGATGTAGATGCATTAGACTAGGAGACGGACATAATGGCCATTTCTCTGACAAGCCCCCAGTGTGTATGTAAACTGCTTCAAGCCTAGAACTTTGCCAACACAATCTTATTGATCTTAGTGTTGGCACATGATTTGACAGCAACATATGGTCTCACTGAAAGCATCCTCATTATACTGGTCTGGCATCTTGAAAATGTCATTATCTTTATTGAATATCAAATCATACTGATCTGGCATCAATCTTTATTGGATATCTAACCATATTGGTCTGGCATTTAGAAAATGCCATAATCTTTATTGGATATCTAACAACCATGTCAGGATAAGTATACTCTGATGTAAAACATTCTAATTTATTGAAATACATGTGAGGATAAAAACTTACATTGATTCTACAATAAGATATAATAATAAAGAAGAAAACCAATATGAAATTTTAATTCAATAACATTTTATTTACAGATCAATATTTTGCACTAATAATTACATACTATAATATAATTTCTGCTTTCAAAATAATTTACATTATAAATAATATAAGAATGTCAGATGAAAACGTAATAAAAAGTTATTCTAAATCTACACACAGTAACAAATGTGTTCATGGAAATCTCATTTTAAACTGGTTCAAAACTTTTTACAAACTATTTTCAGCATTTTTTATCTTTAAAAAAATCAGAAATGCCTGTGGTAAAGTATCTTTTTATTATTCCTGTAATAGGCTCACCAACAGAGGAGTGGCAAAGTTCATACAGGGGGTTTACCCTAAACTTCTTACAACAGTCTGTTACAAAATGTAATCTCAACTCTAAAATTTTCTACATTTTGACATTCTGAACCATCACTGAAACAAACATGCTGGGAAGAATGGGTTAAATAAAGTAACCATTTTTTGATCTTTTGGTCATACATCTGATGAACTTATGTGACAGCCAGCTATCTGTTATCCAACTGTCCATTAGCACAAAGTTTGTTATTCTTACTGCTTGTAAAATATGTGGAGGATTGGCATACAATTTTGCACACATTCATCCCAAGGTCTAGTGGCTTCATAATGAAAATGGTGTTGCTTGGACATCCAATATACAGTTGGTCATGAATGAAAATGGTGCCAATTTTATGAGTCATTATTGCTACTCCTACAGAAATTATGGTCATATCAACCTATGATTTTCATCTATGACATTTACTTAGTACTAAATGAAAATTGTGCCCAAAGACATCTGAAATGGTTGCCACAGAGGAACACATGGTAAATCCTGTCACTAATAGTCCTGTTTATTAGTAATGGTTTTAACCAAAACTCCTTTAATGGTGTCCAGATAGTTCTAAATGGCACTAATCTTACACTAATCATAGCTGCCACTGTTGCTATTAGAAATTAGTTTGGAAGGTAACATGCCTGACAAAAATCAAAAGAGTGCAAGTTCTAATCCTATTAATATATCAGCATATACTGGCTATTGTGGTGTGTTCTTGACACACCAAACCAAACCTTGCCAGGAGCTATAGTGAAAACAAGATTGGCACCATTTTGATACAGGACCAATAGATATTACAAGAAAGAGGCCTTTAACACCCATGAAAAGCAATGGGAAGATTTTCAAGATGGTCATTATTGTGGTCATGCATAATATCTGATCAGCAAATTTCAATTTAGGACTAATGGGATCTATCTGCATGGCAATCCTTTAGAACAAACATCAACAAATATGTGATTGACAAATGGTATAAACTTTGTGGATACTATTTTGTCTATGTGCCTGGGATGTATACCATCTTTTATATATGGCAAACCTTACACAAGTTTAAAGTCTCATGACTACTTTTGAATGAAATTGCAGCCTAAATATTCACAACAGACTAGAAAATAGTTTCAGATTTATTGTATCTCAAGATAACTGTTTTTTGAAAAAGATAATCTAGTTCTGTTCTGAATCAAAAATAATATTTGAAAAGTAACCATATTCACAAGCAAAATAAGTTTTCACTGGCACAATGCCTTGATACCACTTGTGAGAAATATTTTCAAAATTCCTACAAAGACTTGTGACCTTGAAAACAAAGGTTATTTATATGGAAATGTAAACAAGTTCATCAGCAATAGACCATTAATTACAATTTTGTCCAGTTTGATATAAAATGAGGAATCAACCATTCACATCCCCTACCCTCTCTTTTTTGCTATTGCTCACAGTCCATTTTTTAATGGTAGAGGTACTGCTATAATATGCACCCTTGCCTATGAAGTGGTCTTTGTGCAGGAGTTAATGTAGGAGTGGTGTATGGTTTGCCCAAACTATGAAATATACCAATCATTTTGACTGGTATAATAATTTAATTGTGGAATACCATTTTATGTATTTGATTTATGGAATAAAGACCAAACCAACTACATCCAAAATGAGATTATGAGAAATGTGCCATTGAATAAAACCTCACATCTGAGATGTTTAGTATCTTATCTAAAATAAATGTAAACTTAGTTTAGTTTACTGAAAATAAAATGTACATCCATTAACTGATTTATTTCCTTTTGTCACTCTCCAGTGGAAAACATAAAAGAAGCCAACAATCTCATGTTGTGAATGACATTATATGCTTGTCCTGTGTTTAACAGTTCTCTGTATAAAACTGAAACCATTTTCCTTCTCTCTCATGGTTACCTTGATTTTTGGACACCCACACTTTTTCAAAGTGAAAGCCATTTATCTGGTCTATTCCAGGTATGTGCTATGGGACTAATGTTACTGTGTGCAAACCACTTTCACCTTTTCAGTCAGAGTGATCCCTACCTTTGACCCCAAATCAACAGGATTCTTCCTTACCACAGTGCAAGTCATCTACAAATTGCAAAATGTGGTAAATGCTGAGTGTAGAACACTTGAATCAATGTGTGGAAACTGTTTTTTTTTTTTCTTTCAGTCAAAGTAACTTTGAACTTTTATCTTTTGAAAGAATTATATGAGTTGACATATCTACCCTGAGGGTCCAGAAGCAAAGTGAAATACAACATTCAATGCCTGATCTAATTCACTCGCAGTTCATTCACTAGGTGATTTTATGCCAGTCTCACAATAAAAGTCAGGACACTAATATAAACATCTATCTACCATGCGCACTTATGGTATTCATTTTTGTCATATAATTTTATAGTCGCACATAACGTCATTTGGGTTCATAAACAAAGGTTCTTTACTTACACCCTTTCACTCTGGTATGCACAAAAGAGGAAATATTATTCATTTCTAAAATCGTATACAAAAAAACAAAGTAATCCAGTTGGAGGATTAGCTGCCAAAGGGGGGATAGAGGTATCTTTTTTGTTTTTTAAAAGTAGCCTGGTAAATCACCGGGCTCCAGGTTGATAAGGAATGTCCTTATGCTCACATCGTAATTCACAAAATATTTTTAATAAGAATTTTGTTTTAAAAAAATCTGCCTCATTTGTGAACAAAGACAACTAGATATGTTTTATTTTTGTCTTGCACTGCAATTGTTAAGGGAGATTACTATGTTGAGTACAAAAATAAAATGATAACTGTTATGATATAGGAAATCAGTATAATGCATATTCTAAGTGCCCTCAGCTGGCATAATTGAACATAAATGTACACAGAATGTTAATTATTTTGTAATTAAGATTTGCTTAGAATTCATATCAACAAAAGACACATTTAGTGCCATGCCATAAGCTCATTTGGCCTTATGACTAGGTGAACTAAAAAAAAATCAATATACATGCATTTTTAATGTGAAAATGAGATGATTTACAGAATAGCAGATTACCCATTTATCATCTGAGATAAAATAACACAACTATCACAGAATAAAGGTTTTGGTTACATTAATGTTAATTTCAGGAATACCAGACCATTTATAGCAGGGATTATCTACTTCCATCTGGTATTCATTCCTCATGTCCTGAATACGATCAGGTATTGCACATGAAAAATACAGATCTACATCAAGTTTCACTGATGAACATCACGACTTCTAAATCATTATGAACTTCACAATACCACCAAGCTTGGGCAAGCATGAGAACATTCAAATGCTATCACACCTGGCCATGTAGACTAGCAGACATCTTTATACAGCTTAGCAACTGAAAATATGAAGATGATACATGACATTATAATATTGATACAAGTTTATTAAAATATGAATTTTCCTAATGTCATTTCATAAAGCCATTTAGTTCAATTCTTAATACAAATACCATATGATGGGAAACGTGCATTTTAATCATACTTATATTTTCATTTGAAACCTTGACCACACATTACCTCATGAAAACATTTACTGTGACCATTTCTATTTCAGACATACAATAAATTTAGAAACAATATTTTAATAGGGTGTGTGGGGCTGATAACTACAAAATTTCAGTTGTTTGAAGTTCAAGGAAAAAGCTCCTGTGATTGATCTTAAGGAATCAGTTAAAATTTCTTTATGTTCAGGGTGTAATCCTATATCAAATGTTAACTGTCAAGTAGTTAGTGACCACTAAAAAATCTAAATTATATATCTTAATGTATATGGACTTGAGAGGAAAAAATATGGTGTATTTGCTAACCTTTTGCTTTTGAATCCTACCGACCAATAAATAAAATATCTGATGTAAAATGTGCTAGCATGATGTATAAAAGGTAAAGTAATATTATCTTAGGAACCAAAAACAAAAACATTAACTTCCTAATCATTCAAATGTACATTTGAGTCTTTAAGTATAAAACATGACAATTGCTGAAACAACCTCTCTTACACGTGCTATTTCAATTCAGTTTCCAAATTAAATAACATCTCCTGCTTAGTAACAACTCTAATTTATCAACTGATTATATAAAAGGTCATACAACTTGATGAGGATATTCAACTGATCAAATGTCTTTCATTTGAAACCCTGACCCCACATCGCCTCATAGTCATTTTATTCGGTCACCATTTCTATTTGGAACATTACTTCATTATTATATACAGACTATATTTAAGATAGGTGGAGATTATTTTTTCCCCCAAAAACATTGTTATTATTATGATATTGTGGTGTCCTCTAATTTCTAGCAATAAGTGTTGTCCAACTTACCAGATATATCCACTGATGTTATGAATAAAATTATTAATAAACTTGAGTAAAAATTAAAATAAGTCTATAACTGTCACAAAACAAGTCTATAACTCTTGCAATAAAGGCTCAAGCAAATTCCACTGACAGTACTATTAATGTAGCTCACTCCATCACAATTAAATTTCCCATGATTATGCAAGTTTCATATCGACACACCCTGCAGCATAAATCCATACTGTACCAAATTCAATACTAGTGATAGAAACATAATAACTTCTTGACTGCCTATATATTTCAAAGTTGTCTCCAGCTACATATAGTTCTTAGTCATGTTTTCTCCACCTACATATGGCTCTCAAACTGTCTCCATCTACATAAGTTCTCAGTCAAGTTGACTCCATACAGACCTTATTTACAACTAATACTGTTGCACAAACTTCAGTTCCAAACCCTATGCAGCTCAATGACATGTTGCTATTTCTCAGCTTGATGTAATTTTGGGGAATTTTTACATTTCACATGATGAAGGCTATCATTTCTACCCACCATGAGACATACTCAAACTGACATGCAATATCCAATAAATATAACTGTGTCCTTTCCTGCATTTATTCACAAGAATCTGAATATTCCTTTTTATTCTTCTGTGATGATTATTAACATATTTTAACATGCATGACTTGGTGCTTGCAATTTAAAAAAATGTTGATCACCAGATGCTTTGCTTTTAAAAATATGTACTGTTTTAAGCATCTGAGGTACTGCTTTAAAGTTAGTATGGTTTCCTGACTGGTTCCACTAATTCTGATATGAAAAACAGATCCAAATCAAACACGGATGAACCAAATATCCGGATTTTTCAGCAATGATCATTTTTCCATAAGCCAATATTTTAAAAGTCATTTTGAGAAGACTTATGGCAAAATTATAAGGGTTGGCAGGTCTAGGGTGTTTTTGGCATGATTGATACTTTTTCAACCACCAATGTGTTGAATTTAATACTGAAAAATATATTGTAAAGCTGTATATTTCAGTCACAACAAATTATTTTGAAAACTCTGGGAATATAAATCAAATATTTCAATGCTGAATAAAACCAAAATTTCTGATATCAAGAAGCTGGAGGTAAAATGTTTATATTAGTGTTTTTCTTCTGTCGTAACAGATATTTTTTACATGCCATCTTACTTGATCTGCATTTAATCAATCAACAAGAGAAAGTCAGTAAATCCATCATGTTTCAGGATTTTACATTATGTGAGAATAGTCATTACAACCAAAATTAATTTTATAAACAAGTTTGCTACAATGTAATAAAAATCTGCAGCTTAGAGAAAATCAGCAGGTGTGATCATCTGGATATTTTGCCAAGAAAAACTTATCATTTATGTTACCACAATTTCATTGTTAGTGATACTGCAAGGTCACAACTTCTACTGATGACAACACAAATACGGGTCATGGTGACCTTTGGCACAAGTTGAAGTATTAACAGATATGTAACCATCAATCAAATTTTATGATTCTAACATGAACAGTATTTAACAAATGAACTTTAAACTTAACATTTCAGAAATGTCACTGAAGCATGAAATAAAGGTCATAAGGTCATTTTACAATAAGAGTACAGCACCCATCAGATGCATAATCTTGCAATGTTTTAAGATTCAAGGCATACTGCATGCCACAAACTTATGTGGCCATGAACTAAATGCAAAGACTTAACCAAAACTAGTAAAAGATAAAATATAGGTCATAGTAAAAAATAAACATCAAACGAAAAATGTAACCCAAGACAGTAAATCATAAATTTGGAGCCATAATAACTTTCTTCTGCAATGAAAGAACAGGAATTCAAGAAGATGCATCACTTACCAAGGTCTCAACAAGATGTATCTCTTACCAAGGTCTCAACAAGATGTATCTCTTACCAAGGTCTCAACAAGATGTATCTCTTACCATGGTCTCAATAAGATAAATCCCATACTAAGTTCCCAGTGAGATGTATCCCTTACCAAGGTCTCAACAAGATGTATCCCTTATCAAGATCACAGCAAGATAAATCCCTTACCAAGGCCTCAACAAGATGTATCCCTTACCAAGGCCTCAACAAGATAAATATCTTACCAAAGCATCAACATGATGTATCCCTGACCAAGGTCTCAACAAGATGTACACCACAAGATGTATCCCTTACCAAGGTTTCAGTAATATTTATCCCATACTAAAATCTTAACAAAATGTATCCCTTACCAGGCCTCAACAAGATGAATCCCATATCAAGACCTCAACAAGGTGTACCCCTTACCCAAGTTTCAATAAGATACATCCACAACGAAGGCCTCAACAGGATATCTTCTTTGCCAAGGTCACAGGAAGATGTATCCCATACCAAGGCCTCAACAAGCTGTAACCCTTACAAGTTTCAATAAGATGTATCCCTTACCAAGGTCTAATTCAAATTTATTCTTTACTAAGTACTCTTGCAATGAAAGAACAGGTGTCAACAAAATATATCCCTTACCAAGTTTCATGTTTCTACATAGGACAATAAGTACACAGCAAATAGAAAATGTGATTCTGTGCTACATGCAAGAAGTTAACCTAAACCAGTAAAATGAAATAATGTAGGAAGAAATGACCTCCTTTCACTGTACAACAATGATACTAGTAGAGACCTTTTGCTGTTTAAGTTTGATGCTAGCAGAAATCCATAATCATCAAGTACAATAACTCTAGCAAAAACAGCCCTACTTTGCAAGAAGGGTGTAGCGAATATCAAGATGCATCCTCTTATCATACTTAATCATTCCAACAATATATATACAGGATGTAAAAAATCATTCAGGTCTTGAGCTAAATGCAAAAACGTAAAAGCCAAATCAGTTAAGTTTTAATCACAGGTCACAGTGACCTTCTTTTACTGAAAAAGTGTGGTACTATGAAAGATGCATACTTGTCTAGTTAAATGATTCTAGCATTAACAGTGCTTGCAAAATAAGCTTTCAAAAAACCTAAAATTTAATTAAGGTAGGTCAAAGTGAAATATTGGTCACAGTAACCTACTTTTGTGACGAGAGTGTAGTGCTTGTCCCAGGGGGTAGGTGCTATGAATCCACTCCAAACTGTTGCCTAGGACCTAGGAAGAAAGAATGGTTGAGATGCAATGAGGCTGCACATATGTATGTTTTAATACGCATGGACTCAAATGCCAGGGTATTACTCTAGCTCTCCTTTACTTAGTAGAGGCAAGCTAATTTCCTCACTGTCTCTGCTGCCTGCATGGCTGCATAGAAATTGTATTGGAAAAAATATGTATTTCGTTCAGGCCATTTATCCAACTGGCTAGATTGGTGACTGAATTTCTGTTAGAAGGGAAAAAGTTTAAGTCTCACTTATAATAACATCAAAATCACTTACTTAATATGATGTAACATAAAGGCTACCGACACATCTTGATCAGTAAAAATTCAACCCATGTTATGTAACATATTAAAGAGTAATGCTATACAAATGAGATGAAGACAATAGCCAGGTGGAAGCAAGCTACAATGTGTCCACTCCATAACAATTAGGCTGTTTTGTGGAGCTTGTGTACAAACTTCATATTCCACAGCCTGGGTAACACAACTGTTTTTCTTGTGGAACAATGTGTAGTTCATTTCATGATTATCTTATTCTCAAAATCATTCTCTAACAGCATAAATCTAGAGTGCCAGATGTACAACTCAAGTGTAGCTCTGACTGAATACTTTGCAAGTAAAATGACTACAACATTCAGAATTTGTTTTTCCATTCATTACGGCCTCTGAAAGGCCTCAAAAATGTCAGGAAGAAACTGCTGGAGTTACTGCAATAACCTCAACAGCTTGCGTGGCATCTGGGACACCTCTTAGGATGCCATCCCCACTGTCTGAGTTGGTTGCCAAGGCAATTTGGACATTCTGGGCAGTAACTGCTGTGGAGAAGGCTGGCAATGTCTGAACCGTCTGATACATTGTGACTGGGACCATGGTCATCACACCTGGAATGAGAATTTCAAAATTACAACAGAAAAACAAGACACTATTTTCTGATGGAAGTAAGATCTCATGTTGTAACTGGGATTTCAACATTAGTATTGCCATACGCCTTTCAGGTTTGCAAAGTCAAAACACAATAAAATTAATATATATATATATATATATATATATATATATATATATATATATATATATATATATCGGTAAGTGGCCTTATAAGATGGGTGGCCTTTCCAGAGTGGGACTAAAATTTTTGTGAGAAGTATATGTAATGTACAAGGAAAGCTACATTCTTCAAAGCACAAAGCATTTAATATCTTCATTTAATATTTTCATTTAAAAGTAACAATAATCATTAAAAAGTTCTTTATGTTAAAATAACAGATTTACTTCAACTGAATATATATTAATAATTCTTATTCTTGGCATAAGTTTGATATGCGGGCAGGTGCTGACATGCTCATTGCAAAACCATTCAAAAATGTCATTTAAATCTTGCTACATACAAAATTCTCTTTCCATCTGCTCCATTTTCCCACTGCTGCTGAATAATCTCCTTATTGGTTACTACATTGTTTATTTGATTCTTTTCTACCCAAAATTGTTCGGCAAATCCCCCCTCCTCAAAGTCACTGAGTAGAATAACCAACTTTTTCTAAAATAATCATCTCCATTTACATGAAACATGTTAATGTTTGGTAATCATTTGTTTTGATGTTGTTAACTGTATGTGATTTAATTATACAGATGAAAATGAATTAGCATAAGCAGGAGAAAATATATCAATTGATTAATAAGCTAATTAACAGCATGATAGCTAACTCCACAATCACAATATCTAGACTCCCAACATGATTGGATTAAAATGCAATTATCTCCACCCTCCTAATGGTTGCCTGAGAAATAAAAAAATCCCTCCTAATAGTTACCAGCAGTTGAGGGAGGAGAGGTGGGCAAATCTTACAACTTTAAGGAGTGTCCCATTTTTTTCAAATCAACTTGTCTACAAAAATGACACACAGGGTCAAGAAACTGAGGCTTCTAACATGACAGTTACCCCAGCTGTCATTTTACACCATGACCTTGGGTGTCAAAATTTTCATGCATCCTAGTTCACCAACCAAAGACATCTTGCACCCACCCCTGCCTGCTGTGGGGTGGGGGTGTACAAAAATCAGCAATCAGATGACTGGTCTCTTAACCAAAAATCTAAAAAAGACCTATGCAATATCATGATCAAGGATCATGTAAATTTGATGTGATAAATCCAAGGGGAATTTTTTATGTCTGTCCACAGGATCATAAAGAAATGGTGCTGATAACTTTTACATAGCTGACTATTTTTGCAATATATCTCAACAGGATTATAACTGGCAGTCTCTAAATAATCAAGTATCTTTCTGTTTTTTATTCTCCATTGTCCCATGGTGCATCCTATATCACATTCATCTAACAATCCTATATTTTCTGATATAAAATATGTCCAGGGTGACTGTAACTGCGGTATCAGGAAATCTGTAATAACACTACTGAAGACCAACCATGTTCATTTTCCACAATGAAGTCCATCAAATTTCTCTCTTGATTAGGTTTATTAAAACGAAATCAAACAACAATAACAGTATGAATATTCTCAGCAAACTTAAATGACTCAATGCATGCAAATCAAGTTAAACTGAAATCTGGTAATGGGTCATTTATCGATACTCTAGTCATCTCATGTGTAGGATGTCCAAATCGTTTAAAATACTCCTTATGTTCTCCCATCCAAGAACCCTTCCAGGACAACATGCAACCAAGTCAAGTGAGAAAACTTCAGTGAAATCATATTTGGTATTCTACAACTTGCCATGTCCATATTCAAAACCTAATCACTGAACATCTTCAAGAAATTCTCCATGTATCAGTCTCCATGAATTTTTCTTCTGAGCAAAATGAGCAATAGATGGAACTGTAAAACAATTACTCAGTAATTGTTCTATTTCCTCCTCATTGTCAGTGTAATTCGGTGCAGTTTTTATCATCTACGTATGAAGAGATTTCACAGGATACAGATCACTGCATGGCAGCATGTATAGGTCAAATCTTCCTTATCACTCTGGGAAAACCACAAGGACACTGGATTGGTTTTACTAATCTCAGGAATATATCAAAATATATCACCAATGATATGTTCAACTGGGCTTCAAAAACTGGGAACATATATAAACCACTTCTCTTGTTTTTATATTTGGTTTTGTAGCATGAGCGTTATGGTCAATTATTACTATTGTAGGTCCATTTCTTACATATTAAGCTGTCTACAAAACTGCTCTGGTTATTGTTTTTACTTCTATTGGAAACCTTGTGCTTTTTTCTAACTCAGTGATATCCTTATCGTGGATCCACTTAGTCTAACTTTATTTTCCCACCAGTTTATTTTTTTTCTTACAGATATGTGAGACCCTTTCCTTATAATGCTCTCACAAAATGATCTGTAATTCTCTGGCCAACACAATTTAGGATAACACTAGTGGTGTTAACATCACATTGCATCAACAATAGCACATTAATACAAGTCTCAATCAAAGGCTAAATTGCATAAACAACTGCAATCATAAAACACGCTTGCTGTAGCATGGTATGTCAGTGCCAGTTAACATTCCTGGTCAAGAATTTTTATCTAACACATCAACACCATGAGTGCTAGTACTCAAGTGGTTTTGTGATTCACAAACAGGATTACATTTATCATGGATAATCCTGACTACGATATTGTCACTACCATCTATGTGTGGATGGATATAGTCATTGATGGCAATAATACATTTTATTCTGACAAAATATTTTTGTCTACCATCTAGGGCTAAAATCAATGATTGTCCTTGCTTGTTGGTCATTCATAGTGGCATTGATGAAAATATTGTCATATTTTACTCTGCATTATCATCACCACACTCCTTCTTAACTATATGGATATAATTAGTCAGCCCCAGATTAACATCAAATAATACATGCCAGGGTTGGTTCTTGATTAATCTGTCAAGATTGAATCTAGCTTTATAATGTTTGACCACAGTTAATCTTGCGAACTCTTCCATCATATAATTAAGGCAAATACATCTTTAAATTAAACTTCAATTTATTAATATACAATGACTTTATGAGCAAGAGAATAGTTGCAAAGGTTGATGACTGAATTAACAACTACATGTAATAAGGCTTGTGTATCAGATTTCTGTGGATGTCACTTGCAGAGTGTACAATTGGGGAGTTAGGAAAAAAGCCGTGTTGGAAATGCAACAAGGGGGTCAGGGAGGAAATGAAGTTTTGTGTAGAATGTGGAGGTAGAAAATACAGAGCTTTAAAATGGTATTATCATAAAAAAAGTGATGGCCATGAATCTTCAATAAAGGACACATCAGACTATCTCGCTAGATTTTCAGGATCCAGAAATTGGCAATCCACATATATTTTTGGTAATATTTTAGACAAAAGATGTATACAATACAAATGGTGCAAGGAAATAACTTACAGGAATTCAGAGTGAATCCCATCATTAATAATTATGAGGTGTTGCATACTGGTGAAATCAGAAACTGTCAACTCAAAAAGAAATGTCAGTTCTGTTACTAATGCTAGTTATCTCATGTTCAGTATGGGGAAAAAGGTATCTCACAGATCTATTTATAAGTGTTACAATGGCTTAATCAAAAATGGTCTTATAATTAATCACATTGATTCAAATAAAATCAATAATTCTTTAGAAAATCTTCAGGCTATTACAGAGAGTCAGAATTCTGAATGAGGAAATACTTTACTGGAAACTGTTTTAATATTCATTGATGTACAGTATGCCATACTGCAGATCATATAACCAACTCTGCATTTTCAAAGAAATATAAACAACAATTTTTTTCTTCAATATTTCACTTGCCACTGCACTACCCCCCCACCTCAGCACTACCCTGGGAAACTCTCTACAGTAAAACTAAAAATCATGACTTGTTAATCAAAGTTTGTGAAAGGGGATAACTCCCTTAAGAGCAAACAGTACCAATCCAGTAATAACCTCAATTGTATCTCTGTTACAAGAAATACTAATCAATAATGGGTTTTGTGGAGCATTGGCTTTATTGCATATATTCAGATCTTTATGCAGACAGAATTCCTACCACTGTTAGTGGTAGGACTTGACATTTTGTGATGTTATAATTGTTTATCTATACTATGGTTGATTTTAACATATTTTTATATGTGGTGTGTGCTTTTATGTGGTCCTTGTTCTCAGCTTTGATAGAGTCAAGGGGTCTATGAATAATAATAGCAGTGCTTGCCATAATAGGCCAAGCTTACAATGCTAGTTTTGGATAGGTATTACACAGACTGGAGTTGAATGCTTCTGATTATACTTAATATATTGTCTGTTTAGATTACATAACATTTATGATTAGAAAGGTAATTACAATTATAGACATCAGATAAAAACCAGAAAATATTTTTTATCATACTTGTGAATACTTGGTAATATGTTTTAGCTGGGGAATATTTATGTTAAATTTTTGAACATTAAATATAAGCAAGTTAAGTAGCTGAGTGGTTAGTGTTCCGGAATCGACATGTGAAAATTTGGTGTTTGAATCCTGAGGCTGACAGATTTGTCAACAGCTGCAATAAATGCATTTAAGTGGGGGCTCAAGCCCAAAACTCAAAATTCAACAGTAAATTGAACTGACCACAAAAAATTTGTGTACACCTTCCCACCATGTCAGCTACATGGTGGATGCTGATTCTAGCACTCACATGGAGTTTGATAATGGAGGAGAGTGTGGAAAATATTATTATTAGCGAAGTATATCTTGTTGACCGCAGAGCTCCTGTTCATGTGACCATGTGGTGGAAAAACAGGAGTCCCCCCACCTCATAGTAGTGGTGTATATAATGCTGTAAATATGTTCATTATGTGTATAACAATGCTCTAAATATGTTCATTATGTGTATAACAATGCTTTAAATAGTTTCATTATGTGTATAACAATGCTGTAAATAGGTTCATTATGTGTATAATGATGCTGTAAATAGGTTTATTATGTGTATAACGATGCTGTAAATAGGTTCATTATGTGTATAATGATGCTGTAAATAGGTTCATTATGTGTATAATGATGCTGTAAATAGGTTCATTATGTGTATAATGATGCTGTAAATAGGTTCATTATGTGTATAACAATGATGTAAATAGCTTCATTATTTGTATAACAATGCTGTAACTAGCTTCATTATGTGTATAACAATGCTGTAAATAGGTTCATTATGTGTATAACAATGCTGTAAAAAGGTTCATTATGTGTATAACAATGCTGTAAATAGCATAATTATGTAAATAGCTTGAGTTTATATATATGCTACTAGAGATAAGATAGAATTAAGAGTATTGTGTTGTCTATGCATTCTGACAAAAATTAGGAAGGTAAATCATTTTTTTATTTTTATTTTAAACAATTTATTATATAATTATTTATTATAAATGATTTATGAGAATATTAATGTGATTATTTCTGTGATTGAAAAATAATAATGGTATACAAGTATACAACTTAATGAACAGCTTAGGCCCAGAAAAATTACAGATGATTTTGAAACAATACAAGAACAAACATCAGAGGGGAAGTACATGATAGCCACAGACTATAGGTTTATTAAATTGCTTCAAAATGCTATGAGATTATCTCTTGCTAGTATTGATGATTTGCAAATCGAGTTTTAAAATATTATAAATGATTTTACAGTCGGATTATAGTAATGATGAAACAATCAGGATTTGGTATTGCACTTGAAGCATTACTACCATCACTACATGTAGATGATGTTGGACTGTCAGGTATAATATCAGATTCAGTGACTGTTGTCCAATGAATTTGCACTAAATCTAAAATGCTGTTAATTTTGTTAACTAACTCTTAGGATGAGACGATGAACATGCAATGTCTAACTTACGTTAACCTATGATAAAGTTGCACTTTTGACTGTATATAATTCTGATTGAGATTTGTTTTATATTTGTTTTGTATTTATACACAGCAATCGTTACTTCAAAAGTAATCAGTATTTTCTCTGAAGATTTAGTAAAACTATTTTATTGGTATATTTAAAATAAACAATCAGAAATATTTCTGGACCTTGTGTGTCATTTTCGTAGATGCATCAATTTAAAAAATGGGAGGCTCCTTAAAGTTGTAGGATTTGTGGCCCCTTTCATTTTACCTCATAAATATATATGTATTTCTCATATCCAATATTCTGACATTCTTGCAAACATTGTCACCTTAAAGAATTATCTTCCTTAAATAGCCAAAATGTCTTCCATCCTTCAAATGGGCAAAGTAAAAGATTGCACCACATCAAAATGACCCAGCAAAAGCAATGTGATGTCACTATTTCAGTCTTACTTACTGCCAAGTGGAGAGTCGGTTCCAGTTAATATAACATGTCCACCTGACTGTCCAATGGATGCTGCGAGGGCTGCCATGGCATGGTGACTGCTAGTTGTGGGGTTTCCATCCAGATCAGTATGCATCGGAACTATATGTGTACCCAGAGAGCTGATGTCTATCTGATTAGATGCCACTTCAGCTAATGTGTGTACAGCTTGGTTAGCCTCCTGCTGTGGTATATCCTGAACCTGAAAAATACATATACATATTTTGGATTAACAGCACACCAACCCATAATACCAATAGGGTGCTCTATTAAAAAGAAACAATACAATGAACTGTAACAAACATATTAGGAAAAGAAACCTTTGCAAATAAATGTAAATATGACACACTACAACATAAAAGAGATTAGATCTTACAATTTTGTAAATTGTATATAAAATAAAAGATAATGGTAAAAAATACAAGTCCATGAAGCCAATTTTTGGAGTAATAAATGTCTATGTTTTTTTGATAATACTTAAATGATCAGTTGGCAGTTCCTCAAGTATGTCACAAATCAAGTTCCCCCCACCATGCTTGTGTTGAGAATGTTAAAAAATATAAAGTATTTGAAACCAATTATTGGAGTAATATACAGTTCTTTTATAATATTTATGCAAACATTATAGATAGCAATCCATGCACTGTGTCACAAATCTAGCCCTCCCATTCTTGTTTTTAAAGTCACTTGCTAACATGCATGTAATTAATGCAAGAGTGATCTCCCATTGATTAAAGAGACTGTCCCCACATACTGTCCATCTTTTTGTAGCTATATACATGCTGTTTTTTAGGCTGGTTTTATTTTTTCATTTGAAAGCAGGAAAGCTATGCTCATATTATGACATTGTAAGTATTATCAAATAAACATTAAACTCCAAAACTCGATTTCCTCTTCAAATGTTACCTGATCATAATATATTAGGAGAACAGGTATGAGGTGCAGAGAGTTACATCCCCTTATCCCAGTAATACCCATATCTCTGGTCGTCTAATGTATGTATAGCAGCTTCAAATCTCATGAGATACAGGCTATAAGTAGCATACAGATCATGCAGATACACATCTGCCAGTCCTACAGAGATATTGTCAGTAAAGCAATCACTATTTTTAAGCAAGTAGGATTAAATTTCGGTAAGAAAAAAATTGACAAGTTTTCACAACTATTACAGTTTATTTCCTTTTTTAAACTTGTACAATAAAGCTTCTATTGTGATTGATATGTGGCTCTTGTGTACTTTTAAAGAAACCATAGTCAAACTTAATTCAGAGCATTCTCCTCCCTTTACTTTCATCAGCCCCAACAAGAATTCATCTTCACCTGCAGCAAGTGCAACAAAGATTGTTACACAAGGGTTGGACTCTTCAGCCACACGCGACGGTGCAGATAAGGCACCAAAACAGGGAGCTACACCATCGTCTCGAAGACTGACGGATGCCAACAACAACTTTCATCATTGATATTGCTTATATGGTATTAGCTGGCAAAGATCTTTATTTTGAGAGGTGTTTTTTCCTCCAAAATGAGAATATCCTTTGACAAGCAGCATTTGAATGTGCAATAATAAGCATGGTCTTTATGATGCTGGAGAACAATTAATATTTCCTGTAACTGATTTTGTTTTGGGATCCCTCCTTTCAGTCATCATGTCCAGACATAACCTCAACTATTTTCTGGGATCTAGTTTTCTCTACGGCATCCTCCCTCTTGTCATATCAATCTTGCCTCCTGTGACAGAAATAGGGATAGTATTAACCTGACTTCTTAATTTTTACTGCATGTACAAGCTCTTTTGTTTCTTTGTTAATGGACACATGAGGAACTTTTGTTTTCATCATTTTGATCTCTCTGTGCAAGTTTGGACTCTTCCTACCTGCTACATTCAGTTTCAGCCTTTTTGCCTCTTGGTTTCTTTTTCAAAATACATTTTATAGGCTCTGCCTGTTCCAGCAGTCTCTTAACACATACAGTTCACACTTTTATCCAAAAACATTTGATGAAAAAGAAAATTTTCTGTAAATTATGTTTTACTGGGTTCTTTTGGTACTTCCATCAGGAATGGTGAGTAAAAAAAAGGGAGGAGGTTGGTAAAACAAAATCCTAAGCCCCTTTGAAGCAATTTGGATCACCCACTCACCTTGCAGAAAGATATCTCTCCAACAATTTTTGAAAAACAAGAGTCTGGTGCCTACTGAATCATTATCTGCAGCTGGTAAAAGAAACACATCAATGGCAAAAGCACAGGCTTTGTTTCCTACCTCCTTGATATGACAGGATCTGAGACTGATGTTTCTATGAATAGGATTGGGATGTGTAGTGAATGATCCTATATCCCCTCATCTCTAGTCATCACATCTTTGAAGATGTATTAGAGATAATTTAAAAGGATATGGTAGCTGCATAGTGAGATGAAAATGCTGTTCTTGGGCTGACTGCTTCTGCACATCACCAAAATGCAGAGGTGATCTGAAGGGTGTGGTTTGCAGGTTCAAGGTGTGATATGGCTTGAGCAAGGTTAAGAAAGGCATGCATCCTGTCGCACAAGATCAAGGTTGGTGGAAGCCACCAAAACATTTACCATTGTATGATATTCTAACCATGGACTCCCAGGCATGTTCATTGCTGGCCTTTTCTGCAAACCTGAAAATGCCAACAATAAAGACATGGACATTATACTGCGATCAAGTCCATGAGCAGAATGAATTTTTCCTTATCTACATTGTAATAAGCAGTCTTTAGAGCCAGAAGGGTTGTTATGCTGGCAGTTGACTCTCAGAAAAATTGCCTGGGTTGCTGATCTCACCCAACAGTCTCTCTGTTATTTCCTTGATCGTCCAAGACTGTGGGAGCAGATAGAAGGAAAGGCAGATTTACTCATCACCAATGATGACTTAGGCCTTAACCCTGTATTCCAATGTAGAAGAGGGATGTGGCAGTAATTCTGAGTTTGGCAATGCCTGATTTATGTCCTCTATTGCTGCCTAAACTCAGTCCACTCCATGATCTACATATGAACCATCACTATATATCATTGTGTGTAGGTTGTTCTCAGTGGGATCAAGCGCAATATCTAGATAATACATTCCTGAAGGCACAGACATGGTGTGTGTCATCTCTAAGACTCTTAAAATATCAGCCAAGCGTGTAAACCATAGCAATATATATATGGGAACAAGTGCGATATCTAGATAATACATTCTTGAAGGCACAGACATGGTGTGTGTCATCTCTAAGACTCTCAAAATATCAGCAAAGAGTGTAAACCATAAGCAAAATATATATGGGATCAATTGCGATATCTAGATAATACATTATTGAAGGCACAGACATGGTGTGTGTCATCTCTAAGACTCTTAGAGTATCAGCCAAGAGTGTAAACCATAGCAATATATATGGGAACAAGTACGATATCTAGATAATACATTCTTGAAGGCACAGACATAGTGTGTGTCATCTCTAAGACTCTTAAAATATCAGCCAAGAGTGTAAACCATAGCAATATATATATGGGATCAAGTACGATATCTAGATAATACATTCTTGAAGGCACAGACATGGTGTGTGTCATCTCTAAGACTCTTACAGTATCAGCCAAGAGTGTACACCATAGCAATATATATATGGGAACAAGTGCGATATCTAGATAATACATTCTTGAAGGCACAGACATGGTGTGTGTCATCTCTAAGACTCTTAAAATATCAGCAAAGAGTGTAAACCATAGCAAAATATATATGGGATCAAGTACGATATCTAGATAATACATTCTTGAAGGCACAGACATGGTGTGTGTCATCTCTAAGACTCTTACAGTATCAGCCAAGAGTGTAAACCATAAGCAAATGACTATCAAATCAGTATGACTTGTCAAAATCAGAAATGTCCTGTACAGGTGTTGGTGTATGGACATGAGCATAAATTCTTTACAAGTAAAATATTGGAAATGTGGATGGACTAATCAATAAGATTCCCAAAAATATTAACATTCTACTTGACAAGGTATAGGATAATATACTACTAAAGCATTATAACTCTCGCATTACATGGGATTTCATTGATTCAGTCAACTCCTCAAGCCATAGGCCCATGTGCAATGGCCATCATCCTTTTTAAAGACAGACCACCTGTGGGACATCCGACAGGTATGGGAGTAGGAAATCTGGGAATAATGACAGATAAGTATTACATCATTCAAATTAGTTGTACTCCATCCACTACAGTAATATGTTACCAGTTACTATTGTGCAGCTGAATTTTGCCAGTGCAGCGGGAAGCTGATTACCAAAGAAGGATGGTATACACATCATTATAGTAGTAGAACTACTGACCTGGTGTTCCTAAGAATGAAGGTAATAGAAGAAAGTAGTGTTTGATGCAGCTCTCATAACATTCTCAAATGTTGATTCAGGGCTTTAATCTTTATGAATGTAAGATCAATGTCATTAAGGGACTAATCTTGTTCATTAGGACAAGCCACTTTGGAACAGTCAATGCTGAAAAAGCAGAGCTTTTTTAAAGGAAGGAAAAGATGCTTCCAACCCTTTCTTTGCCCTTCTGACGAAGCAAAACAAAACTATAAAGCCGTAACTGGCCATATAAATCAATCCGGACCATCCTCTGCACAGATATAACTGAGATGTCTATATGGAGTAAATTTGCAGAACAAAGTTGTTTTTGTTTTGCTATAAAACCTGGTTGACAAAAGAACATTCCCATAGGACCATACATAACTTCTACTGATGGGTCAAGATCCTGGCTCCTTCACCTCACAGATGCCAAGGATAGCAGGAAAACAGACTTAAGGCAAAGGCTACTTCTTGTTGTTTTTGTGGTCAAAGAGAGCAACACGCTAGATTTGGATTTTAGCGAGCAGCACACCAGTCTCTGCAGTGAGAAATACCCGATATGGAAACCAAACCAATGGCCAGGCCTTTTGAAAATCTAAGTGTATTGGAAAAGGCTGCTATTTAGTCCTTGTTAGCAGAAAGTGAGCAATCTCTCTCTTCAAACTGGAATAGAATAAAAATAGTCACTTCACTCAAAGGTTAGAATGCTGTACTTATCAACTTTGCTTGAAACTTGTCATGGTGAAAAGATTACTTGTGTTGAGGCAAGTGTGAAGGTTAAGAATCTGGCTTGTTGTGCAGAAGGTCCACCCTATGAGGCAATGTTCAAGGCTGGTCTTTCAACTGGTCAAGAAATTCACAGAATAGTAATGGTTACAGCCACACTATTGAAATGAGCTGAGCAATGGAGATCCTGAATTTGTGTGGATCATGTGCACAATCATCCTGCACAGTGGGAAGGTGTAAGCAAACAAACAAACCCACTTCATGCTAAAGGCATTCCATGCCCAGGACAACTGGACTGGTACAGAAGAAACAAAGAAAGGGAGTTTGCTGTTATTTTAGACAAATCCAGCAAGAGTCGCACCCACAGTCTGAACAGATACTCTGTCATTGATTGCCACAGTGTCAATCCATGAGGACTACTTTGCCTCTCCTGGACAGATCATCCACCAAAATATTGTTCTTGCTAGTAATATGATGAACTTAGACAGTAATACCATTTGAAGTTGCCCAAAAAGGAGGTTCTAAAACAAACTGCCGCACAAAGAGTTGGACAACTGCATGCCTCCATGTTGCCCAAGGTCTGCCATCAACAATGTGTTGTATTAGGAAACCATCACACAGCAACTCTTTGTTTAGTTCATGCATACTTGCAGGGCTAAAACTACATTTCTTTATTTGCAAGGTAGATTCTTCCCAGGACCACAAGCCCTGAAGACATAGCCCTTTGAGCTCCAAGTAAATGCCTTCCATGATTCTGACAAATTTATGACAGACAGGAGTAGTGTTTGGGGGTGTGCATTAAGGCCCTGGTCCAACGATGTCCAAAAATTTATCCACAAACTCAAATTGCAGTGAATTTCTGATCCTTGGGGAAATGTGAGCTGTCAGGGAATTTCTGTGTGGTTTGCCAGAAGGTGAATATGGAGGGGGTGCAAGTGCAATCTTCCAAGTGGAACCAGCTCAACCAAGGAATTCAAGGTCCACCAAAGGGATACATATCGGGCAAGCTCATTAATAAAGACTTAGCTTTAAGTGAGTCAAAAACAGCCAAGATTGTTTACTATTGTTTTCAGTCAGAGACTAATCCCCTTTTGGTGAGAATGTTCATCTCCACGTATTCAAAATCCCAGGATGGAACTTTCTCAGATTTCTCTAGCTTTGGCACAATGCCCAGATAGTCCTATATGGACCAACCCGAAGAGTGACCTTGTGGAAATGACTTGAAGAAAGAATAAGCCCTCTAAAGAGGGCCTCTGCTCCAAAGGGGCAACTCAAAGATGGTCTTTGCTGTGCTGCAGTAAGCCTTAGAGGTGTCCAAAGCAGCAGCCCCTGTGGAGGTGGAATAACTCCACTAGCAGCAACAGGGACACAGATAAGGCATGCTCTGAATTTTTAGGCAACTACCTCCAATAAATTGCTGTAGTGTCTAAAGACTGGGATTCCTCCTTCATTCTTTTGAAGAAGGCTGCTGAGAAATGATCAGCACGCAATCTAGCCTTAAATTCCAGTGCCTCAGGCATATCAAATAAAACACAGATACAGGAACCCATAGAAATGCCTACATTGATGCCCAAGCATCCAAGGGGGAGGTTTAAAGAGCCTGGCTATACACAGGGACCACATAGAATGGAAGGACATCTTAAGCTGCCTAGCAAACTCCTGGCCATTACCACACTTTTGAGAAAGCTCTCTTATCAAAATGGTGGTACAAAAGGTGATCTGGGTATGAGGCATCCAGAGTCCTTCAAAACTGGAGACTATATTCTTGTCTGATGTGCTTGAGGGCTTCGGATACAAACAAATCTTAGGGTAGAAGGTGGTTGTAGTGAATTACTGGATTTTTTTTAGAAATAATCATGATATTTCATTGGAGGGAAAAAATAACAAAACTCTAGAAATACTAGGACTCAGGGCTGCATCAAAATATTCATCCACCACTGCCTGAATCAATGTGTGGGTGGAGACAAAAAAAACCTAAAAGGAGGAAAAGGTTCCCCTTCTCATCATGCTCTTTGGCAAACCCATTAGAGCCCACTAAGACTTACGGAACCTCTTTGCCATGCAAGTCCTGGGAAGAAAGATTTTGTGCATCTTTGCCTCCTTGACGCAAGGGAAACCTATGTTTAGGTGTTGGCTCATTCCATAACTCCGTATACTGAAAGGTTACTGCTTCTTGTAGTAGACTTGGCAGCAGAATCAGAACACTTTTTGACCTTCCTGGAGCAAAGTCTCCTCTCCTTTTTGTCTCCACATAAGGAAATAATGTCTGCCCATGACTTGCAACATCAACCCTGCTATGAGGCCAAAGCCTTGATGTCCATGGTGCATAAATAGGAAGGACAACCCACTTACCTAATGGATGCCTCTACATTCTGTTGGCACATAGAGGATTATAGGGCACATGGATACTGTCTCCTTCCCTATTATGGTGCATGAATACTTACAAAGTCAGATCCCAGTCCTCTCATCATTCTTGGGTGGCTAGATCTACCTCCTGCCATCACTGGGATAGAGTACTATTTCTTCCTCAGAGGGGTAATGGTGAGGGGGGCCTCACTATCCACTGTCACTGTACTTTGGACTTGGAGCGGTTGTGGTTCCTCCCTTATGGAGTGGCAAACCTTACTCTGAGTCCTAGTATTTCTAGAGTTTTGTTATTTTTTCCCTCCAATGAAATATCACGATTATTTTTTTAAAAAATCCAGTAATTCACTGCCTAATGTAAGAAAATAGTTAACAAGTCCTTTCTTGTGGTAAAAAAAATTTTGATTATATGCATTTTTTTCTACCTTCTATGATGCCAACTTGGCAACTGTATCAAGTTTCATCATACATATGAATAACTTTGGTCTGGGGAAAGATATTTAGGATTATTTTCTATTTATCGTTTTTTGTTTTCATTTCTGCTATTTTATCCAGAATAATTGCTGAAGTTAAAAAGTGGAAATATCTATGGGACAAGAAAAATATTTTATTCCATCAGCAAATTTTAGTACTTGAATCAAGAAAGTCATTGTTGCCCATGACTTCTTGTCTAGTTAAATTGTGCAGTCAGGGAAGGGAGGTAATCAATGGCTATAAATCTGACTTACAGCATGTACAACTGTTGCCTGAGTTCCATCTGGAAGTGTGACTACGGAGTTTGGGCCTGGATCTATCTGTATAATAGAAACTGTGCCATCTGGGTTGTTGATGGTTTGAACCATTGTCCCTGTATAGGTTGTATGATGTGTCCTGGTGGGGGTGTTCATTGTAGCGTCTTCATTAAATACATGCAAGAGATCTTCTCGTCCATGATGTTTATAACAGTTTTTTACTATTGTTCTTAATGCTTCCGTCCATGACACCTGTAAAGAAAATAATATAAATATTCTAATAACAATTTTTGTCTAAATGGCCAATCTGAACACAAGAAATTCATTATATATGCAGTTTAATTCATTCTACAAGAATGGCAAACCTTCAATAAATGTATTGAAACCTGTTATGTGTGATGGTATAAAGACACTATGTTTGGTTTGAATTTGACTACTGATTTGACATAAATACAAAAGCAGAAATAATAAATTATAGATCAGTTTTAAAATGTTTGTTTATCCAACACTCACAATGATCTATTTTAATTAATATAGAGTTTATGCCAAATTAAGATTAGGATATATCTTAAATGCCCATGTTTGCAAAATCAACTTAACTGTACAGCTCCATAGAGACATCATCCATTCATTGTGATGCAATTTTATTTCAGCTATGTGTATAATACTGCTACAAACTCAGTTGTGACTAATGTCCCTACAAACTCAGTTGTGACTACTGTCCCTACAATCTCAGTTGTGATTACTGTCCCTACAAACTAGGTTGTGACTACTGTCCCTACAAACTAGGTTGTGACTACTGTCCCTACAAACTCAGTTGTGACTACTGTCCCTACAAACTCAGTTGTGACTACTGTTCCTATAAACTCAGTTGTGACTACTGTCCCTACAAACTCAGTTGTGACTACTGTCCCTACAAACTAGGTTGTGACTACTGTCCCTACAAACTAGGTTGTGACTACTGTCCCTACAAACTCAGTTGTGACTACTGTCCCTACAAACTCAGTTGTGACTACTGTCCCTACAAACTAGATTGTGACTACTGTCCCTACAAACTCAGTTGTGACTACTGTCCCTACAAACTAGGTTGTAACTACTGTCTCCACAAACTAGGTTGTGACTACTGTCCCTACAAACTAGGTTGTGACTACTGTCCCTATAAAATCAGTTGTGACTACTGTCCCTATAAACTCAGTTGTGACTACTGTCCCTACAAACTCAGTTGTGACTACTGTCCCTATAAACTCAGTTGTGACTACTGTCCCTACAAACTCAGTTGTGACTACTGTCCCTATAAACTCAGTTGTGACTACTGTCCCTACAAACTCAGTTGTGACTACTGTCCCTACAGACTCAGTTGTGACTACTGTCCCTATAAACTCAGCAAGATATTTGACATAAAAAAACACAATTGGAACTTTGGTCTCTACAAACTTTCTTCTGTCTCTAAGAATTTCGGTGAGAGAGACTGGACATAAAATAATGTTTGAGACTTTTTTGAAGTAATGGGAAAAAAAATGCTTATACAAATTTATTACTTAACTATGAAATAGAATTATAAAAGCAATGAAAAGCATGACATTAAAGAATTTTCCAGGACTCCATAGTGTGTTAATTTCCTACAACTTTTCAATCTCTTGAACTTCTGTTTATTAAATTCATCTTTGATCTTCTTGCGAAACTCCGATGTACTTCATTTGGCAACAAAAGTATTTTTTTTACATATTTGAGTTAACATGTTCAAAAAATACCAGTAAGAGATACATTCTTTGTCATGACCTTTGACCTTGAATTGAATAATACATTGTCAAGATAAATCAATAATTAAAGTATATTATAATAAATATAAATTAATATTTTCTTTATCCTTCTTCAAAACCCAATTTGATCAACTGGCATCATTCAGGTTTTCTTCAAATACAGTCAAAATTACGGATCACCAGAGTTCAGTGGTTACATGGTAACAACAGCCATTCTAATTTCCCCTTGGCAAATTTTCTATATAAACTTCATATAATCAGTGGTCAATGTTTTCTCTGATCAGTAGCCAGGTGTTCCTTAACCATCCCATGGTTTCAGCCTGTTTTCTATGGTCACTTAAGCGTATCAGAAATGACTGCTGGAAGTATGCAAATTAGACTTCATGCATTTGATGAGCCAGGCATGGTATATCTAACAGTATGTTACATGAATCAATATTTAACTGTTTCATATTTTGATCATATTTTCTATTCCAGTGAAACTCAAAGACAGACCTGCCAAACTTGAAGAAGACTTTCTCAGTAAGGCAGTAATTTCAGTAAATTGGAGCAGTTTTAAGTAAGGTGTAACAAAATATCATATTACTATTGTCAAGCTAGAAAATATGCATTTAAAAGTTCAGATGTGAGATTCAAGATGGTGACAGTAAACATTGTGTCTAACTCAAAAGTTCTGTAAACTTTACTGCAACCTTAATCACCTCCAGTACAGTTTTACAAACCCTACAGAACTTAAAAAATAAATAGCATGTGGTGATGGCAGTCAGAGTTCCTGCCATTTGACATATTCAAATCGTGATGTACACTAAACATAATTGTTGTCCTTCCTGATTTTTTTCTCCAAGAATCTGAATATTCCCTTTTTATTCTTCTGCACTATTAACAGGTTTTCAAAGCTTTATTGTCCCTTTCATTTTGACAAGTCGCTTGTTGGATGCAATTTAAAAAATATAAATAAGTGACAACTTCATCATGCAGATATTTTGCATAATAAAATATGCAATCTACAGTGTCAGAGGTACTCCAGCAAAGTTATTCTTCTTCCATGACTAATTGCATTTAATCTAATACCAAACCCAGACCTGAATCAAATAAAAGCTGGTTAGTATCAGGATTTTATCCCACATGTGTATTTCCAAAATTTATGCTTTAATTCTGTAAATCCATATTTCATGGTTCATTTCTGTAAAACTTGCAGAAAATTTGTACAGGTTGGTAGGTCTGCAAAGGTGTCAACATGTCTGATTTGAAAGCAAGGCAAGTTTTATACTTATAAGAGAGGTATTACACAAGTGAAATTCCTTAATGTTTAGTTTTCTGTCAACCTTCCCACCGAATCTGATATTTAGACATCTATGATGGGTGTGCTTGTCAGAGACAAATGCTTATCAAAAAGTCTGAATTTGCTACCACCATGAAGTGACAGCACAGGGTAGATGCTTTAACTGATGTCGCATCAAGTCATACCTGCATAAAATCGATAGGAAAATTATTTATATTCTGAGAAATTGCAAGTATTATAATCACTATGTCTTCAATCTGCTGACACAGGAGACAAAACTACCGAGTTGATGAAATCTGACAGGTACTTGCTAATTGCATTGCTAGTCACAAATCTTACGACCTACATGTCCATGACATTGGAGGTCCAATAGTCACACAATATCAACAATAAATCCATTTCTAATTTGGATGTACAAAACTTTGAAAATATTAAATGAGGATCACATACAGTTTGTGAAAGAACAAAAGGACATTTATTCTTAACATTTTTATTCCAAGAACAGGGTTCAGAAGCCTGTCCAAAATGGGGTTAGAAGGGACTGAGAAAATGTGGATGAGCAACTTAAGTGTTACTAATAATAGCTTCAGGGAGCTTTCATTCATTCCAATCATCAAAGGTCACAAAGAAAAGCAGACTGTCTTTTGATCTCTCTGAGTTTGAACAACAGCTTAAACCTTTGGTTGCTTAAAATGTGATGGCCTATAGTTATTCCCAATTATACAAACTGTTCTAAAAATAAGTTGATCATGTGTTCACAATTACAGGTAAGCTGTCTTGGCAGCATGCTATTATTGCAAATAAAATATGTGAATAATAATAATAAAAATTATACTAATAATAATAATGATATTTGGTTCATAGTACATAAATTTGTCCTGAACCAAGTCTGCAAGCTGAACCTGACTTCTAAAATTGCCTGTCTATAAAAGCCACTTTGCCTTTTCCCATGGGTGGCTGCTGTAAACTGGTTTGACTGTATATCCAAAACCTGAAT
The DNA here is from genome assembly GCA_016746295.1 of Potamilus streckersoni. NCBI lineage: Eukaryota > Metazoa > Mollusca > Bivalvia > Unionida > Unionidae > Potamilus > Potamilus streckersoni. Next base: position 925,936 of record JAEAOA010001415.1, read on the forward strand.
CTAATTTTTTAAGAATCTTTGCATACTTGTTTGTTGTTATCATGCTCATAAGACAGTACAGCTAAATCTTAAGTCAGAACCTGTGACCTTATAGTCAAAATCCAAGAACTGACTATGTCCTTAAAGTCCAAATCAAAGCACTGACTATGTCCTTAAAGTCCAAATCCAAGCACTGACTATGCATAGGGGTGTGCAGTTTTGCCTGCTAGTACTGTGGTATATTGCAAATGAACCAATTTTTGAGACATTTCTGTAAATGAATCACATCATATTTGTTGTTGTTGTTGTTGTTGGGCTTAACACCATTTTTCAGCACATGATATTATTCATGGCAGCCAGTATTATTGGTGGAGGAAGAAACCGGGAAATCACCGGAAAGAACCACCGACCCACGAGAAGCTCCTGGCAAGCTTTCTCACATATCTACATTCGCCGAATCCTAGACTTGAACCCATGCAGACAGAGGTGAGATGGCAGTGATCCGTAATGAACAGCGCTTTAGACCACTCGGCCAAATTTGTGGTTAACTATTATGGCAACTTATCAGTTTACTACATAATATTTTGAGTGATGCTGTATATCATCCTCCTCCGCCTAATCCATCCTTTAACCCAAGAGGTCATTGAGGCACCAAAGTTGACTTTACAATCAACTCTACCCATCTTTCCCTGTTCCCTACTGCCCTTTGGGAATCTCCAAATCCCATGCCTGTCCACTCCTTAATCTTGTCTTCCCATCTCTTTTTCTGTCTGCTGTATATACATCGTTATAAAAGACTATGCTGTATAGATCTCTATAAATGACTATGATGTATAGATCTCTATAAATGACTATGCTGTATATAGCTCTATAAATGACTACTGTATATATCCCTATAAGACTTGTAGATATCCATATAAAGACTATGCTGTATAGATCTCTATAAATGACTATGATGTATAGATCTCTATAAATGACAGCTGTATATAGCTCTATAAATGATTACTGTATATATCCCTATAAAAGATAATGCTCTACATATCTCTATAAATGACTATGATGTATTGATCTCTATAAATGACTGCTGTATATAGCTCTATAAATGATTACTGTTTATATCCCTATAAAAGACTATGCTTTATATATCTCTTTAAATGACTATGCTGTCATTCAGTGAGCAAACAAACGTGATCACTACTGTAGTAACAAGGGTTGATTTAGGTCCATTTTTCATTACTAACACTTTACATAAATGCTGAGATCTGAATCAAAATGCTGCACATTGCAAACAAGCTTAGTTTCACTGCTCTCATTAACCTTGCAACTAGGCTTTTCAGTTTTCTAGTAGACTGAAATGAACAAAAAGTTCTCAACAATTATGGATTAGGCTCTCAAACAACTCCAATGAGAGTGAAACCATCATTTTCAAAGCAAAGCTTCCATATTTTAAATATATACACTATTATCTCAAAGTGAAGTTTCAACAATTATAATATTGCTGACACATTAATCAAAGGGTGAAAAACTAAGTAATGTCTATTACCATTATGGGCCTGTCTGAAGTCCTCTAGGACCAGATTCCGATACCATGAGAAACGTTTACATGACATTTTGCCCCTTAGTGTGAAAATAATGAGGTAACACCATTTGATGTTTTCTAAGCACGTCTCTGGGAGATGCTTCTGTCTCATTTTAAGGAAAATGGCAGCATATACCTTTGTGCCAACTGTATGCAGCCCAGCCACCCCACCCCCCAATTAATCCATCAATAAAGTTTCTATGGAGGAAATCAGAGCATGTCAACATAAATGGTATCTGTCTCAGGTAAATTAATGGATAGATAATAGGGAATTACTGTCAGATCAAGACTCGACTGACCTATCCTTACACCTATCTTTATGTCAATTGTTATGTATTTCTGTATTTTGATAACTTTTGTGACATAAATGTATATGCATTGTATAATTTTTGCTCATTACTGTAAACTGAAATGATCATCAATAGTTATGATGATTGACAGCTAATTTTTGTACAAGGGTTAAAAGTTCTATTTTTAGAAAAATATTAGAAATGTAGATTGTGTAGGATCAATAACTGGTTGTTGATGTAGGTGTTTAAATTAATATTAATAATAAAATCTTAGCTATTGAATAATCTCTTATTAGTTGGTAGGTAAGGTGAGTTCTTTAACTATGTGGGATATTTGCAAAAGTCATGTAGCTAAAAGCTGCAAATTGCTTGCATATAAGTACATGGAGCTGGACAATATTAGTCCATCTTATTTCTTATGTTATATCATTCTTCAGACATAGTCAATGTGTTGTACTTCAATCATTTGCTTAGAATATTCAATGGAACTACAAAGTACTCATTGGACTAAAATAATATTCTGCACTATTGTGAATTATTCAAAAGAGTTCTGTGCAATGTCATATTTGAGGATCAAAATTTTTTTGTTCTGAATATAACTATTTTATGCTTAATTTTGGATTCAATTAATAACACTTCCTCTCACATTCTTTCATTTCATAACTGTGATAATTAACTTATTTGTTATGCCTTACAAAAACATGGTCTTGCTTCTTTCTGTTACTTAGTTTATGACCAGATTCATAACACAATAGAATGTGACCAAGCTATAGCTGGGCACCAGGAAAATTATGTATCATGCTTTCTTATGGCATTTATTTTTCATATTTGTTTTTCATATTCTTTTTTAAGCGTTGTCAAATGTTGTAAAGCGCTTAGAGCTTTTAAAGGTGCTATATAAAGTCCTCGTTATTATTATTATTATTATTTCCCTATATACTGCAATACATACCAAAGCAGTCATTTTACAGTGAAGGAATTTGCTGTGCCTATTTTATTTGCTGCATATGTTGTCATCTGACACTACAAATAAAGTTGGATGATAGACTTTACACCATATCCAACACCTGTACAAGACACTGTGCTGACATTAGAGACTTTGTGGATGAAAACCAACAGTGCTGACACTAAAGCCTATACTCCACAGATGAAACTGCTGATAATAGACAAGGAAAGCTTAAGTAGGATGCCAACACACAGGCATGATGTGAATCAAAGATAGCCATTACACGTAAAACAACACACTCAACAAACAAATAATTATTTAGTTAAGTAGAGAAATTACATAAAAAGTTTACAGAGAAATACTGCTCTTCTGAAAATCTTGTTACAACTCACAAAAGAATGCATGTCTTTACATGTCTATACATATCAATATATACCAATAAACAAATGATGAATTACATTTCATTTCTTTAATCAGAAATGTATCCAAATGTTGGATTTTGCCCAAATATCTTTCTCAACATCTCATTTGACTCCCATATTTGCATACTTGATGTGCGACAATGTGATCAGAGATTCATAATTATTTGCATACCTGATGAGTGACAATGTGATTAGAGATTCATAATTATTTGCATACCTGATGTGTGACATGATTTGAGATTCATAATTATTTGCATACCTGATGTGTGACAATGTGATTAGAGATTCAAAATTATTTGCATACCTGATGTGTGACAATGTGATTAGAGATTCAAAATTATTTGCATACCTGATGTGTGACAATGTGATTAGAGATTCAAAATTATTTGCATACCTGATATGTGACATGATTTGAGATTCATAATTATTTGCATACCTGATGCATGACAATGTGATTAGAAATTCATAATTATTTGCATATCTGATGTGTGACAATGTGATTAGAGATTCAAAATTATTTGCATACCTGATGTGTGTCATGATTAGAGATTCATAATTATTTGCATACCTGATGCATGACAATGTGATTAGAAATTCATAATTATTTGCATACCTGATGAGTGACAATGTGATTAGAGATTCATAATTATTTGCATACCTGATGTGTGACATGATTTGAGATTCATAATTATTTGCATACCTGATGCATGACAATGTGATTAGAAATTCATAATTATTTGCATATCTGATGTGTGACAATGTGATTAGAGATTCATAATTATTTGCATACCTGATGTGTGACAATGTGATTAGAGAATCAAAATTATTTGCATACCTGATGTGTGACAATGTGATTAGAGATTCAAAATTATTTGCATACCTGATATGTGACATGATTTGAGATTCATAATTATTTGCATACCTGATGCATGACAATGTGATTAGAAATTCATAATTATTTGCATACCTGATGTGTGACAATGTGATTAGAGATTCATAATTATTTGCATACCTGATATGTGACATGATTAGAGATTCATAATTATTTGCATACCTGATATGTGACATGATTAGAGATTCATAATTATTTGCATACCTGATGCATGACAATGTGATTAGAAATTCATAATTATTTGCATACCTGATGTGTGACAATGTGATTAGAGATTCATAATTATTTGCATACCTGATGTGTGACAATGTGATTAGAGAATCAAAATTAATTGCATACCTGATGTGTGACAATGTGATTAGAGATTCATAATTATTTGCATACCTGATATGTGACATGATTAGAGATTCATAATTATTTGCATACCTGATATGTGACATGATTAGAGATTCATAATTATTTGCATACCTGATGCATGACAATTTGATTAGAGATTCATAATTATTTGAATTTAGTCAGGGACAACTATTTCATACAAATTAAATAAACTTTTGGAATCTCTTGTTATGAAAAATAAAAATTTGCTTTTAAAATCAATAAATTCCTAAAAAGATTACAGTCCACACTGAGGGTAAAAATAACCACTTGGTGTCAGTACTGGAGGTCAAATAAAAAATGTGGGGCCATACTTTTTCATCTCTCTCTCTCTCTCTCTCTCTCTCTCTCTCTCTCTCTCTCTCTCTCTCTCTCTCTCTCTCTCTCTCTCTCTCTCTCACACACACACACACGCACACACACAAATACAAATAAACCAACATGCACAATTAACACACAAATGCATTATCCATTCAAAGGCTATTTTTATTAGTTCATTTTCCTTTTAGTTTAAAGTCATACTTTAAACAGTCTCTTTATTATTTTATTTTAGCAATATTATAGACCAACACATTACATATAAGTCAATACAAAACTCCATACAAATTTTTTTAACTTAATGACAGTTAATTTACTGCATGTCATAAAATGTGTACCATCATCAGTTTCATTGTACTTTGTCCTAAAACACATTTATCCAAAAATCAAAGAGGCTAATGGTTCACCTTTTCTTTAACAAGTTACACTTGAACTTTTACATCTTTATTTCGTTGCAGCAAAGTTTGCAAAATCTGCAACGACCCCCTGAATTTGTAATCCAAATAATGGATTTGTCTCTGCAAGTTTACTTATTTCTTTGTTCTGAAAGAATGTCTTAGGTTATAATGTGTTCAAAAGATATCTTGTGCTGATCAAAGGAAGATTTTAAAAAATTCTCAAATGCTGTCATGAAAGGATTATTCACTTGTGCAGTTTTCGCAATCATGAGATCAGAAGTCACACTGGTAATCCCAATGGATGTACCATATTCTAGTCAAGGAAATATTTTCTCTATTTTTCATTAAAGTCAGATCCACATTTACTCTTTTGTGTTCTGCTTCTTTCACTTTCTTCGCTAATGATTCTTAGTGCACGCTGTTTTCATCCCGAGACCACATTTCAATGCAACAAGAATTGAAGTTAAACATTTGGACGACATCTTGCTGAGCTCTATACAATCGTGTGAGAGCTCGTGAGATTGGGGGGGGAAGCTACTCTGTCATAATATTGCCATTGGTAGTCAGGTTTTCTGCTTTGTATGCTCAGTATAGCAGAGTGCAACAAATAGAGCATACAAAACAGGAAACCAGAATATGCCTATGATCGAAGTATACTCGATGCCATCATAATCTAACACATTGGATATTAAATAAATCCTGATTGCATTTTGCAAATCATTTGCATAAAAAAAATGCATGGCAAAAAAATTCTTTGTCTCAATTTTCTCCAGTGTGCATCCCTGACGCACAACTGTGCATAAAGGGAAACACTGGTAATACCCTGCACATTTACTCTATTCATGACAATGAACTATTTCAGATGATTGGGATTAAAATGGAGTTTGAGAAAACATCTAATCTGTTAATAGTTTATGTTCTCAATAACATAATAGTGTCTCCAATCTCCTAATGTTTATGATGCAGCTTCAGACGGATAATCAACGAGTTACACTTGGCCTCTGGTATATAAGAAACACATCTCATGTGAAAGTGAAATTGATTCCTCCCAGAAATCCTGCAGAAGTCAAATGACAAATGTGTCTTTGAGACTGCTGACAGAATTGGATGGGCTGCTTGTTCTGCTGCTACTGGACCCACCCAGTCTAATTGAGATCTTTGGGATTAGAGGTCTCTAAGGTAGAAATTAGAAACAGTTAACTCTACCTTCCAAGCTACAGTCTAAATTATAAAGGTAAGCAGTTCTACATGAATGCTAAGCCTATAGAAACCATCTTGACTTGTGTAAGCTGAAACCCAATAAGAAATGCATCTGCTCTTGGGTTAGTTCAAGATATCCTGCACAGATAACAAATGGTAACAATGACTGATAGAAAAAGACACATCCCTCTTTTGATGTTCTCAGTGCAATGTAGGTACTACAGGGTCCTTGTAAGTGATCTTGGGATGAGCATTAAAAGAAAGGAAGTTGCCATAAGATACAGGATGAATCGGTCATGAGCAGGAGCTTGTTATTAGCAATGAAACATGTGACTGTCATGACTGAACTAAATCATTCTGACAGAACTGCAGAAAGTGTGAATCAACCTAAGGGGTGGTCAGGAATTAGGTTTTATACAAGAAATAAGTTACTAAAGTTCCTGAAAAGGGTATTAATGTAGCCTTCTTCAGTCATATCAGAACCCATGGTAGGTTCCATTTAAAAGACCTGGTGATTTCAGTTAAAAGAACTAAAAAAAACATTGTAATGTTGACTTGTGTCTTTTCTTGCAAGGTGCATGAACAGGTCAGATATCATCAGACAGTTGCCCTTGATGTTGATGGGCACTGGCTTTCTCTATTTGAATATCCCATTGCCCTTGATGTTGATGGGACTGGCTTTCTCTATTTGAATATACCATAGCCCTTGATGTTGATGGGACTGGCTTTCTCTTTTGGAATATCAAAAGAATGAAGGTTTTCAATACAGCAGCTTTAAAAGAATCAAAATGCCATTGAAAAAAAAAAAAACAACTCTGCACGTGCCTCTATAAACTTCAAAAGTGGTGGACCTTCTAGTCCAATTGATCCTGTCAATCACTTGCTCTAAGAAGAGTTTCTGAGAGATTGCTTGATATGGGTTATGCATGTGGGTATTATAAGTCCTGAGTCAGGTGTAGTCGTGGTTGTTTGAGCAGGCACTGTGTCTACACAAACTTCCTTAGAATCTACCCTGCAACTACTTTTCCAATAGAGGAAATATTCATCTTACTTCTTACTTTAGTTTTACAGAATGGTAAGTATAGTTATTTCATCTCTATCATTTCATTAACTGACAGCCACTTTCATAGTGTCATTGACAGATAAACATAAGGTACAGGAGACAAAACTGTACTTCTAATAAATGCATCAAATCGTGGTGCGTATAATGAGGAGCCAGAAGGACTAGTAGCTTGAATCTTCACTAGTCTTTAGCTAGCTGACCGGCATGAGTTGAAACTTAACTAGCCAGACAAGAAATTTATTAACTTCATGCTTGCTGACCACTTCTGTTTTCTAGCCCCATGTACGACTGGCCACAACTTAACCAGCCTGACAAGAGATATACTAGCCTCACCTGACTACTGCTGATTTCAAGAACCATGTATGCAATAACTTACTCTTTTCTTCTCCTCCTCAGTTCTTGCATCACTTCGGACATTCGCCCAAGGAAGGTCACTTGGCCACCATGGAGGTCTGCATTCAGGTTTGCCCCACCCTGGCTTACTCCGACCAGTAGAGTACTTTAACATCTCAGGAATAAAATTCCGTAACTGAGCCTACACAGGAACAAAAAAGTTTATATTTTCGCAGCAGCTGATGAATTTGGATACTTCATTGGTATGTTTTGAACAAATAAGCTCAATAATTGTAAATACATGTAAAAATAAATAAAGACCATAAATTCAACATAAAACAGTGAAATGTAAAAATAATAATATAACAGGTCTTGAGAATTTATAAAAATGTTGTGACTCATCCCTGTTTTTAGCATGAATAGACCACCTGCTACCTTTTTTATTATGACAAGTATGTACTATTGTAATTAAACAAAACAGGGATTTCATTTCAATATTTGGTCCCTATTTCTTCAACAAAACAGAGACAGTACATGTCTAGAAAGTATTCATAAAACTAACAATTACTGGAATGTAACCATTATTTAAGGCAGAAATAAATTATGAGATTTGTCATTCTGAAATAACTAAAATATAATAGAGGTGTAACTGATCATATGACATCTTGATTGATTTGTGCATCAACGGCCAAAAATATCCAATGATTATCTAAATCTATAACTGACAAACTAATACTGCTCTTAAATGTGTCCTTTCCAAACATACAATCCAATTAATCAGCATGAAATTTAACAAATGACAAAATTTTTCAATGGCAAATAGAAAACAAAAGATGCAATTTCACCAATTATTACTTATGTTACCTGTGTCATTTTATCAACTGGAGTAGGTATGCCATCAATAACAAGGGGAGGTAACTCGTGCAGGTGAGGGTTGTCAGGCTGTGATGGGGGAGCCTGGTCAGCTAATGTTGATTCAAGATCCTGAAGAATTACATTCCTGTTGCTTCGTATCTAGAAAATGGATATTCAATTAACAGAACTTGTTCACAACTTTTTATTATCTAAAAATTATTCAAAATTGTTATCTAATATGAGCCAAGGCAAAATAAAATCAAATGTCACAACTATCCAAACATATGTGACCCCACATGAAGACTTTTTTGTTGAAGATCACTGACTTTCAATAAAATGTGAGCAAATGTTATAAGACGGAGGTCAATGCCTGTACAATGAACTCGTGCAAAAAGCTGAAAACCAAAAGCAGTGGAACTGTTGACACAGTTGTTGCTGCCTGTGAAACGAATTCTGATCACAATGTTTTGCTTTTCTATTAACTGGTCTCAAAAAAAAACAACTGATGACTGACTATATTACAGTTTGCTAAAACATTGGAATAGATGATTAAACATCAAATATGAATGTATAGTATAAGTAAAAATACAGTGAACTCACATTATAAAGGTATTCTTTTCAATGGAATTGTTTGGTTTAGTGGGTAAATGAACAGAATGAATGCCTTGGAAGATTATAAAATGATGTAGACTGTTTAATCTTACAGAAATTACCCAAGAATACAGAAATCGCCGTATGTCAACTGCATGTGTAAATATCTCACCACATTCTCTAAGGGTTGGGATCCAAAGACCTTGAACATCTGCATCGACTGCATTTTGCCAGGTGTGCAGCAGAGTACTACTGCTTGCTGACCGACGCGGGTTGTATATTCATCAATTGTGTGTCGCAGCTTCCTAATAATGGAAGATACAACCACCTGGTCACTGCAGTTATAGCTAGCATAAAAATAGCAAACATAACAGCAAAATACTATGAACTTCTGTACTGTCTGTAATTGTTCATACTTTCTATGATCTTCTTAACTTTTGTACTGTCTGTAATGGTTTGTATTTTCTATCTGTACTGTCTGTAATTGTTCATACTCAACTTTTGTACTGTCTGTAATTATTTGTACTTTCTATCTGTACTGTCTGTAATTATTCATACTTTCTATGACCTTCTATACTGTCTGTAATTGTTCATACTGAACTTTTGTACTGTCTGTAATTGTTTGTACTTCTATCTGTACTGTCTGTAATTGTTCATGATTTCTATTAACTTCTATACTGTCTGTAATTGTTTGTACTGTCTAGGAATTACTGTACTGTCTCTGTAATTGTTTGTACTGTCTAGGAATTACTGTACTGTCTTTAACTGTTTGTACTGTCTAGGAATTACTGAACTGTCTCTGTAATTGTTTGTACTGTCTAGGAATTACTGTACTGTCTTTAATTGTTTGTACTGTCTAGGAATTACTGTACTGTCTCTGTAATTGTTTGTACTATCTAGGAATTACTGTACTGTCTTTAATTGTTTGTACTGTCTAGGAATTACTGTACTGTCTTTAATTGTTTGTACTGTCTAGGAATTACTGTACTGTCTCTGTAATTGTTTGTACTGTTTAGGAATTACAATACTGTCTCTAATTCTTCCCACTTTCTTACTTAAACAATCAATCTGTATTGCATGGATGAAAGTTGGGAAAAACCCAAATACTGAAAAGTAGGTACATGGTGAATATGACTGCCCAAGCCACCTTGTGGGTCAAAGGTAAAGCCCTGGTGAGAAGGGGGGGGGACTGGGGACCAAAATGCCTTTTGAAGCTAAATAACCTGTTAAGTTTGAACATATTTTTGCATGAAAATACAACTGAACAATCCAAAATTGGATTCTTTAATATGATGCCTAATTGTCAATACAATCTCATTGTAAAATTAGGAAACAAATGAGTTTCCTTTCTCTCAACACAATTATTCTGACAACTAGATAAATTCTGCTAACAATATCCCTCAACATGTACATGAATTTCAGAATGCTCCAACACTAGCAGTAAGTCATAAGAAAGAAAACATGTACCCACGATGGACAGCTAAAAACAATATCATAAATTCTGAACGTTTTGTAAAATAAATTAAATATTAATAAAACTATGGTGCTTAATGTTTTATTTTTTATTCAATATGAATCTGCTGGGAAAGAACTATTTATTTCTTTCTTTTCTAAAAGACTGCATCTGGTGAATACTCAATGTGAAATTCAGTCAGCATATATAAATTGTATACTCACTGTGAAATTCAGTCAGCATATACTGTATACTCACCATGAAATTCAGTCAGCATATATAAATTGTATACTCACCATGAAATTCAGTCAGCATATATTAATTGTATACTCAAATTCAAATGATAAAAACTTAGTAAAGCTGGAAATCTCCATAAAAGAGCTTTTGAGTTAATAGCAATCCAGAAAGAAAGCAAGGAAAATTTAGCTGGTAAGTTAAAAATATTACCTATTAAAGACCAAATCTGTTTGATAAAAGCCAAATTAATGTACAAGATATCCAAAAATAGTGCTCCTGAATATTGACAATCACTATTCAAGTTTAGGCTACCAAGAAATACTCCCCACCTGTGATCAATGTCTACCAAACATTACAAAATTCCCAAACCAAATAAGGTAATTTTATTTTAAAAAAGTTTCCAATACTCTGGAACTTTGCTCTGGAATAGTATTCCAGTTGAGATTAGAAATGCCCACTCTATTTCCTCTTTCCAAACCCAGTATATACAATGGCTTCAAAGATGCAGCAAAAATAAATAAATTCCTTTGAATGATGGCCTCAAGGTATATTAGTTCTTAGCTAATTGAGTTGCCCTCTTTAAAAAAAGTAATAATAATAATTAATAATAATAATAATAACAATAATAATAATACTCGCCATGAAATTCAGTCAGCATATATAAATTGTATACTCACTGTGAAATTCAGTCAGCATATATAAATTGTATACTCATCATGAAATTCAGTCAGCATATATAAATTGTATACTCACTGTGAAATTCAGTCAGCATATATAAATTGTATAATGAACCATGAAATTCAGTCAGCATATATGAATTGTATACTCATCATGAAATTCAGTCAGCATATATAAATTGTATACTCACTGTGAAATTCAGTCAGCATATATAAATTGTATACTCACCATGAAATTCAGTCAGCATATATAAATTGTATACTCATCATGAAATTCAGTCAGCATATATAAATTGTATGCTCACCATGAAATTCAGTCAGCATATATAAATTGTATAATGAACCATGAAATTCAGTCAGCATATATAAATTGTATACTCACTGTGAAATTCAGTCAGCATATATAAATTGTATACTCACTGTGAAATTCAGTCAGCATATACTGTATACTCACCATGAAATTCAGTCAGCATATATAAATTGTATAATGAACCATGAAATTCAGTCAGCATATATAAATTGTATACTCATCATGAAATTCAGTCAGCATATATAAATTGTATACTCACTGTGAAATTCAGTCAGCATATATAAATTGTATACTCACCATGAAATTCAGTCAGCATATATAAATTGTATACTCACAATGAAATTCAGTCAGCATATATAAATTGTATGCTCACCATGAAATTCAGTCAGCATATATGAATTGTATAATGAACCATGAAATTCAGTCAGCATATATAAATTGTATACTCACCATGAAATTCAGTAAGCATATATAAATTGAATACTCACCATGAAATTCAGTCAGCATATATAAATTGTATGCTCACCATGAAATTCAGTCAGCATATATAAATTGTATAATGAACCATGAAATTCAGTCAGCATATATAAATTGAATACTCACCATGAATTTCAGTGAGCATATATAAATTGTATACTCACTGTGAAATTCAGTCAGCATATATAAATTGTATACTCACTGTGAAATTCAGTCAGCATATACTGTATACTCACCATGAAATTCAGTCAGCATATATAAATTGTATAATGAACCATGAAATTCAGTCAGCATATACTGTATACTCACCATGAAATTCAGTCAGCATATATAAATTGTATACTCACTGTGAAATTCAGTCAGCATATACTGTATACTCACCATGAAATTCAGTCAGCATATATAAATTGTATGCAGAAATAGACAATGTATTTTCCTCCATACAGGACCAGCAGACAGAAGAAATAGTTATGCCTTGACATTTCAACTCGAAGGAATGTGCTTTTCCTTTACACATTAAATACATTTGTAACTGTGTTGAACTGGATTATTGTCTGTGAATTTAGCAAAATTCCAATCACCTGACTGAAGACTTCCAAGCCAAGAAAATGCAACAAATTATTTTGCTTTGAAAAAAAAACAACTTTCTATAAGGGCAAAAGTGGGGGGAATAAAGAAAACATTGGTAGAATGATATACATAGATGTATAAAATCAACAGAGGTGTCTCATTCAAATAAATAATTCATGCACTTTTATTCACCTTTGTTCCCATAAAGCAAATGTAAGAAACAAATACACTGAGTAGTGGAATATAATGACTGAATTCTTCAGGTTTACAATTGAGTTATCCAGGCAGCCATATCTGGCACAGAGTTATGGGGTGAAGCATGAAGTCATACTTCAGCAGAACACATCTGAAGAGCGTAAAGTGAACTGATTACTGCATGAAAACTTTCTTTAGCTTGCTCAACAGTAAATCATAAGTTTAAAATACAGTATCCAACCACTTTAACCTGATTAACCCTCCTACTTTAAAACAAAAGGCTCAATGGATTCGGACGATTTGGAAAACTGACCTGTGGGGACATTCTCAAGATGGAATTTCTATCTCATGACAGAACATTTACTCATGGTATTGTCCATATTTGTTCATATTTTCATACTTAAACACCTTGTAAAAATCAGAAATATGTTTCTTGTTAAAAAGCTGAAAGAATAACAGCTTTCGAAATTAAGTAAATTCAAAAATAAAAAATGAAGATTCAAACAGAAAATAATCATGTATGTGTGTCTGTGAGTGTGTGTGTTTAAGTCAAAATTCTAGTTTCTTTTTTTTAAATCAATATGGGAATGGAAAAATGCCACACATTCCCCCAAAAAGTTGAAGTAAATATCTGAAAACATCTCAAGGTTGATATGTGACATTTGTGAGGAAGAAACTCATTTGCTTATCAGCAGACTTTTACAATATCACATGACATCATTAACTGTTACATCCATAAATGTCTACATGTCCTGCTAACAACAAAATCTGCTAGACGATATTAATAATACTTTACTTAAAACCTTTATTAGTAAATACTGTTATGAAGAAGCTTTTTGAAGCTGCAAGCATTAAATTAACAGAATGAAGTCAATATTTTCATTCAAAAAATGTTCCTATGATACGGAGTTTCTCATGTTGAAAACCAAGATATTTCAACCACTTAATAGTCTTTCAATAATGCTTCAGGCTTCATTCATATGACTCTGACTGGTGAATTTGATCTGATTCACCTTGAATGTCCTTTTAAAATCTCTAGTCAAAAAAGTGGTTGCTTCCCTTTATCTTTTCAATAGATCAACCATCAGCAGTGATGCAAAGTTGGAAAAGAAAAATAAAAAAGGACCACACCGATTAACAAGATATAAAAATGACAATGAATATCTTCTTGACTAAAGATGCATCTATATTTTGTTTTAAATGGAGTTGCAAGCTGATCTGGCAAGACTGCACTTTACTTGTCCCAGTATCAATATCCCTCCATGCCAAATGCCACCCGCCAATTTTAAAATATGTGTAGATTGTGTGTAGTTATGACAACATGGTTCATGAATTAAGTAATTTCTTTCAGGTGATGGAGTGAGGGGTAGGAAATGGGGTGTGGCAGCATAAGCAACAAAAACAATGAATTCTTCCATTGGTAATAGAGGTTATGTAGCCTGACTTGCTCTTTTTTGGAAGTGGGGTGAGGGGAGAAAGTCAAATATTTAATTATATTCAGATACGATAAATAAATATAATAGAAAACTGGTATTCATTTTGGTTCTTCTCATCAAAATCATCAGTATATTCATTTAATCTATAAGCATGTAAGAAAAATCAGACAATACAGTATATAGCTGCATAATGATGGAAAAATTCAAGGTTGAATGGGAGCTTTCATATCATGTATGTTTCAATGTGCATCAGACCTGTCAATTTCATCTATATTAACAAATCCATGTCAGTAATTACTTCAACATACCTGGACCACTGTACTGCATGATTGCAATCTACTGACAGACCTATGTCAGTAATGACTTTGACATACCTGGACCATTATAGTGTATGACTGCAATCTACTGACAGACCTATGTCAGTACTGATTTTGACTTACCTGGACCACTATAGTGCATGCCTGCAATCTACTGACAGACCTATGTCAGTATTGACTTCGACATACCTGGACCATTGTACTGCATGACTGCAATGTCAGTACTGACTTCAACATACATGGACAAGTGTAGTCTATATGACTGCAATCTACTGACAGACCTATGTCAGTACTGACTTCGACATACCTGGACAACTGTACTGCATGCCTGCAATCTACTGACAGACCTATGTCAGTACAGACTTCGACATACCTGGACAACTGTACTGCATGCCTACAATCTACTGACATATCTATGTCAGTACTGACTTCAACATACCTGGACAACTGTACTGCATGCCTGCAATCTACTGACAGACCTATGTCAGTACTGACTTCGACATACCTGGACAACTGTACTGCATGCCTGCAATCTACTGTCAGACCTATGTCAGTACGGACTTCGACATACCTGGACAACTGTACTTCATGCCTACAATCTACTGACAGACCTATGTTAGTATGGACTTCGACATACCTGGACAACTGTACTGCATGCCTGCAATCTACTGACATACCTATGTCAGTACTGACTTCAACATATCAGGACAACTGTACTGCATGCCTGCAATCTACTGACAGACCTATGTCAGTATGGACTTCGACATACCTGGACAACTGTACTGCATGCCTACAATCTACTGACAGACCTATGTCAGTTTTGACTTCGACATACCTGGACAAGTGTACTGCATGCCTGCAATCTACTGACAGACCTATGTCAGTATTGACTTCAACATACTTGGACAAGTGTACTGCATGCCTGCAATCTACTGACAGACCTATAAGAATTCTGACTTCAACATACCTGGACAAGTGTACTACTTTACTGCAATCTATTGATAGACCTAAGTCAGTATTAATTCTGACATACCTAGACCATTGTATTGCTGCATGACTGCAAAATTTACTGACAAATCTGTCTCATAATGACTTCAAAATAACCAGACCATTGTACTGCATGACTGCAATCTCGTCACAGACCTATGTCAGTACTGAATTTTAAAAAAAATGGACCATTGTACTGCATGACTGCAATCTACTGATTATTACACTATCCACTATATTGCCACCCTTGCAGATTCTTCTCTTCTCTCATGTAAAACATTCTTGAAGCCATCATATAAGCATGCATGCAAATCTCATGACTGATGAAAGTATTCTATTAAATTAAATGCAGTTAAGAATGAGTTTTTCAAGTAAGCAAATATGTACCAAAAAAGCAATGCAAACTATCTGATTCAAAATGAAAACACTGTACATACTTGAAAATGCACTGTACATAACTGATCTTGAAGACTAGTAGTACATTATTATTATTTATTATTTATTTACAAATCAACACCATGTCTAGATTTCAAACTGCATTATTATATCTGATGCATGACTTCACAAACATTAACCAAAAGAAAGCCTCAATAATTGTTAATGACACTATTATATTGGCCAGGAAAAATGTATATCAATCTTTGCCGTTATTTGCAAGCCATACATAAAAACTGTGCATACAAAGGAATTATGAACTGACATGGGTAATGTACATCATCTTTAAAACTTGTTCTAAATACAAACCTGAGAAGCCTAGTCTGTTGTCTTTTCCTGCGTGAAGGATTAGTTTCAAAGAAATGAGGATGTTTCCTTTTCCTGCTTGACACTATGGCAGCAGCAGCAGCAACTCCTATTGGACCTGTCATCAATAATTAATATATTGGATTATTTTATCATTCACAAGGCAAAATCCAAGCAATGTTTACTATTCTTTTCTTCTTATTTTATAACAAAGACTATTCAAAAACATAAACCTCAAAGCAAAATTAAAATAGATGGGTTCACAAATCCACTTTCCTGACACGAGAGAGAGATAGAGATTCATGTTCTGCAAGTTTAACACTTTTTCTTTCTCAAAACAGTATGTATATCAGCACCTTTATTTCATGTTTACATGCACCTCATTCTTCTACTAATAAAATGCACCCATTTTCTTTCATCTATCAATCCTTTCTTTTGCAATATTAACTGTTAAAGTCAGTAATTTCTATCTTGTCAGATCACATTTTCTTGTGCTGACATAATAATGCAAATAGTTTAGTTTGACATATAGAAAATAGTCTCTCTCTCTCTCTCTTTATATATATATATATATATATATATATATATATATATATATATATATATATATATATATATATATATATATATATATATATATAAAGAATACAAATCATATGGCGAATAACAACCCTCTCAAGCGTACTGGATCCACCAAGGGATCACGTTTGTCAGGGATTAATTAAAATAGATGCAATAAACTGACGACGAACAGTATGAAACTAGTAACTAACTAGCCTAAGCGCTTTCGACTCTTAATGAGTCTTTTTCAAAGGCAAATACAAAACATAGTTACGACAAACAAATAAACACAAAAACGTTGCGTTTGTAAACCTCTACATTTCTATCTTCACATGTGCTAAAACTATAAATACAACCAGCTTGTATAGACTAGTTGCGGAAACTGAAAACGTTGTATAATTCCCTAAAAGTCTACAAGCCAAAGCGACATCTATTTTTATTTTGTGTACATATGTAACGGAGATTATATCCTGGATATTTGGTTCTATACCGGTTATTCTTATAGTAAAAATTGAAGGATAAGAAGATTTAGAAAATGTTAAATTCTACTAGTGCATAGTTTTCATTTTCTAGTCTTCTTGGTTTAGACCGCTTGGTTTCAATGTTCTAAGGCAGCGTATCCAGTATGATTCCTTTTCCTTCCTGGTTTCGGAACTCCAGCTGTGGTTGTTGGCAATAGCGATAAGTATTATATCACTGAAAGTGTGGCCAGGGGAGGAGAAGTGTTCTGCGACCGGGCTTCTGTACAGCTTTTTTGTCATCCAATCAGATCTATGAAGGTTTATCCTTATGTGTAGCTTTTCAGTTTCTCCCACGTACTGAAGGCCACAGATCTTACATGTGATGAGATAAATCACATTCTCTGTTTTGCACGTTTTGTTTGGACCATGTATGTTTAGTTTTTCTTTAGTCACTGTGCTAGTGAATGTCTTGGTCTCTATCATATGTTGACAGGTTTTGCATCTTTTATCGCGACAGGGTCCAGATTGACTAGGTTGGTTTTGACTAGCGATTGTTGTTAGCTTGGCCCTGACTAGGATGTCCTTTAGGTTTTTTGGTCTCCGGTAAGCTACTACAGGTTTGTTCGGAAGTATTAGGTTTAGTATGTCTGACGATTGCACGGTTGGCCAGTGGTTTGCGATGATTTTACCTACTTTGGGATTGTCTGGGTGATAGGTCAGAATAAATGGTATCCTATCAACCTTTTCTTTCTGTCCATATCTGAGTAGGTCATCACGGTTTGTTTGTTTGGCCCTTTGGATTGCCTCCGCAATCAGGTCTTTGTCGTAGCCTCGGTAAATTAAATGTTTAGCCAGCTCTTCAGACCTTTCTAGGAATCTTTCATCGTCGGAGCAAATTCTGCGTATCCTCAGTGCCTGGCTATATGGAATGTTCTTAATGCAGTGTTTTGGATGACAGCTGGTTGGGAGAAGATACTGGTGTTTGTCGGTTGGTTTCGAGTAGATGTCTGTGTGTAATTTGTTTTCCACCAGTCTGGTTGTTGTGTCCAGGAAAACATGGTTTGAGTTGGAAATTTCTGCCGTGAATTTTATTGAAGGATGGAATTTGTTTGCCTTTGAAATGAAGTCATCCAGACTTTCTCTTCCATACTGCCACTTCATTTCTATATCATCGATAAAGCGTACCCACTGGTATGGTGTACGCTCAACCGATGCTAAGAGCTTTCCCTCAAGTTTTCCCATGAAAATGTTAGCATACGAAGGGGCCATTTTAGTACCCATTGCAGTTCCATTGATTTGTAGGTAGTTTTCTTCATTAAATTCAAAGTTGTTGAGTTTTAGGACAAGCTCCAGGAGTTGGATTAAGAAGTGTGTGGGTGGATTGTTTACAGTTCTTGTTTCCCATGCTTCGCTACATGCCTGTAACCCTTCGTTGTGCGGTATGTTGGTGTACAAAGATGTGACGTCTAAGGAAGCAAGTAATGTATCTGGCAGTAATGGTTCACTAGCTTTGCTTTTTATGAGATAATCTGTCGTGTCTTGAAGATATGATGGTAATTTGTGGACATGTGGTCTCATAAAATGATCTAAATATTCTGATATCCTTTCTGTGGGGTGCCCGTTACCTGAGATTATAGGTCTGCCAGGGTTTCCTTGTTTGTGGATTTTGGGTAGAAGATAAAATCTACCTGCTCTTGGGTTTTCTGGGCTTAAGTAGTTTTTGGTTTGCTGGTCTATGTGTCCGCTATGGTACGCCTCGTCAATAACATTAGTGATGATTTTTGCATATTCCAGCGTTGGATCATGGTCCAGTTTTTGGTAGAACCTAGCGTCACTTAGTTGTCTACTTGCTTCACTAATGTAGTCTTCCCTATTCATAACGACAACAGCGGAACCCTTATCTGCAAGCTTAATTATTATGTCTGTTCTGCTTTTCAGTGAGTGCAGGGCATCTGTTTCTTCTTTTGTCAAATTAGAATATTTGTTAGTATGGTTGATATGTCTGGAAATATCGTTTTCAACCGAGTTGATAAAGGCTTCCAGATTCGGAATTGAACTTTTTGGTGGGGTCCAGTTACTTTTCTTTCTAAATGTGGGTTGGTCGCAGCTTATATTTTCCTTTGATTTGTTTGGTGGTTGCAAGGCAAAATGGGCTTTGAGTCTTAGTCGGCGGATGAATTCTTCGGTGTCATTCTTAAGCTTCCCTCTGTCGTATGTTTTAGGACGGGGACAGAAACTCAAACCTTTCGATAAAAGTTTTATTTCTGCATCAGTAAGTTCTAAATTGGAGATGTTGACTACTGTGTTAGTAACAGTTGCATTAGTGTTTGTTACAGAGTGCTTGCGATTCTTCCTTTTGCGGCGATTTTTCTTCTTACGGTTGTTACTTATCGCTATTGCCAACAACCACAGCTGGAGTTCCGAAACCAGGAAGGAAAAGGAATCATACTGGATACGCCGCCTTAGAACATTGAAACCAAGCGGTCTAAACCAAGAAGACTAGAAAATGAAAACTATGCACTAGTAGAATTTAACATTTTCTAAATCTTCTTATCCTTCAATTTTTACTATAAGAATAACCGGTATAGAACCAAATATCCGGGATATAATCTGCGTTACATATGTACACAAAATAAAAACAGATGTCGCTTTGGCTTCGAGACTTTTAGGGAATTATACAACGTTTTCAGTTTCCGCAACTAGTCTATACAAGCTGGTTGTATTTATAGTTTTAGCACATGTGAAGATAGAAATGTAGAGGTTTACAAACGCAACGTTTTTGTGTTTATTTGTTTGTCGTAACTATGTTTTGTATTTGCCTTTGAAAAAGACTCATTAAGAGTCGAAAGCGCTTAGGCTAGTTAGTTACTAGTTTCGTACTGTTCGTTGTCAGTTTATTACATCTATATATATATATATATATATATATATATATATATATATATATATATATATATATATATATATATATATATATATAAACTTCAAAGTCCTGCCCTATCCACTGATTTCAAGGTGACTGATAACTGTTAACATTTTAACTTGTGGGATTTCTTTGACAAGTGTGTTTGGAAATAAAAGGCACTCATCTCCAACAATTAGCCACCTGAACACCTTTTTGCTTGATTCCTTTGCCAACATTGATTGCAGACTAGTTTGATAAATAACTGATTAATATGAATATTAGCTATTTTAATTATGTTAGATATACTTACAGTATTCTCAGTGTTTGATTAGTTAAATGATGTGCTGGTGCATGCAAGCTAGATGATATGTGCAGTTACTTAATGCACTAGTCTGATTCATGTTTGGAATTAATAATTCTAATTGATTATTGCTATATTTTTATACCATGACCCAACCCACCAATGATATCCCTGTGACCAAATCTAGTGCTTGGTTTTTAATAAACTTGTTCAGCAACTGCTGTCAAGTATGGTTTACTTAACACACAAACACAGCATACTTCAGTAATATTAAATGTTGATGCTGTATCAAATTAAGTAACTAAAATTTCAAAATGTGAAGACATTTTCAATGTTGGTGGGGAATGAATGAAAAATATATAGTTGGGGCTGAAAAGGTTTATGAGGATTTCAAAGCTGAGGGATTTCAGTTTATTGTGAAAAAATCCTGATACTTAAGGATAAATTCGCCAAAGTTTTTGATCTTGAGGGGATTTTGTTATAGCTGGGGTTCAGTCTGGACAGTTTTATTATACATACCATGTCTATATATGTATGTTTATATATACCATGTCTATATATGTATGTTTCTTTCTATAACATATATATATATATATATATATATATATATACCTAGATGTTCCCACTGTTCTTTTATTAATGAAAATACTTTTTTTAATAGTATCAATATGAAAGAAACTTTTAATATGTGTTGTGATACTAATTTAACAACATCAAATGTCATTTATTAGATCACATGCAAAAAGTGTAAAATACAATATATTGGTCAAACGAGTCAACAAATATCTAAATGTATGAACCAACTTAGATCAGATATAAAAAAGCTATATCATAATTTTAGTTCTCACATAAAACATTTTAACAAAAGTTCCATACTTTGCAAGATTTTTTCTTTCACCCTATTGATATAGTTGATTCTGAGATGGAACGTCTTTTAAAGGAAACTTATTGGATTCACCGTCTTAATACAATATATCCAAAAAGTCCTCATTCCAAAACCTTGTATGACATTCATTAATGAAATAATTTTATTGAATTGTCCCCTGTTTACAATTTGTTAATACTACTTCTATATTATTTAATATTATTTTAATTAAAAATTTAATTAATGTTAGTATTAATAATATCATAAAAATATTTCCAATAATTTTATAAAACTGACAGAGTATCTCAAATTAATGATATATATTATAATTATTTAGCTCTAAATACATTTGCACACCATAATGTTTTACTATTTATTTATTATACAGTTTATGTTCTGATCAACTGTTGAACATACAGGATCAAATGTTGTCTACTTCATATTATATATATATATATATATATATATATATATATATATATATATATATATATATATATATATATATATATATATATATATAGGATTTCAGTTAATGTGTTTGTATATATTAAAGATTAAAAATATGAATAAAACTGATATCTCTATTTATCCATAAAAAGTCAAGTTAGTTATAGATCTATATTGAAAAATTACCTGCTGCTGCAAGCTGTGATGTAACATCATCATTCACTGAAGAACTCAACAAGTCTGACGTGTCAAAGTTGTCACTTTCTGGAGAGCTGGGTTCAGACAGGTCATCCACCATCATATCACCAGCACTCATGTGTCCCGAGTTCAATGACAGGGAATTCATTATTGAATGGGTATATTCAGTCTAAAGCTCTTCCAGAAACATTTGGGAGTAAAGTTTGATACCAGTAGTCCTATATAACAAAGAAAAATCTTATGATTATATTAATGTATTCTATCAAACCTGCTCTGGTAACCACCTGTATATACATATAATTTGTGTTGTGAATAAAGATCTGCTGTTCGCTAACACCATTCTCCGGTGGTCACCAAAATTGTCTTCATTCACAGTTTTGACTGTACATGTATTAAAATAGGTAACCTGTTACTTGTATCAGATTGATAAATATTGATACTATAACTTTTGATCAAAGTTCTCTAAATGACTAACTGCAAATAATCTCTGTGAAGGTTATGTTCCAAGTTTTAGAAGACAATTACATACAGAACACTGTGAATTCCAATAATTGAAGAGAAGAAATGTGGAAAAATGCAACATTATACAAATGACCAAAAATGTGCATTGGACTCCACTTCCATCAGCATTATCAAATTCCATCACTCTGGGACCCAATAAAATTTAGGGTGAAAATATATAATAAAAATTTACATATATTGTTGTGCTTGACCCATAGATAAGTGCCCTTAAAAGTTAGTCATCAAACTCAAAACAACTTATCAAATTTTTATAATAATAATAATAATAATAATAATAATAATAATAATAATAATAATAATAATGCTTTATTTATAGAGGGTGACTCATTAGTCAAGGACTATTCTCCAATGATGCCCTCTTAACAATGCACATTTTATAAAGATAGCAATAATTACTCTTTAACATATTTAGTATTAAAATACTAACTTCCATTATTTATTAGAAACACATACATGCTCATTGTATCTCTTCTTAAAAAACTCATATATTTCAGATTTTACATGTAAAGGAAGCTTTTTCCACACAACAGTAACAGTATTAAAAGTTCTTTTTAAATTTCTCTGTTCTTCATTTTGGTGCTAGGTTTCCATGTAATATTGATCTCAACTTGTATTGTGTTGAAAAAGGCCTGAATAAGTCCAGAAGATACTCTGGTGTAGTTCTATGTAGACATTTATATAAAAGAACTGCCTTGTGAAAATCAATCCTTTCATATATTGTGAACCATGCGAGTTCTGTAAACAATGCTTTTGAGAGATGATCAATAGATAATTTGAAAAATACATGTGCTGCTCCTTTCTTAAGTTTATTATTATTAACATTATTATTATTATTATTATTATTATTATTATTATTATTATTATTATTATTATTATTTAAAGAGGATAACACAATTAGATAAGAACTAATCTACCTAGAGGCCCTCATTTAAAGGAATTTATTTATTTTTGCTGCATCTCTGAAGCCACTTGATATACTGGGTTTGGAAAAAGGAAATAGAGTGAGCATTTCTAATCTCAACTGGAATACTATTCCAGAGCAAACTTCCAGAGTATATGAAACATTTTAAAATATTTCCTTATTTGGTTTGGGAATTTTGTAATGTTTAGTAGACATTGATTGCAGGTGGGGGAGTATTTTTGGGTAACCTATACTGGAATAGTGATTGTAAATATTCAGGAGCACTATCATTGGCTATCCTGTACATTAATTTGGCTTTTCCAAAACTGATTCGGTCTTTAATAGGTAATATTTTAAACTTACCAGCTAAAATTTTCCTTGCTTTCTTTCTGGATTGATAATAACTCAAAAGCTCTTTTTGGTGATGTGCCAGCTTTGCTAAGTTTTTATCATTTAAATTACCCCATACTATATTACAGTAGTCTAAATAGGGTTGTATGTAACTGTTATAAAATAGTTTTCTGTGCCTTTCCGGGGAAAAAGTGTCTTATCCTACTGAGAAGCCATAAACTTGAATTGACTGTTTTACTGATATGTTTGATATGTTCAGTCCATGATAGGTTATTGTCTACCAAAACAATAAGGAGACTATCGTGACAGACCATTTGCAAAGTTTTATCCTTTCTTGTCATAGTTCAATACTATCATGTTTTGTTCTTTTGTCAGTGTTGAGATAAGTAATATTTTGGTTTCACCATGCCATTGCATGTGCACTGCACCAGTTGTCCAGTTTGTTTAGGCATTCTGTAGCGAAATTTCGAAATTTCGAGTTCATGTTTTGTGTTTTGGATATCTGACAATGTTATGTCATCTGCATAGAGATCTGTAGATGATATTGAGTTCCTTAGTAAAAGTGGCAGGTACTTAATATATAAAATAAATAGTAATGAACCTAGAATTGAGCTTTGTGGTACTCCATATCTAATTGTTTCAGGTTGAGACAGAACATTGTTTATATAAATATTTTGTGTTCTCTCACTTAAGTATGAATTAAACCATCTAACTGTGCTTTCATCACATTGGTAGATTTTCAGTTTCTTCAAAAGGATTTCATGATCAACCATGTCAAAAGCTTTCCTGAAATCTATAAATATAGAACCTATTATTCTACCTTGGTCAGGTGCTTGAAGCCATTTATCAGTTAGGGAGATCAAGGCAGTCTCACATGAATGTTTCTGTCTAAAGCCCGATTGATTTGGGTGTAACAACTAGTGTTTGGTTAAGTTTGATATGAATGAGTCATGGACATGCTTTTCAATCAATTTTGAAAAGTTTTGTAGTATTGAGATTGGCAGGTAGTTATCAGCATCATCCTTAGGACCAAATTTGTGACTAGGAGTTACTTTTGCAGTTTTCCATATTTTGGGAACAGATGAGATTGCAATACTAAAATTGATTATGAATGTTATGCTATCTACAATAGCAGAGGCAGAAGATTTAATGAGTCGTGGACCAATCAGATCAAGTCCTGTAGCTTTCTTAGTATCAAGTTCACTGAGATATTTCTTAACAAAGATTTTTTATACTGGTGGGATAGAGAAACATACCTCCTTAGAGATTTTACTGCTGCAGAACTTTTTCAGTTCATTAAAGTTATTCTCAATTACTGGTTCTTTTAAGTTTGTCGTAATGTTGGTGAAAAAAATCATTGAAAACATTTGCAATGTCACTGTCATCAGTGACTATGGTGTCATTCATCAGAAGTGAGTGAATTTTATTTATTTGATCTGTGTTCCTCCAGTGAGTTCACTGAAGACTTTCCAAATGCAGGTTTTGTCACTCTTTGTTTTTAAGCAATGATTGATAATAAATTTTGTAGCTTTTTTAATCATACTTGTTATTTTATTTCCCCATATTTTATATTGTGCATGGTTTCTCATAGCCTTGAATTGGTCTTGTGTTTTCATAGCATCAAGGATTTCAGTTGTAAGCCAATTAGGTTGGATTTCATTCTTTATTTGCTGTACTTTCAGTGGTGCATGCTTAGAGACTACATCCATAAGTAAGTCAGAGCTTTATCTATGTCATCCAAAGTTTGGATCATACTGCATGGAACTTTATATAGGTCATTGTGAATTTGTTCTTCTTTAAAATTTTTGAATGATCTGTAAGTGATAGTTTTGTGTGTATTTTTCTTACTTCTCTTGAATTTAAACTTTCATGTCAAAAAAGTAGGATAGTGGTTACTAAGACCAACTTTTAGTATGTTAACGCAAGCTACATTGTCTGGTAGGTTGGTATAAATGTATTAAAAAAGAGTGATTTTTCTGTTACCCTTGTGGGGTCATTAACCAGCTGGACTAGGCCTAATGATTCAATAAATTCCATCCAGTTGTTACTTATTTGAGTATTGAGAAGGTCCTTATTTATATCACCCAGTATATATGTTTTTTTCTCCTGTGCAAGAATATTTTCTATTATTTCAAAAAAAATTATCATTCCAAATTGCCTTCAAGGAGGGTGGTCTATAAATAAACTAGAAATGATTTTGCATTATTTTGATAAATTTTCACCCAGATACTCTCAGTTTCTTGTGATTCCAAGTTAAGTCGCCTTTCTGCATTTACATCTTCCCTAATGTATACAACAAGACCTCCCCCTGCTGTCTCTCTATCCCTGCATAATGGTTTATTGTAGCCTTGACAATGAAATAGATCATCATTGTGGTTAGCAATTAATTTGGTTTCAGTGAGTAATAAAAAAAAAGTATATTACTTTCCTTGGAAGACAACATTAATTTAATTTGATCTATTTTTCCCACTATACCTTATACATTTAAGTGACCTAAGTTAAAACCTTTTGCATTTAGTTTCAAATCAATTGTTTTTATGTCATGCAATGGGTTACCCACTGAGATTGTCTCCATACTACTTGTATCATTCTTACATCTTATTTCCAAACTTAAATGTTCATATATATTAGCATCTTCAAAGTTACATACAGACACTAAAAATCCATTAACATTTGCATTTACAACAGTGTCCACTGAATAGTTAGAGTCAAGAGTCTCACTAGGTACATTTCGATTTGTTATAGATGAAGCATTGGCATTCTCCTCTTTGCCAGCTTTCTAGTATGTATAATGCATTGATTGACAGTCTTTGTGTCCAAATTTACGGCATCTGAAGCTACCATTGTCCATCTTTGGTCGTGGTACCAAAACTACTCAGCTCTATGTAACCCTATGTACATTATCTTGCATCCCTCATAACTCAAAATAATTCTGGACTTCAAATTAATGTCACTTCAGGATCAGTTTATTTCCTATCACTAAACCGCACACATATTTCCACTGGATCAGACAAAAATTTATCCTGGGCTTTACAATAACACTTTTACAAGAGACCTTGTGGCAAATATATCTAATGAAATGTAATGACATGCCTGTTCAAGGCCAACTGTTCTGTTATTTGTGTTTATTGAATACCTGTCTTGACTCTGCACTTCACAAGGTACAGTGTATGCCTGCAGCAGAAATGGCCATGTTCTTCCACCTACAAATTTTAAATTAGATTATCACTGAAAGGAACATCATAAATATTATCGATGATGTTAAAAAGAACCACAATTGATATTATCGAGGATAACAATAACCCCACTTGTAAATGTAATCACATATTGAAAAACAACAGAAATCATATGGAAATAGATACAAATGTCTGCAGTACAAATATTATGTTGCACATTTTCTCAAATGAGAAAATGGAGAAAGACAAAAGAGCATGGATCAATGAAATTTAGTACAAAAGTTTTTAAAGAGTTTGTGGATCAGTTGGCTCATGGTCATTCCATACCCATGTCGTTTTGTACCCAGTGGAAATTGGTTGTTTCCTACCCAAGGTGCTAGTCATTTCACACCTGAGGTGCAGGTTGTTTTGTACCCATTGTGGAGGTCATTTCATACCAATTAATTTACAAGGTCAAATATACAGTATTGTACTATTTACTGCTCCCTCTCTAGACCTAATCTTTTTTCCTACCTTAAAGATTGCATGAACAAAGCATATCTGAACAAATACTTAACCAAAAATAGTAATTGTATTGTTTTCACTGTATAATCGCATCTATGTACCAAAAAGAATTAACAAAATTCACATTGCAAGTAAAAAGAAAAAGAAAACATTGGCCAAGTTTAAATAACTGAATAAATCCATTCTTTTTTTCTATCGTTCAAATTAACATCGTCATATTTCTTGACATTCTCTAGTAATGACTTAAATGTGAACTGAAAAAATTACAAATGTTTATCCTCTCAAAGCAACTAGAAATTCTGCAATCTTTTATTAATGTGGTTTAATGCAGATAAAGTGTTGCTTGATTAAGTTTCTCTTCTCCAAGGGCCAATACTTGTGTTAATTTCAATTTTTTGTTGTTTGCTTTTCAAGGTGTTGAACATGGCATTCTATATGGACCTCCAAGAAATTTTTTTGGTAGACTGGTAGCCACATTATCATACTTATGCAAAGATCTGAACACTTACAATGATCTTTTCGGCTAAATGATAAATTTTAATTCATTGTATATAACTTCAAGATTGCCTTATGATCATTGAACTAAATTATTAACGCCTAAGTAAAACAAATTCAAATTTCCGAACATAAAAAAGAGGTAAATATAGTATTAATGTTAAATTTATTCTTAACAAAGAATTTATTAAGATTTCTCTGAATCAAAAGACTGCTGAAAAACAGACCCCATGTAATTGTTTCAAAGTAAAACAAAAACAAATAATCAAACACGTGTGAAACTGAATAAGCTTGAAAGCTTCAACTTACTAGCTATCTGTGGATTTTAACATTTGATAACATTTCAATTATGCTTATTGTTAAAGTATACAAGGTCATGTAGAATTCCTATAATATAATCCCTTAATTATGTTCCCATTATTATTATTATTATTATTATTATTATTATTATTATTATTATTATTATTATTATTATCCATTTATATACAGCTGTTTCTCCACTAACACGTAGATTCAGTTTAACAGTAATAGTTATAATATTGGTGGTTACATCTGTACTTTGGGTACGAAACGACTCATTTAGGTACGAAACGACTTGGTACGAAATGACCAAGTTCGGGATCAGTTCAAGTAAAAAGAAAATTCACGCCAAAATAATCATAAATGGGTCTTTATGTTGATCTGCCATTAGCTCAAACAGAAACTATCATTAAAACTACTATCTCATTCTCGTTCCGTTCTACAGGATTAAATACCGGCAGTTTTTTGTTTGTTTTTTTTTTTTTGTTGTTGTTGTTTTCACAAAAAAATACACCCCCCCCAAAAAAAACACAATAGGATGGCATAAGTGACCAGGATCTGTATCATCCCCTGGTTAGTCCACGTTAGATTGTAATTTGATGTCCGTTCTTCGTTCCATTAACGTATATTTATTACTATGACTTTACTGAAATACAAAAAAATATATATTGCAGTGTAAGTAATGAGGCATGCAAATGTTTATTTCTGTACAAGCTCAAAAAGTTCAAGGTCGTGGTCTTCATAATGTGGCGACGCCATCTTGATTTTATTGGATTTTCAGCTAATGATGCAAAAATCTAGGTTTCCTAAAATTGGTTTGTGATAATAATGACACCCGTGGCTGATTTTCATGTACCAGAATATTTTCATCGTTGGCATGGTGTCAACATGCGCAAAGACTAACAAACCAAACGATTATGAATGCGTCTGCGCTTGGACTTGCGCGCATCAGTCGCTTTTGGCACATAAAAACTCGGCGTGCGGAATTTCCCGCGACTTTCGTTGAACTTAAAAGTACTGATCAAGTAACACGAAAACAATTGAAAATACTACATTAAAGATATTATGAACAAATTTAAGAGCATTACCATCAATAATATCACCCACCTTGTAGTATACTTCCGAATTGTCGTTTGTCGATATATATTCTTCCGCCAATCAATTCTATGTAATTGGCTAGTTGCGGTTGTTCGGTCTTGTATTGAATTTTGGTACACAACAAATAGTGCATATAATCTTCGAAGTAGGACAGCATTTATGACGTTTATTTCGACTAAATCTAATTCATTGATTTTTGTTTGAGATTATGTGCACCGTTAAAAGGGTCTCATATAGCATTAGGGTGGCGCAATTTACTGATCCATCTGTACCTAAAGAGACAAAATTCAATACATTCCTCTACTTAATAATAAGCCTTATGCAACTTTTTCATTTGAATTGCCTTTGGTCATAAGAAATGAGAATTTTCAAAAAATACTAAATTAATTGACGGTGCCCCCTCCCTTCTTCCCCGCAGGGTAGCGTACACGAAAGCAATGACGGGAACAGCTATTTTGTCGAATCGATATGAAACAATTCCGGTCAATAGTCCTTTAGTACCAGTTTATTGTTATGAATCGCATTGCGCAAACGTGAAAATTTAACGGAAAAAAGTCAGGAAATCATAAAAACAAGTTAAAAATACACGTATTTTTTTTTTACATTATTTTGTTTAAAAATAGAATACCTGAGAAAATTCGAGAGGAGCATCTGAGCTCGATTTCTATACACCGTGTGTGTGTGTGTGTGTGTGTGTGTGTGTGTGTGTGTGTGTGTGTGTGTGTGTGTCTCACGCGCTAACTAAAATGATTTACAATAACATAAGGTCATTTTAAAAATCAGAAATCTTTATTATTTCTCCCAGGTCCTAACCTCTCTCCCCGCCACAATAAAACAAAACAGAAATGCACGTGAATGAAGAAGGACGTTTCAATAGAGATTAGGAAATTAAATAAGAAATAAACTTAAAACGGGATTTACGCAAAACAAAAGAAAAATAAAGAAAACAGAAAAAAAAACAAAAAGAAGAAACAACAAGAACAAAAATATTATTAATAACAAATAAATATAAAAAACAACCCTATCATTGACCAAAAATTGAACGGTATAAGCCAAACGTATACTTACTCCATGAGCAGGTTCTGCTCAATCTACCTCTCAAATAGATTTTGTTCTTAATTCATTACACGAACAGTTCCAAGGCTTTGGAGGGACTGGAATTTAAAAGCTGATTTACTATACCTTATAGTCATGACAGTCGGTGTTGTGGCCAAATTACCCCCCCCCATTTAACTTCTAAACCTGTTTTAGCAGATCACTACAAGTTTGCTCCACTCCCTCAACAACAACAACCTTTCACACACACACACACACACACACACACACACACACACACACACACACACACACACACACATTAATTCTGCGTGCGCCCCTGGATCAGGTCGTGTGTTGAGGGGGTCCAAAATTTCAAAAGGGTTTTACCTTTCCTCAAAAGGACACCAAAGCAAATGTCGGTGTGTCTGTTTACTCAAGCGTGCATATCAGTCAATAATCGTGCGCAAGAATTAAACGATGGTCAACTTTTGACTGACAAGTAAATGTACCTGTCTGTGTGTATGTATGTGTACGGTTTTTTTTGTTTTTGTTTTGTTTTTTTTTTTTTAGTTGGGTGCTGGGGTCCAAAACCTCCGGCCTCGGCACTGCTAATAGCATGTTGAATAGTCAGATTTGCTTTTTATTTTAAGAGACAGTCGTATGAGTTGTTAATATCATCGCAAACAATCTTTCCCCAAGCCACTAATCTACTACTATACAGTACCAACCACTAATCTACTACTATACAGTACCAACCACTAATCTACTACTATACAGTACCAACCACTAATCTACTACTATACAGTACCAACCACTAATCTACTACTATAAGTACCAACCACTAATCTACTACTATACAGTACCAACCACTAATCTACTACTATACAGTACCAACCATTAATCTACTACTATACAGTACCAACACTATACCACGAACACAACACTTAGTTTCTTCACTAACGTGTGCTACGGTAACAGTAGACGTCAGTTTCTTTACTAGAATGGGCTCAATGTTGCAGAAGAAGTCAGTTTCTTTACTAGAATGGGCGCTCCGTTGTAACAGGAGAAGTCAATTTCTTTACTAGAATGGGCGCAATGTTGCAACAGTAGATGTCAGTTTCTTTACAAAAATGGGCGCAATGTTGCAACAGGAAAAGTCGGTTTCTTTACTAGAATGGGCGCAATGATGCAACAGAAGAAATCAGTTGTTTTTACTAGAATGGGCGCAATGTTGCAACCTTATACTTCAGAATCTTCACTAGAATGGGCGCAATCTTGCAACAGTAGAAGTCAGTTTCTTTACTAGAATGGGCGAAATGTTACAACTGTAGACGTCAGTTTCTTTACTAGAATGGGCGAAATGTTACAACTGTAGACGTCAGTTTCTGCGCTCTTTTGTAACAGGAAGTCAGTTTCTTTACTAGAATCGACGTCGCTCTGTTGCAACAGTAGACGTCAGTTCCTTTACTAGAATGGGAGCAATGCTGCAACAGTGGACGTCAGTTTCTTTACTAGAATGAGCTCAGTGTTGCAGCAGTAGACGTCAGTTCCTTTACTAGAATGGGTGCAATGTTGTAAGAGGAGAAGTCAGTTTCTTTACTAGAATCGACGCTCTGTTGTGACAGTTGAAGTAGTAGTAGAAGAAAGTAAGAATCCGAGCTCAACAACCCCTCTCCCCACCCCTCCAGACCTCCAAACAAATACAAAATACCTAGGTAACGTAATAAAACACCTGTTGCAATCAATAATTGCGTTAAGAATCCGAGCTCAACAACACCTCTCCCCACCCCTCTAGACCTCCAAACAAATACAATAGAAACCTCCAAACAAATACAAAATACCTAGGTAACGTAATAAAACACCTGTTGCAATCAATAATTGCGTTAAGAATCCGAGCTCAACAACCCCTCTCCCCACCCCTCTAGACCTCCAAACAAATACAATAGAACACCTGTTGCAAAATATCTAGGTAACAGGTAAAATTTAATTACATGATCTTCCAGAATAAGCAAAATGATGTGTCAGACTCAATCTTCCAAATCATTACGATTTAGCAGAGCGTGGCGATTGCGGACTAAATTACGCATTAGAATTCCAGTAAGGTAAGTGGTATTATACCTCATTACCAACTGTTAATGTCTCAACTGTAGATATCAAAAATATTTCATTATCATGGTAATAGAGGCTAAACTTTACTTTACCGCTCACATAACGACGGGACTCAAACAAATCTTTTATTTGTGATTTGTTAAGAGGGTATTTTTTGTCGATAAAATACACCTTTTGACCGATCAAGATCAATTGTAAGTTTGGTGTATTTTTGCTGACTAATCGGACAGTGAAAGTTGTTAAATTCCGCAAGCAACTTTTGATACAATTGTTCGAGATAATTAAAATACTCGCTGTCATCAGATCTGATGCGAGAAAGTTTTAACTTGTCACGGGTACCACTAAAGCATATGCCTGATGTTTCATTATTAATTTCAACTGTCAATGGTTTGTCGTCCATCATTAGATATTTGATTTTGCTACTGTAGCTATTTGTCACTGTCAAATTTTCAAACATTATTTCTTAAGTTTAGATAAAATTTTCGTTTGCAAAGATAATGTCAAGTATATCTCTATCATCATGACAATACCCAAGTGCAAGTGTATCTACCCCATTTTCACAATAAGGTTTATCATCAAAATTGCTCAAACCGCGTTTGATAAGGACATCTGTTTCGAGCTTATGATGATTTGTCCGAATTGACATAGCTCTTATAAAACTAACACCGCCATCAAGCGCATACTTGTAATCATCAAATTTTATAAACTTTTTAACAAAATCACGAGGCAGACCTTTTGCTTTTTTTGTTATTTTATTATTGTCTAACAATACGGCATACATTTTACTACGTAATCCGATAAAGTATTTGATAGCGCTCGAGTTCATTTCATCTTTGAACTTACCAATAACCTTTTTATTTGTGTCGTCATGAAATTTACTGTCACGTGGGTAATCAGAAAGATCAAACAGATATCTATTATCATGCATATCCTGATAGACGTCCTCGCATTCGATTTCATATACGAGCGAATCAGTATCAGTAAATAATAATCTACTAGCCGGCCATTGATTTTTAACAAAATTATAATGAAAATCGT
Source organism: Potamilus streckersoni (assembly GCA_016746295.1). Classification (NCBI taxonomy): domain Eukaryota; kingdom Metazoa; phylum Mollusca; class Bivalvia; order Unionida; family Unionidae; genus Potamilus; species Potamilus streckersoni. The sequence continues at coordinate 959,850 of JAEAOA010001415.1, forward strand.
ACATCAGCCACTTTGATAAATCTAACACTGAAGCTCCAACGTAGATCGGCTTGTTTAGTTTTAGATTTGTTTTTCTTCTTTGTATCGCAACAAGATTCTCATTAAAAATTTTCATGCTCACAAAATCATCGTCTGACACAAGTTTGTTTCTGCGATTGACATCATTGAATAGTTCGATATTTACGCGTTTCCTAATATTCTCCATCGTCTTACCAAAAACAGAATTGTTCATCAGTTTGAAAAAGTTTTTCTCAAAATCAGTTTTTGCCGCAGCTCTTCTTGTAGTGTTCGAGTTAATATAACCTCTCATCCACGGCGACTGATTAAATTTTAGTACGCGATGAACTTTTCTCAACACGAGACCAGCATCGACTGCTTGTTTTAAAGCTTTGTAATGCAAAACATAATTACGTTTATGAAGCAAATTTGGTACTAGTTTCTTTACCATAGAATGTTGTCTTGGTAATGCTGACGCTTGTTGTTCTTCTGATAACAAACTATATTCTATAACCATCGATTCCGCGCAGAAAGGGTAATCGTTATGCAATTTGTGTAGCGAAGTTGGATAATCGAGATCAACTTCAACGAAATACGAAACATCGTCGGGTATCTTTTTTTCTGTCTCTGATAGAAATTGATCAGCCGTGATCCAATGAAATCCATCAAATGGCATTGATTCTGCCATCGAATACCCGTACAAGTTATTACAATCCAGATAAACTATATACTTTGAAGGAAGGTCAGGATTATACTCTTTCAAATATTTGTTGTTTGCTTCAGCATATTTCTTCGTTATCACGCTAATACCGCCTCGGATACCTTTTTCGATAAAATTGAACATATCAACATCAGTCAGTAATTCCAACCTTACCTTACTAAATTTTAACAGAGCATCCCATGACAGCCCGGGGGCAGAATAATACCAGCAAGGATCTAGTCCGTAATTATTATAACTCACTTCTCGAAAACTTTCAAAAACATCTGCTAATAATAACACGTCAGTTTTCAAATACAAATCATGATAATCACCAAAAGTCTCACAATCAAACTCTTTCCAAATATCTTGTGCATACTTGTACTCGTCATCAGTGATATTTTCATTTTTAAGTTGCGAGTAAAATTTGTCTTTGCTAGGTAAAGATGTTTCATCAAATTTACTCCAATCGTCGAGATATTCGTATGGAAAAACTCCTTTTTTAGCTAGTAGATTAAATTTATCTCCAAAACAGTCTCTTAGGTTATTAAATTTGCTACAACCTTTTACTAGCTCATCTAACGATGCTGCCATAAACTGCAGGCTGTCAATAAAACGTAATTTACCTAGCGTAACTGACATATACTTTTCAAAATTATTTGGAATGCATTTGATGATATTATTGAGTTTTAGATGAGCTTTTATCTCAGGATCACCAAAAGCTTCTACGATGATGTGACTATCATATCCTCGAAAATTGTGAAGAATAACTGGAATAAAATCTGGAGCGTGAAATTTTAAATTACACTGGTCATGAGCCGCTCCACGATACTGTCCGGTCAAATGGCAATGGTCACGTACTTTTTTCCTGACATTGTCAGGGTCAAAAGCTTTTTCACAAAATATAACAAATTTCCGCTTGCTCGTGATCAGATTCTTGTTGTGGTGTTAATTTTAACATTGGCGTTACTCTTTTTAAACGATAAGTTATATGATCAACTTCGCTGATCAATTGCTTGAGAAGCCAGACAGCTGGATTTTTACCACGATAGAGTTGGATTGGTTTAGATAATCTCGAATCAACGCAACAAACTACCTTGTACGGAGTTACTCTTTTCAAACGATAAGTTATATGATCAACTTCGCTGATCAATTGCTTGAGAAGCCAGACAGCTGGATTTTTACCACGATAGAGTTGGATTGGTTTAGATAATCTCGAATCAGCGCAACAAACTACCTTGTACGCTACTCCACATGGAACATGATTTTGAATTTGTCTTGTACTCGATTGGTTAGGATCATTTTCTACGCCAAGTACAGGTTGAAGTAAGCATTCGAAATCGACGTATATGACGAAAGGAATTTTTAGTTTGTGATTATGATGGACAAACTGTAACACGCTATCTTTTTTAGATGGCATTGTTATTCTTTGTACGTCACTACAGTACTGCAAATGCTTTTGTAATGTTTCATTGTTAGCACAACGATGCAAGCAGCGATAACAAAAGAACTTTTTGTTGTTATTTTTATTATACTGTCTTCCAACTAGTCTGTTAAAGTTTTTGATCCAAACGTAATGATTTTTATAAAACAGTAAATTGATAGTCGATTGTGAAGCTTTTTCAGAAATATATCTCGGATAGACATTTTCTTTTTCATCTAATCCGAAAACGTTAATCGAAACATTATTTTGCTTTTCAAACTTTGGTATTTGATTTTCTGTCACTGGAAAGTCAATACCAGCACAATTTAATCTTGACACGTGACTGATATACTTCTCAACACGATAAGCATTTTTTTTCTGCTGGAAATAGCGCGGAAAGAACAGCCCATTGGAAACATTTGCTATCGACGTTTTTTATGTTTATACAGCACTGTTTATTTTTTATTTTTAGTGGCAGGTCGATATACGAACTACCGCGTAATGCGTCATATTTCATCGTGTGAAACAAAATTTCCTTGATCATTTCAAACTTCCAACCCGAACCTAATTCGGTAAATTCTTCTATTTTTTTCCCAAATTTCTTGGTGTATTTCATTAGATAGTGACAAAAGATCACTACCAAGTAAAACACGTCTAGATTTTGCGTTGATGTAAGGGTCTGCAATTTCCTTGTTAGTAGATTCTTCCGTCACAAGTAGTTTTGAAAATATAACGTGATATTGCACTAACAATCTTAGACCCTTGTGTTTTTCAAGCTCACGTTTTACAGTCGTCTGTAGCAGATGAAAGAGATTTGTTTCAGTAAAATTTACTAAAACATTTTGATTATCAAAATGATAACTATTATCAAAACCTGCAAAAGCAGTCGCTATTTTAACAAGTTCTCCAATAAGTCTCTTCTTGGCTATATCACGCAATTTCAACATCGCTATACTATAGTCTAATATCTAATTGATAATTTACCGCACACTGCGCATGCGCTAGAAAAACAATTAGAGATAAAAAAGAAATCGCTATAGTATAATGACACAAAATCTGACGAGCGCTTTCAAGCAAGAGGTATATCATGTTTATCCGAAGTACAACCTGTACGCTGGAAATGCACTTGGTTCGGTTATTAATATCATTACTGGAATATCTGTTGGTAAAGCAACGTCAGCGGGTTATACGATTAGTGTAAAGGGAGATAATACCGAGAGGATTACGATGTTTAGAAAAGATTTTATTTACACGTTGTTCTGCGATGATATTCCAGAGGGGGAAAAGAGTATATCATGTGAACGGTAAAGTCACTGATGATAATATTGAAAATTTATCCTTACAAGACGAGTTTCAGCCGTACCAGGTCTTTGATTTATACGAGGTTAACGATCGTGGTATTATAAGAAACAGAAAAACTAAAAAAGTTCTTGGTATCATGAACAATATGGGATATCTTATAGTAACTGTTAGAGGAACATCGACAGATCAAGTTTGTTATACTGGTCATAGGTTTGTTTACGAGGTGTTCAACGGATCTATACCCAATGGTCTGGTTATTAATCATATCAATAACGTAAAAACAGACAATCGATTGGAAAATCTGGAGCTAGTGACCCAACATGAAAATGTGAGAAAAGGACGAGGTGGTGGTATTAATTTTAGATGCCCAATAAAACCTGTTATTTCGTTAAACCTTGAAACGGATGAGGAGATCAAATTCAAATCAAATACAGCTGCGGCGAAATATTATAATATAAATCCCAGAGCAGTACAATTTGTATCTGATGGAGCAACAAAATCAGCTTTTTCAAACAAATATGATGCTAGTATTATTTTTAGATATGATGATTAATAATATTTTGTAATTCGGTTTTAGTCAAACAATGATGAGCAAATGCTATAATATCATCGCAATCAAATTTTATCGTCGTTACTGCATTTTCATCAATTTTTTTCTGCTTCTGTTAGTAATATTTTATGAGAATCACCTTGCATTACAATAACGTCAACGGAATATGAACTATAACCTGACAGGCATTTTCTTACCGCTTCGGTCAGTTCGTGGTAGTTTATTATATTAACTTTTTGGTGATATTTTACCTTGTCAGTCATCTTATAACAACAAATTAGATAAAAAGTATATTATAATATGATGAAACGACTCGTTCAACTATACGAAGAAGATACTAGTGATATCAGCGATAAGGTCTCCACAATCTCTAATGATATGATAGACAAATCTATTGGTTATAACGAAGATGATATTTTATATAACAACGAATCTGATGATGGTGAAATAGTCACCGTCGTTAACAGATATAATTATAGCAGACCAACCACGGGAAAATATAATGTCAAGTATCACATTGCTAAAAAAATTATAAAATTTAATTTTACCGTTACCGAACAGCAGATATTTTCGCAGTTAATCAGACCTTTTTTTAAAAATCAAAATTTCAGGTCGACAGAAAATTATAAAATTTAATTTCATCTTTGTCAAGATTTTTAATCTAATGACGATCTCTGACGATCGCAGACAATATCTAATATCATTATGTAAACCAGTAAAAGGTGTATCTATCAAACGAAAGTATGAGGAAATTTATAATAGCATTATTTCACAGTCGATAAAATCGACCGGGTTGGAATCCAGCTGTTAAATTTATCGCTATACCCACGCCATTTGACTAAACTTTTATCGCCTTTTTTCCTAATCACTTTTTCGATAACGAAAACATCTTGTTCAGTTTTTTGTAGTTCTTGTTCGTAAAAACTACCTACTATAGGTTCCCCTGCCAGATCTTTTAACGCGTACGTTACAGGTATTGTTAAGAGTACTTTATCAACAACAAATACTTCTTCGCTCCAGTTTGGAGTAAATCCTTTTTCAAATATCTTTTTAGTCAAAGAGATTCTAACTTTATCACCGACCTTAAATTTATGTCTGCGGTACATGTTTTCGTTTGCTAATATTGAATTTTTGATAGCGTCATTGGGTGACATTTTGATGGTTCGATGTTTCGTGTTATTATATTCGCCTACGATTTGAGAAAGGTCATCGATGTACCTGTTGGTGTTTTTAGCTGTCAAATGTTTGTGTAATTTTTCGTTTAACGTGCGATTAAATCTCTCGACAACAACGCTTTTACCTTCATTTCCTGTAACGTATTTTTTTATATTATTTTGTTCTAGAAACTGCTCAAACTTTTTGTTAAAAAACTCGGCTCCATGATCAGTCCAGATTTTGTTTGGCTTTCTTTCTGTACTCGTTATTATTTGTTTTAGCGCATCAGTGATTGACGTTCCTGTTTTATCTGAAACTGGCACACTAAAAGCGTGTTTGCTGAAAACATCTGTGACATTAAACAAATATTTCTTACTATCGTTAAACTGAGCCAGATTGGATACATCTACCAAATCTATTGCCCAGATATCATCTACAGCGTTTGCAACAACTTTACGTCTCGGAAACTTTTTTTTAGGTCTGTGTAGTTCGACTGCAAGATCATCGTATACTTTTTTACCGAGTCCGAGTTTATATTTTGCTCCTATCATTCCCTGAACAAATCTTCTATCAAAACGTTCTCGTAGATTTGTTGGCTCCATATCATGTAATTCGTCTAACATTACTTTATCACAATCTGCTTTCGAGTTTTCATGATCACGATAACAGATATCGTGACGCATTGCTATTGCATCCACTTGATTATAAGGCTCTTGTCCTGGCAATGGATTGTCGTTTTCATCTAGTTGTTGATCTAGCGGATTGTAAGGACCTGTATACCGATGACCAGGCAAATTCCAAAGGCCTTTTGGTTTTGGTAATTTATCAATTAGTTTATGTATATCTATACCTAACCCTATTATTTCTCTGTTGTTACAACGTTGACAGTACGTAATGATTTTGTCTTGTTCTATGCAAAGATCTTTGTCACAATCAGAATTGCATTTCATTTTATTTTATTTTGTTTCATAAAATTAATTGTCGATCAAGATAACTCTATCAACGCTAGATCCTACTTGTTTTTTCAAAAACATACTTTTCTTTCTACCACAGATTGCACAAATACTTTTTAACATCGTTCTATTATTTTTCGTTTTTTCCGTCATCTCATCCTTGTTCTCTGTTTTAGTTTTGCATTTGAGACAGTATGTTGACATTATTATATCAAGGAGTTTAGATAAAATTGATTGCAATATTATCATTCGCATGAGAAGGATGCTCATCAAATTGTAAAATAAACTTTAAAAAGTTTTTACTCCCAGAGCTTTTACTCTGATGCATTTGTCTGACAAACATGATACAACAATAACCACAAGCTGATGTTCCAATCGGCTGTAGTTGATTAGACGAATAATTTATTTTATCAAATTTTTTTAAAAAATATTTTTTTATGAGATCGCTTGGAGGAAGTCCGAACGAATCAAAATAATTGTTATTGTGGACAGCAACCCAGTGGGTGCCAGAGCCAGCATTGAAGTTTTCAATATTTACAACACAAGAACCGCCTGTTGGTACGTCATCGAGTTCATCCTTGGAAAATACTCCTCGAAATCCAACAACGTCCTTCAATTTTTCAATGATATCAAAATTGCTCAATAACGTCTGGTCCTTGGTAGAGTTAATCCGCGTCCGATTCCTAGTAAGTTTGGCAGCAGACTTCCCGCTAGTCCCGCCAAAAGTGGAGCGAAAGGAATAATTCCTCCTTGTTTTGTTTGTTTGCGTTTTGTTGTTTTCTTTTTTTTCGATGATTTTGTTTTTTTCGGCGACTTTTTCGTTGGCATTTTATTTTATACTGTTACATAAAATTTAACGATAGATTTGTTTGATACCACGACCTTCGACTGCTTTCTTCGTTGCGCCAGAGACTGCTCCTGACGCAGCCGCAAGTCCAAGTGTACCAAGTACTGGTAAAACTTTGCTAGCTATTACTGATAACGCTGGTCCAAAAAATCCACCTTCTTTTGACATTGCAGTTACCTGAGAAACAGATAATTTCAGCACAAAAGGTTTGCTGCGATCGAGTTTATTGATTTGTTGTTGCGTTAGCATGACTTTTACTGCAATTTTATTTGAAGTTTCCGGAGAGATCATCAAAGAAACAGAGCTGCGTTTAGCAACAGCTGCTGATAATTTTTCAACTTGACCAAATGTTAGGTATATTTCTCGAGTTGTGTATTTGGTTTTCATAATGTTATATCCAAGTTGTTAGATTAAACTTGTACTGTCATTCTTCCTTTGATTGAATCGATGGTCAGAAATCGATCACTAACCAATAGCGCGTATACGTTATACTGTTCAGCTGGCACAACGCCCAGTGTCCACATGACCTCAATATCTGCAGTCGATCCCACAACACGCTCCAAATGTTTTGATACGTCAAAGTAAAAGATGGGATAGAGCGATCGAAACTCTTCTATTGATATTTGAGATCCACTGTCCGCGTTCTGATATTTTTGCATTGCTTCCATAAGATACATGTACGGCCGAGAGATGTTTCTGGTGGCGTCTACGGCAAAATTACATTCGATTGCACGTTCAGGATACTGTTTGGAATTTACTCTCACAAATAGTCGTCAAACGTCTGGGTTATCGAATACGGAGTTGTTCATTTCCTGATGGTTACGACGTGCTTGTCGTTGAAATACGACGAACAAGTGTCGCGGTAGTTGTTCGCTGGGCGTGGTCGTTACACGCCACGTGTAATCAGTCGCGTTGGGAATGGCTGTTTGATAAATCCTGTTCTGTTGGAAGTGTATCTTTTTTGTCCAATTGGTCAGTAACGTTTCGAGCTCCATTGTTTTAGCTACAGATGGGACAACTCGAGGCATCCATAACGCTAATTTAGTAATAGTAAATTGTCCTTCAGCAACCCCACCAGCGTGTATTATGCAATCGTTTTGATCAGCTCGATCTAAAATAAGTGTATGTTTTATTCCTCGAAACACTTTGTTATAATCACGGCAAAATCCAAAGATTGTACTTAACGGAAGCATCATCGTTATTTGGCGAGATTCTGCGGCAAACGCTTTTCGTTTAGCAAATCTTTCGTTATATTGTTGTCGTCTTATATTTGTAACGGCTAATCTTATCGAATCACCTATCGCAGCGGCATTTTCAACAGCAGGATTGGGGATGAGATTATTATTATCAGCAGCAGGATTACCAGCATCAGTACGAAACTCACTCGAAACAGCTGTCCCGAATGAGGTATCTTTGAACCACATCATGTTTGTGGCCAATGATCTGGAATAGTCATCGCTAAACGATACGATGTTTAGTATCGTACTCGCAATAGGCAAGTGCATCGAAATATCTTCTACGGTTTGATTGGCCAGTTGGTATCGTGCACTCTTAAACAAGCTCCAACCATTATTGACGAGAGCGATTTCTACATTAGCTGCAATATCACCACCTGCTGAAGTTAATATTCGGCCACGCACTTCTAACATTGCCTTATGGGGTAGTAGAAATACGTCCTCGTCTCTTGTGTTAAAAGTTCTAACTCCGGTTTTATTCGGTTCGTTCGAGTTTTCATCTAAATACTCGACATACTCTAATTCTGTTACAGCATCGTCAGTATCAATTTCTTCTGCAAGATCGAGATAGTTTTTAGCTGACATTTATTTTATAATCGTTACACAAAATTAAAAGGCAGCAGGGGTCATCGGTTTTGTTTTCTTTACAAGTTTACGTACTATTTCTTCACCACGCGGCGACAATAATTTTTTTGTTGTAGCTATAATAGCTCGTTTTGTTTCTTCTGTTGGCGCAATATCTGATATTACTCGTTTTATTTCTGATGGGGAAGGTCCTTTAATCTTATCAGCAATCTTTTGCCCTACTGCAGTGCCTGCTGAAGATGCCGCCCCTGTAGCAAAAGCTTTACCGGCGTCAAGTGCAATGGGCGCTACTTTACGCGCGATTCCTGGAATATTCTCTGCAATTGTTGTAAATATATTTCCAAAAAATCCACCTACGATTTTTCTTCGATAAACTTTTCTTCGTCTCATTTTATAAAATTATGTACACAAAATCATATGCCTAGGCAGTGCGTAGGTGTAAGTAATACGTGACTATCTCGTTGTTCACGTCTATTTGTCGTCCAGATTGGTCTGTGAGTTGCATTGTAATGCTTGTAATTTGATTCTCAGGTGTTATTGGATAGTAGATAATCTGTCGCGGATTGATTTGCATGAGAGAACCTGGTGGGACTTCTGGTGAGAAACTGTAGATCGTTTGCCCACGGTTGCCTTTTGACGTATAAGATCCAGATGCGATAGAGCAATTGATGAGTATTGTATTTACTTCTGTGATATCTACTGGTAGTTCTCCATCAAATGTCAAAGATTTATCTTCACCGGTGGTATAGTATAAAACTCTAGTAAAACCTAATATCTTTCCAATACTTCTTTCTCCAAAGAGGACTTTCATATTTCTTTTCACTGTTATCCTAGCTCGTAAGGTGTTATAATTCGCCGCTAATTCGAAATTATCAGCATTCCCACCAGCTTTTGTTAGAAGCTCTTTTATCGTTCTGTTTAGATCAGTAAAGTTATAAGCTCCTTGTGGAATCTGTAGTTTGTATTGTATATCAATAAACTCTTTTTGTGATGTTGGAGATTGTTTAACATTAACGATTAAAATTTCATCATTAACCCCAGTTTTAATATTCGGCATGGCGTTCCAACAAGTACAAGAAATTAATCCAATCTCATACTGTTTTGCAGGATCTAGTTCTATTGGTAGGTTGTAATTTACTGTAAAATTCGCGCTGTTTCCTGTTATTTGTGATGAATCAAGCAATAATGTTGTTTGCATTATACTAATATTTTAGATAAGATCGCGGTGTAAAATTTCGTACTCGGATGATGTTGGTAATCCACTCGATCTTAGATGATCAAGTATATCAATAATTTCGTTATCAATCTCTACACTTTCATTACCAGCTTCTTTAGAGGATATCAACAGCATTAGCCGATCGACTATGTCTGCGTTTGATGTAAAAACTTTAACTCCACCTCCATTCCTTTCCTCTGGTAATTTTTTTATCTCGCATGTTTTCATATTGTTTGAGTAGTCTTTTAAAATCCCAACCTTTACTATAACCTCCTTGTTTATTTCGATATTTTTTTAATGTTTTTAGTAAAATTTCAGCTATAATTCCATCTCTAATACGATCAGCTAATGTTGGAATATTTCTTTCATCTTTTTAATCTTTAATATCATCATCAGCATTTTCATTAACTTCTTTAATTCTTTCTAATTTTTCCATCAAATTATCATAGTTTTCGTCTGACCAAGTTCGAACTTGGTCAATATCAATGATATTATTATTTTTCATAAACTCTTCATACTCATCATATTCTATTTTAAACCTAGCTTGTCTTCTGTAAATTTTTATAGATTCTCTAAAAGGTACCATTTTTATCACACTTTCTTGTAATATTTTTTGTTTCTCAGTTAATTCTTCAGTTTGTTCTGATAATTTTTCCATCATACTTCTTATCTCATCTGGAATAACCGTCAATCTTGTTATTGCGTGTTGAAGTTCAAGAGGATTGTTCATTAGCCTGTCAAACTCAGCTTGTCGTGCATCAGGATCAGCAATGTTTCTTACAAGTTCGTTTACAATTTTTACAGTTTCTTCTTTTGATCTTTCTCCAAGTAAACCAAACAAATCCTTTTCTTTCATTTTTGCTAGTTCTTCTGGAGATGATGTTTGTATTTCTGGCTGCTTGCCAAGCATCGCCTCAGTAACAGGTTTGAAAAATTTGGTTCTTTCTTCTTCTGCTTGAACTTGTCCACGTCGAACTTCTTCCACCTTTTTCTTAAAAGCCGCTCGAGTTTCGAGAAAATTTTTTAGTAATTCGATTTTCTGTTGATGTTTGTCCATTATTTTTATACGCTTTACAAAATTATATCATAGAAACGTCTCAAGGCAACAACGAAACATCTTGGTTGGATCACGCGCTAGCTTGTAAAATAAAAAGAAACTATATCGATCTTTAGTTGCTCGATGATATAATTCGATAAATTTATCTTTTGTAACATCACCACATTGTTCGTTTGCAATATTTCTCACATCCACACTATCTAGTCCGGGAAATAATATGAAACAACCCGTATTTCGCCTAATAAACCTATCAACATTATAAAAACCTTGGGCAAGATAAACAGAATTACATCTTTTATTACGTGATAGTGAAAAATATGATCTAATCTTGTTCATCTCCTCATTGTTTAGCGGAATATCATCAAAGACGATTATCTTATGCTCTGACGAATCGAGTTCATTCACTGGAACGAGTTCTTCTGGTTGTTTTATCAAAAATATATCATCACCAATGCCAAGTTCATCACGAAGTTTATCATTATACTCGTTTAATAATTTGTATTTGTCTAGTTGGGGGTTGATGGTGTAAATATACACCTTATCATAGTTAAAGTTATTATTGAGTAAAAGATTTAATAACAAATTTGTTTTACCAGATCCAGTTCGCCCAACAATAAGATAATGACAGTCTGGAAGTTCATTGTTATGTTTATGCTTCACCAATCGCTCGGTGTCAAAGTTTATTATCTTCGCCATCGTATAATTTTATGTTATATTAAACCAACATTTTTGTGTATAACGATTTGTATAATGAGCTACTATACAAAATTTGGAACATTAGCAGTAGATTTATTAACAGAAGGTTACCAGGGTGACTTATCCAAGTATGCGACTCTTGATAAGCTCAAAATTAAAATCAACAATTTGTTAAACGTTGCAAGTGTAGATCCAAATGAAGTTGTAGTTTTCCAGGACAAACAAGGACGATTAAAGACGAGTAATGTACAACTGTCAGATGTACTTGTACGAAATCCTACTGCAGTTGCTAATAATATTGTTACTTTTAACAATCAAGGTAAGATAGAAGATTCGGGTAGGTCAGTTAACGATTATGTTAGAAAAGCAGGTGATTTATTTACGGGGAACATTGTTATGAACCAGAACAAGATCACATACCTTGGAAACCCAACTGAGGATAATGACGCTGCTACTAAGAAATATGTTGATGATCAGGAATCAAAGTACGTGTCAGTGCATGGCGGTATAATGCGTGCATTTCTCAACATGAACAATAATGGCATCAATAATCTTAGAACACCAGAATCTGATTTTGATGCTGTAACAAAGAAATATGTTGATGATATCAACAATGAAATCACCAAGTTCAAAACTGATTTTACTAATCACATCACCACGTTTTTAAATTTTCGCAGAAACATAAACAAAACCAATAACGAATTTTTTTGAAGTCCGCCATCTGTTGATATTACACTCGATAATATTAACACAAAACTCAACGATATTATTAGTGGAATTCCTAGTATTGTTGAGAAAACAAGTATGATTAAAATTCCTCATAAGCAGATTAAAAATATTGTTTATAATGTTGCTTCTGGAATGTCTACTTGGTCGCCGCAAAATAACACTCTCAAACATACTGCCGAGGTCACTGGTATGTATAGATTGTCCGTGTTTAGCAGTGTAAAGTTTAATATATTTACCATATTTCCATCGCGTCACTCGACTGATAATTTCTCTGAAACCGTGTCTATTGTGTTAAACAAAGATGTTGAAGAAACTTTTATGCTAATAGCAGATGACAAAAAATTAACTGCTGCGTCATATTGGTATTGTCTGGAATTTGTGGCTGAAACACCTCAACTAGTTACTTAATCAAGCCTGAGATTATGTGAACAAATATTATAATGAAAAAAAGTATAGTTGATTTCAATCATATTTCAAAAGATATTCCAGGACAGGATGTTGATGCACTAATACAATACTACAAATATTATCACAAAAAACTTTGGTGCGTAAAAAAATGCTACAAATATTATAACAAGATCCTTCGAGTAATATCATATCTACCCTTGTTAATGACTAGTTCTGGCATTATTTCAAGTGGTATATCATTAAACCCGTTTTTGTTAATCATATCCGGTGTTGGTGTTTCTCTTACAGCAGCTTGTAAAAAAGTTGAACCTAAAATTTCGATAAAAAAGCACGGCTGCTTAACATCAATTATAACTTACAAGAAACTGCTTAATCAAATAAGATCTTACCTAAGAGGAGTAAAATATAGTATGGACGATTTATTACGTGAATTTCGTATTATTGACAACATGTTAACAGATATTATACCCATGAGGATCAGCAAATATGAGAAAGATTATCAAAAGAAGTACGATATAACATAAAATTAAGATATAATACCACTTACCTTACTGGAATTCTAATGCGTAATTTAGTCCACAATCGCCACGCTCTGCTAGATCGTAATGATTTGGAAAATTGAGTCTGACATATCATTTTGCTTATTCTGGAAGATCACGTAATTAAATTTTACCTGTTACCTAGGTATTTTGCAACAGGTGTTCTATTGTATTTGTTTGGAGGTCTAGAGGGGTGGGGAGATGGGTTGTTGAGCTCGGATTCTTAACGCAATTATTGATTGCAACAGGTGTTCTATTACGTTACCTAGGTATTTTGTATTTGTTTGGAGGTCTGGAGGGGTGGGGAGAGGGGTTATTGAGCTCGGATTCTTACTTTCTTCTACTACTGAAGTCAGTTTCTTTAATAAAATGAGCACAATGTTGCAACAGTAAAAGTCAGTTTCTTCACTACACTTTATGCTGCTGCGACAGAAAATTCGGTACGGGAGAGGGGCTTTTAGTTGGCTTTTTATTGTTATTCTATGTTCTATAATGCAACAGTACAGGGCAGTTTTTTTTTTCATTGTTTTATGTGCTACTAAGACAGTACAAGACAGTTTTGTCATTAAATTGCATACTACTGGAGTAGTATATGTTAGTTTCGTCATTAAATTGTGCAAAAAAATGTACTAATGATATTGAAAAATGGCTCAGAGTCTAGAAATAGGTACACATATAATAGATTATATATGAATTGACTGACCAGGATTTATTAATAATAAAAGTTAAATTTTAGTGAAAATGAAAAATCCTTTGAGAGCTTTGAGAGCTTATTAAAGTTATAACTGAAAAAATTAGAGACAATGTATTACTGATGGAATTTCAGTCCTTTAACAGACTTAAGTATAGAAAACGCATCGGTGAAATCAGTATCGGACACTTAGGTGCAGAATTTGAAACATGCAGATCCAGAAAATGCCGCAGCCGTTATGGTTTTCTTTATAAAGAAGCTGTCGTTAAGGATATGTCCATATTGGTCCTCAAGGATGTGTCCATACTGATAATTATAGGTTTGATAACGAGCATTCATAAAATTTAAATTTATTGAATTTTAATATCATGGTAATTGCACAGGTTTGCTATAGGAGCTGAATAGGAATCTAAAATCCTAAAACATAGTTGTTGTTTTTTTTTTTTTACTACATTGTGTTCTACTGCAACTGCTACAATAAAAGTCCGATAGATAAAGTAAAGTGGGTTTTTTTTATATAATACATTGTGGAATACTACAAAAGTAAAGACAATTTTTTTCTAATACATTGTGTACTACTACAAAAGTAATGACGTGCTTTTTTTTTCTAGTACACTGGGTACTACTACAAAGTAATGACAATTTCTTTTTCTAATACACTGTGTGATGCTACAAAAATAATGACAATTTTTTTCTAATACACTGTGTACTACTACAAATGTATGTATGTATGTATGTATGTATGTATGTATGTATGTATGTATGTATGTATGTATGTATGTATGTATGTATGTATGTATGTATGTATGTATGTATGTATGTATGTATGTATGTATGTATGTATGTGTGTGTGTTAGTGTGTGTGTTTGTGTGGGTGTGGGTGTGGGTGTGTGTGTGTGTGTGAGAAAGAGAGAGAGAGAGAGAGAGAGAGAGAGAGAGAGAGAGAGAGAGAGAGAGAGAGAGAGAGAGAGAGAGAGAGAGAGAGAGTATAAAAAAAGCGGTATTAGGCAAAAATACGTTACAGACCCTAAGACTCCCTCTGGTGTTCTCGGAGTAAAAAAATTAAATAAATAAAAATTCCTGAATTAGATTTGTGCACCTAAATGAACTGTGTTAGTCCTGTAATTGAAGTTCTTTGTACATTATACATAATAAATTACCTTATAATAATTATTTAAAAAACAAAAAACAAAACACAAACAACTATTAACCCTAATTTTAAAATTAGTTAATTGGGAAAAAAAGTTTTTGGCCTTATGGAAAATTAGCTTAGCGAGAATCACATTGCGGCAAAAGATGAGATTAACGTGCGAGTGGCACTATGAGGCAAGTTTAATCTCAAATGGTAACAATGTTACAAATGATTGACCTCAACTAGAGGTTCATAGTAAGTGTTCCAGTTTACCTCAATAGGAGTACATACGTGAAATCCTATGTTAAACAGGTAAATAGACAATACATGGTAAAAGCACTACGTGGCACAAGGGGAATCTTACGATAAACAATGTCCCATAGACTTTACGTGGGAACAATCTTATAGGGGTAAAAAAGGAAGGATTTGGAATTAATTGGGAAGGGTAATGGGTAAGAGTTTTAAGTTTTAATGGTCGGCTTAAACGAACAAACACCGACCCCCCCCCAAGACAAACACCTGTGGCTAACAGATTAATATATCTTTTCTATGGATCTGAATCAAGTTAAAATACGTCTCATCTCACAATGATAATTCTTTTCCTCAAACTTCGTCTCACAGCAAGACTATCGTCAGACAGCCTTGCTTCTCCACATAAATCCTTCTCTTGCAAATGGTCGTGTCCGCAATCTTTGTGACAGCCCATGATGATTTCACATACATCAGATAGATAAGGGTAAACAACATTCCTGATATGAGTGTGGATGGCTCCATGCTTGCAAACGTGGTATGAGTCTTGGACTATTTATTGACAAACATTCTATGCATCTGGAATGCTTCGATCTTCAACATACGCGTAATTATTTCTACGTTGTGCAAGACATGCGGGAGCTCTTTGATACAGTTAACATTACCAACATTATAGACTTCCTTAAGGAAGCAAATATCTATCATAAGTTATAGCTTTTATTTTATCACCTTGTTCAATTTTGTGTTATATTTATGCAGTCGATAGATTTTAATTGCCAATCATATGTTTTTGTTATCATACTTTTGCACACCCCGTTGATCGGGAAACTTTTAATACTTTACCATCATTCACTTTTTTTTCGCTTTACCTTTAACTCTTTTGACCCATAATCGCTGGTTGATATAATTATTTTACCAGTTTTAAATGTAAAAGGATATAACCTAATGTTTGGCGCTAAATAGCCACATAGTGCTGGTGCGCCGTAAAATATAAATCAATCAATCAATCAATCTATGCATCTTGATCGTGGTTGAGAACAGGTGAAACCATGAAACTTGTATTTATAGCTTAACGTCGGATCGAAACGGATTGAATTGTTTGTACCAATCCAAACTAGCGTTACAAAATCCAGTCATAGAGGAGAGTCTCTCTTCCTGTCCGATGCAGTATACAGGTACCACAGGTGCGCCCGTGTTCGTATACACTAACATAGTTTGTGTATGGCTGAAACTTGGAAGACTATTAATTGAGGTGCACCTGCTGTGGATACGAGCAGTGATGGTTTGAAAGCCACGAAAACCACGGTCATGGTTCCAGAGGGGAGGATTTAATTTAGTTGATTTTCTGTCATCTTCGCAAGAAGTTTTACCGGTAACACTGCCTTCACAAACTTCTACCAAGTCACACTTGCTAGAGATCTTAGAAAGAGACTGAAGGACGATTTTGGGAATTTTTATAACAGCAAACACTCTAGGCCAACCATCGCTACCAACGAGATGCTATCGACAGCAAACACTCCATACCAACCATCGCTAGCAATTGTTGCACTATTAAAATCCCAAACACTCCAGGCCAACCATCACTACCAATGAGATGCTATCAGTGAAATCTAAACCATGAACAGTAACAGGAGAAGAAGTTGGTTGGTTGGTTGGTTAAGTTTTTACGGCGCGCCAGCACTTTGAGTTTATTTAGCGCCATACAAAAAGTTAAACAGGAATAAAGTAGGATTTTGTCGTGTTAGGGGCTTAAGACAGTTATAGCTTATAACGTCCATGATATTGTCAAGAAAAAATACCCAAGAGTATTTTTCAGAACCATTCTCGTCTCTAGAAAAGAGGTACACTACTCAAAGATTGTTAAATCAAACAAAACGTAAACCCATTTTCTCATGATGTACGGATGGTGTGAATGTGTGTGTGTGTGTGTGTGTGTGTGTTTATGCAATTGTATTTAAACGATAAGACAATGAGACACTTGCGTTTTCTTTGGTATATTTTCTTTTTGAATTCACAATGAATATGTCACAATACATCAAAATGCCCATTTTCTTCTTATTTCACGGTCTCTCCTTTTGAATTTCTTCACTGGCATGGGTTCTTCCTTGTCTTCATTTTCTTCACGTGGTCTAGATATTCTCTCTTTCTTGACGGGAATGGATTCTTAATTTTTGCTAGACTGCTCTTCGTCTTTTTTCTCCTGCATTTTTTTCTTTTCCTAAGGCACTCTGAAGACCAATGCCCTTCTCCTTATGATGATAACATATATCTTGAACACTGCCTCTTATCTCCATTGTTTTTCCTTTGCGGACATTCTGGAGACCAATATTCTTTCTCCTGTGAGCTAAATCAATTATCTTGTCTTTTATCTCGAAAAGAGGAGTAGTCCATCATCTTCTTTGAAGTATACTTTGGTATGACTCTTTTTAAAGCTCTGACCAGAAGGGTAATCTGTGCTGTCTTCCATCTTGACTGTTTGAGAGCTAAATTAATGCTCTTAGGATAAAACGCTAAGCTTATATATATATATATATATATATATATATATATATATATATATATATATATATATATATATATATATATATATATATATATATATATATATATATATATATATATATATATATATATATATATATATATATATATATATATATATATATTTCATTGAGAAAACAGAAGAAAGTAAGAGACAAAGATCACCTTATCAACTCACACACGAGAGGAGGTGTTGGCTCAAATTCGCACCACACACCAGCGATTTCGACGAAGGCATGAGTGAACCTGAATCAACACCCTCCACGCCAATTACAAAGCTAAGAAATACCTCAAAAAAAACTTCTTCGTTACATCCTGAAAAGTATCAACATATACGAAAATTTTACACGTTCAGCAATCCAACTTTCACATCACTGATGGAAAGCTATACTTCAAATTATCAACGTTTTCCCTTCGAAAGGGAGCGAGCCACGCGGAATAGTGTTATTAGTTGACGACATTCTTAGTATCAAGCGTAGCATTGTCCAAAACTTAACAACTCCTAAGACAATGTGCATTTTATCTGAGCCATCACCGTGGGTCGTGCGAATGGAGACAAGAACGAAACCGCAGAATGGAAAAGTGTGAGCAATTGAAAAACGGACAGAACCAAGCAACAAAAAGAAGCAAAACTCCTTTTACAGCAGCCCGGCTTATTGAAAGAGAGCGCTTGTGGCATTCTTCAAAGCACAAACTTCAAGATACTTTTCTTGGATTTTGGTCTAATTCTCATTTAATTTTTCAGTATTCTTTCTTCTTTCTGTATTCTTTGTCTTCCTTTCTTTTTTCCAGATTTCCTTGATCTTTTCGACTTCTTCTTTCAGTACTTTTACATGAGATCTTTAGCTTTTTTTAAAGAGTCTATACCCAAGTTTTTCACAAAAGACCAATTGGTTAAATGGAAGAAGTGTTATAGAAAGGAGCTCTCTGTTGATGGCGTTATCAAGAGCATGCTTTAAGGAGCCTACTCTCGCATACTTAGGTTGAATGAAACCACTAATCTTCTCCACTTCCTCCTCAGCCATGCTTGCTACTAGTTGTTGAGCTAAGTTCAGGTTGAATACGTGTCTGGTTTTAATGTCTTTCTTAACATGATATTTCCATTCATTTTCAATCCTTTCAATTACGTAGACTCCATCCATTATCCAAAAATAAATATCTTTGAGTTGATTAAAGAGATTCATTTTGTATTTTGTGTAGAATGGCGCGAATGACAAACGCTATGTTTTATATGTTTCAAGCACGGACTTGAAGGAAAATATTTCTCACACTCACTTTACATATAATGTATTATCTTCACTAACGAACGAGCAAACGTAAAACACACAAATATAATATCCACATAATCTGTACTATTATTGAGACCGACACACAATGGTCCTCCTGGAATGGTCTTTCGATGATGTCTTGTTCTGAACAGAATGGTTTTCCTCGGTAACAGACCATTCTTTTCTGGTACTGTCACTAACACAGGTTAAAAAGTGACTTTTTCCACTTAACGTTTTAATTTGTTAAGATTACAAATCTCGGGCATACTGTGACACTTCTTTAGTCCAAGCCAAGAAACTCCAAAATTTCCAGTCACGTCAATCTGTCCATTGAGGGTGTAAGTCACAAGCTATACACACGTTGTTAAACACATCTTCAGTACCTAAAATTTGACGAATCTTATTTTCCTGTAAAGGACGAGAAGTATCCAGATGAAAGCGCAAAACTTTGAGGAGAATGAGTCTCTCCTGGACATTTAAAGGGACCCTTTTCATGCTGTTTGAGTGGTAGGTTGGTATCGGTCAAACACTTCTCCTAGAGCGAAAATAATGAACGTAGTGATTAATTTCTGACCACTGCCATTCAGGGAAACAGTCAAGAATGCAATAAAATCTTCCTATGTAAATGGTCTAAAGCGAAAGAGTAAAATGAACACACCCTTGATCAAGAGAAATCGAACATTTTGGTTGACTTTTTCACTTTCCTCTTGTGAATTGCTCGACATAAAAGTTTTACAGTCACTAATTTGATTTAGCCTGGTGAATCCCTGCCAAATGTCCTTGTAGATCTTCTCTTGCAATTCAATGGGTAATGTTTGAATATTTTTTTCATCAGGTTTAAATACTTGTCTAAGGGTGGTCCAACGTTTGACTCCTAACCACTTGGCTAATTTCTTACATGCTGTGGTTGGCCCACTTTAATGATGAGGACCAACTAAAGGTAGGTAGTGAAAATCTAGATACCATCGGGCATGTTTCAGGTAAGCGCACTCTTTCTTCTCCAACTTCTAAAGCGACACGCCACAACTGAAGTACTTGAATTAATCCCCATCAACCAAGTACGAAAATCAGGCTCTGGCTAATTCTTCGGGGGTAGGTCCTCTCAGATATTTTGGCCATTTTCCTCGAAAGGTTTCGATCCGACTGTCATAGTCACAATTTTCTGGCAAACACACAAGGAACGAATATTCGTTTTGTACAGGTTCATTTTGATAAGGGTGCGGTGAAATATGCAGAAGTTTACTCAGTTTTGCATGACATCCGTAGGGTGGTAGCCGCGTGGTTTCCCGTGGAGGATAATATCCACCATAAAAACCTTTAAACTGAAAAGGGTTACGATCACGAGTGGTATCACTTTCGCATCCGTCAGGTTTGACACACACAGCATCATCACCGCTTTCCATGGTAGGTAAGGTAGTCATAGCAAAGTTCCCATGGTGATAATGTGGTACTTAATTATCACTGAGTTCACAGTGTCTGTAATCGCACTCGAGCTTGCTCTTCCTTGATAATTGCTGCGTGAAAGGATTCATCTTTCTCTCTTGGTCTTGGTAGTCACAATGAACTATCGGTTTTAGACGTCCACTATCGGCGTGTCCATACGGTAAGGTGAAGTGGTTGGAAAGCAGTACTCGCTTCTAGTACACGATTTTTATACGTTTTCCAAGGGTCGACTAACAATTTGATGTGTGGGCAAACTTACAATCTTGTTTGGTTATTAAGCGGTCACTTTAAAATTTCCATCCTGTCCAGACTGGAAGGCTTCTTTCAGTACGCCAAAGTTTACCACTTGACTGGTGCAATAATTGAGAGTCAATCCTTTCACTTTGCACTCCGTCTGCGCTTCTCCTTGAGGGTCGCGTTATTGGTAGCTTTAATTTTGTGACCACCATTTGCAAAACAGAAACTTGTCCTTGGGATGTTTGTCCATCCAGGCTCTTAAACGGTCTCCTTCGATTTTAGGTTACTGTTGACCCAAACGATGAATGAAGATGCAGCTGTATGTGTCAAAATACAACATAGATCTCCTAATAGTTTTAAAGCTTCGTATAGTTTTGACCGAACATGGGCTGCAATGATGACATTTCCAAATTCGCCGGCATGTACAAAGTCCAGTTGTTCTTCGTAATTGACCATTAGTAAGTCCTCACGATCGACGTCCACGTGTTTCATGTATTTGGTTTTGTCGTAAATCATCTGCCAGTATCGGAATGTTCTGCCAAATAATCCGTTTTAGGTAAACACTATCTTTGTGCCATATTTGCACCACAACCAATTCAACATCACTTTGGCAAACGATCGCCTTTATGAGTTTTTTTTTCAATGTGCTCTTAAGTTATGCCTTTTTGCTCGCAGTATTACTCTTTGAATTTCGTTTGGCCTTCAGGAGTGTGACAGCAAAGAAGGGAAGCCGATGGCTTCTTGTTTCAGTTTTAGAAAGATATTTACGTAGTGGAGTTTTTCTGTCTTGGGAAAGTGTAAATTTCATACACTTCTAACAGTTGGTATCCTATGTCCAGAGCCTTAAACAATTCCACATTGACCCACGTTCCCGTCAAAGTGCGTTCTTCCTGAATGTACTGACAAGGGTGGTCTTGGTTGCACATTTCATCACGAGTACGGCACAAGGGGAAACAGAAGCTTTCTTTGGCAATGATATGGTTAAACCGGATGGTACAAGTTATATGCTGCAAGACTTTACACTTGATCAATCCTTCGTATTGTTTCGCATGTTGTCCACAGTGATGTGTTCGGTTCAGCAATTGATGGTGCCCTGCAGAATATCGACAATATTTGCACACGTACGGATACAGAAAGCACACGTCCATGTATTAGATTTCTTCTCCTTTCTCCTCGTCGGCATGATACAGCAAACAGGTGGCATTCGTCCGTCCTCTGTGCAAACTGCTCCTTGGTTTCAGAGGGTCCACCAGTTTGTAACTTTCCACAATGCACTTAAACTCGAGATCGGTTTTCAATCACCGGATTGTACTCGTGTTCCCACATTTCTACCACCTGGTATCCTTGATCTTCTAATTTCAAGCGATGCTAACAATTAGCCTGGTACAACTCTTCCATGGTTCGTTGCAAAAAATAGTTTTCAGTATCAGTTTGATGGTCAATACCCGGTCAAAGTCCTACGATGGGACATCTGTGAGATAAGCTCCAGTTAAACTCATACACACTCCTGGAATTTTCTAAGTCCCTGGCATTTACCTAATACCTTCCGATGTTTTTTTCACCTTCTCCGTGTTGGATCCATTCGTCTTCCTTGTTCCTTGTCGCACAAGTAATATAACCAGCTTCGGGTTTTGACCGAGTATTAACCTTTGACAAAATTGGTTGTTTGAGGACTGATGACAGATAGCGTGTTTTCAGGCATGAATCGTTGACGATACACTAAGGAACACGCGTTGGCAATGGTGCGGACTTCTTTCAAAGTATTGATTCGTCCATGTTCCATAAACATTTCTCGAAATTTTCCACAACAACACTGTAAAATGTATACGTCAGAATGACAACATTTTAACATTTCTTTCTGAAAGTCGAAAGGATCTGAGGCGTGAGTTTAGTACCATGTGTAGAGAGCGTCTCGTTGCTCGGTACGCATGTTGTCAGAGTCATAGAATTGAGCCTCAGGCAAATGGGGTAGAACGGCTTATTGATTGGCTTTGCTATTGAAAAAGTGAAGAAAATAGCCTTTGACCATTTCTATCATGCCAAACGTTTTAGGAATGCGACTCAAAGGCATGGCCAAGTAACTCATTAAATCTTTAAACTGCACTTGTCCCACTTAAATGGAAATGATTTTCGCTCCGTACAAAGTCACTTCTGGACGTTCGGTACTTTGTTCCGTATAGTATGTCAACACAAAATGTCCATCGTATCCAGAGAAATTGTAAGCAATCACTATGGCATAGCGATGACAATCTTCGTAACGTTCGATGTCTTCTTGGTTCCATGTCTCGTCGATGTGCCCGTTCCTCGAAAACTTTTTTCACGTCCTCCAGGAATCTTGCTATAGTGAGGGCAATTATTAAAGATAGGATCATGGATGCACTTCTCGCACGTACGGTGAGCCACGCAGAAATTAGGAATGAGATCTCGGTCTCTTGCGTGCATTCGAAATCGAATAAAATGAAATTCTCTTTCTTCTCGTCATTTTATTATTCCCCATGTTGGCGTTGGTATCTTTGAATGTAGTATTCTTGCACCACGTCCTGTCTCTTGCATGCATTCAAAATAGAAAAAGATGAAATTGCCTTTCTTCTGGTCATTATCTTCTTCATGTTTAGAATGTAATTTTTTAATGTAGCATTGGTGTTCCAAGTTCACAGTTTGATGACAAATGTGAGTTCATTTCTTTCCTTAACAGACGTGTAACGTAGCACTATTGGTACGTATGCCTTGCCCACAAGTAGGGCACAATCTCAAGAGCTGCCAAGCACGTTTTCGTTGTGAACCTTGCGTCGTTAGATTTTGACGGTAATAAATTGGACTGACAAACGTTCGCTGTCATTCTGGGCAATGCACTTGTTCTTGTCTTTAAACCAACCAGGGTTTAGAGGCTAAGCATAGGTTTCGATCCACAATGCTTCTGTTTTTCTCGATTGTTATAGGTATAGTCACATTTCTCACAATAATAACTGTATGGTAGGAATGGAGTGATACTGGTAATATCAAAATGTTCATCGTGATAACATGTGAATGTTTTTTTTCGTTTTTGAAATCTTTGCCTGAAAACAAGAGAGGTCCGCGCACGTCTTGGGGGTGTATTTTCAAGGTGTAGCACGGAGCCAAGCCGTCTTGCAAATTTTGCATTTCCGGAATTCCCTAGGGCGTGTCTTTTGCTATCCACGCTTGCTGTAACAGAAGTTTTGCCTCTCTTGGTTCTTTGGTTCGGTCCGATTGTCAAATAGTATTCCAGGCTCTTTTCCATTCTACCGTGTCGTTCTTGTCGGCATACGTTCGTCCCACCACGATGGCACGGGCTAAACGCATCTGGTCTTGAGTGTTGTTACTTTGGACGAGGCCACATTTAATGCTGAGAAGATTGTCTACCAGAAATACCTCTGTGCCATTTTCTCTGTCCTTTAGGAAAGAGAAACATGGGTCATGAACAGTTTCGCTTTTTCCGTCGGTGATGTGAAACTTGTCATTGGTTTGCTATACGTGTTGGACCTTGTCCGTGATTATGGAATGTGTCATCAATTCTAATGGGCTGCTAAACTCGATCCAAACGGGAGACTTCAAACTGACGTGATCAATGGGAAGTCTCAAGTGATCGTCTTCTTTGGCTTGACATCGACGTTTCAGTATAGTTAACAAAGAATCCCACACATCGGTGAAAACCTTTCTGCTTTCTCCAACGGTACGTCGGACTTGAAATATTTAAACTTCGCTGCGTACGTGTAGGCCGTAGTTATAAATATTCTGGAGGAGAGTGTGTTCGTTTCTCGAATGTGATAGTAATTTTCAGGGTTTACTGATGGCAAAAAACTGTTTTGGCGTAGACTCTCTGGGCTTAGATTCTAGTTCACTCACTCATCTCATTTTCAAATTCCCTGACACGAATTTGAGCCAAGATTTCACCTACTGTGCGAGGCGATAAATCACGTTTCTGCCTCTTTCTTTCTTCTCCATTCTTTACGAAATGATGCGATCATTTTATCTTGATTACAAAACGTCAAATGATTGCATATGAAACGCCATGGTCACCAATGTATTCATGTCATACCAGTGCATATATAAAGGACTGGTGACTTCCCTCTTAGTATTCATTTTGCTCTCAAGCCGATCATCACGGTGGAAGAACCCACTCAGATGAAACGTCTAATCAGAGCTTTGCGAGGTGTCATACGAAAGTTTTGTTCAGACAATCAGACTTACTACTCTTCCTTCTTTCAATATAAAGTCAAGATACTTGCTATATTTGCCAGAATAAAGAACATTGGACTACAGAATATCCAGATCGTCTTAAAGGCATGACCAGTGTCAGAAGAGATAAAAGTTGTTATCATTGTCAAAAGAAAGGACATAGGCTTTCAGAGTGCCCTAAGGAACAACAGGAACAGGAGGATGAGGAAGAGATGCCCTCAGCAAAGGAAGAACTCCTAGACGTTCGGAAAGAGAAGATACAAAGGAGAGAAGAAAGAGAGGAAGAAAGAAAGGAGGAAAAACTGTGAAAGTAAAGAAAGGAGAGAGAGAGAGAGAGAGAGAGAGAGAGAGAGAGAGAGAGAGAAAGAGCCAAAAACAGACACAGATGAAGTCTATGAACTTTTTAAAAAGTATTGTGTTGTGTTGTGAATTGGATTGTAACTATTTATACCAAAATAGACCAGACTGAAGAAAATGTGTCTCCTAGTTTTGATTTTTTGGAATAAGAGTTTACACTCACTCATTCACATACATACTAGGGTTAAAAATTGATTTTGCGTTTTCGTTGATTTGGCAAAAAGAATATATACTCGTATCGAAAGATATGAGTGGCCCTGAAAAGGACAGTTGGGTACTTGTTTTTGTATTCCAGAGAACAAACTCAGGAACAATAAGCAGTTAGCTTTAACTGACATAAGCCTTTGCCACAGCCAAAGCCTACTTGTGGATTTGTTCCTGTCATTGATTTTGTAGAAATGACTAGATGTTGTATCTCTGGTGTAATCACATCTTTTATCTGTTTGGCTCCAGAAAGTCTTTTTTTCTTGGGTCGTAATAAAGAAGTCTGATACATTTGTTTCAAACTTCTTAACTGAGCCAAAGTGTTCTCCTTTTCTTCAAGTCTTTCTTCTTCTATATTGTTTCTTACTATCCTTTCATTCTCACCTCTTCTCGCTGTTGCTGTTCAAGGAGAAATGCTTATTCTGCTTCTTTCCGCTGCTGTAAAACTTTCTCTAATTTTTCTTTCTGTCTCTGTCTAAAATCATCAATGTGTGGTAAAGAAGGATTAAGTGGCGATGGTGCTGGTGCCGAAACGAATTCTTGCGAAGAGAGAAAAATCTACTAAAGCCCAGTTGAAATCTCCCTCTTCGGGAAGTTGCACTGTGTTCACTTTAGTAGCCGCTGCTATGCCATCGCCTTTCGTCTCCACAGCCGGTGCACTTCGATTCATTATCTTCTTAGGTTCCGTCATGTTTCACAAAACAATGTCACATCAATTAACTGCGCACAATCGCAAGAGCACCTGTGTAGAGAATGTGACGTCACCGATAGCTCTCTTTGGATTGGAAAATAGACTCTGCGAAGTGACTGAATTTCGTAACGCGAGATATGCTTTTCCCCATAAATAAACGTGGTTCACTTTATTCTATCAACCTTTTCTCCTCGCAAAGAAGATTTTGATCGACTTTGAATCCTCTGTTTTGGCATCGTCATTGTTTTTCCGTACGGACCTACCCATTTATGTGAAAAAAATGGACTGTCATCTGGATCACCAGTGCAACTGTTTAGAAAAGAAGATGTAATGTGGAAAGACAAGGATGTATGAAGCGTACTCTCATCTTCGGACCAGAAGTGAGACACAGTTTAATACAGGCTTTGAAGAATTTGAGAAAGAAGTAAAAGGGAGATACGGGATGTCCTGTTTATTAACGGAATGATGTTAACATAAAGAACAACAGACCTTTTCAGGCCACTTTCTATGCCTGGAAAAGATTTTAAATTTCAAAATTTTGCTATATATATATATATATATATATATATATATATATATATATATATATATATATATATATATATATATATATATATATATTTGTGTGTATGTGTGTGTGTGAGTGTTATAAGTCTTTATGTCTCTATTGTATGTGTTTCTTCCTAGAGCAGTAGCTACATGTGTATTTAGGTCAGACCCTTACTATTGTGTTTTAAGTGTCCAGTACCGTGACGTCATGTCACCTGTGCCATTCTTCTCGTCCCTATACAAAACTCCTATTGAATATATAGAACTTCAGGCTGTTCCATTTGAGGATATAAATGTTGCACCCGATACGTCCATTGTTTCAGCCTTACAAGCCTGGAATTGTTGATATTGTTAAGGCCTTCAACCCTCAACAACGTATACTTTCGTACGATACAGTATACCTTACGTCGCTACCGAGCCTTAACAATGTTGGTTGAATATTTTCTTTATTACGCATGTGTCAGATTTTACATCCGGTTGCAGATGGGAGCGTAATTTGAAGTTGGTGATAGCAGAGCGTAGAGAATTTGAAATGGAAAATGTCGACTCAGGCCCATATGGTAACTCATACTATGCTGGTATATTTATCATAATATTTCCTTAACACACTTAATAAATATATGAAATTGATTTCTTGCTCATATGCTCAAACCTTGAATAATTTACCACTAATTCAACTATAATAGTATGATAGAGAAGGTCTAATGTCAGAACGGCTCATGGGGGTAATCTGAGGTATTTAGTCACTCTGTATGATTGTTTCCTTCAGATTATTATTCTTTTTTCTTGACATAAAGCTCGCGTCGATTACCTGTGTACATTAGTGGCACTGAAAAATGTGTATTCCACAGTCTAGTGTGTCCTAAATGAAAATATTGACCCACATACATTCAGTATGACCACCACAAGAACTGTTTTGAAAATTTGGTTATTGCTACTCCATCAAGGATGGTTATATTGACATTGTGTTTTTACAAATTAATGTATCTTTGGTCCTGACTTCGGATGAGTGCCCGCCTCAGATGCATGATGTCATGGGTTAAAACCCTGGCTGAGTCATATCAAAGACTTATAAAAATGGCATTAGCAGCTGCATTGCTTGGTGCTCAGAATTATAATGTGACAGGGTGGTATATGATGCCATATCTGTGGCATAATATCCCAGTTCTTCATCACTAAAACGATTTGGAATATCAAACATAGCTAACGTTACTGTACTGTTACTAAGCAATTGTTTTCACCTCCGCAATATGGCGGAAAATAGGTAGCTAAGGCTATGATGTATTTGCGGACCCAACCTACACTCACGATATACCTACCTTACACAAATGGAAATTAAATGGCGCATCCCAACCGGATGTTTTAGTTTTGAAAATTATGCACATGCGCAATAAAGAAAATATTCAACCAACATTGTTAAGGCTTGGTAGCGACGTAAGGTATACTGTATCGTACGAAAGTATACGTTGTTGAGGGTTGAAGGCCTTAACAATATCAACAATTCCAGACTTGTAAGGCTGAAACAATGGGCGTATCGGGTGAATGTTGAGGCTATAATATCGGGAAGGGGTCTATATTGTTCATTATTGAGGATATAGTACCCCCTATTACTACTGACAAAAAGTTTCTTCATTTGTTCTGATTTCGAATGGATGCAAGAGAATAGACTTCACATTCCTAATTTATGCGATTATCATCGGGCTTGCTTGCGGGAAGTGCACGCAATAACCTATTTGCATTGTCCTCATTAGAGCAAGATTCCAGGAGGACGTAAAAAAATCTTTCGAGGACTCAACACACTTCCCGATTTTGCACGTTTTATCTTCGACCCTATCTACACATAAAATAAGGATGAGATCCAACGTTACAGAGACTGCAAGTGCTATGTTAAAGTGTTCGGGGATACGATATATATATATATATATATATATATATATATATATATATATATATATATATATATATATATATATATATATATATATATATATATATATATATATATATATATATATATATATATATATATATATGAGAGGCATGGTATTGTGTTTAAATATTGTTTGACCTATTTGTAAGCTATCATCGATTTGTTTTAACCAAATCGTCTGAATTTTTTGTATCAATAATATGAGTAGCAGATGAAATGAACATACCATTTGCTTGAGACATTATTAAGGAAAAAATAATGCTTCGTAAGAAAGTGAGATATAATGTCAATTACGTCTAAACCAAAACCTCTAACCCCTACTCCATCATGCCGATTGGCTTAGTTCATTTTGTTTCTTCGCGTTGACGTTTGTTTTTATGCGTATCTATTTACTTACCAAGTTACTCAGTTTTGGTCGTTTAACTCCTCTGCTGCTATAATTAAATCGTTGTTATATCTATAATGGTAGAAGAATTTTACAAAACTAGATTAGCTCGAGAACGACTAGAGGCAATTAAAAATATATTTCAGCCCATGATTCTGTCAAGCATCAACTACAAGAATGTCAGGAGTCTCAGGTTGAATTCGCAAAAGGAATAGAACTATTATTTAAACCGGTTACAAAGGTTACAGAATGTCTTCTTTCCACTTTAAAGCAAACCGCTGAAGCAAAAGGAAAACTATGGTAGCTAACCAAGAAAACGAAAAAGATTATATAAGAACTTCCAGGCGAAAAAGCTGCTACTCACCCAATGATAGAAATAATAGAAGGTATAGAACAAGCTCGTGCTTAAATAGGTGATATAAAGGAACATATTGTATAACCAGAAGCAGAGGTAAGACCAAAACAAGCAAAATTTAGAATTCCTTCTATTTATAAATTTACCGAAAATATTATTGCTGATATCAGGAATATCAAGAGTATAAGACAATCAGCTGTAAGTTCCGCGAGAAGTCTCAATAATATAGAAGAATTTCTGAAACCCGAGTATCATTGTCATTGTTTTATAAGCGATGAAGACTGGTACAAATGGATATTTCGCATACATTACGGAGATGATTGGCCAGATATGATGATCCAAGATACATGCAAGATATATCATCACCACCACAATAACAATGACGACAACAACCAGCTCAAACAACAGGTATGAAAAATAAATATAGATCCTGACCCAAGTATCATCGGAAGTGGTACTGGTAAAAGTTTCCAAAAGAAGTGGTATATTTACTCCATGCACGGAAAATGTTTTTCGACGATGATGAACGACTGAAAATTCTAATTGGAGGAAAACGAGCTGGCAATAATTCTAAAGAAATTATTAATGTAGCAGCTGATATTTGTCAACGATTATTTACAGAAGGCATCATAGATATTAATGATTATTGGTCCCTCATCGATAAAATCGTTGATGATTATCATGGTGACAATTAGATGCAATTATTATATAATATAATCATACATAATGTTCAACGTAGACCTGTAATGTTCAAGGTGATAAATTCGTGATTACCAACCTTTAGTGCGATTTACGATGATGGACTCGGTGATGTTGTTCAGGATCTACTGAGTAGGATAGCCCCAAATGTGATATCGATTTAAAAACAATTGGGAATGAAAGCTATTGACGTTATTAGTGAAAAGGGTATTGGAGCCCTTGATGATGTTTCTAAAAAAGCATTCTTAGCGATCCAGAATAGAGAAGCAAGATTAATACTGCGATGCCTGCAAATAATAAATCAAGCTGCAAATAAAAACTGGCAGAGTTGGCTGGTGTACCACTATGAGAAAAAGAAAAAAAAATATAACCGCTAGTCTAATCGCTGGAAGTGGTCTTCGTGTTAGACCATTGCAATTATAATAAAGATATTCAAATGTGTATATGATCCCTCATTCGACATGGATGCATCAGTCCTCAAGGATGAGTCTCTACGCGATTATCATTATTATTCTTAAGATGCACGAGAGCCAAATCAGTGTTGGCGAATTGAGCTGCAAGTTCAGGATACAAGCATATGTTTCTTACCATCTGAAGCATTTATTGAGGTAGAAGGTAGAATTTTTCAAGCAGATGGTACAGGGGTCGAAATTGAAGATAAAACTGCTTTTGTTAACAATGGTATTATGACGTTATTTAGAAGTACCACATACATGACTGAAGGAAAAACCTATTGAATCAATTTAGAACAACGTCAATATCGCCACGACAATACCAGGCCTTGCACGATACAGGTATGATTATACGAGATAGGCAAGTCCGTCAATGATGTTTGCAAAGCATACAACTGATTATCCAGAAAACAGTAACGTAACTATAGGTAACGTAAGAGCTGCATGAGGAGCTGCTAATGCTTTTGCAGTATTATCAATGAATGAAAATTTCATCTTAGGATTTGCCACGCGCCAATCAATGTCAAATAATAAGTAAGAATTTTCCTGCGCAATTCCGTTGTCGCATATATTTGGTTTCTGCAGAAGTGTCAGAAAAGTTATTTTTGGGGCCAAACATATAGTTGTACTTATTAGATAAGACAACGACAATGATGCAATCTGGCGACATGCTGCAGTTGGTATATGTATAGTAAGACTAACAAAACTTTCGTTGTGGATGTCAGTAATGACTCCAACAATTTCTGAAGAATAGTTACTCTCTTTTATGAGTCAAAGTAGTAAATCAATGTTATCATGGTTGACGATGACAACAGATAGTATTTCAAGCGGAGAAACTGGTTTATTTACATGGCAGATAGCATCACAGGAGGTGTTTCTGTACCACGACATATATTCATCGCTTTTCAGGAAAATGCACGAGAAAACATACAGACACGAAACCCAATAGTATTTGAACACGGAGTTGGTGACGTTTCCTTAAGGATAAAAGGTCATCATGAACCAGCTGAGGGTATATTACTGAGTTATGATCGCGATCACGTAGAACGTGCTTATCATCGGTTGATGACATTTATGGGCGTCGTTAGAATGTTCATTCTGGTTTGCAAATATCTCAGCGGGATTTTACAACGCTGTGTCTGGTATATTACTTTTCGTTGGAACATTTGGATTTTTCAGACAATCTTTATTAATATACGCTTCC
Organism: Potamilus streckersoni; assembly: GCA_016746295.1. Taxonomy (NCBI): domain Eukaryota; kingdom Metazoa; phylum Mollusca; class Bivalvia; order Unionida; family Unionidae; genus Potamilus; species Potamilus streckersoni. The sequence continues at coordinate 991,823 of JAEAOA010001415.1, forward strand.
GAGCTCGTGTAGTACGATCAACACCAAGAATACCTGATCCACCGATTATTCCTGTTGACACTGTTATACCCTCAGATAAATCAATATTGCTTGAAATTGTTGGTAGACGAATGAGAGTTATTGATGCCCCAGTCAAAAAAATTATATTAGATAACTTATCATAATTATAAAATGTAGTATCATCATGTTAGTGTAAAAAGATAACTGTTGAATAAAAATATCATTAAAGCGAGAACAGACCGAAGGTGGTCTGAATAAGCTATCATTGTCAGAACGTCAACTCAGGCATTTCAATAAAGTCAAACATTCAAAGACTGGCATAAGACTTAATCTTTATGCGGGTGCCATTAAAGACACCGCCAAGACGGGTTGTATATTTCCACTTCTTGCAGCCATGCCATCGTTGATAACCGTCGGAGCCCCAGCTGTTGCAAAGCAGCTTAGTTAGGTGCTGTTGGAAATGCAGCTGAGATGGCATTGAAGAAAGCAGCTGGAAAGGAATAAAAAAAATCCAAACAAATGTAAAGGTCTAAGATTGTTATGGTAAAGATCTATCACTGCCGAGGGAACTTCGTTGATTCTCCCTATGTCCAGTTTTGATTTGCTTGATGCTGTTAAACAACTAAACATAAAACATTTCAGAGGTGTATTTTATGTGTGATATATCACCGCACAAACCAAACCGTTTTGAAACTGGTATCATTAATCTCGATAAAAACTCTGATCGAATTACTTATTGGGTTTCATACGCTATTGATCCGAGAAGAATTGTTTATTTAGATTCATATGTGTTTGTGCCACCAAAAGAATATTTAAAATAGGTCGACAGACTTCAAAGCATTCTATCTTGGTATTCAACATTACCAACACAGACAATAACTGATCCGCCAATATGTGGTCGTGAAGTAATTACTGTACTCGACGCTGTCTCAATGTCCCTAATGCCACCTCATAAAGTCGTGCACGAGTATACTACGTTGTCCAACGTTTTAAACAGATACTAGTGAAAATGATAGTTGATATTTATAGAAGATCATCTTCCGTCTCTGACAGGAAGAGCAAAAGGCGATATCAATTTATCACAATACACGGCTAAAGATGAAGTCGCTTATATTATGAACTTATCCGGTGTTTATCGAGTTGAAGTTGTTGTTTTTTGAGAATAGATACGGTATTTTAAAGACGAGTAACATTAAGTGGATCGACATAATTCATAGAGTTCTCTGTGCTGCCATGGATAATATTTCAGTATTTACTGACGGCGGTAGAATCAGTGTCTCACATGTATTAATCGCAACTATCAGAAATGAAAATGAAAAATTGTTCCTAATCGTTTATAAAAACCACCAGTGATACATTAACAGGAGAATTCATCATGAATGGAAATAAAATTGTGGTTTTAAGAGAACCCACATCCAACGAAGATGGCGCAACAAAGAAATATGTAGATGATAGCGACACCACAATCGATGACAAACTAACCACGATGCGATCTAAATATGACGTACAAGTAAATATGTTTATGATTTAATGAAACTGCAGTGTATGTTTTTGGGAAATTCATTCGCTGTCGATATAAAACTTTCTGAAGTTAACATGAAACGAAAAGATCAGTGGAATTCCTGATATCGTTAATAAAACTAATCTGATTAAAATTCCTTTCAAACAGGTCATCATGGTGATATATACAGTATAATCAGAAGTAGAAACATGGTCACAGCAAAAGAACAATATCAAATATACTGCGGACGTCATTGGTGTATAAATGATGTCCGTGTTCAACTCAGTAAAATGTAGGATATTTACCCCACATATCCATGACATCCTTCAACCAATAATTTTTCTGGGACCGTGTCTAATGTGTAAAATAGAGATAACAAAGAAGCATTTATACTGGAACCAACTTTAAAAACTTAACCGCAGCATATTACTGGTAGTGCCGGAAATTTGTGCTGAGACACCTCAGTTGATTATTTAATACTTGTATATGATTTCCATAATGACTCATCGATGTCTGATCCAAATTCTGAAATTTTTTCAGTAAACAAATGCAGATACGAGCAAACATTGTCATGGCAGGAACGACTTAAAATATCATCGATTATTATACAATAAAACAAACAAATATCAAAGACGTGTTTTAGTTATTAATGTAATTGTTTATTCAACATCTGTGGTTATTGCTGGAATAGTAACACTTATTTGTGCATTGTCAGCATCGTTTGTGTTGCCAGTCGCAATTGGAATCGGTGTTTTTACTGCAACGGGTATTGCCGGTATATTTAAGATCATCGGAAAATTTATCATCATGCACAATCGATGAAACACATGATTATACAATGAAATTGACAGCAGCTACATCTGTATATTCAAAATTAATATATTAAAAATGGCAGTCAACGTAGTATATGACGCCATCGATGGAAGTTATCAACTAGATCTTGAAAACTCCAATCAGGCCAAGAAGGTATACATCATCTACACATTTGCCCTCACATTCCTTCTTGACATTTAATTGTATCAGAACCAATTAACCCTGTTTATCTGAAATGTCATAATGTGCTATTATCAAGAATGCATTTCAAATTTACTGACGAGATAGGACACTTGTTTGATTCGCAGAATGAATCACTGAATATAAATCTGTATGTACGCCCATACAGCATCATTGTAAAAGGTATGAATAAATATTATCAGAATAGAAAATAAATATTATTATCAAAAGAAGAAATAAATGTTATTATCTGAATAAATATAATCTGATTCTGGATAAATATTATTATCAGAATTAAAAGATTATGACTAGAATAAAATAATCTGATTCTGAATAAATATTATTATCAGAATAAAGACAAATATTACTGTCTGAATAAATATCATAATCAAAATAAAAAAAATATTATATCAGAATACAATTAAATGTTAGTCCTTGACTCCGTCAAAGGGTCAGTACCTTCATTGTCACTACTTTCTCTACTTTCACTGGTGACAATCCTTTCATTTTCACCGTGGATTGTTTCCCGCAGTGACTCTAATTTACAAAACGTTTTTGTTTCGTATTCGTAAGAAAATTCTGATCTTATTTTCTCAATGCCATTTGCAAGAGGAACAATTATTATTATTATTATTATTATTATTATTATTATTATTATTATTATTATTATTATTATTATTATTATTATTATTATTATTATGCTCATCTTCTGAAAGTCTGATATTTTGAGTGAGACGTCATGTTTATTTAGAGCGTAAATATGACTCTTACTATCTCGTAACCAATCGCTTTAGATTGATTTCTGATAACCTGGCTAGATAGATGATTTGTTGTGACCGATGCCAATTCTAATTATGCTTGTTTAGGCTTTGTAAATGCCTGATGCGATTTCGAAATCACTACGTTTACTTTGTCCGTGTCCATGAAATGACCTTTTCATTCAGTTTAAATGCTCAGTTACATGTAAGAAAGAGTTATTCATTCAGTCAGTGTCATATTTTAACGCCTAGTAAAGTCGTTTATATACTTTGAAGAAAGGTATTTTTTTCTAATGCTAGAAAAAGTTTTTATTTGTATGTCTGGAGAAAGAATTGTATATTGTTATAGAGCTGTAGTTCGTCTACTTGTTAAACAATAATAACTTGCACTGGAAAACCACAAAACTGGCTTGGACAAAGACATTTGGAAAAATTAATTCAAAATAGGAACAGAACAGTACAAATTGTGATTCAAAGTAAAAATTATGGACATTTGTGTATTACTTAGTCTGACGTCATCATTTACCATGTTGGAACGGAATCCAGATTCCGACTAGCTTCATTTAGAACTGTTTGTTGATAGGGCATGTATGTTTCTCACAATTCAAGCACAAATATTTGGACTTTCTTCGTAAATTGAAAGTTCTATTTCATACTTTTACCCTTTCACCATGTCTTCTAGGACAATGAATTGTATTGTTAAAACTTACACAGCTTGTTGTCTTTACTTTTGTCTTTTTATTACTTTTTGAATGAGCTGATACATAACAATATATCTCAGAATGAACAAATAATACTTCTATTTCATGGTGATGCATTCTCCATTGTTTCGATTGTCAATTACAGTGTGGTGGTGGAACATCATTAATATAAAATTTCTTTGATTTCAGATCATCATAGGTCAGAATCAAAGTCTTTATTGTGATACTTTTATGTAAATATTTATTCAATTAATTTTTCAGCATTAACATTATTTTATACACCCATGCGGCGGACAGGTGTCAAGAAAGAAAACTATTTAATTATTCTACCAACGAAGACAGAGTTATCTCCGTTCATATGTATATAGAGAACCAGACTTCTAGTATTTGCCTCAGTCTGATAACTGATCGCGCTATTTTCATATAATAATGATAATATAGCACGATCTGTTGTCGATGATTTTGGCTCGGAAAGAGTAAATGATACTGTTACCGTGATATTTATATTTCGGTAAGGTAAATGGAATATCATTTTCACTCTGCAGTCTTTTTAATCGTCGCCGTGCATAATCGCTGTGATGTTCCTTTTCAGTAAATTTTCTCAATGAACTCTACGAACGTAATCCCGTTTTTTTCACTGATCTTTTGTCTACGGAGGTAATTTATCAGCAATAGATTTCCTCACTATCATCAATGAATTTTTTGTGTTCATTATATTATTAGTTATATTCTTTAATTCAACCGGCATCATGCTTGAATATTTTTATTGTTGGTATTTCAAACCCTCTAAAGCCAGATTCGATATTGATAAAAGACCTAAACCTAAATTTAGCTTTCAATACAAGATCTGGCTTTAAAAAATAGTGATCGTATCCGTGAAGCCAAGATGGAACTTTGTGACGATGGTGCGGCCTAATTGTGGTCAACATTCATAATTATGCGAAACACCAAAAGTGTCGCCAATGCTACAACAATGAAAAAAACGAGCAGCGACAATTATTAACTACCTTGATAAGGAAATCAATGGTATTTTATTCTAATATAATTTATTGTAGAGACAGACGACGACACTTGGATTATCAGTGACAAGCATGACCCAGTACGCTTGACACATATCAGGATACGCTGGAAATATTATCAATCTAAATAATAATTCTAAACCAGGAGTGTTGACTGGCATAGATAACCATATTATGAACGAGCGTATCATGTCACTGCAGTTGTCATGCGACATATCCAATGAATGATAAACCCAACGTCAATGATCTCAAATCGGGGGAAATTTTCTCTCTTAAATTGTATAGCCCAGCGAGTTACAGAATACTTCACAAACGCGATGCATAGAAAAGTTTTAACTGATTTACGACGTAAACGAAATAACTAAGCGTGCAGGATCAGTTAAAGGTACTGGAGTGTCTATCAGCGACTTTGCTGAACTATGAAAGAAAGTGAAATTTCCAACAACAGCGAAAACATAAACCAGTGAGATTTTGTATAAATCCAAACATGAATCAAGAGGAGCTCTTATAGCTATTATTGATCCTAACTCACTGTGGCAGTAACAATATTTCCACGGGAAAGATCAACTAAATTTTATAGAGATTATATTTTTGATTTTAACAGAAATATCAGTAAGAATGACTCTGTGTCTATTTGGTTATTTCAAAACTCTGATGATAGAACTTTTAACATTTGTACTGACTAATGGAGGCATCTATCGTGCAGAATCTATCCACGACGAAATGAAAAATCTTGCATTGAAATATACTCCTGACGATGTCAAGACTGGATAATTACTGAGTAATTGTTTTACCGTTCCATCAGTTGCTCCTCACTTTGCTCAGCATAGTTGTATCGAATACGGACATGGCGGTTTGTGGAATACCAAACACGATTACAACGACGTTAGCTCGGTTGATATGGTAACATGTTATCCTGGAAGTTTTCTTGGATATGGAATGTTCTGAATACTTCAAAAGATTTGGACATCCAACACACGAGATAACCAGGGTTGAGATAAATGGACCCTTATCAGATTTTGTTTAACTGGATTCGCCTGTATAGAGTCATTCGAGTTTGCACTGAATCTCCTTCCGACTGTTTGTGCGTGATTTGGAGGACATTTCTCATTTGGGCTCCGATAGTTTTATTGCAATACATGCTTGATGTAGCAATATTGATATAATCGAAAGTAAATAAAGCTTTTGTATCATATCGCCCGCAGAAACATGTTTGGTTGCCATAACAGAAGAAATATTCCGCGTGTGAAAATCCTAAAATAATTTATTATAAAAATAAAGTTGCAAAGCCTTTGTATGAACCCGGTTCATATAAATATCTAACGGTCACATTAACTAGTACTTGTTGTTTCGAGGAAGAGTTATGTCGTTGTATTGGTATGTGTTTTTGTCATTGCATTGGTAGAATTCATGCAACCTGCACGAGTAATTTCAATATTTAATTCAGCTATCACACTTGGTAATCTTGCAACCCATCCACGAGATTTCTTATCTGTGGATATTTCCTTTGCATATTGATATCCAAATAAAACCGCTCATCAAATGTTCCATTAAATCATTCAACGATTGCCTTATCGCGATAAATCAGTGTGTCCTCGTCTGATTTTGACATCATGTTCTTTTTTCATCAACGATGTTAGTGCACCAATATTTTTTTTTGCCAGGATCAACCTGTAATAACTGTGGCCATTGTAGACCACTACGTTGATAAAGTCGTTTAAACGGTGATTGACTTCAGTTTCTGTTTTAGTTGATAGTGGTTCAGCTTCTTTATATTTACTTGCAACACAAACGAAGTTAACGCTTACTTGCATGTGTTTGTAGGTGGTTGTTTATAAATTTGCCATATTGCCTGTCGTGCTATCCAATTTGCAACAACATAACGTGAGACACCTGCTGCATCAGCAAGTTTATTAATCGCTGCTCTATCCCTCTAATATTGTCTTGGACTGTAATAAAAAGATTCCTTTATTTTATAATAATCAGTTGATTTATTACCAGCCCTAACAACTAGTTGACCTTTTATTGCAGATTTTACTAGGAAGCTAGCAATTTTCTCTCTGAGAGACTAAATTTCTATGGAATTTAATGCGTGAATCAACTTCACATCTGCAAAATGTCGTTGTTGCAAATCATTACTTTAATACGCGACATTATGAATTTGACACTCTTGATCAATCGTATTTATTAGATACTCTCCAGGTCTTGGTTAGTCTTGTTCGTCAAGTCGGATATCAAGTCAAGTTCCAGGACCACAATAATTATATACGGGTAAATATTTTTTCATGGGCATTTATCCCATGGAGTCCCTGGTAATTTTCACAATTACGCAGCGATATCACCACCTGTCTTCGCAGACTTGTTAAGGGAGCTAAATTTGTATTTTAATCACATTTTACACACTTGCCTGTAAGTGCTCGCGAATTATTTTTTACATATATAAAATCACACAATTTTGGCCGTTTTTTTAATACATGTTAGGATGGAATTTTTCAGTAAATTTAATTAAAAACGAATTTTTATCTCTTGTAGTATAATTATGTACTAGAGTGTTTTTCTATGTGAGATCATACACATTGTCTAATACTTAAGTTAGCAAATTTAGAACTCTGCAGCAACAGCGCTGAATAAGCAAATTCCTTCCTGTTGAGGATTTCACTAACTATTCACGTGTTCATGAAAAAATCTGTCTGATGACGTTTAGACCCAGACTATAGTCGGTAAGAAAACGATAAAGCCTCAGTTTGAAATTCGGAAGAAACCCAAAGAACTAAAAAGTATGATTATATATGACCTCATCTTGAGATATTGTGCATAAGAAGCAAAACTATTTGCTTGGCAAAATCAGTCCTTTTCGTCGCAACTTAAAGAGACTTGTACCATTTACATGTAAGCTCCCGTCTGCTTTCAATTTTCTGTATAGTATAAGGATTTTTGATGTTAGGCTGTTAAAATAAGTGTTGAGTCTAAGATCGGTACATTTGCAATATTGGTTTATTTTAATATTTCTATAATGTTTTCTAATATATTATATTGGAAAGTTTAATCGTTTGAAGAACTTATATTTACTTCTAATTTATTTGTTGAAAATTTTAAAGGGCGATGTTCGTTACCATCTTCATACTCAGTAATAACTAAATCAGAAATGAGATACTCTTTAAATAGTAGAGTTTAGTATGTTGGTATTTTAGAATAAAATCAGTAAAATATATTTTTGCTAAATGATTGCGGTAATAGTCTGTAATATTTAAGTTTAGATATATAATTTTATGCATGATATTCTAAAGGTAGAAATTATACAAATGTATGATGTTGCTAAGTGAAGGAATATCGTAGTTTTATATGTATCTCTTATATTCGTAATTTAAGTTTATGTAGATTGATATTGGAATGTAATTTTGTATGTTGAGTGTTTAAAAAACATTCAGCCCATTTCGTCGGAACTCAACGAGGTTTGTATCATTTACAGGCTCCAGTGTATCTCTTGCATTGCCAGAGCTTCCCCAAAATGTAACCGTATCTACACCGTTATGCGTGACACCTTATATTTAACAGAGCATGATCTCTCTCTCTCTCTCTCTCTCTCTCTCTCTCTCTCTCTCTCTCTCTCTCTCTCTCTCTCTCTCTCTCTCTCTCTCTCTCTCTCTCTCTCTCTCTCTCTCTCTCTCTCTCTCTCTCTCTCAGCATGGGCCAAGGCATATGTTAAAGCTACTAGTGTTTCCTTCTCATAATATACACACCCTTGTCACACTTAGGCACAGAGACTTAGAAACTTACCCCCTATATGACTTCGCAAAGACTTGTCCCCTCCCCCGCACAAAAAGTATTCAGAGCGTTAATTATGTATTGATTAACACACATCAAAACAACACTACGTTCTGAATTATTTAACAAGTAAAACAATATCTTGAGCAACCATGGTTTATTTGTCTGAAAATCTATGTAGAAGAGAAACATAACGGAAACAATTACTTTAAATCCAACAATAAATTTGCGGACATCTATCTCATGAATTTATTTCTTAATGTTTTATTCCAATTTAATGATACTGTAATGCTACGTTGTTTACGTTTTCTCCGGTAGATGTTGCTGGTGTTGCGTGACGTCACATTTATCAACCCCACCCCCAATCGTTATACGTCGTCACTCAAGTCAGGTCTTCTCCCCTCCCCCATCAGTGTGTGAAGTCATATAAGGAATTATACTTATATCACCATAAGTTTGATGTAACTTGCAAGTGTTTCAGTGTCGTTTCACTCCACTATAATGCCGTTAAGTTGATCAGTGTTTGTGTGTGTGTGTGTATGTGTGTGTGTGCTGATTACAAATTAAATGTATGAAACTCTTTCACTCACTAACAACTCACAAAATGTTTGAAGTTATTCAACTTTTTTTGAAAAACTTTTCTTAAGAAGCATTCGTGTATGTTTCTAGACACTTTACATCATATTCCATTCTACTAAATAAGTATATCGGTCTTAACTTTCGGGGGTTTTGAATCTATACCAAGGTCAGCCATTTTGCTTCTTCCTAATCTGATCTGGCTCTATTTGCCGAAGTACATGCTAGAAGGTCTATATTGAACGATCACGGTCATCTCTACTGACTGAGGAACTTCGACAGGCCAACGAATTTTTTTTTTATTTTTATATATTAAATACTACGAAGATGTACATTTGTTAGAAAAGAACACCAGTTCTAAACATAGAAGAGCTTACTGCTATTAATCTTAGCATGACTTGTCACTTATAGTATGTATGTAAATAAAGCAATACGTAAAGAAGTAGTATCATTTTTATTTTTCAGTAACAACCAATCCCTACCAATCCATTGATGCATTAAAAAACACTAAACACCAGCCTCTAACCCAACCCATTTTTCTTTCAGTAACACCTAACACCCATACTCAACCTAATGTTCTATTTATACCTTCTGTATTCAGTTACGGTATGTAATAAATAGGTAAATAATTCTGCCAGTCTCCCCCCCCCCGTATCAATTCAATCTATAAATGTAAGTTACGTATACTGCTTCATTTGTAATATATTGCACTTGAAAAAGTTGTACAAGATCAAAGGAGGGCTTTAAACACCTCCAAACAAGATATTTCTTTATACCCGCTACAAGTATAGAAACATACTGCTTCCAATTCATTTTCTTGCTGGGTTTTGCGTCTGTACATTGTAGCATCAAGATTCAGGGCACCGCTGGTGGACAATAATTGGATTTCTTGTGTTGGCCGCCAAAATCAATGTAATATTAGCCATGTCCACTGCTATATCGTGATAACAAACCATGACATTTTGATTGACAATCTAATATGTCTAACTTATATGTAAGACACTGAAATATTAAATAGTAAATAAAATTATAATTGTTGTACCATATTTCTATATTATTCCTAATCTGAGACGCTCTTTTTATATTATTGAATAATGGATAATGACTTCTATTACTGTAAAATCAATTTTATCTATTAGTAAAGTTTGTTACTCACGTTGCTATATTAAACATATTGTATCATGAACCGATTCTGAAGGGATTAAATTCTTACATGTTCCTTTCACGTATTTTGCTTCCTCCATAAAAAATCGGGTTGTATCAAGTATTTATTGGCTTTACTTTAAGAAACGGCACCTCTGTTCGTATGACAATGTACCTTTATTTTTTTTCAGGTACATTCTGTCACGATACAAGTATGCAAGTATGATACTGAAGTATTAGTAACAGCAATTATAACCATATGTAACGTCACGGACATTTAAACTTCTTTTGGTTAACATCGAAAAATCTTTTTGAGGCATAAGATTTGTAGGAAACTTTTAAACTGCTGGACCACTTTACTGTGAAATCTTTATGTTTGCTTAAATGAATGCAATAAAAGAATTTAAATAGTGTTAACTCCATCTTATGCCAATGTATGAACGTACAGTCAACAGCACCCGTTAATGAGCGAGCGAAACTCACTCAAGGGATGGAAACAGAATATGATGAAAGAAAAAAAGAAAACCTTGTTCATATTGGATTTTAAAGACGACAATTACAGAGGTTGCATAACCTCCTGTACTGCTTTGCCGTTTAAAGGGTTGCGTCAGTGAATAGTCTTTGATCGTGCTCTAATTTCGTAATATAAAACATGATGTTACAAGAAGTGGATATCACTGTAACGTATAAACGGTAAAAAAGTTAATTTGAAACTTATTTGACTAAATTAAACATGTGTATTCTTCTCCTGACTACTGTATCTATGTGTACCAACTTTAGCCAAGTTAACAGTTTCCAGTCGCATCCCATGCGTCGTTAGTTCTTCCCAGCGTTTCCAATTTACTTCATCCACCAAATATTCTAGCCGCCATTTATGTGTGTGTGTGTGAGTTTTAGATTTTTAACGTAGCTTTAATAATTTTTCAGTCATATCGCTACGATGCCTGCAGTGTGACAGCTTATAGTGATGTTTAGCACTGGGACATCATGCAGCAGACATGTGGCATGATGTCCCACCCAGTCACATTATCTTGACACCAGATCAACCAGTCCTAACACTATTCTCTTAATGCTGAGCGACAAGCGAGGCAGCTGTTAGTACCATTTTTAAAGTCTTTGGTATAATTCGACCGGGGTTCAAACCCGCGACCTCTCGCATCCCAAGCGGACGCTCTAGCCACTAGACCACCGGAGCGGTCCCGCCATTTAAGGATCGGACCGCCAATTCTTTTTTCTTATTGCTTAATATTAATATATACAAAATAAAAAAAATATTATAATTTGATTGGCATACAAACACCACACGTTTCCATTCATTAGATAGAGAATATTTTCCTGCGAATCATGCTTCTGAATAAAGGTCTCACTGATCTGCACTTAACAACATTGCTTCACGCCAAATACCAGCAAATTATTATGCTATTTAGTCAGTGGGAAAATAAATACGGGATATAGAAAGTAAATATTTTAATGTCTAGTATAGTGCATAGATTGAAGTTTATGAAATATAAATTGGAAAAGTCAATCCATTTACAAACCGATGGGCGCATCGCACAATATTTAGTACTTTACTTTGGTTCTCTGACTAAAAAGAAATAGCGGTCCTATATCTCTATAGTCTATCATGTGCTGAAAAAATGGCATTAAACCCTTAACAAGAACAACAACAAAAACACAAACAACAGCAAAACTACCTAATTCAAATTACCTAGTTCAACAGTGCATTCAGTATTTGTCATATTATTACCTTTATTCAGAAAGCATTGGAATGAAAATTATGAATTGTTAAGCCTTCAGGTAAACTTTCAACGCATTCCTTTACAACTCAAAATATGGACACTAGCAATTGACTGCATTGAATAAACTCTTCGACAGGTATTATGCTCTTCCTGAAATTTAAAAACTGGACCAAGTTTACACCGAGAGGAAACAATCGAATTAGGCGCTTATTATTCATGGTGACAATATAGTTTTAAATTAGTTTTGAATAGATTGAATAGAACAAGGTTTCAAGATTTGTAAGAACATGCAAACGTTTATAAATATCTTCACATGTAATTTTTTTCAAGAAATAATTTGGATTCAGGTATTTCGCTCTGGCACTACTTAGAGCCAACAAGATAAAGTCTGAGCCATTACAGGGCCAGTGTGAACTCACGTGATTGATGATGTCAGAATGTTCTGGGAAAAAGAGGAGAGGGAATAAAATGTATGATGACATCCTGTATGTACAAGATGAATCTCACTCATGAAGATTCAAATACGACAACTCACGTTGTTGTACATAGTAAATTTGCCTACCACACGCTGTATAGTTCAAAGAACGTTGTTGGTATGTTTGGTTGTTCAATTCGGATTTTCAGGGGGGGGGGGTAAATAGGTTTAACAGTAATATAACCTGGAGATGTGTACGACTAATCGATTTTAAATGACGTAAATAGATTCTATTATTCTTTGACAGTCTTCTTCACTGCAGACAAGTAATGCTTACACGAACGAAAACTATCATGAAAATCTCGCTAAATATTGATGAATAACCTGAGAGTTTTTTAAAATCACTTCACCATTGTCAAGAAGGATCAATAGATTCAGTCAGAAAATGTCTGGGACATAATTGAAAAAAAACACCTGGAGTCTTTTCATTTCGTTCATAACTGCCCTTTGTTTCTCATACGTATAAAAATTTGGATACTTCCTACTAGATCTTTCCTAGCACGAAAATATTGAAATCTTATTTAAATTCTTGCTTACTCTTTAAATGTTTCCGGAAAGAAAAGACGTGATCATCAAGATATGGGAGAAAAGCGTGCTTCAACAAAATCATGGCCAAAAATGAAAAACAATATTGTTATAATTAGACCGCTCTACCGATTCTCCTCTCTGTATTGAAAAAAAAAATGTTATTTGAATATTAAGTTCTCACATCTTGAAACATCTTTTTATATATCATAACCACTTGTGCGTGTACTTAACTGACTTTTACGTGCATTTTATTTAGAAACTGTACAATTTGTTATATAAATCAAAGTCAAACAATTTCGACATTATTCTTTATTCTGTTTTTTTTTTTTTTTTTTTTGTTTTAAATGAATATATCTGGAATCCAGATCAATGTGAAAAAATGGTCGTGGAGATATAACATATCTGAAGTGAATAAACGAGCTAAGCTACTGAATACGGGTCTTAGTTCAAGGGCTAAAAGAGCGTGAGAGCTTAGCTTGCTCAATAAACAAATTTCGATTTGGCGAACACTTCACTTTGGACTGAAATGATAGCTTCTGAATGTGAATTTGAATAATCAGGCTACCTGCGTATATAGCTCTTTACAAGGACATGCGCCGTTGAAAACATCTTGGTGATTTCTTTTCTCTACGCATGATTTGTATATATTACGCTCTGTCATGGAATATAATAGCCAAGTAATAAAACTGTCTTCAAGAGAGAGAAAATTTGGTCAAATTAGACTTTATGTCCACTTGTCCATCTTGTTGCTTACCTAGCCAAAATCAATTCTCTGCAGTCTAGCAGGTCGCAACATTGCCATATCTTTTCCATCTATACATATAAATAATGTTAGAGTCATACACACAATGATTAAAAAGACGGGACATATTAAACCCTAAAAGTGCAGTAGTAACTAGTTAAACCGTTGTCGTAATTGTGCATACGTTTGAAAATATGATTGTTGAATCTACACGATTTCGTTCATGCAGAAGGAAAGCAAACAATCGTGTGACAACTGGCTGAATTTCGTAGATACGGCATAACGTTGACGCATGATTAAACGTATTTTGGATTTTGCCGTTCTCAAGGCAGTCTTAGATGTCATACAATTGCAAAATTATCAGAAATGAACCTTCAATAAATTCTTTTCTACACGTTTTGGTACAAGAAGCTCATTACTCCATTTGATAGTATTTTATATGAATAACTTCACATTATTATAGTATACTTTCTCGTTGTCGTAAACGATTTGATGTGAGGACACTGTGAAAAGTGGGAAATGGCATCCTAACTCTACTTTTAATTGAACAGAATTCCCTGAAATAAATTATGTTTCAATGACCCTTTTCAGCACAGTGGATACTATAAAATATTCTATTATTTTAATAGCTGTATGCAAAAGCACTGGTATCCGATGCTTGCTAAAATTTGATCCGTTTTTGACACAGAAACGTCTTTTCTCATCTGAAAAATGTTCTTAATTTCCGGTGCCACACATTGGTGGATTGGCACATTGTCTAAGCCACTAAAGATAGGTACAGAGAAGGAAACCTTCCGGATTGATCTAATTACGAAAATGGTCAACGTGGAAAACTTCAAATGTAGATAGCTGGTTAGGTAGGTAGGTAAGTAGGACAGTTGATCTAAGAAGGAATGATAGCAAATTAGAATAGCTAGGAATAGTTATGTAGATGGGTAGTTCGGTCGATTGGGACAGTGTTTGGCAGACAAAAAAAAACATACAAACAAATAGTAATAATATATAAGTATAGTTAAAGAATGTTGCATACCTTAGAAATAACAAAGAACTATGATAGCAATTAACTCCAAATAACAATTTCACATTTTTTTCTGCTATGACTTTCACATATGAAATTATATTTCAGATCTTGTATGTGTTAACTACCGCACATGTTCCGTAAGTTGCTGTTTCGTAATGTTAATTTGCCTCCTGCCACTCTTAACAGGGTAAAATATGCGACGTTTACATAATAAAAATATATGAATATGTTTCTCAATTGAAATTGCTTAGCGAGTTTTTCCTGAATAACTACGGTTACCAATCTGATGTAAAATAATTAACTTGTGATCTGTCATATCAATAAGAAGTCACAACTTCCTGAGGAAGAGAAAAAAGAACATAAAAAAGCATTGCTACAGTTTGAACTCAGGTTAAATAATTTAGTAGTGTGCAGGAAATCTCTTGAATTAAAGAACTCCAAAATTATGAAAACCATTCAAGCTAAGTCCACGAGATATTCCATGCCATTTCATCAGATATTTTGAATAATTCTGTTCACATTTATCCACGGCAGCGGTATAATATTCGTCTGATTCGATGCTTTCTATCAGATCAGCTTGGACCATGCACACATTTTCAAAGCTTGCTGCCTCCACTTTCGACAAACTCCTGGCTGTTTTAGCTCCTTTAGTTTCAAAAAGCCTGACATCTACAATGTTGTCGTCCTCAAAAGTTCTGATGTTATCATCAAAGAAGATGTGATGAACATTGCAGTCAAATGGATCGATGAATAAGGGTTTTCCAGCAGTGTGGTGATACTGATTATTTTGCCAATACACAAAATCATCCTTGAATCCCAGAATGCCGTTGCACTGGCTAAGAACATTATACACATCTCTATCACCGGTATATGTTTGTAAAAGGTCTTTGCTATCTTCATTGCCATGAATCTCACATTTGATACATTGCCCGTCACTTCTACGGATGAATCCTGGGGTCCTGTTCACTGAGATGGCTACCCGTTTGTTAAAGCCTGGGTGGTTACCTTCTAACCCGTGTGCTAAACTGGCTATCACATTTTCAGCATCTAGTCCGTAGGTTCGAAATACTATTGCAAAGTCACGGTTATCCATGTAAAGTTTATGGATACATTTGTATATAGCCGGAAGAAGATAATGATAAGGTTGTCCATCTATTCCTTTCATGGTCAAACACTCGTTATTTTGTTCATACGCATGTGTCCAGCGTAATAGATTCATATGCTGATTAAAGTAGGGTAAGAAGTTCTTACCTATCTCGGACTGAGTGAAGTCTCCTGTTTGAAGTCGTAACTTTGCCCTGTCGGATGGCGTCTTCACCAGCATTTTTTCAAGATGCTTGTAATACGTGATTGTGTCTTCAGACGGAGGGGTGAGTGACAGTTTGTCAGAATACCACACCCAGCGTCCATCATCAGACTCTTTTCCCCATGTTACTCCAGTCAGAAAACTGTTCAATGCTTGCTCCACCGATACGTTCGTTATCGAATCAGCCACTATTACAGTGTTACGAATGTCAAAATGCAGTATTAGTTTTCTCTGTTTATCATTCCTTTTAACACTACCTGATATATTGGAATTATCATCCATTTGTTTATCCACAGTCGTTGTTATAGAAAGAGAATCTAATTCTCCATTGAACATGACCTGTAACATACGACGATCTCTTTCTATTCTGACTGTTCTAATTCTGTTGCTCTCTTCCCCCTGTAAATTTGTTGATGACCAATTATTATAGGTAGATACACGTTCAAAACACATACCTGTCCTATATATACCTTTCATATAATACCTGTACTATGGCACCTTTGTGCAGGCACCAACATGCCGACCAGAATTTGTTAAGACCTGAATATCGATCGTTCCCTACATCGAATAGAATGGTCTATGACGTCGAGTAAAATCTGCTGCCTAATCATTCGTGGCGTGTTCACCAACGGCCTTCTCATAACTATATTAATATACTGGCAAATATATGTACGTAATGGAAATGACCTTGGTGATGAATATGTGGTGATTATTAAAATTTAAATACTTTAAAGAACAAAGAGAAATATATTAAGAAAACAGCACCATAGTAGACCAAATATTTTAAATTTTAGTGATTTGTTTAATTCTCAAAATAAAATGAGCTTATGAATATACGCAAATATACGCAAAGGGGTAAATACTTTAAGCCCTCTTTTGTTCCAAAGATATAAAATTGTTCCAAAAAGTAGCTGATCTGGGGATATCATTGAAAAAAAGTGATTAATATTTGAAAAATGTAAAACTGCAATTGATCTTTGAAAATTATTTTGATATGACGTCACTCACTGGTGGTGGTGACGTCATATTTATCTAGAAAATATCCATTTGAGGCTACATTGGAGCATTGGAGCTATTTGTACAAAAGTACGGTGGTCCACATGTAGTAGCCACTTTAATATTTCTACACAATATAAAGGTAGATATATTCCTGACCATTTACTAGAATATCATTGTGATTGTCACATTGGGATCAAGTGAAACACAAAACAATTTAAGTCTGTCAGATTTGTTTTATATATATAAACTGTAACATTTGGTACATTGAACATATCGAATTATTTTGACGTAATACAGTAACATTCTTTTGAAATTACCAATATTGTAAATAAATATGTTTAGAGATAAGATTTTCCCAATATGTTTACAAGTTGCAGGGAGACAAGTTTTACATCATTTACGATCTTTTGTCGTAAAAATATAAAGCACATTAGGGCCGATTTTGGCCCCCAAATTAGCTATAAATTTAAAGTAATTGTAACAGCGTCTATTATTGTTTTACTACAATTTCTCTGTGTGACACATAACCATATACATATAGTACTGTGAAAAACTTAAATAAACTTTAAAAAAAAATTGTTTCTATATGGATGTTAGTATAATTATGGGCAGTTTGTTCTCATTTTTTCCTTTCGCTAAGAAAGAGCGCGAACGAGAACACGTATGAAATAAGTGTCTCCTGTCCAAACTTGTTTTAGATTTAGCTGGTATTTTTTAATAGGTATTTTGAAGATGGATAAATATTTCAACGTTTGAAGTTTTTTGTGGATATTTTTGGCCCATATGGCGACGGACATAGGAGCCTAAAATACAAACTAAACAATATCATAATAAAGCTCCCCACCCTACCTAAAAATACCTGACATTCAATATCGGTTGTCGTATGTATTCTTCCTATCTTTTTATCTCATCGCGTGTTGGGACAATCCTAACATGAATCGCAAAACAGGTAGGCTAAATATAGACGGGCCGCAAAAAGAAAATCGATCGAGAGAAACAACTGCAGCAGACTTATATTACTAACGAGATCTGGAAGCTAAGATTCCGTGCATCCATTACTTGCTTTAATAATTTTAAATACCATTTATTGTTTTAATTCATTTACAGACTATATTTTACATTGATATGAATTCATTAACTTTGCCAAAAGTCAGAATATAAAATAATAACTTGACTTTTGCACAAACTACGAAAGTACTGCAATCAGAATCGAATAAATTAAATTCTGTTAAAATGCTATAGGCTTAGCATTATTATTCATGTTTTCCCTTTTAATTAATTATTTAAGGACGGATTTACAGTATCTTCTGCAACAGGGAAAAATGAAGATCTGGATCACCTAACAGAAATAAAATTGATTGTAGAAGTTGTCGGTGAAGCGTTCATCGGGGAAAGGGTTATTTTGTACAGTAATCAATTGCATTATATCTGAAATGAAATGACATGTCCAACATATTTTTATTTTAAAAAAGAGCAAAAATTTTCGAGACATAACTGATATGACCCGAGTAAACTTTACAGTACAACATCCTATATGTATATACTAACGATCCTAGCTGCTTTTCTTCAGAAGCTGAGTAAAGGAACCGTGCTTGTCAATTAGTCGCCACTGAATAACATTATCTGTGTTTTGAGTAAATGGCTGTTAATGTTACATCATTCTCTATCAGGTAATCGCCATTGGCTGTTAAATCAGCAGTTCGAGCCGCACATGTAACGCTATTATTTTGAGATTTTTAAATTTATAGAAATAAGTTCTTTTATTTTTCCTCAGTGATTTATGGTTGTTCCTCTTGTACTATATTTTTACGTCTGTCATTCTTTTTTTTTATTTTTGCTGCATAACTGAACCATTATCTATCCAAAGATATTTTTTTAAAAACAGCCTTGAATTGACCCTGAAAATAATTTGTTTGAAATACTTCTAGTTGATATGATTATATCGGTCTTACTGTAAGCATGTAAACATAGAACTAAACTCGGAAAATGATGACAGTACGTCTTATCAATGTTAGACTGAACTCGTGTTTCGTTGTTTAATGAAGAGGAAAATCAGCAAAATATCACATGTGAAAAATGTCAAACGCAGTTTACATATGCATCAATAAGGAGTCTATGCATACATCCACTATCAATATGGAGTATACACATAACAAGAGTGTACATACATCTAGGAGTGAGTGTACACACCTGACCACGCGGACACAAGCACTTTATAGGAATTTCACGGCACTTAAAGCCAAGGTATCAGGTTTAGCAGGGATTCACAACAAATATCTTCTACTGAACATTTCACAATGAGTTGTTAGAAAAAAATAGTGAAAAAGTAACATCAAAGGGGTGGGGAAGCAAGTATTTTGCCGCTTGAATCTTATATTGAAAGTTTTCAAAATCCAGATAAAGTATTTTAAAAAGAAGTCTCAGCGAGGAGAAAATTTCCACTAACGTTTATAGGCACTTCAATTGGTGCATACCTCGAGGAATATCCTTAGCAAACGCGGGGCACGATTTGGATCATTTGCCCACCCCCACTACCCCGTGAGCATCGGGTTTTGGAAATGAATTTTTAAGCAAGTTTTATGTGATAAAGAACTTAAAAATTTTCTTCCATCGTTTTCGAATGACTTTTTCTCTATAGATAGATTTTTTTCTTAATTACTCACGTGCGGGACGCCTTTGAACACTGAGTTTGATTGGGCCCGATCCTGTCGGTCCTGCCTACCAGGTTACTTTAATGAAACTGGGTGGCTTGTACTTTGGCCAGATATTCTTAATAGCTGCAATCAACATAGCTATAAACATATAATTAGGAGACAGTAACTCCGGCTGTAGCATTTGAACTTCAACCAAGTTTGCTAATTGCCGCAAAATGCTGAATTCCGAGAGGTTCGACCTTAAACAAGACCTCAGAAACCGAAGAACAAAAGTTTTGGAACCGTGCCCACGTTGACCTAGTACCCAGCCGGATCTATGATCACACAAAACGAGTCATTACAAAATGTAAATCATCTAAATTACCAAACATACAACAATCCACTGAAGCTTCAGTTTCATAAATAATGTGGTCGGAATTTAACAAAAAAATTTTTTATAATGAGCGAGTTTATGCGGAGAAACCTTCAGTTCGTTGATTAATAATACAAATGAATAAAATTTTCTATGCAAATCTGAGGATGAAACTGAGAAACATTTACAACAGAAAGGTAGACTTATCAGAAAGAGCAACAGCAGTTTTGACTGAGGTAAGATTAGAAGAAATACATTTTGTTGCAGTATTGTTCAAACGTGTTCATCACCTGGGCACAAATAGAAGTGTATATTTATTTACATACGAAATTCTTGCGACTGCTCAAGAAGAAAATAACGAGAAGTAAACAAAAGCAATGTAGTTTAAAATTTTCTTTTTAAGAAATATCCTAATCGCATGTTAGAAATCTTCGTTCTTTTAAAACTTTATGCATATATTATTATTATTAACTTCAAGACATTATTAATTTCTCTTATTAAAAGACAAAATAATATTTCAAAAGTACTGTAAATGAATGAGCTTTCTGCATAAAATTGAAAGCACGTAATTACTGTTAGTCTGTGAAATTTGTCATGAAAATTACTTGTATATATAGTGTGTGTATTCAGCAAGTATCGTGCAAGAAACGAGGCCACTTACTTGTCCAAAACCCATGGTACATTTGAGAAGTAAGGAAAATTCCATTTGCCCGTGACTGCATTTTAAATCCATTCATATGTCTCATACATCATTTTTGCAAACTTAAAACCTAAGGAGTAAATCGCCACATTGTCAATGCAGGAATAAAGATGACGAAACTTCACAGTACATACAAAGACCGAGATTCGCAGTATCATATCTCATGACCTTGTTAAATTTTAATAGTAGGTTTCATTTAGCTTCAGTTATTCTACAGTTGTTTATTCTGAAGGGAAATTACTTTACGTAAAAGTATGCATCTAAATTTGTTAATCGGATTTAAAAATGTCACCACCACCATCAGTACAATTGAAATTTACACTGTGAAAATGCGGCAGTTGATTGGCTGTTGCCTATTTTGCTCAAGCTATATAGCAAAGTATCACTTATATATGCACATACCTTGCGTGCATGAGTTATTGGATCTCGAATCATCAGCAATTTGATAATGTACTTTTATATAATGTAAATCAACAGTACAAAGTGTGTGTGTGTGTGTGTGTGTGTGTGTGTGTGTGTGTGTGTGTGAAAACAATCGCATTCGTTTGATAATATAGCTTCTAAATTGGACTAAAATGCAGTCGAATTAGTTAAATTCCTTTTGCAAATACATTCCTTTTGCAAATACAAAAATCTGTGATTATAACAGTATAACCTTTTTGGTGAAGCTGAGAGACCTTCCTCTTTACAAGTGTATATGGACTAGCCGTCCGATTTGACGATTTTTAAATCTTGCGATACAATGATGTGTCTTTTCTATAAATTTCAAGGTTGATGACTGGGTCCTAATCATTCTTTATCAGTCCGTAGCTTAATGACCTCTAAGTATTTTATTCTGATTAAACCTTTAGATCAAATTAACAGATGCTTTACTCATCTTCTTAAATAATGGTCATCCTTACACGCCGCTTAACACTGTTTAACGAATGTTTTGATGAATGGTTTCTATTTTTGTATTTCAATAGGTATGTAAATTTACTGTAGTATATTACTTGTTAAAAAAAAGAATGCATTTCAATTCAGCTCAACATGCACAATGCTATTTTATTTGGCTTTACCTGTTTATGAATCTTGAGATACGATGCACACCAACAATGAGTAAATATTGCCTACTTTTATCGTCTACTAAAACGTGGTGATAGTTATTTTTACGTTAATTACAATACCTCTGAACCGATTTCTATAAAATTGCACAGAGAATGCCTCTCAAAAAACAAAAACAATCTATACGTTGAAAATGTGTCAAAGTGATTTCTTTTTCCAGGATTTGAATATTTCTTACAAGTTGTGTGTTGCACAAATTAGAACACCTTTTAACTTCAAGAATTGCACTAAGAATGAAAACATTCCACACATTTTATATGGGTCACCGTGACCACCTTTTAAAGGTTTTCAAAAATTCATAAAGATGTATCCGATCCTTCTAAAAACTACATTTTTCTTTTGATTAGTAAGTTTAAGGGATTATTTGTCAGAAAAATCGTTTAATTCATCGAGTCCATTCTGTGCATATTCGGGGTTATCGGCAACAACACCATATCATGAGCAAATAATAGAAAATGTAGTGTATCAACAGGTAGCTGTCGATACTTTTCTATAAGGAGGAATCTAAGGCCTCTAAAAACAAGGGAATCAATTTAATTTTTCGATGGATTTTGTAATGCTTATGGATTTTTATTTTGTATCAAACTTTCATTGTGACAGCGCCGTTTTAAGGCATAAGTACGCGAGGCACGTGCCTAGGGCTTCGCGATGGCCCAAAAACAAACAAAAATCTGTGTCAGTTTGTGTTAGCGGTTTAGTACTATATTAATAAATTTAACAAATTGACACACATGCACATGGAAATGCAATGCAATACTCTGTATCTGAGACAGAGAGATTGAGGCGCAATTCTGGTTACTTTTAAGGTTAGAGTTTGTGCCTAGTGCCCCCAAAACTTCTTAAAACGGCTCTTACAAACACAAGAAAACATATGTCAAGTGCAAAAACAGCCTAAATCAGAAGTGTGTACAAGAAACAGTATTTCGTATCTAAGCGCATTGGACGGCCAGGTAAAATCTGGTTATTTTTCAGTTGTGAGTTCGAAGTATGCGAAATCATGTGTTAATTAAAGTCAAAGATTTGAGTGCGCGTCTTTTTCTCACTTATCTATACGCGCCAGCTAGCGACTTGAAGATAACTGCATATGTTTCGATAGGTGAAATTGCAAAATTATTCTATAGTGCTATGATATCTCTGGTTTTAAGTTAGCTGTCGGCGAATAAGTAAATAAAGACACTGACCTCCAAGATATTGTACACGTCTATTTGGTATTCTTTGCTCTATATTAAGATGTACTTAATTTCCAGTTTTAAATCAGATGATTGCGAGAAACGATCGATAATCAGACGCCAGGTCATGCAAGGGTCATTGCTATGATATTGCGGTAATATATAAACACATATTTTTATTATGGCATATGCTTGTTCTAATGTTAGGATCTTAATGTATATACTGCACAAATTGTAAATCAATTTGAAAATCGGACTACTTCAATGGATCTCGTTTTGTCAGATATCAGGAAGTATCTGAGAGAACCAAACCAATGTAAATGTAACAACTTGTATTGGGGGGGGGGCATTGGACCCAGGATTGTCGGTGAGAATAGGCACATGAACATGGAACTACATGTTAACCACAGACCGTTGAATTAAAAACAGGTGTTACAATATGCAATAAAAGTCAACACCAAACAACTGCGCAAGCCACTAGAAAACAACGTTAATATCTTTCATATTTTTTTAACTCTTAGTTACTAACATAGGTTGGATCTCTTCTTGACAGATATGGTAATCACGTGATCTGACTATTTCATAAAATCGTTGGACATTATCAGACAACAAACTGTTTGAACAGATTCGGCATTCATCTCGATTATAAGAAAATATATATTTTATTTGAGAACGTGGTATGCGACTATGTTTTGAAAAAGTGTAAGGTGGCGCTCACCAGTTATTATGTACTTTTGAGAGAGTGATGTATGTAAGGTGAAGTTGTTTGCATTTTAAACATGCACAGTGCAGAGAATGTTGGCATACCTATATACTACTTTCATGTAATGTGGTTGAAATTTCTTTGGATATTGTACTTTTGGAAATTTTAAATGATCTTGGGACACTGCTAACTAAAATGACTGCTCCCTTGTGCTCCAAAAATCAACCTAAATTTGTCTAAAGTACACTATTCTTGGCAGCTATTAAAATATGGAAAATTAATTTTGCCAAACTAGATAATACCAGCTTCTAAAAGTGCAATGACTGAATTACCAAATACATAAAATGTAAAAAAGTTATCGGTCCTTTTTTTTACAATTTACCTCTAAAGTTCGAGAAGTGAAAATGAGCAAGTAGAGCTAGCACGTTTTTGAAAGGTGCACATCTGGAGTAAGGCCAAGCTGTATATTCTCTAACCCATATTACACCCATCAATCATACATCAAAATAAAGGGAATTAAAGGTTCTTTGAACAACACCTAAGATATACAAAGTCTCTTTTAAATAACCAGTATAACTAGTGAGGTAACCCAGGGAAACTTTTTTCTTTAAAATGTTAACCCTATGCTAAATATGAAACTGTAGAGCGCCACCTTAAGTTATTGGTGCATTTTTAAACTAGTGTACTCGCCAGCAGTTCCGACATTTTCTCGAAATAAGACGTTGCTACCATCCCTCGTCAATACCATTTAAGGCGTCGTTAAATACGACCTGAAGATTGGGTACGGTTCAATTCATTTCTTCCATGTATTTTGCTTGATTCTTTTTAAAGAGATGACACATCAATACACAAGTGGTATTTCACCACAGTATGTAAAGATCAATGGCGTAAAGCAATAATGTTACAACAGAATATCCCTTGCTAGCAAGATTAGAATGTATAGATCTTTTAACTAACCGATTGACCTAGGTTTTCATCTGCCGAATAGAGGAGACGGATCGATCTCATAAAATAAATAACATCATGTAGAATGTACATTTTAAAGTACCTGTCTTTTTAGTCTCTGTTAATAACTGTTGGATTATTTTGGGTTGGGTCCAATGATATTTGCATCTAAAATTTTATGCAACTCTGAGTTCTCGCATGGACAACGAAACCACTATCGAAGGCAGTGTATTTTTAACATATTTTGAAACTGTTTTTCCAAGAGCATTTTTATTAGCAGAGAAAAGAGTGAAATATGTGCATATGCCTAGTTGATGACCGAGATGAATAGAATTATAGAATGGTAAAGTTATTAACGGCATATTCGATATTCCTTTCAGGTCATGGCCGTTCTGACAACTTAATCATAACACTAATTTCTAAAAACTTGACCTGACCTTCAATTTCGTTTTAGTTTCAAATTCACTAAGACACACAACTAAATGTAGAGCGTTAAGAGAATCCAAACCTAAACGTGTATGGAAGTATTTCTCAACTAATTGGAGCCCCAAGTCAAATTTGGGGATTTTTCAATATAGTGAGTTTGTATTACTATAGGTAGCTCTTTGTTAATATGCCCTACCCAAAGATTCTTGTGCGGGATTTATGTTTTAATTACATACGTAAATACTGACCTGAATAGAAAGGCAAAGGCTTAGAATGCACTGTTATTTGGCCCAGAATAAGGTCAATGTAGGCCCTACCCAGTAAAACGATTGACATTGACACGAATCTGCCGTTTCTGAACTATATATTCAGTAACATAGTTTTACGGCCCTAGGCACACTGTGCCTATTTAATGATAAGGCACTGCCGGATACTAACCCTGACGGCAGAATAGTTTAATCAGTGTTTATCGGAAAAGTGCTTAGAAAGAAGAAGTAAATTTAAATACCTCCACTTTGTTTTCACTCCTTGTTAAGATCAAACAGAGTCGTACTAAATTTTTTAGGAGCAGCAGGGCGAGTGGACCGACCCCCACCTCTGAAATTCTAATGCTGCATTTTTTTTCTTAAAAGAAGAACTTTTTATATAAAAAAAAACGTTAGTCGCCGGACCCACTCTTTGGACTTTCTAATGGTCTATTTTCTAAAACTAACCGTCTATCAACAAAAAAAAAATCAACAACAAAAAAAGCAACAAAAACAGAGAACCTCCCTCCCCAGGATATAATATTTCAAGGAAACGACGCTAGTTCCAACATTTTTAATTTCTGAACCATCTATTTTAAAAATCAAAACTTCCGTTTATAAAAGGTAGTATTCGGTATTGAGCATTCCTAGAAAGATACAATACAATTGCTTGCCCGTGTCGCTAGATTTGCTTGTATTTGACGGTTTGATATTTTGGTATATAATTATGTGATATTCAGCCAAAAATAAGAGACCAATACGGCATTGTGTTAATAAAAAGTATAAATTGATCGTCACAAATCTACGCTGGGTTTGGGAGCACGTGAGAAGTTTTTGAACTTAACTATGTTCGTATTTCCTCAATACCAAATCTGATTAATATTTCGCAGCGTATGTGTATCGACGCCGTTAAAGATAACCCAGTTATATATGATCACTTTGGTGATCTGAGCGTATCTCTGAGTGACATAATGGAATCTTTTGCAATATCAATAATATCATTGAGGACATGATAACATGGTTGGTCGTCTGCGGACATAATAACATGGCTGGTCGTCCGCAGACATAATAACATGGCTGGTCGTTCGCGGATATAATAACATGGCTAGTCATCATGGCTGGTTGTCCGCGGACATAATAACATGGCTGGTTGTCCGTAGACATAATAACATAGCTGGTCGTCCGCAGACATGATAACACGGCTGGTCGTCCGCGGACATAATAACATGGCTTGTCGTCCGCAGACACGATAACATGGTTTGTCGTCTGAGGACATAATAACATGGCTGGTCGTCGGCGGATGACTCTACTAAATAAAGTTTATCCAGTTTGAGTCATCTCATTATCATGTTGAACAGAAACTGAACAGAATTTGTTAATGCAGAATGATGCTTGACGTGTGCTTGTTCTTTTGTCGCTGAAAAGTCAATCACGTTCATGTTGTAGAAGTCTGTTATTTATAATCATGAGTCTATATTGTGTTCGATCCAAGATGGTTACTGATACCAGTGGATTAAAAACAACGACAAATGGTAGGCGAGCACTTACATGTACGTGCGTAAAATGCGGTATAAATGCGGTGTCTTCTAGAACTACCGGTGGTGATATTGCTATTAGAATTTCCATTGGCTACGCATCCTGGTTAAAATAAAAAAAAAATTCCGTGATATAATTATTATGGCCTTGGAGCTCAAACTGATATCAGACTTGATGAGGAAAATAGGCTAAAAGCTGACGAATTTCCAGTAATTGCGACTGATCAAGCGTGCCATGCTCTTGACTTCTCGTACAAAAATAAAGATCTGCAAAAACGACATAATGTGCTGATGTTAAGCAGATCAAAACGCTGAAGTCGATAACAAATAAATATATGAGGGAGTCACTGCCTAACTGGTTGATAAGAACAGCGATGAGCGGTAAACTAGCGGCGGTGGGTGGGGGCGGGCAATTAATTGTCTGATAATTGATAAAGGAATGACTTTATTATAGTCAAAGAAGATAATGTAAATGCACAGCGGTGATTAGTAAACTCGCTGATGCTGCAGGTGTCAGAGGTGAGATGCCAGCAATCTGTAATGGCGAAAATCTTAGATCGCTAGGCCACCCACCCCCAAAATAATTTCCGCAAACAGAACTATTAACACATGCATGTGAAATCTAAGCAATAACTAAAATATTCGGATGACTCAGTAATATAAAAACTTAAATAACAAACAAAACAACGACGAACACTAGTAAAACAAAATAAATATTTTAAAATAATGGCTGGTGTTTTCTGTCATGGTTTTAAAATTAAGCAATTTAATCAGATTTTGAAATGATTTTGTAATGCAATAATAATAATAATAATAATAATAATAATAATAATAATAATAATAATAATAATAATAATAATATCTACATTACTTAGTGTTATTAACTGTCAATCAAACTGCTGATATCTTCAATACTATATAAATTAGAAATCTATTCATTTAATTTGTTTTTATTTCTTTTTTCCATGATTGAGAGTCCGCTTAATCCCTGTACACCTGGTGTTTCCCTTTAAAATAGATGCATTTTAATACTGTACTTACCATTGTCGCTTACATTTTTCCAGATTACAAACGTTAGGACGACGGGTCACGGTGTGGTTAACATTTGAAAGGTATGAAAGAATAAACTATTTCCGAGTTAGATTATAATTGTGCCAAGTAATTAATTTCCAAAATTAAAGCGGAGGTACGATAAAATGCGGATAAATATCTGTCCTTAGGTAAAATTCTTTTGTTATTGGAATCGATCATAGAGAGTACAAGGGGAGTCACTTTTAATAAATTCTCCATTATGATCCTTACTTGTGTATAGGACCACGTGTCATTTACATGTCCAAAAGTAGTGTTATGATCACATAATATTATTTAATTTAATATTGAAATAAATACACACACTCTCTCTCTCTTTCTCTCTCTCTCTCTCTCTCTCTCTCTCTCTCTCTCTCTCTCTCTCTCTCTCTCTCTCTCTCTCTCTCTCTCTCTCTCTCTCTCTCTCTCTCTCTCTCTCTCTCTCTCTCTCCTATTTATTGAAAGCAAACAAGTATTTTATGTCTTAATTATTAAGACCTTTTTTTACACCAATAATATGGTGTGTCTGTGTGTGTGTGTGTGTGTGTGTGTGTGATTCGGTTTAAAGAATTGTACTGTCATGCATTATTCCCGGTATCTTAATTTTAATTATTTTGAACGCCAGTATATAAACCTACAAAAAAACATCACTTTTGTTGACCCTGTGCGGTGCTGTCCTTTAAGCACAAGTTGGAATTTGTTGAAATCCCAACCCTGCAACGGTATATAGGATTGAAGGACGCGAGAAGATGAAATAATACTTATACAGACTATCGGTCATGCCATTTGGTGTGGGGATTTGGCGCCTGTTCATAACCAGGAAATAATACATATACAGACTAATTGGTCATGCCATTTGGTGTGGGGACTTGGCGCCTATTCATAACAAGGAAATAATACATATACAGACTAATTGGTCATGCCATTTGGTGTGGGGACTTGGCGCCTATTCAAAACAGGGAAAAAATACATATACGGACTAATTGGTCATGCCATTTGGTGTGGGGACTTGGCGCCTATTCAAAACATGGAAATAATACATATACAGACTAATTGGTCATGCCATAGCCCATTTCATACCGGATTTAACCGAGTTGCTCCGTAATTATCCGAAAAACCTCCCGAGTCACTTTATACTCTAGCCAATCAAACGCTGGTGGGCATATGGCCTTAGTACACAATTAATTTCACTATATTGTCTCTACATTTGTTTCTCATTACTGAACTTTCCACTGTGTGACAATCAATATAAATCATATGTTATTCCAAAATACCTTCAAAGATGACTTTACGGTTTAGTTCTTGTCAAGGGTTGACCTGCATTTTGTTGAGAGGCTGAATTGTAAACAAAACACCAGGCAACGGAACACAGATTTCACTTCCGGATCATCACCATGACCTTATTACTCAATGTGCACTGTCGCCGAAATACACACAGACAACCACACCATAAGCTCACATTTTAAAGAATAAACAATTGCCTTTAAATCCTTACCAAGAATGCCAAAATCTAACTCTAGTATCACCACCAATTTCAGACAGGAAAAAGTGATCTAAAAATAGACTGGGACTACATTCGTGGGTACTGAACCGGATTTTATTAATTGTGTACTGATTCCATATGTACATAACAAAATGACATACATTGTTGTTTAGACGTATCAGATTAAAACAAATTAAGAAATGCCCGCTACCTGCCCGCTAAATGCCTGGGACTTCTGCAGCTTTACCGTCGAAAAAAATTCTAGGTTTGTTATACTGCGGATTAATACGAAAAATTCCTTGTATTGGTAAACGAAACTCGATTTATGAAATACGGTGTTATGGTAAAAAAAAAAAAGGAATTAAATTTTTAACATCGACACCGTTTCCATACTCGCATGTACATGTCCAGATGTAAACAGCTCATAGCTACTCTCTCGTATGGCTATAAAATCCGCCCTTGTTTCTAGAAAATAAGACAGGATGGTTCCAATATTAAATTTCGTCAATATCTGTGGCATCATCGCTGTTGAGTAAGCATTTTTCAACTCGATAAACGAAGCTGAAGTAATTGGAACAGTTGATGCTAATTCTGATGCGTCCGCCTTGTTTTGACCACTAGTCTAGTCCCCTGCTTAGTATGCTCCCAGCGATGCATTCCGCTAAGTGCATCGAAGGAAGCATACTAAGCAGGGGACCAGACTATTTGACCACCAGCTATCGATTGGATATTGCGGTCGGTTGACCACCCTCCACGTGATCAAAATTCCGAGAAAATTACGAAGTTCGCCGAAGTCTCCATGAAATGGTCTGTGGGGATTTGGCGCCTATTCATAACAAGGAAATAATACATATACAGACTAATTGGTCATGCCATTTGGTGTGGGGACTTGGCGCCTATTCAAAACATGGAAACAGTTGAGATTCCTACCCTCTTACCATATATTTCATTGACGGCCACGAGACAAAATTATGCATAGGTCCATTACAGACCCCGAAGAAGGGGTCTTGTTCTACAGCATTGACTTGGAAATTATTGAGATCCTCAGCCTAATCAAACATACGTTTCAAGGACATGAAGAGACAAAAGTAAACATATATTCAATTCAGACCGTGGGTTGTACCCCTGGGGTTAGAAACTTGACCTGGCTTATAACTTAGCGATTTCTAAAAAGTCCCCCCCCCTCCGTACATCCATGTGTATACCTAATATGCATGGGGAGGCAATTGCACATGTGCATCCAACATTAGCCCTGGATTTTTTCCTGGAGTAGGGGGCATGCACTTAGTCCATAATTTAAATATAACCAAGATACCCACAGGATATACAAAGAGAAATATACATTTATAGTGTTTCAACACTGGCCCCTTGATTGCCCCCCCAGTGGCACACTTTGGAAGCATGTAGATATGACATTGGCGTAATATTGACCTAATTCTCCGTGTGGCACATTAAAAAATATGCCTCATAATGCTTCAGATTACACAGAATTTAATGTTGACTCAAGCAATCATCAAGTGTAAATACAGAACTACCCAGAATTTGATGTTTACCGTTGCGATCATCCAGTGTGAATTTGAGATTACACAGAATTTGATGTTGACCCAAGCAAGTATTCAGTGTGAATACGGAATTACTCAGAATTCGATATTTATCCAAGTAATCTTCCAATATGAATATGGAATTACACATAATTTGATGTTGATTCAAGGGATCATCCAGTAGGAATTTGAGATTACATAATTTGATGTTGACTCAAGGGATCATCCAGTAGGAATTTGAGATTACATCATTTGATGTTGACTCAAGGGATCATCCAGGAGGAATTTGAAAACACAGAATTTGATGTTTACCCAAACTATTATCAAGTGTTAATACGGAATTACACAGAATTTAATGTTGACTCAAGCGATCGTCAAATGTGAATACGTGATTACAAAGATTTTGATGTTTATCCAAGCAGTTCTTCAGTGGAATTATGGTATTACAGAGAATCTGATGTTTACCCAAGTAGTCATCCAGTGTGAATACGGAATTACACAGAATTTGATGTTTACCCAAGCAGTCATCCAGTGTGAATACGGAATTACACAGAATTTTATGTTTACCCAAGCAGTCATCCAGTGTGAATACGGAATTACACAGAATTTGATGTTTACCCAAGCAGTCATCCAGTGTGAATACGGAATTACACAGAATTTGATGTTTACCCAAGTAGTCATCCAGTGTGAATACGGAATTACACAGAATTTAATGTTTACCCAAGCAGTCATCCAGTGTGAATACGGAATTACACAGAATTTGATGTTTACCCAAGCAGTCATCCAGTGTGAATACGGAATTACACAGAATTTTATGTTTACCCAAGCAGTCATCCAGTGTGAATACGGAATTA
The DNA here is from genome assembly GCA_016746295.1 of Potamilus streckersoni. Lineage (NCBI taxonomy): Eukaryota > Metazoa > Mollusca > Bivalvia > Unionida > Unionidae > Potamilus > Potamilus streckersoni. Next base: position 1,023,868 of record JAEAOA010001415.1, read on the forward strand.
CACAGAATTTGATGTTTACCCAAGCAGTCATCCAGTGTGAATACGGAATTACACAGAATTTAATGTCTACCCAAGCAATCATCCAGTGTGACACCGTACGGTATTTCACAGAATTTAATGTTTACCCAAGTAGTCATCCAGTGTGAATACGGAATTACACAGAATTTGATGTTTACCCAAGTAGTCATCCAGTGTGAATACGGAATTACACAGAATTTAATGTTTACCCAAGTAGTCATCCAGTGTGAATACGGAATTACACAGAATTTAATGTTTACCCAAGTAGTCATCCAGTGTGAATACGGAATTACACAGAATTTAATGTTTACCCAAGTAGTCATCCAGTGTGAATACGGAATTACACAGAATTTGATGTTTACCCAAGTAGTCATCCAGTGTGAATACGGAATTACACAGAATTTAATGTTTACCCAAGCAATCATCCAGTGCAAATACGATTCAAGTGCCACTACGCACACGAGTCACAACGAAAACATGGAATCTATTTGCGTAATTTTGTATACGATCTTCTAAAATGGGTCTCTCTGCAAAATGTACAAAAACATTTAACTGGGTGATATTTTGAACATTTATACATTGGGAACTGAGAGGGTGGTTGCCATCTTGTTTTTTGTGATCAATGGTGTATTTACTTTTAGTGTATAGGCTTTAACTCTAAAACTGATAAAGGTAGTGGTGTAAAAAGTTGATAAACTATAATATCCATTTAACCCAAGAGTGTGAAATATACTGCTTTCATGATTCACACTTCTAGGTCAAAAGTGAGCACTACCTTTCTTTGGAGCTGTAGCAAGCAAACTTTTAATCGAAGTAACAGATATACATTACGACTTCATGTTGTCACCTGACATTTGACCTATTTACAAGGCAGGCATATGCAACCTTGTCATCCAGCATTATCCAGCCTCTGAGCTTTATCCGCCCATGGCTTCATCCGGCCCGCGACATAGTTTTAGCCTGTTACATTTACATCATTCTAATCGCTTTCCGCATTGCGCCATAGAGGAAGTCCTACATGTCTGCTCACGTCCAGATAACAGATAACTTTTTAATATTTAAACCCGACCTTAAAGCTGTTGTTGCAGATATTGAAATAACATTTTACGAGTGAAATCATTCTTTGAAGGTGTATCTTGTACCTATCACGTGTATCAATATAATGGTCCCATCGTGTGTATCACTTTCATGATCCTATCACCTGTATCACTAGCATAGTCCTACCAAGTGTATTAATATTATGGTCCGATAAAATGTATCAATATCATCATCCTATCACGTGTATTAATATCATGATCCTATCACGTGTATTAATATCATGATCCTATCACGTGTATCAATATCACGATCCTATCAAGTGTATTAATATTATGATCCGATAAAATGTATCAATATCATCATCCTATCACGTGTATTAATATCATGTTCCTATCACGTGTATTAATATCATGATCCTATCACGTGTATTAATATCATGATCCTATCACGTGTATTAATATCATGATCCTATCACGTGTATTAATATCACGATCCTAACACGTGTATCAATATCACGATCCTATCAAGTGTATTAATATAATGGTCCTATAAAATATATCAATATCATGATCCTATCACGTGTATTAATATCATGATCATATCACGTGTATTAATATCATGGTCCTATCACGTGTATTAATATCATGATCCTAACACGTGTATCAATATCACGATCCTATCAAGTGTATTAATATCATGGTTCTATAAAATGTATCAATATCATGATCCTATCACGTGTATTAATATCATGGTCCTATAAATTGTTTAAATATCATGATCCTATCACGTGTATTAATATCATGGTTATATCACGTGTATCAACATTATGTTCGTGTCATGTGTATCAATATCATAGCTCTACGAGCAAAATGAACAGTCACACGCAAATCTTTGACTTTGGTTCAAGAACTATAACTCTAAACAAATGGAACCGCTCCGGTGGCCTAGTGTTTAGAGCGTCCGCCTCGGATGCGGGAGATCGAGGGTTCGAACCCCGGCCGAGTCATACCAAAGACATGAATAAAATGGTACTAACAGCTGTGTCACTTGTCGTTCAGCATTAAGAGGTTAGTGTTAGGACTGGTTAGCCTGGTGTCATGATAATGTGGCTGGGTGGGACATCATGCCACATGTCTGCGGCATGATGCCCCAGTGTTAAACACCACTATAAACTGTCACACTGCAGACATCGTAGCGATGGTACTGAAAAATTGTTAAAGCTACGTTAAAAATCTTAATCACACACACACACACACACACACACACACACTAAACATTAGTAACATGGTTAATGTTTGTATTGTAATATTAAAATTAAGGCCCTTCTCCCAAAATGTGTCTTAATGAAATCAATGAATTTTTCTTACATAAAGAATGTTATTCAAGGCAAGTACTTAATATAAATTATAAGATGTAGAGAATTGGATGGCGACAATGAAATCTAGAAATTGTATGAAATTAGTGAAGATCTAAAATATGCATTGTTTAATAAGGAAGAGACAGGTGCAATCTGCAATACACGGCTTTTTATTTTCATGCCATAAATAATTATTTATTTCCTGAAAATTTACATAATTCAAAAATGAATGTTTGTTTTTTTTTAAAAAAATAAGTATAAATGTACAGCATATTAGAGGTCTTTTATTCATTAAATGACAGCATAAAAAAGTAAATGGTTGGTATAAGAAATTATTCAGATTTTACAAATCATAACTGCGCTGACAATTTAATTATTCCATGAATTTCTACATTCTTACTGGAATATTATTTTCATCTTAGTTTCAAGTACACAAAGACACTATAACAGATGTTAAGTGCAAAAACAGCCTAAATCAAAAACATGTACTAAAGTATTCTGCAGCTGAGGTCATGCATTGAATTGTATGATAAAATCTGGGTATTGTTTTTTGTGATTTTCAAGCATGCCAACCTTCCTTTCAAGATAATTCAGTATGTATACGCTATAATCAAATATTCTAGTTCTTTTTTTCTTTTTATCTACACATGCAAGCAGACGACTTAATATAACTGCACGGGTGATTATCAGAAAATATTCTTACACACATCGAATTATTTAAAACGCATTAGTATTGTTACCACTCCTTGTCAGTATCATACATATTATCATTAAACACGATTGGAAAATAGGTTCCGGTTCGATTCATTTCCATCATGCTGTAGTTTTGCCCAGTTCTTTTATGGGAGATGAAACGGCAATACAGAACTCTTTTTTCATCATAACAGGTAAAATAAATAGAACCTCGCAAAGGAATATCCCATGCTAGCATGATCAGAATGTATAGGTCTTTTGACTAATTCATTGACCTAGGCTTTTATCGACCGAATAGTAGAGAGGGATCGATCATATAAAATAAATAACATCGTGTAGAATATACATTTTAAAGTACTGTTCTATTCAGTCTCTGTCAATAGCGCTATTGGATTATTTTGGGTTGGCTCTAAGAATACTTATAATTACAGCGAAATTTTTATGCAACTCGCTGTTCTCGCTCAAACGAGCAAATACGATAGAGGCAGTGCATTTTCCAGTACATATTTTAACAACTTTTATTCAAGAGAATTTATATTATCAAAGAAAGAAAAGGGTGAAATGTCTGCATAAGCTGAGTTGATGACGTCGATCCATATACTTTTCATGTACGGAATAATAGTAAAGGACACTGTCAGACATTAAGGTTAAGTTTAATACATATTTCATTTATATACAGGCAGAACAGTACTAATAAATGAGAACTACAACTGTTTTTACCAATGCCATCGTATGAAAAGGGATTTTACCTTTACATTTATAACTCATATTACTATTAACAAAAACATAGACCCAGACAAATAGAAGTGTAGAAGTGTAGATTGGCAAAGTTATTAATAGCCTTTTAGGTGACAGTAAGGTCTTCCAAATGAGCACGGGCCGTTCCCTTCCAATCTGCGATTCAAGCAAATACAAACATGTAGGTATCTTGCATTATTCTTCATGCTGTTGATAGAGGAGGAGTTCAGTTGAAATTGTTCCTAATTTATTTTGATTCCACTTGCATACTTAGTGATCAATGAACGCAATATGAAAATATTTTCCAATATGTTAAACTTGTTTTTTTTTTTTTTTTAAATCAGACTGTTCTTTAGATATTAAATATGGTAACAATCTGCCCTTTCAAAACACTTGTGAATAACTTGTGTTAGTAACTCCTTAAGGTTATTTCTCAATAATTATATGTAATTATGATGATTATGATTTTTAACGTAGCTTTAACAATTTTTCAGTCATATCGCTACGATGTCTGCAGTGTGGCAGTTTCTAGTGATGTCTAGCACTGGGGTATCATACAGCAGACATGTAGCATGATTTTCCACCCAGTCACATTATCCTGACACCAGGTCGACCAGTCCTAACACAATTCTCTTAATGCTGGGCGCCAAGCGAGGAAGCTGTTAGTGCCATTTTTGTAAGTCTTTGGTATGACTCGAGGGGGGTTCGAACCCACGACCTCCCGCATCCGAAGCGGACGCTCTAACCACTAGGCCACTAGATAAATTGATTACATTTCCCGCATTTCCTTTCTTGTACATAATATATATTATAAAATGTTGAGAATTGGATGGTGACAATGAAATTTCAATGTTTAGTGAAAATTATATACGTTATTACAGATCTACAATATGCATTATTTAAAAGTGAAGATCCATTTAGTCATTATTGATTATCAGTTTTAGAAAAAAAAAACATTATTCAGGAATGAATCTGTTTAGTTAATACCTTGTATAAATGTACAGCATATTAGCGGTGATCTTGTCTGTCACTCATTAAATCAGTCAATCATGTGAATGTTTTGTATCTGGAATTACTCTCTCATAACTTGACAGTGCTGACAACTTAATCATTCCATGAATTTCCACAAACCTAACCTTACATTTATTTTCATCTTAGTTTCGAGTTCACAAACATGAGACAATAAATGATGCGTTAAAACAGTCCAAATTGGAAAGTGTTTTGAAGTATTCGCAACTATAACAACGTTCCTGAATCTCCAGTTTAAATTTGGAGAAATTTTCTATAGTGAGTTTGTAGTATTCAAGGTAGCTCATTGTTAATCTGCCCTACCCAACGATTGTTGTGCGGGTCACATATACACCCGCAAACACTAACCTGAGTAGAAAGGCAAATGCTTTACAATACACGGTCATTTTGTTTTTGTCTGCAAGCACTGACCTGATAAAAAGGCAATGGCTCTGATCAGTGATTATCAGAAATGTATTTAGCAAGACAAAGAAGAAAATGTAAACACTGTCATTTGGTTTTAACTTTGTCAATATCATACAAGGTGTTATTAATGTTTTGTGGGGAAAATCAGTTTTGGTTCGTCTCATTCCGCACATGCCATATTTTTAAGTATAGCTATTTATGGAGATGATAAAGCAATACAGTATTTGTATATACCTATCATTCGGGTAAGATAATACCGGAGGTAATCATGCCTTGCAACGCTACATACTCCAGTGTTATGACACGATATATTTTGTAAGAAACCGCCCGCTATCAAGGTGACATTGTGTATTTCTTCTCACATCTTCATTTATATATTTGCATCGGTGTGTGTGCAAGTGTGTGTGTGTGAGTGTGTGTGTGTGTTGGTGTTTGTGTATGTTAGATGCGAATCGATCTTTGAAAAGAAATAAAACTTGACACGTTTAATTTACTGTGATGCGGCTGTTGTCATAATATTGTGACATTGTGCAGATCTTCTCACATGTTCATTTATATATTTGTCTCGGTGTGTGTGTGTGTGTGTGTGTGTGTGTGTGTGTGTTAGATGCGAATAGATCTTTGAAAAGAAATAAAACTTAAGACGTTTTATTTACTGTGATGCGGCTGTTGTCACAACTTATAATAGTAGCATGCATTTTGAACAGCATGTCTAATTCATTATATGTTAATAACATTTTAATGATTATGTTCGGTTGGGATATAGCAGACTTACAGAAGAAGGACACTGTCCTGCTCGCTGTTCTTGCACGGAGGATGAAACCGCTATTATGGGGGTTTAATTTCCGAGATAAATGGAAACAAGCAGACAAACATGTTAATACATTGATTTATTCTGGCGTATGTTCAATGCAGCGATTTGGTGTCCTTATAAACGTCTCCGCTAATGTAAAATAATTGTTATAGTCATAATTCAATGCTGGCTTTCTGTTTCATTTCAGAAGAAAAATGAGATTTTTCTACACTAAAAAAAGCAAGAAGTTTTGCTCAATGAATTTTAAAAGTATGAATTCAAAGAAATAGTTTAATGAAGTTTCTTTGTCTCCATTATGAGATTTACAGAAATGGTTTAACGAAGTTTCCTTGTCTCCATTATGATATTAAAAAATAGTGTAATGAAGTTTTCTTTGTCTCCATTATGCCATTCAAAGGAACAGTATAATAAAGTTTCCTTGTCTCCATTATGCCATTCTGGATTCGACGAAATATGGTTTGCAAATAAATCATACCCTTAAGGCTACTACATACATTCTAAGTCTAGCAAATAAAGCACAATTCTTATCAAAGAAATACAAATTGTGAGGTAGGTTATACTTTAAGGTGATAATTATTTTATAGTGTCGAACTCCTAATTTGTCTTATGTTATTAGTTAAAACTTTGCAAGATGATACTGTTGTGGAAATAATTATCACTACTTACAATCTACACAAATGTCAGATAAAATCAATATTATTTATTTAGTCATAATGACCATTTATTGTGTCAGTTACTCCAGTTTAGACCAGTATTCCCAGTGTCTTTAAACAAGGGTCCCCAAACAACTTCTTGAAACAAGATGTTATGCTCCACTGTGACCTGTAGTGGTTTCGTTATCGTTATCAAAGAGATGCTCAGCATGCCTGCATAATCTGGTTGCTTCGGGTCCTTTCAAGTCAACGTTAGTGACAGGTCAAAGTCGCCGTATTCCTTTCCATCATCGCTCTATTTCTCCATCCTCTTTCGGGTCATCAAACTTAACTCAGTTGTCTTCTCTCTTTCCCCTCCATGTAGTGCATATGCAGAGCAATTTTTTTCCGCTTTTTGATAAATAACAACGCACTCTCAATATTTGAGAGGCTTTTTCTTTCTGGGATTGAATTATGATCTCCACTCTTGTTGCCAGATATCATTTTATGGTACTTCAATAGAAATAAAAGCTAATGTGGGTTAGTTCGCGGCCTGACAGCTGAAACTCACAATCATTTCACCGTAACATTAATGTCTCTCCCTAGCTGCTGACTGCAGTCACTAGGCTCATATCATACACTCTCAGTATATTGTAATAACTAGCCCATACCATACGCCATAAGCATATTGTAATAACTAGCCCATAACATACGCAATCAGCTTATTGTAACAACTAGGACCATACCGTACACCACAAACATAGTGTAATAACTAGGACCATACCGTACACCATAAACATATTGTAATAACTAAGATCATACCATGCACCATCAACATCCTGTAATAACTTAATCCATGCCATACGCCATTAACATCTTTAATTAACTAGACCCATATTATGCACCATAAACATATTGTAATAACTAGACCCATACCATATACTATCAGGATATTGTACTGATAACTAGGCCCATAACAGACACAATGAGCATGTTATAATAACTGGGCCAATACGATACACCGACTGCATAATGTAATTAATACGTTTGTACTAAATGACACCATTAAATATTTATAGGTTACTGCATTTGTATTGGAAAATATGAACGAGTTTTTCGGATGGATATACTACTCGAACTTGGGAGTACAGTATATCCTTCCGACAAAACGAGTTCATTTTTTCACATACAAATACAGTAACGTTTTTATTATATGCTCATTTCTTTTTCTTCCCAATGTTTAAATATATAAAACAAAAATACACTGCAACAAACAAAGTAACTAAAGGTATGCCGTATTCCAAACTAAATACATTAGCGTGTATGGATCATTACACAACATTATTAAAGAGAGCATAACTCCGCCCAGACAAATATGAAGTTGGTCGCACTCTAGACGTAAGTTTCGAAATAAAATGGCGCTTGTTCTACTTAAAATTGAAATGCTGTCCAGGCTGTTTACCTACGTTCTTGCACCGTTAGGACTGGTCTTAGCCATGGGAGCTGAGGTTTTGATGAGCAGAGGTGCTCATCGACAAAAACGTGCCATCGAGACCTTGTCTCCAGAAATATCAGAAGGAAACCCAAAATATAACAGTATATCATATAATAATCATGTCATCATATATTCAAGTCAAGAAACACTGTCACAGCAGCCGAAAAATTGCCGTGGCAGCCACGCTCAAAGGACCAACCTACATCCAGATGAAAGCGTCGGCACTCTCAGGACCGTACAGACTTATGCAGATATCCTCAAGCGACCTCCCTAGCCAAACATAAGGCTATACGGAAAGGCATCATCCTGAACTTGTCTGTTTCTGAGCTGTCCCAGTAAAGATCCTTTAAAGGATCATTGTTAGCAGAGATGGCTGGAACCTTAGCGATCGGCATCGGAAAAAGACCCTAACTGTCTGGATCCGCTCGCAGTAAGGGAATAGCCAACGAAAGCATGAGAAAAAGGGTTTTAACTAAATTCGATCTCAAACATCTCTTAATCCACAGTGTTGACATGTTTTGGGGTGTCTTTTCCAACGATCGGCTTCCTGAACACGTCACCTCCGACGAGACCTGCATCATTAACCTACAAAATTATTACAGGTGGCGCTCACCAGTTATTATGTACTTTTGAGAGAGTAATGTATGTAAGGTGAAGTTGTTGGCATTTTAAACATGCATAGTGGAGAGAATGTTGGCATACCTATGTACTACTTTCATGTAATGTGGCTGAAATTTCTTTGGGTATTGTATTTTTGGAAATTTTAAATGATCTTAGGACACTGCTAACTAAAATGACTGTTCCCTTGTGCTCCAAAAATCAACCTGAATTTGTCTAAAGTACACTAGTCTTGGTAGCTATTAAAATATGGAAAATGAATTTTGCCAAACTGGACAATACCAGCTTCTAAAAGTGCAATGAATAAATTACTAAATATATAAAATGTAAAAAAAAAAGTTATCGGCTCTATTTTTTACAATTTACCTCTGAAGTTCGAGAAGTGAAAATGAGCAAGTAGAGCTAACACTTTTTTGAAAGGTGCACACCTGGAGTAAGGCCAAGCTGTATACTCCCTAACCCATATTACACCCATCAATAATACTTCAGAATAAAGGGAATTAAAGGTTCTTTAAACAATACCTAAGATATACAAAGTCTCTTTTAAATAGCTAATATAACTAGTGAGGAAACCCAGGGAAACTCTTTTTCTTTAAAATTCTAACCCTATGTTAAATACGAAAATGTAGAGCGCCACCACAATGGACATGGTACTTACTGGGTCGCCGTCGTCAATAATCCTCATTTCAACAATGTCGAGCATATTGATTGGTTTGCTTTAGTTCCCCCAATGAGGTTGTGCGCTATCTACAGCAGCCTTCTAAAGGAGCTGTGTACAATTAGTTACAACTTCAAGACCTCATCAAGCACATCCAACGCAGGTATAAAAGATAATCTCCTGTCTAAACAATGTTATCCCTCAAACAACAGCATGAATAGCAACATGAACTCGTGATATCTCAAGTGCAAGGCCAAAACAGAGAGTGCAGACCCTGTCCAGGTGGTCGCCAAAACTCATTTCTTCATGATTAAATAGAGTTGTGTCGTATGTGGTTCTTAAAAGTCAAATTTTATCAAACATTTCTAAAATGTGTAGTTGATATGTATAAAATATTATTGTTACAGATACTGTAAAGCTTCCCAGACCTCAGGGTGGATGAAAGTTGTCAGAAAATATGTACATCGTACCGTGGAATGCTTTAGAACAACAACTAATGAACACGATCAGCCACTGCTCGGCCAAGAGCCCTTCAACGGCATCGATGCCATCACGATGCAACAAGATATATATTACCGAAAGCAAACAGACGATAAAGTATGATGCGATCGAGTCATGCTGAAACACTTAAAACAACTTAAGCCTAAACATTTCAGAGAGCGTGTAGATTGGTACTCATAAGTTGAACGTCGGCATTCCAACCATTACAATTTTGGCATACGAGATGCATAAACCGGCACGCAAGCATTTTTACCGACGCAGGGTCATCGCTGTCGCCGCGAACGATCTATGGTTGGCAGATCTCGTCGACGTTAGAGATTTCAGTGCGTACAACGAACATATCGACTATTTCATGACGGTCATCGATGTCTTCATTAAATATGTCTGGTTCGTGCCACACCTCAACAAAAAGAGGAAAGTCCATCGTAGAGGCATTTAATAGAATTGTAGTGAAACGTAAACCTCATAAACTCTGGGTACACCATGAAAGTGAATTTTATAATAAAACAGTCTCATTTTGGCTTCAAACAAAAAATATTGACCTGTACAGCACAGTGTCTGCTCAATTCCTCTATCGTCAATCGGTTTAACCGAACTCTCAAAAATCGCATGTGCAAGAGATTTACCAGCAATAACACCAAGCGATAATTAGATTTCTGACAATACCTCATTCACCAGTAAAAACCACATGTAAAATGGAAGCATTAACATGGCACCTGCAGATGCTTCTTCAGCTGACCAAAACAACATGTCACAGAGGCCTTATTTTTTAGATCCAAATTCAACGTAGGGGACCACATTAGAATCAGCAAACTTAAACAACGTTCGAAAAAGGATGCATTTCCCTACCCCCTCCGCCCAGCATTGGACAGAACCAATCTTCTTCCTTGATAACGAAAGTTACAACAAAATAAAAACAGACAGGAAGTCTTCTGAGTCGAGAAAGTCATCTCCATCAACTCCATCAAAGGTAAAATATAGCTCGTCAAATGGTATGGCTATCCTGAACGCCTGCGAAATAATCTTATCTTACGTCTGTCTTAAGTTCTTTCCATATACCGACTTAAATTTAGATGCATGATTGCGAAGACCCATCTTCTCAAACATGCGATTAAACACATGCACAAATTTTACGAATTTCGCACGACCTAGTATATGAACTCGAGTCACCTTCTTCAGCCAATAATAGAAATCATCTAGATGAGACTTACAAAATAAAAACGCTTCAGCTTATTCCTGATGTTAGTATTGCTGTTTAAACCTCTGTACTTGACGCTGATGACTGTGACTACGCTTCACCCACTCATCGTTCTCCTCTTCTTCTCACAATAAATCATCTCAGGCACATAAGTCAGATCACCTTATCCGCATACGCTATCAACTCCTTTGCACGCTTCAACCATAACCGAGATTCCTTGTCACTTCATTCAGGCATAGGACAACTGCATTATCACTTTATCCCAATCGATCCACAATCCAGGGAACACACGAAGAGATATGTTCTATATACTACAAATACATCTCTTACACATGTAGCTTGGTTATTAATAAGAGACAGATGGTGAGCAAAACCTCAGTACTAGATAGAAATGGAAAAATCTCTGGTCACTCATTTATTACGCAATGATAAAAGTGAGCCATATCCCAGTAGTAGATTTAATCTCTATGTCGCTCTTTTATGATGCAGTGATAAAAGTTAACCAGAACTTACATTTATATCTACTGCTTTTGTTTGAGATCTTTAACGACAAGAAACTTAGAAACTCAATTTGCCTTCTTAATGCAGGCTGCAGTTTCTACCTTAATCGAGTTTCAATGGATAGTCCCACATATTCACTCATCCTTCAATTTTCCTGCAACCTTTTTGTCGGTATTGCAAGCACCAAATGGTCTTCTGGACAATAACTTGTATCAAATTTATTTATCAAACATGGTTCGATTGCACATCATCGGTTGTCATACGCAATAACAATAAATCTGTATCCGAATATAGCAAATTTACATTGTCACCGTACTGCGGCTTAATCAAGTTTTAGCAGAACTCATATATGAGTTTTTCAGACAAGTTCGTCAATGACAGACCAAATTAGATCGATATTGTCAACGTTATCTCAGCCTTTTTATTGTGAACAGCTACGAGTCCGCCTTCACTTAGATTGTGTGACTAAAATGTTGCGTCAGCAACGAGCCTTCGAAGTATTTCATGTTTACTAACAAGGACAAGGCCGATGTATATTCGTTTCCGCAGACTTTTCTGTCGTCATGCAATATTCGGCTTTGTTTATCAGCTTGAAAAGTATTTTCCAAGCTCGTGTGTGGCCTTTGTGTGCAAATTCATATTCATTTTTATTGTTATACTCCAGGTACATTATCTGACTTTTCGGGATGGCTGGGCCATAGCCATCTTCGCTTAGGTTTATTGCACTTGCCATGCAAATCCCAAAACTGACGCCACAAAGAAATGTTAATCAGTATCAGTGAGCAATTCGAACTTGGTTTTGTGCAACATTGCATCATATGTATCACTGATGCTTAAAATTTATTTGCATAAAGGCTGTATCGAGCAACGCCTCATTAACGTCGTCCAGTAAAACAAAACTCATCAGTTCGCTGGTAAAGAACATGATAGTCACCCATATTTTTGTAAGTAAATGTGGCCCCGACATTTAATGCAAGCATTTGGACTATGACGCATAGATTTTCACTCATCAGCCTAAAATAAAATGGTTCTGATGGTGGCGTCTAAGTTTTATTACATTATCGAAGGAATCCATATTCTCGTATGGATATACGCCTTTACAAAACAATAAGGCAAACCTTTGTTCATTACAGTTTGGTATGAACGGATAACTGTCATCGTATTTTAATTATTCATTAAATGCACCGCCATATTTTCGAGTATTATTAAAATTATCATTACGATTCACTGCGAGGTTGCTCACGAGTTTCTTTAAGAAGTTTAAACACTACTGCAAATCGATAAATTGCAGCTGGTCCAATCTAAATTTTGTATATTTTCCAAAGCGTTGGGATGACACTTATTGGCGAATGGGACGCTGTATTGCTGAAACCCAACAAGTCTCCAGTGGAACATTCAAATATTAAAAATCCGCGTAGCCAATATACAGGACAATCAATTTCTGCTGAACCGCGGAGTATTTTTCAATATTTTACAAGGTTCTGGCATGATAGTGTACTGTCGTTTTTCACTAATTCAACCGAATTAAAAGCCATCCTTCTCATGCAGCTGTTTCGTCGTAAATAAATGCAGACCACGTCTGCATGGAACTTATTTCTCATAGTTCTTACCACCCTGAAAGATTCTTTATCCATACGCAATGAGATAGATCACGACTCTCAACCGTTCATACCCCTCATCGACAGTAGATTAACCTGGGTTCACAAATGCGAAATTTTCCTGTGTACATGTAATATTAGTGCAAGCCCATTAAATATTTTATCTCTAGCGTATACATTAACAGTAATATCAGGGCTTAGTTCTTCAAACTTTTTAAGTATGGCCATAGTAATGTGCACCGGAAATATAATATTACCAAATAATACTTTAACGAAGTGATATTGCTGTTTTGATTATCACTAGTGTGTTTAGTTGCTCATATTTTTCACATTTATATCTGACCGCAGCGGAACATACTTTAGGTTTGGCATATAATTATAACCAGGGAATTGTATATTTGGGGTAGTATGTAACTGAATTTCATACGTCTGTCAACAGTCCATCCAGTTTGAGAATCTTTTCAAAGCCTGTGTCAAGTGCATCACTGAGGGAATCGTCTTTTGAGTTGCAAAGCATCGTTGAGATTCGAAGATGTTCGAACTTTTAATCCATCTTGATTGGCTTACTTTTAAGCGATATAATCGGATGTAAACGAAAAATAATGTCCACCTTCTACTTAAGAGCGCTGTAGCGTCTATTCGATTTCATGACACATTATTATTAAATATTTTTAGCGTCTTTGCTTGGCGCGTAGGCTGGTTCAATATGCGCATGATAATCATCACAATGTAACTTACATTCCAGAACTTGTGCTCTTTAAAAGAACACACTCAATTGCCTCAGCGACGATAGTAGCTGCGATGCGATGGCTGTTTTGTTCATCCTCGACAACGTATGCAATGTCAGCACGATTGGCTTGTGGAAGAATTGTCATATTTTACGTATATAACGGATGGATAGATGGATAGACATCATGACATCAGGCTTCTTTATGGCGGGCATATAAAAAATCCACTTGTGACTGACAAATGAAATTTCGTATGCATGGTGGTCTGCAAAAGTAGATGACCTGTTAGTAGTAAAAGAAGACTAGTTTTGGCTTAAAGACCTTTCCGACCCTCCAATTAAATATAAGTTACCAAGACGGAGACCCCCCTCAACCCCATCTCAAAACGACTTTTCCTAAATCCATTTGATTACGTTATTAAGTCATAAACAAGATTTTATGTCTAGATCTCCAAAAGTTTCTACAATAATGTGGCTATCAAATCCTCGGAAGTTGCGAAGAACAACCATAATAAAATCTGCAGCGTGAAACCTTAGATTATATTGATCATAAGCCGCTCCAAAGTACTGTCCTGTGAGATAGCAACGGTCACGTACATTTTTAAGACGTTTTCACAAATATGACAAAATTCCGCTTGCTCGTGATCAGATTCTAGTTGAGTTGTCAGTTTTATCATTAGAGTAACTCTTTTCAAGCTATTAAATATAACATCAACTTCTCTAATTAACTGCTCCAGGAGCAAAGTAGCCGGATTTTTACCGCGATATAATTGGATTGGTTTGGATAATCTCGGATCAGCACTGCAAGCCATCTTGTACGCTACCCCAAATGGAACATGATCTTGAGTTTTTCTTGTACTCGATTGGTCATTTTCTGCGCCAAACAAAGGTTGAAGTAAACATTCGATATCAGAGTATATAACGAAAGGAAGTTTTAGTTTATGATGGTGATCGATACACTGCAATAAATTATTTTCTCTCGACGACATTGCTTTTGCTGTACTTCACCGCAGTACTGCAAATGCTTTTGTAATGTTTCGTTGTCTGTGCAAGCAGCGAAAACAGAAGAACATTTTCTTTTTCCGTTTATTATGTTGTCTCCCAACGAGTCTATTAAAGTTTTTAATCCAAACATAATGATTTTTTTTATAAAACATAACGTTTATCGTCGATTGTAATGCTTTTTGTGTTATATATATATCTCGGATAGACGTCTTCTTATATATATCTAGTCCGAAAATGTTTATCGAAGCATTATTTTGCTCTTCAAACTTTGGTTTTTCATTTTATGCCATTGGAAAGTTAACACCAGCAAAATTTAATCTTGACACGTGACTAATATACTTGTCAACACAATCGGGGTTTTTCCGCTGGAAGCAGCGTAGAACGAACAGCTCATTGAAAACAATTGTCATCGAGGTTTTTGACTTTTATACAGCACTTTTATTATTTTTTGTGGAAGGTCAGTATACGAACTACCGCGTAATACGTTATATTTTTTTGTGCGGTGAAATAAAATTTCCTTGATCATTTCAAACCTCTAACCCAAACCCGATTCGGTAAATTCTTCTATATTTTTACAAATTTCCTGGTGTATTTCATAAGCTAGTAACAAAAGATCAGTCCCAAGCAAAAACACGCCTTGATTTTGCATAAATGTAAGGGTCTGCAATTTTCTTGTTCGTTCATTTTTCCATCACAAGTAGCTTTGAAAATATAACGTTATATTGCACTAATATTCTTCAACCCTTATGTTTTACAAGTTCGCGTCTTACAGTCGGTTCTAGCAAATGATAGATTTTCTAAAGTAAGATATACTAGTACGATTTGTTTATCGAACCGATAACTGTTGTCAAATCCTGTTACGGCTGTCGCTATTTTTTCTGGTCCTAACTTGAGGCACTTGGCTATATCACGTAATTTTACCATTGTTATATAATAGTGTAATATCATATTGCGAATTCACGTCAGTAGAAGAATCAGAGATATAAAATCCTTATAGTATAACGAGAAGCGCAAACGAACAAGAACATTATCACCTTCATCCCAAGTACATCTTGTACGCTGGTAACAGAATAGGGTTGATGATACTTATCCAATACGGACAACCGATGGGTAATACTGAGAAACGGAGATGTTGAAAAAAGATTTTACTTCACTTTGTTCCATGTCGGCAATCCAGAAGGACAATGTGTATATCATGTTTACGGCGCGGTCACCGATGACAAAATCGAAAACTTATCTTTACAAGATGAGTTTCATCCGCATCCGTTATTTGATTTATATGAGACAAATGATCGCTGTATTATTCGAAGAGGAAAAACTAAAAATGTTGTTGGTTTTATGAACAAGACTGGATATCTTACACTAACCGATCATGTTAAATATTTTAGCCATTGTTTTGTTTACGAGACGTTTAACAGAACTATACCTGATGGTTTGGTCATTAATCACATCAATAACGTAAAATATAACAATCGACTGGAAAATTTGGAACTAGTTGCCCAGCAGGAAGCTGAGAAAAGAACGAGGTGGCAGTGTCAATTTAGATGTCCAGTAAAACCTGTTGTTTCGTTGAATCTCAAAACAGACAAGGAAATCCAATTTAAATCGATTTTGGCCACGGAAAAAAAACACTGTAAGAAAAATACCAGGACAGTAATATTTGTTGCAGATGGGGTAACAATATCGGGTTGTTCTTTTTTCAAGCGAATACAATGCTTGGATCATCTGGAAACTGTTTGCTTGCTGATTTTTTGGTTAATCAATTGTGGGCAAATGCTATCAAATTTCAACGTCATTAATTTCATTTCTTTTCTGCCGCTGTTGGAATCACTTTGTGTAACAGAACACCCACTGTAACCTGACATTGTCTCACTGTTCCGGCTAGTTCCTTATTATCGTTTTGATGACTTCGTTAGTCATCTTATAACATCAAATTGGATAAAAGTTATATTGTAATATGAACATGATGAGAAGACTGGCTGATATATACGCTGAAGATACAAACACTAGCGACAAAAATGCCAACAACAATGTATTAGACAATATTACAATCACCAACGATGTAATAAACAAATTTTCTAACTATAGCGAAGATGACATTTTATTTAACAATGACGAACAAGACTACAGCGTCGATGTCATTGATAAGCAAATTACGGTAGACCGACAACTGGACGATATAACGTGAAATGTCACATTACAAAAAGGGTTTTAAATTTAATTTTACTGTTGCAGAGCAACAAATATTTTGGCAGCTGATAAAACCTTTCCTAAACATCAAAATTCCAGGCCGACAGAAAAATACAATTCGATTTTATATTTGTCAAGATCTTTACCTTAATGACGCTTTCTGACGATCGAATTCATTATCTAATATCGTTATGTAAACCAGCAAAATGTAAATCTATCAAGCGTAAGTACGAGAATACTTACAGAAACAATATTTCATCGACCAGGTTGGTATCCAACTATTAAATTTATCGCTGTGACCGCACCACTTAACTAAACTTTTATTACCTTTCTACTAATCACTTTTTCGATAACGAAAACAACTTGTTCAGTTTATTTGTAAAACTACCTATGATTGGTTTCCCTGTCATATCTTTTATGTTACTAGTATTTTTAAAAGTACTTTATCAACTACAAATACTTCTTCGCTCCAGTTTGGAGTAAATCCTTTTTCAAAAGTTTTTTCCTTCAGATAAATTCTAACCCGATCACCAACTTTAAATTTGTGTCTGCTGTACATGTTTTCATTCGCCAATATCGGATTTTTTATGGCGTCGTTTGGTGACATTCTTATGGTTCAGTATTTTGTGTTATTATATTCGTCAACGACTTGAGAAAGATCATCGATATATCTGTTCATGTTTTAGCTGTCAAATGTTTATGTATCAGCTTGTTTAGTGTTCTATTAAATCGCTCGACGACAACGCTTTTACTCTCATTGCCTGTAATATATTCTAATGCTATTTTATTCCAGAAACCATTCAAATGTTTTGTTGAAAAACTATGCTCCGTGATCGGTCTAGATTATATTCGGTTTCCTATCAGTACTTGTTATTATGTGTTTTAGCGCATTGGATATAGATGTTCCTGTTTTCATCGAAACAGGTACACTAAAGTATATTTGCTAAAAACATATACAACGTTAAACAATTACTTCCTTGGAGAGCCATCAGCACCAACATCAAACTGAGCAATATTTGATACATCTACTAACTCTTTCGGCCAGATATCTTCAATGGCATTCGCGACAACTTTACGTCGCTGAATATTTTTTAGGTTTGTGTATGTTAACGAATATCCTACCAATTATGGTCAGCAGGTATGAAAATAATTATCAAAGAATGAAATTTGTGTGAACAATAAAAAATAATGCATGAAAAATTGACGGTCTCTGAAGGATGGAAAAGGTCTTTGAGCCAGAAATAGTACGCTGAATTTAGGAAAAGTCGTTTTGGAATGAGGGATTTCTGATATAGTGATTTATATTTGTTTGGAGGGTTGGAAAAGTTCTTTGAGCCTTCTTCTTCTACTCTGTTTACATGTTAATGACATTACAGCTGTTTTTCGAATGTTTTTTTTAATTTTATGGACATAGACGTTTAATCTGCAGCAATGGCATACGCACTTTACAATAACAAATCTGTTTCATTGAATCATAACTTGTTTTCTGCTATAAATCGTATTAATATTTTACGGATAGCTTGATTTGTTATTTCATTACGTTCCGGGATTAGCCAAATTAACTTCTTGCTTAAATTCATAGTTTTCAACTACGTACCACATACTTGATTTTATTGATCTTTTCATAAAACTCTCAAAGGATAGACATAATTGTTTTGTCCAGATGGCCACTAGTTGTTGATCACAAAAAAATTAAAATCTCAGTGCATTTACACGTACTATTAATACCATGATTAAATTAGAATCTCAGTGCATTTACACAAGTACTGTTAGTCACATGAATAAATTAAAATCTCAGTGCAATTATACACGTACTGTTAGCAGTTATTGCATATATTTTAAGTTATGCTTAGCAATAAAGAAAAGGTGTAGTATATTTCTTGAAATTTCAACAAAATATGTGAATGAGCAATGCTGATGTTTTGATTTAAGGTATTAATTTCAATCAAAGATTTGCTGTTCGAATAATTGGATTGTAATTTGATAAAAACCCTTCATCTCCATTAAACCTATCTTAACTTAAGCTAAAATATAACTCCCTCAACAGCGAATCATGGGATGTATATAATGCCAGAGTTTACCATTACCACTGACTAACGGAAACCACTTAGATTGCCTTCCACTAAAACGACAACATTCTTCTGTGTTCTTAAGAAAGAAGAGTTATCCAGATAATTTTAAATAATCGTTTTATTGAAAACATTGAATTATTCTTTCTATAATGTGGGCTTCATAGCTAAATTAAAAATCTGGATTATATTGCTCTTATAGATAATACGACTGACAATCAGAGGTAATCTCCTTTCAGGTCCCATGGCACTGATCTGATGTCATAGTCTCAATTTACAATTTACCACATCAAGCCAACTGTGCTGTCATATTCAATAACGGAGAATCGGTGTGCAAGAAAATCTGCACTCTATTGATGGAGTCGAGTGCTTTTGGAGTAGTTTGCATCAATAATCGAAGCCTTTTGCATGTAGACTTCTAAACCCATCATAGTAATTTGTATCTAGTGTAAGCGTTTTTCCCCTAGACTACTAAAGCTGTCAGAATTCAGTCCTAAAGAAAAATAAGAAATCACACAATACACCGTGATGCGAGAGTAAAGTCATGTAGAGTAGATGGCTTTGACCTAGATGAATCATCAAGGATATAGCTATTTTCATGCTGCTCCCTGTTTCAAATTCCGAAACATAGGATACATGCAGACGAGTGTAACGAGCGTGATCCCCACAGGTGAAGTTTTCATATGAGGGGCCTTACTGCTGGGTTGATCGATTTTGTTTTTTGTCTGTAAATTATCTACTTGTTCTGGGTCGCTAATGTCATTGTTCTGTATCTATGCTTGGAGACGTCGGTTGTTTTCCATTTCCGCCAAGACGATCTCAAACTCCGCCTTGCTAAATCGTTCAGTGATCGATGGTCATGAAGTACAGCTTCGTAATCGTACCAAAACCACTTGTGTCGCTATGGAAAGGTTTGAACAGACAGCTATTCGGCCATGTAAAGGTAACCAAGTTATTTTTTTTCAACGCTTTCCGTGAAACCAGTTGCTATCGATAGAAGCCCGACATCCAATATAACTGATGTATGTATAATGGATGATGTAGACATAATTCAAGGAAGATCAATAGCAGATGTAGTTGCGGTGTTTATTCCACAAATTGCATAAATGACAATACATAGGTGTTTGAATTTCACGCTGAAAACGTTGGAGTTGTTTTTTGTCGATTTCGATTCTCATCAGTTGTTCTGCTTCGAATATTTTCTCGCGTCTGCAAGTCTGAGAGACTGTCATAGTTCTTCCAACAAAAATGTCATGGGGAGACTAATTCCTCAGCAGGCTGAATTTGTTTAGCAGCAACACACATACTTCCAACCAAGTATTTCTCTTCACTGGTACAACATATATCTTTCGGAAAAATATTTCTGCCTCCGACGATTGTGCATTCCTGGGCTTTTATACCACGTTTATTTAGAAAAACATATTTTACCTTTTGCTTCTAACTATCCTTGTTAATAAAGAGCTGTTACTCGAATAAGCGCGTCATTGTTTAGTAACAATCGAGATCTTTTTCTTAGATGAGTCAGTGTAGGTTTCGTATAATCATTTGGGAATGTAAACGTCGTGGATTCGGAGGTTCTCATTATGGAAAACTCATTAGCTGATTTCACTTATGACGGTGACGTATCATTCAGCTTGGCTTTTTCGTCTGATAGTGCAATAACTCCAAGTCAGTGGCACATCATCGTCCCATTGGTCGATTTCTATCTGGTTTTCACGTGGATTGCATTTGAACTTATATGTGGGTGCTATACGACCACTCTCAAGCATATATTCTCTCACAAGCCCAACAAAATCGCTACTTATGTTAGCGTTCTCTTTCAACAGGTCCACTTTTCCGTTAGTACATTCCGCAACATCGTCATCAGAATCCATAACGTATATGCACTAACAAATCTTAAGTGCCAACCCAAAGACAGTTAAGTGCTCCTCCGGAATTACGTTGAGTCCTTTAACCTGAAATGCATTTCCGGCAACTAATGATCTTAGTTTTGCTTATGAGAAGAATTAATGAACTGCACGCATTAGATCAGTTACCAATATTGTAACTGTACCTCACTCACCTCTGTCCACCGTATACAATATTGTCATTGAATCTCACTCACATATGTACACGGTGCCCTTTTAAGATGCGAGGTTAAGATCTATTGAAGCAGTCCCAGAAAGTAAATAGACAACTTATTATAGTTTTCTTTTGCATCTCCTTCGCTGGTTAATATTTATTTCATGTATCTCCATTCAATTATTACGTGTGGTGGTGAGAATGGCTCATAGCATTTCATTACCGTCGTTAGGCATATTTTACAGTTGGCCTGATATCAGACCGCGGTAAAGTCAATCAAGTAACGACGGTAATGAAATCTCAAGTGTGAATGATATTTTATGGTGACTAATAAAGAAAAAGTCACATGCAATTCTGGTGTCGTTGACGAGATCCTTGCCATCGAGATAAAGCTTGGAGTTGTACTTGCAACAACATGCTGCATAGTAGCATTGATTTTGCATAAAACACGTGTTTCAATAGATGGCGCTTTAGAGCTCATAATCGGTGTCGATTTCTTCAGTGAGTTCCTGCCTCAATGTGTGAATCTTAACTGGTCCATGATGTCAGTGAGCGCCTGCTGAAAATCGATTCAGCATCATTAATAACATAGTTCCAAATGATGCTTGCCTGCGTGTGATGTTTGCTTTTGGGGAATAGGTGAGGGTGTACGTATTTGTTACTTGTGTTATTTGTTATTTGGGTATATGAGTTGGTTGGAGTATATGTGCTCGATTTTGTTGGGCTTGCTGTTGTTGCAGATGTTTTTTATTCTTCTTAGGACCATGAGCATTTGAAAACGTTACCAGTTGAGGTGTAGGTCAAGATTCGTGTGGAGGTTGCACTAACTGAAGATTAGTACGACGGTCCAAGTTCGAATGATGGTTCGAATTCGGGTTCGTGTTCAAGTGGACGTGCTTGCGCCTGGGACCACGTATGGGTGGTTTATCATCCATTTCTCATCTAATGAAATCTACAAACATTGCGCTGCATTGGTCATGATCTCCAACTTGAAGTGTCGCGAGTCTAAAATTTTCAAGTAACAAAAACGACTGAAAGGCAATAATCCTTGTAAAATTTAACAAAGGAATTTTTTTCTCCATAGAATACAAAGTGACAATGAAATAAAAACAACTTACAGTATTGCTAATTAAATCCCAAAACAATCAAAGAATTATTAACACAAGTCCAAGTAATTTAAAGTTCTGAATAAAATTCAATAACAATCCAGAAATTATCTCAAAACTGAAGTTGATGACGTATCTGTGATAGCTATTAAAGTGTTGATGCATCAACAGTCTTTTTTTAAATCACATAAATACAATTTCAGGTTTGAATTCAGTATAAATTCCAGTGAATGTCTCTATCCAAAAATTTCATCAGAGCCCTTTTCTTTTTCCAGAGAAAATAATTCAAATAAAATTCAGCCTGAACTGGTCACAACAAAATACAACTTGAAAGTGCTAGATGTTAAAGTATGAATGGTCAAATCCTCACAGTTACAGTGTGTGTGTGTGTGCATATATATATATATATATATATATATATATATATATATATATATATATATATATATATATATATATATATATATCGGTGTCTGTTAAAAAATTGTCTAAGAGAAAATAACCTAGAATAGTCTAATGAGCCTTGTTTACTTACAACACAATAACCTGTAAAATTCGGTTAGGAAATTCCAAAATATCGACCAAAAAAACATTTACTCATTGTTGTTTACGTGTATAAAATGATGACTTTAAGTACGTATGCATACATAATAATTTAGATATTATCAATTGATTAAATAAAATGAAATAAATTTTTTAAAAAGTCAATCTGTAGCATGTAATGAAATAAAATAATTAAACTAAGAAACACAATGAAATTAAATATAATAACATAATTGTATCAAGTCTTCTGTTGTAATATTCCTACGGCTCGCCAATGTATTGTTTATGCACAGTAATTTATTTCCCTGTATACCCACTGGGTCCATACGCTATATACATTGGTTGGAATTTATAACAACAACATATATCATGGGAGTGGGTAAGGTAAAAGGGGCAAATACAGGATTTTCAAATGATCCACTGGAGAAAACGTTGATTAAAATTTAGCTGTCTTATTTTTGGGATTGACTTTTATACGGGATGTGGCGGCGGAGGAATTTTTTTAAGTGCCTCTATGATGTCTTGGTTACGTTCATGGGTGCCTTCTTTGCTAACACTAACTGTTTCTCCAATTTATACGATGCCTTTTTGGATTCCACCAATCATTTCTGGCAAGCCTTCTAGGGTTATCACGAGAATTGTAGAAGGTTTATCACCTGTTCCAACCATTGCCACAGTGGTTTTGCCCTTCAGTGGTGCAAATGTTTGTTCTACGCCCCCTGTTAGACCTACTCGTTCTGTCCTTTGGGACTGTAACATATCGTTGGCGTGTTTGTGGCCGGCTATAACATTACAGATTGCTGAGGACTGCTATGGGTCTGTCGTCGGATAACTTTTATGACTCAAACGCGATGTTGGCAATAAGTTTACGAAGTGTATCTTGATCACTACTATTAACGAGATCAACGCAAATTCTGACGTCGAATAGCTTGGATGACTCAAACGCGATGGCAGCAATAAGTCTCCGATGTGTATCTTGCTCAATGTTATTAACGAGATCAACGAAACTTCTGACGTCAAATAGCTTGGATGACTCAAACGCGATGGCAGCAATAAGTCTCTGAAGTATATCTTGCTCGCTGTTATTAACGAGATCAACGAAAATTCTGTTCCTTACGTCCTCCATAGAGTTGTTCATAAGTGCAAAGTAGTCATTTTCAAACTCATCAGTTTCAACAGTGCACAATTTCTAGGCAGCGAAGGTAACCAAAATAAGATTAATTAGAGACGTGCTTTCTGCATTCCAACGTAACAATGGCACCATATCCGACATTTGTTATTAGGCATATTATCAAATGATGTATAACACTGCAGAAGCGGAGCAATACAAACACTAGGAGAAATTCTCAAAAGCAATTGCTAACGTAACAGTCGCGAATATTTACAACTGACACCACAACGTCCTGGATGGATATAAAAGGATAAAGTCTCGTTTTTTTTTCGTCTCATTGTAACAATCGGTAGCGGATCATTTGAGTGCATTTGATCCTACATCATGCTGGAAGATAATCAAATGTTACTTGCAAGCAAATTTCACGATCCCAGGCAATTCAGGTTTGATCATTTCCTGATTTACGAATGCAAAGCGTAGATTATTATTTAATGCACTTCGTCAAATTCTAATATATGACCTATGTCACGGAATTGTATGTGTTTTTTTTATTAAGTAAATGTACTCGGGTTTCGCTTTTAGTGTACAATAATACCCGAGGATGATCAATGTATATTATACATTTCGAAAAATAGTGAATTTGGTTCTTCCTTGCTAGGCACGTGCGAAGTACTTCGGGCTGGAAAAACCGAATACATGGATTACACGGACGATGTTGAGCTACATTGCCTGTGTATATATGATTCAAACTGTAACGAAAACATTACATTACTGACCGTTCTGTCAATCGGACGTCTGTCTACTGAGACCCAAACCTCCAGCTATAGAGGTACGTAAATTTATTCATTAATATGGCTTGAAAGTTGTCTATTGTATTATCATTTTTAATTCCGCAGTTATGTCGCTTCGACAAGTTTAGTAAATACCGCTTAGTAAATGATAATGTTTTATTCGTATATGTGATTTGGCAAGAATTCTACGAAATTCCGTTTAATGCAGCACGAATCCTATAACCCGCCAACTTAACCTGTTTATTGTAGTTTTAAAGGCAAGACTGAGAATGTATATGACTTACCGTATATACCGTCGTTGTGTACTACCGTATATACTAGTGTCATGTGTAGTACACGATATCGGATATATTTTCAGCTGTCTGTCTGTGTTTGTGTTGGTGCAGTGTGCAGCCGTTTGTGCCGTGTGCAGCTGTCTGTACTGTGAGGGCGTATGCTGTTTTGTGCTGCTGTGACGTGTCGTACAGCTGAGGGGTGCTGTGCTTGTGTATTCGAGTGCTTCGAATATTTCAACGTTGCTAGTCGGGTTGAGGTTGATCAAGCGTGGCGGACCAACGTGGTGGACGCTGATAGTCTAACCCAGGAATCAATGGTGGTCGGTGACTACAAATCTTTGCTTGGAATCAGGGAGTGTCTACATTGCTCCAGATACATAATATTTTAGCCGTGGGCTTAATGCAGGGTTTTTTGTAATATCCAGTGTTTTTGCTATCGTGAGTAAAAAACTATCACTACGCTAGTTTGAGCGAAATCTCATTTGTTTGTAGAACTATCAAGTCGTTATTATGAACGAACCATTCGATTTACCAGTATGAGTAAAACATACAATTCGTTATTTTTGAACGAACAATCATACTTTAGCCATTATATCAATTCGTCATTTTGAACATAACATTATTCGTATTTTACGATCATATTTCTGTTTGTGATATACCGTGGATCGTTTTTTTTCATTTGTCTCGGTAACATATTTGTTGCATTTAAGATCGTGCTTATTATGTTAATTAGTCTCATATTGGGACCCAGTGCAAGCACGTGTCTATAATATTTCGTTTCATACCACCATATAACATTAAACATTGTATTGCATTCCCATCAATGGTGTTTTGTTATTAATCCGAAAATCCCAAACTCGGTTATCTTGTTACAACCTATATTATTCTCCTCCTGTTTCATATACCATCGCGTATTTAGGTGGGATTATTAAGACGGGGCTACTGGCAAAAGTAGCATGTTAAATTGTTAAATAACGTTTCGGCTTATGTATTAAATGTTCAATGGCATTTCGAGTAATCAGTGCAACGTCATGTGCCTTGGAAAACGTGAAATCCACGGCAGAATATGTCATCATGAATATTATAAAAGACACTTTTGCTAGCATTAGGTCTTGTTTTCTGTGCTCGACCATGCCTTAAGTGTGGTCTGATAGTAAAACAAGTCTGAGAAGTTCTAAGTCAAGATTTATTCACCAGTGAATCTGGCCAAAATAACATGGGTGATTAATGAGGAGAAACTACGTCATCGTTTCTCATCTGTTATAGCCACTGAGGATACTGCAATAGTACGACAGCACTAAGTACCAGAATTTCAGTTACATTAACGTTGTGGTGGTTTAGAAGTTTATCGGTCCATTATCCCAATTAAATACAAGCTGGGTAACGACGATAGTGCATCCCGGAATTATATCAATGTGCATTTGATTATGCCGCTTAAATGTGACAATGATGTCTGTAAAATCGCAGTCCCGTTTGATTCACAGTGATTCACGTGTGATCTTAAAAACCGCTGGGACACCCATTAGTGATGAAATTGATAGAGCTGTTGCAGATATTCTGCTTAAGTTGGAAAGACAGAATTGCCTGTTCATGTTAGTAAGACCTTCCTCGAAACTTTTGTAGATCTCGACCGTGGTATTGATGTTAATGAAATCGCTAGGAACAACGACCATCAGCTGATATGTCTATCCAAATAACATGAACGAAGGAAGTGGATTGATGTTGATTTTTAATCATTATGAATGAAGAAATTGCGCACTGTCAAACGTCGCATTCAACACTATTCATTTCAATGTCTTCGCTAGCTAAAGTTTCCTTGCACGTCGTGAGGGGGGATTTAAACATTACAACCCTCCTCCTTTTATTCGGCGTCGTTGAGTAAGGAATGAACTTCCGAGGTGTAATTTTCCCAATGTGGACGGATAGATGGAACGGTTCAGATAGCTGAACAAAGTATTGAAAGAAATAAAACAACGAGCCCCCTTTCAATAAATAAAATATAGAATTTTAATCAGTTAAGATATAATCAAAAGAAAGAAAGAAATCTCCATACAACATATGTACTAAATTACATGTACTCAGTTAGCATAGCCAACATTCACCATCTTATTTGACTAATTGTCTGTGGCAGAATTTAATTACAGTGTAGGACTTTCATAGTTTAAGAGATTTGTTTCCCACGTCCAGCCATGTGCTTTGTCCTCTTCCGCCCTCACTATTCTGACATCCCGTAGATGTATATTTTCCCTTTAAATCTTTGGCTACCTTCCGTATTCCTCCTTCTCCTTATCTCGTTCGGAATGCGAAGTACGAAGTACGAGGTACGAAGTTCGAAGTATGAAGCTCTCCCCTTACTGCCTTTTTTCCTCTTTTGAAACAAACAGTCATAGTCTTTAGTCTGTTTCCTTTTTCAAAGAAAACTATATGGCCCCTTTTGTAATTTCTCGAAGAAAACTTCTTCATTAGCGTCTACGGAGTCGACTTAGTCTTCTCTCAATAAAAATCTGACTATAGGATTTTTTTCAAGAGAGAGTTCCTAAATTGTCAAAGTGTACGCCCTTAAGTTTCAACAAGTTTCAAAATTCGACACATCACACACAAGGACTTCTATCATAAACCGAGCTTTCTTCGTTTTTGTGTCAATATAATTAATAATTCGATTAATTTATTACATTTAAACGAAATAGCGATTGAATCTGTTCTTTGGCATCAATTTCATCCAAGTATTAGATACTCTCATAAATCCTTTCAAAATAATATGTACATTAGTTGGTGAAGTTTTCGCCATTATTATGGAAATGTTAATTTAATTTATAGTGTGTGCTTGTTCTTGTCTGCGACTGAGGATAGGGTTCTGGCCTACCTGACTTTGTTTTTCTGATTCAAAAGATGTTTGCTCCTATTAAGTTCAGGACTTGATGTTATTTCTGGAAAATTCTAATATCTTATGTCAAGCGAAATAGTAAATATAGAATTTGAAAATAATGTCTTCATTCCTCTTTTGGGGAATCTAAGATCAGAGTTTATAGATTTGTTACCATATAATTTGAGACGAATTATTTATTTAAATTATTCGATGGAATTACAAAGAGCTCACTAACATTTTGGATTAAAGCAGTACTTTGAGATTAATGTGAAGTCATTTAAAGACACCCTGTATTATGTCAGTATGATACATCAAGATCATTTGTACACCAGCATATTCGAGATTATTTGAAATTTATTCGGAATATTATATACGTTTGGAGTTGTAATACGGTATTTAGCATTATTTGGGATTTGATTCACAATACTGTAAGTTCATCTTAAATTTTTGCTTTGTAACATGGATATAGAAGTTGATTTTACTAAACCTGTTGGTTTCGTAACGTTATTTATCGTGGGAAAAATCAAATAAAGCAGTGTGTTATGCAGTATGTTACAGTAAAACGTTATTGAACAGACTGTCTTCGCATGTGCCAGAATTTGCTATACAGATGTTTTATAATGTATCTAGTTTCCTGTTCATTGAAAATGGTTGCTCTGTATGAGGAGTTACTATTCTTTGATTATGATTATGCTATATAGTAAATTACCATTCTTTGATTATGGTTATGCTATATAGTGAATTACCGTTCTTTGATTATGGTTACTCTAATGAGAAATTAGTTCTTTGATTATGGTTATGCTGTATATGGAATTATCGTTCTTTGATTATGGTTAGGCCATATGGGGAATCACAATGCTACTAATTTTAACCAGATAATTAAATTAAAAAAATCGATCAGTTAGAATTATTACCAAAAAAATGTATTTTGATCGTCTCATTTTGTCATCTAAATAATGTTATTATCTTTTAATTATACAGCAAAAGTAATTTAAAACAACTATGAAATATTTTGATATCATGGCTCTAACAATATATCAACGATGCCATAATTCCAGCTTATATTATCCATATTCACAAGATCCGGTTTATTTGAAATTGTAGTCTCCATTTGCCTAGAATCAAGACGACTCTGTGCAAGTCATATTTTGTATATTCCGCAGCACTGTTGTGAGTATTATTTCCAATAATATTAAGTACAAATCAAAAGTCGCTTCCTTTGGCCTACCTAAAAAGAAAATATTGAGATATCTAACCTGGACAACGCTAAGATCTTTCTAAACCAATGTATTATCGTCAGAAACTAATGTTATTCTTCTTGTTGTTGTTGTTGTTCTTCTTCTTCTATTATTTTATTATTATTATTATTATTATTATTATTATTATTATTATTATTATTATTATTATTATTATTATTATTATTATTATTAACTGAGGTCCGTGGCGGCCGAGTGGTCTAAGGCATTTGCCTTTACAGATTACTGGATCTCACCTCTGTCCGCGCCGGTTCAAGTCTCGGACTCAGGCATGGTGGGTATGTGAGAAGCTTGCCAGTAGCTTTCCGTTGATCGTTGGTTCCTCTACTGGACGCCGTATTTAGCCCCATCTGCTAAAAATGGCGTCAACCCCAAACAATTATGTAACGTAGTCCATCATATGAAATGAATGAATACAACAAATTCACCCACTGTATATATGGCTAATTTCCTGATATTTAAAAAATATTTTATTTCTGAAAAGAATGAACTCCTAAGTACTCTTCACGGTGTATTATATACTAACAACCATTATATTATTATTTTAAGACAGGATGTTCTTAACACTTGTACAAGCAATAAAAACTCCACAGATTTCTTAAAATGTCCGAGATGTATCTGGAAAATACTTATATTCTTCATGACCATAATAACTTAAGCAATATACATAACACTAATGAAAGACGCTAACAAATACACATGCACAAATCACTCGAAGAATCTTTAGTTTCATCTTTAATGATGCAAAATGGAAAGACGCAGTGTACTGTTTATTTGCTATCACATTTGCCCAGTATAGTTTGATATACTTTTCACGTTATCTTTAATTCAGGAGCGCAGCACAATAATCCAAATCACAGTATACATTTTTCAACACCAATCAAAGTAAATTTTCAACAACCCAAACTTTAAGTGTCAGACTAGTGATGCAAGTAGCAAGGTATATAGTGAATCTAGTTAGCACACATGTAGGCCTAAAACGGTACTGTATATGTGTTTTTGATAGCACAGCGATCCAAGTAAAATAGTATTCTTATAATTAGTTGAGGGAGGGAGGTCACCATTTGCTTTACAAATCTTATTACCTTTTTCATTACCTTTTTTTTTTAGGAAATTCGTTTAATAGCTTGATTACGTGCCCATCAAGGCGAGTATAAACTCATTGCCTCAACCATTTTTAAATGAGCAGTTCTGTACAACCCTCTGTCTAAGAAGGATTCTTAATTATGCAGTATTGCGAACTTGAAATACTATAAGAATGCCACATTGCTAACTTGATCTAATGCTCGAATGTAAATTTACTAATGCACTTTTATTGTCGGAATATCTGTGTATTTATGTAACTCGAATATGAAATAATTTGTAACATTATGTAAATCAAATATGTAAATATCTGTGCCTTTACCTATGCAATTTCAGTATGTATATGTTTGTGCCTTTACCTATGCAATTTCAGTATGGAAATGTTTGTGCCCTTATCTATGCAATTTCAGTATGTAAATGTTTGTGCCTTTACCTATGCAATTTCAGTATAGAAATATTTGTGCCTTTACCTATGCAATTTCAGTATGGAAATGTTTGTGCCTTTACCTATGCAATTTCAGTATGGAAATGTTTGTGACTTTACCTATGCAATTTCAGTATGGAAATATTTGTGACTTTACCTATGCAATTTCAGTATAGAAATGTTTGTGCCTTTACCTATGCAATTTCAGTATGTAAATGTTTGTGCCTTTACCTATGCAATTTCAGTATGGAAATGTTTGTGCCTTTACCTATGCAATTTCAGTATAGAAATGTTTGTGCCTTTACCTATGCAATTTCAGTATGGAAATGTTTGTGCCTTTACCTATGCAATTTCAGTATAGAAATGTTTGTGCCTTTACCTATGCAATTTCAGTATAGAAATGTTTGTGCCTTTACCTATGCAATTTCAGTATGGAAATGTTTGTGCCTTTACCTATGCAATTTCAGTATAGAAATGTTTGTGCCTTTACCTATGCAATTTCAGTATGGAAATGTTTGTGCCTTTACCTATGCAATTTCAGTATAGAAATGTTTGTGCCTTTACCTATGCAATTTCAGTATAGAAATGTTTGTGCCTTTACCTATGCAATTTCAGTATAGAAATGTTTGTGCCTTTACCTATGCAATTTCAGTATGGAAATGTTTGTGCCTTTACCTATGTAATTTAAGTATAGAAATGTTTGTGCCTTTACCTATGCAATTTCAGTATGGAAATGTTTTTGCCTTTACCTATGCAATTCAGCAATTCAGTATGGAAATGTTTGTGCCTTTACCTATGCAATTTCAGTATGGAAATGTTTGTGCCTTCACCTATGCAATTTCAGTATAGAAATGTTTGTGCCTTTACCTATGCAATTTCAGTATAGAAATGTTTGTGCCTTTACCTATGCAATTTCAGTATAGAAATGTTTGTGCCTTTACCTATGCAATTTCAGTATGTAAATGTTTGTGCCTTTACCTATGCAATTTCAGTATGGAAACGTTTGTGCCTTTACCTATGTAATTTAAGTATAGAAAATGTTTATGCCTTTACCTATGCAATTTCAGTATGGAATGTTTTTGCCTTTACCTATGCAATTCAGCAATTCAGTATAAAAATGTTTGTGCCTTTACCTATGCAATTTCAGTATGGAAATGTTTTTGCCTTTACCTATGCAATTCAGCAATTTCAGTATAAAAATGTTTGTGCCTTTACCTATGCAATTTCAGTATGGAAATGTTTTTGCCTTTACCTATGCAATTCAGCAATTCAGTATAAAAATGTTTATGCCTTTACCTATGCAATTTCAGTATGGAATGTTTTTGCCTTTACCTATGCAATTCAGCAATTTCAGTATAGAAATGTTTGTGCCTTTACCTATGCAATTTCAGTATGTAAATGTTTGTGCCTTTACCTATGCAATTTCAGTATGGAAATGTTTTTGCCTTTACCTATGCAATTCAGCAATTCAGTATAGAAATGTTTGTGCCTTTACCTATGCAATTTCAGTATAGAAATGTTTGTGCCTTTACCTATGCAATTCAGCAATTCAGTATGGAAATGTTTGTGCCTATACCTATGCAATTTCAGTATGGAAATGTTTGTGCCTTCACCTATGCAATTTCAGTATGGAAATGTTTGTGCCTTTACCTATGCAATTTCAGTATGGAAATGTTTGTGCCTTCACCTATGCAATTTCAGTATAGAAATGTTTGTGCCTTTACCTATGCAATTTCAGTATAGAAATGTTTGTGCCTTTACCTATGCAATTCAGCAATTCAGTATGGAAATGTTTGTGCCTTTACCTATGCAATTTCAGTATGGAAATGTTTGTGCCTTCACCTATGCAATTTCAGTATAGAAATGTTTGTGCCTTTACCTATGCAATTTCAGTATGGAAATGTTTGTGCCTTTACCTATGCAATTTCAGTATAGAAATGTTTGTGCCTTTACCTATGCAATTTCAGTATAGAAATGTTTGTGCCTTTACCTATGCAATTTCAGTATGTATATGTTTGTGCCTTTACCTATGCAATTTCAGTATAGAAATGTTTGTGCCTTTACCTATGCAATTTCTATATAGAAATGTTTGTGCCTTTACCTATGCAATTTCAGTATGTATATGTTTGTGCCTTTACCTATGCAATTTCAGTATGGAAATGTTTGTGCCTTTACCTATGCAATTCAGCAATTCAGTATGGAAATGTTTGTGCCTTTACCTATGCAATTTCAGTATAGAAATGTTTGTGCCTTTACCTATGCAATTTCAGTATGGAAATGTTTGTGCCTTTACCTATGCAATTCAGCAATTCAGTATGTATATGTTTGTGCCTTTACCTATGCAATTTCAGTATGGAAATGTTTGTGCCTTTACCTATGCAATTCAGCAATTCAGTATGGAAATGTTTGTGCCTTCACCTATGCAATTTCAGTATGGAAATGTTTGTGCCTTTACCTATGCAATTTCAGTATAGAAATGATTGTGCCTTTACCTATGCAATTTCAGTATAGAAATGTTTGTGCCTTTACCTATGCAATTTCAGTATGTATATGTTTGTGCCTTTACCTATGCAATTTCAGTATAGAAATGTGTGTGCCTTTACCTATGCAATTTCTATATAGAAATGTTTGTGCCTTTACCTATGCAATTTCAGTATGGAAATGTTTGTGCCCTTACCTATGCAATTTCAGTATAGAAATGTGTGTGCCCTTACCTATGCAATTTCAGTATAGAAATGTGTGTGTCCTTACTTATGCAATTTCAGTATAGAAATGTTTGTGCCTTTACCTATGCAATTTCAGTATGGAAATCTTTGTACTTTTAATATATGGAAATCCAATATGGAAATGTATTCACCTTTATCTATGGAAATTCAACAGAGAAATGTTTGGTAAGGTACATCGTTTGTGGGAGAATAAATACAATTATTAAATGAAGTAAAATAAATTAGAAAACATCTCACTAACTATCTCATGGTTCAATTGCAGACGGAAAGAAGCCGTCTTATATGATCTTAAATTTAGTTAGTTTCTAGAAATATATAAACCTGGGCGAAATGTGTACAAATTCACAAACCTCTAGATAATTAAAGTTATCTGGCCCACCTCCTCCTCGCCTTTTTCAGAATCTTTTCTTTCAAAGCGTCCAAGTACTTATGCGGAAGAGGAAGCTGGGTCTGTGATCAGTAAAAAAATACGTTTCTTGTTAAAACTGTGCACGGGACGAGTGTCGGGGAAGATGAGGGACACGGAAAGATGATCGAGATTCGGAAAACACAAGGTATTGTCTCAGAATTATTTGTTGAATTTATTCGTTTTAAATGAAAGCATCAATATTTTATAAGTTAGGAATTTGCCTCTAACGTTATATGACCATGTATTATATAAATTTGTTCGAAGTTATACGAATTTGTTTGAATTGACTCGTTCAGATGAAATAAAAATCATGTATTGTAGGAATTTCATGCATTACTCTTATACGAATTGTGAGAATTAATTTCTCATTGTAAAATTAACAGAACCCATCAGAATAGTTATG
This sequence comes from Potamilus streckersoni, assembly GCA_016746295.1. Classification (NCBI taxonomy): domain Eukaryota; kingdom Metazoa; phylum Mollusca; class Bivalvia; order Unionida; family Unionidae; genus Potamilus; species Potamilus streckersoni. The sequence goes on from JAEAOA010001415.1 coordinate 1,058,206, forward strand.
TTGAGTTACGATAAGATGGCATCTGACATAACAATAGTAGGAATATTATTTGATGCCAGAAAACGAATGTTTTGGTTGCGTTTTATTTATTAAAGGGAAATGTAGCTCGAAGTGTGCACCGTGTAGCGGAAAAAGACAGCAGACGGCCAAGTTACGGTTGAGAAGATGTTGGGCAGAGAGAGAGAGAGAGAGAGAGAGAGAGAGAGAGAGAGAGAGAGAGAGAGAGAGAGAGAGAGAGAGAGAGAGAGAGAGAGAGAGAGAGAGAGATATTAGATTAGATTTACTGTGTCTTGAACAGACTCTTCTGTTAGTTTATGACAAATGTTTTATCACATTTGAGTTTTTGTACTATGTTTAGAAGTCAGCTTCGGCAAACTTTCACTGTCTTTTTCCAGCGATGTTCTCAGTTTTCTTTCTCCAAATGGTACCCGTACAATTCGATTGCTCAATAGGCCCAGGTGCCTCCACACATAGGTAAAGTATAATGGATGGTCAGGGTCATAAATATTATTAGGACGTTTGTTCTTATAACATTTGTTGACACAAGGCACAGGATATCTATCTGGAAATATGGGATTAGTGTACATTCTTTGATTTTCATTGGCTGTGTTTCATACTTCCTTCCTGTCTTTGTCGTCGACTCTCTATCTCTCTCGTCAAACTTAAAATGTTTTAAATTTAATTCACAATTTTGTACCCTAATTGACGTGTCTATGTTCTTCATCCCCTCCACTTATCCATATGTGCAATATATTGTTAAAGCATGGTATTTAATAAAGTTGATGGTGTTTAAGTCTAAGAGCAAGGACTAAAATAGTTCGTTCATGTGATCAGCATTGATGGTCGTAGCAGTTTTGTGTTAGATGAAACACTTTCCTTCATGAGCTCTGCCAAAATGTAAGACTTCATTTGTATGCCTGTCTATCGCTCAAAATTTTTGTATGATGTGTTGTCAGAGTTGGAGAGACCTTAAGGTGCTTTATGAGCGAAGTTCTTTTGTTATATCTATGCTGTTGTTTTTGTTGTTGTTGTTGTTTGAGTTTAAAATAACTCCGTCAGGCACAGCAGAACACAATAAAGGTTTCCTCCCTTAAAACGTAGTTCCTTGCGAAAAAGCTGTAAGCCTAGAGCGTTTCCATTGGAGCTGAAGAGAAAGTGGGCATCGGGACAATGACTGCGCGATTACCAGTATTGAAATTATTATCGGGACAATGACTGCGCGATTACCAGTATTGAAATTATTATCGGTACAATGACTGCGCGATTACCAGTATTGAAATTATTATCGGGACAATGACTGCGCAATTACCAGTATTGAAATTATTATCGGGACAATGACTGTGCGATTACCAGTATTGAAATTATTATCGGGACAATTACTGCGCGATTACCAGTATTGAAATTATTATCGGGACAATGACTGTGCGATTACCAGTATTGAAATTATTATCGGGACAATGACTGTGCGATTACCAGTATTGAAATTATTATCGGGACAATGACTGTGCGATTACCAGTATTGAAATTATTATCGGGACAAACTGCGCTCATTTCTTAAAGAAATACATTTAAAAATGTAGAATTTATACATGCTTGACTTAAGGCATTCTATAGTTAACTAGAATGCGTGGTTTTCTAGCTTGCTCATCACTGATTGTTATATATATAATATAAAACATTTCTCTACGCGAAGAAATTAATATCAAAACATAATTTAAAAAAACACATTTTGCTATTTTTAAGACAAACCGATATTAAAAGCAAAGTCATTATCAACTTTTTAAAAAAGTTTTTATTTTTTTTCAATCATTGTTTGAATTCTTTTCTCAAGACTGTCTTTTAATACTGTATATTAGCAAAATTTAAATTGATTTCCAATAAATACAAGTAGCCTACTGTGCTAAAACAACCAAAAAAGAAACTGTTAAAAAATGAATTTATTAATATTGCACACACGCACACACATTCGCACAACGAAGCTATACTTTGACTGTAAAGTATCTAAAGATAAAAAGTACATTCAGAAATACGCATGTATGTACATTAAAATGACCGAAATTGGATTAAACACGAGAAAAAAAAACAAAGACCGATTGCAAACGAGTCTAACCCTTTCAGATCCTGAATTATCAACTTGTTTAATAAAAGCAATGTTTTCCGTGTCACTTAAAAGCATTTTCTTCAGATATAACATTATACAAACTAGCCAAAAATATTACGATAAATAAACACAAAACATATTAGACAAGCCATACTTGAAAACCAAGTTTATAAAAAAGCACTTTTTACGCGTCACAGAGTACATTTTCTTCTTTTCACTGCATTTCTAAAACATTATATGAGAAAAGGTCTCACATTAAATTACAAAAAGAGAAGTTAAAATAGAAACCATGCAGTTCAAATATATTTATATACAAACAACATTAAATTCCCGTGGGTTTCGTGCCCTTCAGTAAAGATTTTAATCTCAACCCAATCACCAAAAATGTTTTTGCATGGAATTTGAGCTACAAGGAGTCTTCAACAGTGATCCTTTTATGGTGTGAGGACTGACCGATTCTGCGTAGGACGTAAATCTACCAAATCAGCCAATTTCTCTCTTTTTTGTATGTAATGAAAGTAAAAATATGGGCAAAACGATTGATGGCATAAGCAAAGACAAAAAAAATGCATAAATGAAATAACTCTAACTCCTTGTGAAATATCAGGTCAGCTCCGGAACAGTATAGTAAACAAAAAATTATGGTCCCCGGTAGCGTTCCAGAGTAATCCAAGTATATAAAAAATGAAGAGACAGACCGGCTCCGTCTGGTCCACAAATCAGTATAACTTTAGGAGTAATACACCAATTACTCCTTATTTACGAGGACATGGCAAGGAAGTAAACAACTGTCAAAAATCGAATGTGATCTCGCTTTGCGTCGTTTGCTTCCTCTTCCTCCATTATAAAGATTATAAATTGAAACTGAGATAGTTCGTACTATTGGCTTTCATTATTTTTATTATCAGGACTGATATCTTGGTCCTATCCATACTTATTGTGTAAGTAAGTTACGTTACAGGAGCAACTTAATAAATAAATAAATAAATTAATAAATAAATAAATATATTGTATCAGAAACATCCAAATACGTGAGCATTAATTCTTCTGTCTAAGACAGCGTCTACTTTAAAATTTTTCCCCTTTTTGGGAAGTCGTTTCAGAGATTACACAATTTTGTTATCATCCGCTGACTGCCTCAAGACTTGTTCGTAAAGGATAATTATTAAACTTCATCTATGCCAATGGTTACAGGTAATCAATCTATGCTCTAGTAACATTGAACTTTATTCTCTGCATACATTATGCAAATAAAAAAACACTAAAATTTATTTCATAGCAATCTTTCCGAAATAAATACCACGTGAATTAAAACACTTAAGAACTTGACCGATCTCATATATTCCTCAAAAGTTATCGTTGAAATAGAAACATTTAGAAACTAGAAAGCTTTGCATTGGAAAATTCTTGTCTTCGCAGTCCTTTAATATTCATCCCCGTCTTCGATGACTTCGCCGTTCACTGATTCCACACCAACTTCCTCATAGTCCTTTTCCAGTGCTGCCAAATCCTCGCGAGCCTCGGAAAATTCACCTTCCTCCATACCTGCGACAAAATATAAGTCAGCCACTTAACTAAATAAATATTGATGCGAATCTATGCTCTTAAAATAAGTAACAGAAAAGAGTGAAAGACAAAACGTTTTGTAAAACTTAACAAACAATTTGTTTCCTTTGAATACAAAGTAAAAATTAGAAAAAAAGGAACTTATGGTATTGCGAATTAAATCCCAAAATAATCCAAGAATTACGGACAAGTCCTAGAATTTTAAAGTTCTGAATAAATTTCAGGAAAAGTTCAGAAAAAATATAAGCTCTGAAGTTGATGAGATGTCTATGGTAATATGTGAACAGTCTTTGCTGAATCACAAAAATATAATTCCAGGTTTGAATATACTCTAACTTCCAGTGAAGGTCTCTTTCCAAGAATTTAATCAGAGCACTTTAGCATTTCCAGAGAAAATAATCATTTGAATTCAATAATTTGAAGAAAATAAAATTCAGTCCAACAGGTCACAACATAATACAACTTGAAAGTGCTACATGTTAAAGCAGGAAAGACCAAGTTATCACAATCACAAGATTATATAGTTCTCTACGCGACCTCATGTCACAATTATCATTTTCTAAAAAAAAAATTTTAAAAAAATTACCGAACAGAAATATATATATATATATATATATATATATATATATATATATATATATATATATATATATATATATATATATATATATATATATTAAAATAAACTGAGGTGCAGTGTCCAAAAGAATTGTTATGTCCATCAGGGTTACCGATCTTGTGCATTTTGTGCTATTCTTTGACTATGTCTTTTTCCACTGTGACTACGAAACGTACATACTTTCCATTTTGGCTCAAGTGATCGCGAAAATCTCCATTGGCGACCAGCAATTTCAGATAGAGATTCATTTCAATAAAGAAAACATATCTTCCTGTTTAAAATTTAGTGACATGAGCCTTTGTCTGCAACTTTATACCGTGAAATCGTGCGTCTGTTAATGTTACGTAATTCATGTAATGGACAAAATTTCTTAACGAGAACTTGCAGAAATGAATAATTTATCAATGGTAAAAATTATTTGTTCTAAAAGAAACTACTCAATAAATTAGGTGAATTTAGAAAATATAAATTAGGTAAATTTAAAAATCATATCTACAGCTACAAAATCTCCTTGTCCGAGAAGTCTTCACTTATCGTCGATCTGATACAGTTTTAAAAACTACTGAACGGAATTCTGGAATCAGAATACTGTGAACAAAGGAAAGATATTACAGAGGAATATGAATCTAGATGAAATTACCTACCTTCTCCGACATACCAGTGTACAAAGGCTCTTTTGGCGTACATCAGATCAAACTTATGGTCCAGTCTCGCCCATGCTTCAGCGATGGCAGTCGTATTGCTAAGCATGCATACTGCCCTTTGTACGCGGGCCAGATCACCGCCTTTAAAAGTACCAACGAAAAAGTTACACAAAGGCACAAATACTGATATTTTCCATTCAAGTATCTCCAGTTGCTAAACATACTTCGAAAGACAAAATAAAATTGCTATTGTGGGCACAATACAGTGTCTCAAATACCCAGTTTTCACTCTAAATATCATGTTCTCAGATTACCGTGAAACAGTTACCATGAGAGAGAGAGAGAGAGAGAGAGAGAGAGAGAGAGAGAGAGAGAGAGAGAGAGAGAGAGAGAGAGAGAGAGAGAGAGAGAGAGAGAGATGTCTCATTCATGCAAAACTCCTCCATGACTCGTACAGGTATTTAAACAAGTGAATAAACTAAATGATAGGTAAGCGTAACAATATAATATTGCATCTCATAAAAGTTATGTGTTGAAGCTTAATTTTGTTTTTTCTTCAAGATAAACAAAGAAACAACATCAACAACAACAACAACAACAATAATAATAATAATAATAATAATAATAATAATAATAATAATAATAATAATAATAATAATAATAATAATAATAATAATAATAATAATAATAATAGTAATGACCACAAAGCAGGAAGAATAATCTTTTGCCATTACGGTGAAGTATTTCCAGACCGAAAACGTTGGGCCGTATCGCACTTTATGTTATATCTTCTACATGGTAATAATGAAATTTATTGATGATATAGAGAAACGTCAGAAAATGTATAAGTGCTTCGGATGTTTCGTTAGTAGAATTTATCAAAATCTATGCCAAAGAGGACGTGAAACAAAAACTTAACAATCACTCTGTGAAATTGCAAAACACATAGAAATTATATGGAAATTGCAATAGATCTTGCCTACTTAGGCACTGATTATCCAGACTATACAGGGCACCATTATACGTGACATGACATTAAATGTACACGCACAACTGAAATTAAACGTTCATTTCCGGGCGATATATGCTGTCCTTATGCATTAGAACGAGTAGACTAACCTGGCACAACAGTAGGTGGTTGGTAGTTAATGCCGACCTTGAACCCAGTGGGGCACCAGTCAACAAACTGGATGGTCCGCTTTGTCTTGATGGCTGCTATGGCAGCATTGACGTCCTTGGGAACAACATCACCCCTGTACAGCATACAGCAGGCCATGTACTTGCCCTGCCTTGGATCACATTTCACCATCTGGTTACACGGCTCGAAACAGGCATTTGTTATTTCTTGGACTGACATCTGTTCATGGTAAGCCTTCTCAGCTGTGACCCACGAAACGAAAATTGTTTGAGAACGACATGTCTACATATGAAATTTTTGCCATTGTGTCAAGACCAACGTAAAAAAGTAACCAGAGTACAAAATAATCAGAGTTAACTGTATTATTCATAGGCTTATCAATATGAAAACTTATTTACATGCATCTTATTTCACACACATATATATATATATATATATATATATATATATATATATATATATATATATATATATATATATATATATATATATATATGTGTGTGTGTGTGTGTGTGTGTGTGTGTGTGTGTGTGTGTGTGTGTTTCTTGCAACATTCTAGTATATTACTTAGTAAAGATTGGTGTCTCAAGTAAACATTACGAAAGGCCTAAACCTGACAGAATTGATCATCCTTTCGGAAATAAAGAAATCAAACTTTAGTTTGACAAAACTAAATTACATATTGCAAACATTTGAAAACTTATCTGAAATTAGTAAAATATTGATTAAACAGAAGCAATTATAAAATTAAAACATTACCGGAAATTATTGGAGCATATGTGACAAGAGGAAAGTGGATTCTGGGATACGGTACTAGGTTAGTTTGGAACTCTGTAAGGTCCACGTTTAGGGCGCCATCAAATCGAAGAGAAGCGGTTATGGAAGACACGATCTGTCCAATCAGGCGGTTCAGATTGGTATAGCTTGGGTGCTCAATATCCAAATTTCGGCGGCATATGTCGTAAATGGCTTCGTTGTCAACCATGAATGCACAATCCGAATGTTCTAATGTGGTATGTGTTGTCAGTATTGAATTGTATGGTTCCACCACAGCCGTCGATATCTATGAATAAAATAAACTAACAACTCAAACGATAAAAAAATAATTGGCCAGTTTTGAGTGTCATCGTGACACAATGATAATAAAAATGAACACAGTTTTGCTCTGTTAAAATTATTTGAGCTATGAGTTTAACTTTATAATAGAACGAATGCTTTCACGAAATTCACGCCTGCATGAAAAACAAATCTCGTTATTCGCAATATCTCGACAAGCACAGATTTTAAAAAAGCTCTGCTTAATTTGACTTCATTTCAGGGAAGATGACATCGATGAGATACACGGACATTTTCAGTCATTTCTGCTCGTAGCTATTTCAAACAAGGTATCAATATAAATAAAGAACAACATTAATGGAACACCGTGGCTTCTAACAATACTCCGATTAAAACATCTGCATGTAAATTGACATGCAAATAAGCCCTGCATAGAATGAAAGCATCCACGTTTCTTTCTCCTCTATCCCATATTTTTTTGTTGTTGTTGATGGAAATGTATTGCAATAAGGTTAGTTGGTATTCGTCTGTTTGAATACTGCTCTAATCTAATTGTTCCATTTACTCGAAATTCATTAAATACAGCAGCATATGAGTACCAAGATGAACGTATTTCCACAAGAAATTTGAAATTTTCGCATCAATTAAATAAAAGATTTTATTCTCTTGCATCCATATCTAAGCTGTCTAAAAGCGCAGTTTGTAAACGAAGAACGAGTTCACATCTTATCACGGTAAAGTTTGACCTCATTAAAAGCCTGAAAAAAAATTGAAATGATTTTTTTACCTGTGGCGCTGGATAGACAGCAAACTCCAATTTGGATTTCTTGCCATAGTCTACAGACAGTCTCTCCATGAGAAGTGATGAAAAACCACTCCCGGTTCCGCCGCCAAAACTGTGGAACACCAGAAATCCTTGCAGTCCAGCACAATGGTCGGCCTGGATTCAGAAAAATGACATAAAGTGAAGAAAAAAAACTAAATTGTAAATGGACTATACATTAGTTTATCACAGCTTGTAAGATTATACAAATATTAATGTTTAACTGTGTACACGTAATGGCTCAAATAATTAGCTAGGTTATGATAATTGCGACTTACTCTAAAAATGTGACATTTACTAACAATGCACATTCATTTCCCATTTCCATTTGGCTAAGACAAAATTTCATATGCTGCCGTTAGTTCATCAGTTCATCTGCGCTTTTTGGACATATCAATGCGTTACTAGATGATCAAGTTGAATGACTGAACATTTATGAGTTTCGAATATAAAAATATGAAACGTTGTGATTTTTTTAAAGTCATTTGATGAAAACGAAAAACCGGAAAGGCATCTTTACAAAATGTGTGAAGAGATCCCATATGTAGCAGAGAGTGTCTCAACAAAATCTTACCATTTTCCTGATTTTGTCGAGAACCAGGTCGACAATTTCTTTGCCAACTGTGTAATGTCCCCTGGCATAATTGTTGGCAGCGTCCTCTTTGCCACTAATTAATTGATCTGGATGAAACAGCTGTTTGTAAGTTCCGGTTCTCACTTCATCTGGAAAATGATTATCTTCATAAAAATCAGCCATTACTATTTCTTGCATTTCAAGGACTTTGTCACTAGCAAACTTACAAGTGTTTTTTTAAGGAATAGTTTTTTCACTAACTCGATTAATTTAATATGAAAAATCCAGAATTTGAAACGTGTTGCACATATTGCAAACGTTTAAACAAATAATGAGGCGAACCTAACAATTAGTCATTGCCTTATACTAATTATAAAAAAACTTGAGGTTATAGGTCTCTCAGTAGTGTTGACTTTTAAAAATCTACCTATCAACGTTTGCTTTCAAATTAGCAAATTCTATGAACGGAAGATATGTCTAAAATGAACCTTTGGAGTTTTAATAAAACTTCAAAAATGAAGTAAATATGAATTGAGAATATCATTAACATTAGATTCGGACGGCAAAATAAAAATATTGGCCCCCATGCCTTCACTAATCTATAGAACACGCCTCTAGTCAAGAATGTTGGAAGTCCATATTTCTGTTGGCAACCTGCAGTTGACACCTGGTTTGCTTGTGTGGAAAGATAGCATGAATATAAATATATGGTTGTTATCAGTGTAATAATGCACAATATGTACATAATAAATAAATCATTTCGAATGTACATCAATCATTATTTTATCATAAATTCATAATATGTTTCTACATATTGAGCAGTATTTACTATAAACAGGCGTATATATAGACATGATATGATCAGGTCTTCACGCTAAATAGGTGTCCACTATGAGCAGGTATTTATTAAACCGATGTACTTTATGATCTAAGACTCTAAAGTTCTGAGTTTTGATTAATTCATTTTGCAAATTGAGAAAATTTATGTTTGGAATTTAAAGTTTTAGTAAAATCAAAAAAGTCGCAGTCGAGTTTATAATAAACATCTGAGAGGAACGGCAAAACAAACGTGCTGGTCGTCCCTTGCCTTTTTAAGTTGCATACCTTTTTTATTATTTTTCACATATATTTCATTAGCTGGTGATTAACTTTAATGTTAAAAGAAGCCACTTAATTAGTCTCTCAAATTCACATCCATTTTGATTCAAGAAGAGAAAAAACGTTGTTTAGACAACCTACCAACGACACTTGGTTCAAGGTCAACATATACAGCACGTGGTACGTGTTTCCCTGCACTCGTTTCGCTGAAGAAGGTGTTGTAAGATTCGTCCCCATTGGTTATCAATTTTCCACCCTCTATCAGACCGTTTGGGTGGATGCCATGTTCTAGACAGTACAACTCCCAACATGCGTTGCCTATCTGAACTCCAGCTTGGCCTACGTGCACAGAAATACACTCTCGCTGAAAATTAGATGGCGGTGTTTATATTATTGTTTTAATGTAAAGTTTAGTTTCAATTATTTCTTCATTTAGGCATCGAAATACTTATCAAGTACGCATGAGACATAAAAAAAAGATCAGACCTCACCACCTTCCGGTAGATTTGGAATAAAAAATGGCTGGAACTTCATTTATATCGGATAAAGTTCAGTCAAAAGTAAACGTTATATTATTCTGAAAGTTTCATCAAACCTCAGATAATATGACAATTAATTTTGCCTTTGGCCTCTTATCATCTTTCTGCCGCGCAACCAGGTGTTAACAGTTTTGGAAACTTTTACACCAAAAGTATTGGCCCCATTCGTGAAAATTATCAAGCTCGTTATATGTTATTGCTCCTGTTTATATGTGGTATGTGTTTCCTAAGCAACCGTTTGGTTTCCAGATTTCTAAATTGATTACGGTGAAGTTTTAGCCAAATACACATTGTGATCATTTACCATCCACGGCTACAACGCAGTTGCCACTTCAATCATCCAGTAATACCTGTAACAAAATATGCTGGCGTCTTACCAGATCTCGTCATAGTAATATGAAAGCACGGGTTTTGACATTTTAAATTGCTTCTTTGATCTCTTAGCATGTAGCCGCTTGTGCAGTAAGTTTGATGAGCATCCATCAACATCTGCTTGTAACGCAATTATTTAAACAACCCACCTGAGTCACTATGAAGTCATCTTATCTACACTACTTAGAAATCACGCGTCGAGATCGCGTTCACAACGGAAGCCCAGTAAGGGAAATTGATCACAGGCCATTTTTTAAAAACCCGTACTCGATAATTAGATAAATATGCAAATGTGAAAATTAAAGAATCAGCTGAATGATAAACGTCTACATAAATTTAGATTATTTTGTGTATTTCCTGATTGGGAAAATATAGACAGACATTGATGTCATTTTTATATGAACGGTGCATATCGAAAAAAGTATCACTACCAAAAAATGTAAAAGAAAGTGCACTTACTGAAAAAATAGAACAATAGTCAACAGTGCGAGAAGAATTTCTCTGAATTCAAGATAAGTACAATTCTTTCTTTTATGTGTGGAGTGTTGAAACATTCTCTTATATTCTTCAACGTAAACAGGATTTTCAAATTTGCTGCTGTGATAAAAATATAACATTTCAGCTTGATACTATTTTTTTATTAAGGACAAGGTAGACATCATTAATGTGTTTTGGTTATATGTCCATGTCATAATGGAGGGGCGGAGTGATATCAGTATTTAAGACTTTCGACTGGCACTTTTTCATTTAGGACTAGCTCGATGTCATAAGAAGAAATCCCCATGCCGATATATACATCCATTTGGAGAGGAGTAGAGACAACGCTATTTTCAAGATATGACTTTCCAAGTCAGGAGGAGTAGCAATGACAAGACTAACAAGATGGCTGATGTAACGGCCATTGTGCATGTTACATAAGGTCTCACTGGATAGTTTCGTATTTTGACACGCCCCTAATTGTTAAGGTAGAAGGCATGAGCCTAATTATCACAACTCTAGCATTTGTAAATTCACACAGAAGCTAAATCCGTAATGTGGTTTACATTTACATTGAGTTAGGCTTGTAAATTTGTTGCCTTGTTGGTGACTGCCTGTCACAGATAGATTAGCATTGGAGATTAAATGCGTAACTTGGGCTGCAAATGTGCAGCCGACTTGGTTTACGTATTTACATGTGTCTGCTACAGAGGTAAATATCTAAAAATCTACATGGTTGAGGGTGATGAAAGTATGTTAATTTGTTATAATACTAGTGAACTTTCAAGAGGAATAAGGTACATACTAACTCTGTTAGGAACATTTTGAAAATAGCTCTTTTCTGTCAAAAATGAATGTAAAAAAGAGGGGTTGGTGGTAGTATAGGTTCAGTATCAAAATCACTAGTTACATAAAGAATTATCATTAATACCTTAGTCAGAATCTTACAATCATCCTTTCAACAAAAATCATTAGTTTTATTTGTATCTTTATTGTAAAATTATGATCATTTTTCTGCAATAGGTCATTGTCGGATGAAAATTTGCCCCCCCCCCCCAACTGTCCTATGAGATCCTAATCACCATTTCTACCAGAACCTGCTAAACGTCATAAGAAGTATGTTAGTGAAAACCTCGTGTTAATATGATCATCCTCGTGTTCATATTATCATCCTTTTAAAGGGAGCGTTATAACGAAATTTTCAAAAGATGGCGGATGTGGTGGCCACACTGGATGTCCTAACAACACCATTTTCGTTTAAGACCAACTAGGCAATGTGGTGAAGAATGTGTGTGAAAAGTTTTAAGGCAATCCTCCAAGTAGTTTACGAGTAGTAGTGATACCAACACTGGTGGTTAATAGTCAGAAGGAAAACGGATAATCCAATAAGCTCTTATGGTATAATATTTTGCAGCTCTGTTATCGTGGATGACGAAAAATGATTCTGTATGGCGAGGACCATAGCTCCAATAAGACTATATTTAGAAACAGCATACAACCTCAACGGTAAATTATTATGTGCTCCATTTTTTACACATGCATCTGAAACTATTTTATATGATGTGTGATCCTTGTGTACTTATTATAGGGTAATGTATATTGCCTGTTATATGTTTTGCATTCGTTATTATATGTTATGCATTTATTTTGTAGCATTGTCCACTGCGTAATATATCGCGGTATTTTTATATGTGATATGTATTATGTATGTTTTATTATTGAGAATTTTTGGGTTTGTAATATGCAGTTCTTACTATATGTTATACATTTTTAATCATAGCACGTGCTGTCGTTTAATGTTCTATACCTTATGTGCTGAATAATGTACATTTCTGATTAATTTCTAAGTAGTTTTAATTATACATTTTATATTCAGTAATGTTTGATGTACATTTATTCCTATATGATATAATAAATAGAAAATGTATATGATGCACATCTTTGTTTGATGTGGATATTTTATTATATACTGAATATTTTTCATTATGATGTACCGACCAATTATGATGAGAATCAAAGTGAAAACGCAATCAAGAGTGAGAGATTAATAATACACAGGTTACAGAGGAAAATGCTTTCTTATTGGCCCAAATATATTTTCCCAGTAGCTGAATTATAACACACTAGAAATATTCTAGTTGGTGTAACCTAAGCTATGTATGTATCTTTCTATTTTGCTCTCGATACAGATACATTTCTTACCTGTATCTTGCTATTTTTACCCTCGATTCAGGTACAGTTTTATCTGTACCTTGATACAGGAAAATTTCTTATCGTTGAGGCTCAAAATCATTTGCTACCCACTTTACTGAAAATGCTCTACATTTGGAATTATGAAGCTAATAATGAATGCGTTAATATTTTCAGCAACTTTGATGTTTTCTTCCGTGCATCTCTGCATCGATTTGAAGAAAATAAAAATTGCTTAAGCAGTAGACAACAATTTCATGTTAGTTTTTTGTTAGGTTCAAGATAAAAATAAACTGCTGGCTGCCTTCAATTTTGGATTACCACCAATTTTTTCACCGAAAAATGACCATTTAAACCTTAAAAATCTGGTAATGGAAACAGCGTGATCCAGATCAATTTGTACGCTAGAGCACTTGGAAACAAAATATCTAATTCCGTGATATTTTTCTTTTGCAGAAATATATTATAAACAGATAAAGCTGTCAGATGTTAACGTTAAACGTGAACCACAACCGCATCACTAGAAAAATAGAAAAGGAATTATAGATTTAATGAGTCCCAGCATGCATTGTACGTATTTAATGTCATTACATATATAGAGGATCTCAAATGGGTAATGATTTAGTACTGAATTTATGAAACGAGTTGATGTCCAGCTTCTACGAGCCTTTTATAGGGTCTTGAAGTTAAAATTTAACTAGCCAAATATGTACACTTGTAGCTTGTGTTTTGAATATACCATCTATAATACTGGAAGTGAAACAACGACGACAATGACGAAGACCATCCCCAGTCTATTCTTATCAACTCATCAAAAGCCTGCCTGACCAATCATGTGATTATGGGTGACAGTGACGTGTGCAAAGAAGAGGTTTGTATATCTTATAATGAAAACATACACATCATGTAATAATCATCCACATCACATATCGAGATTTACACAACATTTTAGGTTTCTCTTTGATTTTGTCATGCTGGGAGAATTTGAAAAGATCTGAATATTTTATTATAACTTTTATGTTTATATTAACCCGTCAATAAAATGAATGAAGATCGATAGGCAACATACTGTTATATAAACTGGCCTGCACGTCTAATGCAGCACACCGGGCATTTGCATGCGTGTGACGTAAATCCTACAATTTTGAGGTGATTTAATCGTTTTAAAGGTGGTTCCGAAACATAAAGATGGCTGACGTTCTGGAAGACTGTTATATGCATACGACGGGCTGTTGTAGAGGGGCATTAATGAGAATCTTAGACTCAGGGGAATACTTTTTCATTATCACGGGTACTAATCCGTCAGCTGTTTTAATATATTGAAGAATCATTCTGAAACACAAAAAGGTTAGTACAATTTGTTGAAGGCTGTTAAAAAAAAAACTAAGCTTGAAATAGCCCGGCAACTACTCTCCAAATACGAAAAGTGTGACAAGAGACGTTCAAATGAGGTCGAACCAAGGTCTAACCAAGACATCAAACACCGATTTACATGTTTAACCTAACTCAAGAGAAATTAATAAGTTAAAATGGAATAAACGAGCAGAGACAACAATTCCTTTGACGAAATGTCAAGTTTTTTCATGTAAAATGCTGATCAAAAGCATCTGTGCTTGGCTCTGCTAGTGACAGTGGACTTTTATATGCCTCTTAAGTGTTGCCAAAAATTGCAAAACACGACTGAAGCACCCTTCCGCACCTCAGTACCTGAGGTATTATTCATCTACACCATAGCAACTCAATAGCGAATAAATATGCCGCTGTTACATCATCCAAATTTTGGCACTTCCTAGATACGGCTCTGGTTATCTCCAAGGCGATTTGGCTTATCCAGTTATCGGAGATTCACTGAGAGCCAGACGATTTTAAAGCCGCCGTGCAGCTGGAAGTGCATTTTCCCAGTGTATGAGCACCATACGAAAACGTGAATACAAAATGACATTTAATAATAGGATAAACAGACTGAGAAAGTGTGTACATGTGAATGGGGAGTACTTTGAGAAAGTGTGTATGGGTAAATGGGGAGTTCTTTGAGAAAGTGTAAACAGGCGCATCGTGTATGCTTTGAGAAATTGTGTACAGGTACATGGAGAATCACATGTACTCAAAACGGGCCACTTAAGACAGCTATGACGGCCCAGTATACTAGGCGGTATAATAAACTAATTTTAATGTTGAATTAATGAAAATTCTATGAAAGCTGTTTAAAAGCCTAAGCTTGTGTTAGAGACGAGAACTGGTAGGAAGTCGGTTGTTTTAACTCAATTCTACCAATTCCTAATTTTGACTGAACTACCTTGTCTCCAGTCGGTGCACACAGCTTTAACATGTCCTACTACCATGTTATTCAAATTTGATTTTTAGAGTAAGAAGACCGAGAGATTGCCATTAAAGTAATGAGGCAAATAATAATGGAGAACACATACATTATCATTGTTAATGAATCTCTCTCTCTCTCTCTCTCTCTCTCTCTCTCTCTCTCTCTCTCTCTCTCTCTCTCTCTCTCTCTCTCTCTCTGTGATTATATGCAGTTTTAAATTATAATGGCAAAAAATGATATTTTAATTTAATATACTTTGAAAGTTCATCTAAACTCATCTTCTCAAGCCACATGAGACAATTAACTATTATCCTTTATCACCTGTGGCTGCCTGCTGCCTGTGCATATATTTTCCCTTTTTAATCAGGTCACATAGACAAAACTACATCATCAACAAAACAAACAACAAAAAAAAAAAAACAATTTCCACCATATAAATGAAAGTGTCTGTTTTATATATCTTGTTTTAAGGACAAACTTTGAGTGGCATATTAAAGCAGCGTGAAAGATCATATTGGATTACAATGACGAGAATATTTTACTCGCGCTTTCACTGATTGGTTAAGCAGGTTTATATAAGAGTAAGCGAACTTTGTTGAAAACCATAAGTATGTATGTGCGTTCGCGTGTGTGTGTGTGTGTGTGCGCGCGCGTGTGTGTGTGTTTGTGGGGATATATGTAAATTCCACATCTGTGCGCAACACGATCATTAAGTTAAATGCTATTTCAGTCAGCAAAAACAGTACTTCAATAACTTTCCAAAGTCGACAAGACTTTCAAGTGACAGCCTATTAAAGAGCGAATCAGACACTTTAGCATATATTCCGTCCTATACAAAACCTATCAGGCTTTTGACGTTATCTGCCCTCATATACATAACCAATCAGGCATTTTACCATATATCCCCTCATGTATACGACCGCTCAGGCAAAACTTGTCGCCACCACGTCCTGGACAGGTTAACTTAATGACGGGTACGTTATACTTCGTTTCTTGATCATAAAAAGATGCTAGTTTTTGGTGTTGTGAAATTTTTTTGAAACTGTATATGCAGCTTTACAGATAAAGGAATGTCTTCACACTTTCATGTGTGTGTGTGTGTGTGTGTGTGTGTGTGTGTGTGTGTATGTGTGTGTGTGTGTCCCTTTCTTAGTTATTGGTGATAACATTCTGTTTCTTTATCCTTTCAAGTTGAAGCTAGCTCCCAATTGTCATTTTCAATATTAACGTCTCACTAAAATAGATCCTTGAAATTTTGTAATGAAGCAAGAAAGACTATAATGTATTTCAATGGAATGTATGTACCTCGTGTTAATTCAAACTTTTGTAAGGTGTCCTATCTTGTGCTAAATATGCCTTCCTTCTTGAGAAAATGATCGATGAAAGCTTGAATAAGAACATATTTGTCATCAATAGAACTCATGTAATTACTTTGAAAAGTATCAGTGTGATCACAAATTTGTGAAATGTAGCTGAATAAATATTGTATTACACTTCTTGAATGTTAATCCATTTACTATTTTTTATTTCTCTTATGTACTTTTTACCTTCTTTTATTTGTGCACAAATATATTTAATTGCGTCATTTTGTACTTTAGAATGGATTTTTTAAAATATATTTTAGATACATTTTAGATCCGCTTTTCTATATGGAATTTCAAAGATATAATAGCATTTTTGCGCATACAATGTCAAAAGTAGCAGCCACATATCTGACATTTTGATAGTATGTATACATAGTTTTTGTACATCAGGTCTTGATAATTTCTCATTTTGTTAAATATTATGAACTCAGACTATTTTGATTTCATTGCATCTAGTGGTTTTATCATTAACAACCATCTATATTAAACACACTGCAAACAACATAAATACATGCAATATTTTATACTCATTATAACATAACTGTAAATTGTTTTATCATATGTATTTTCATCCAAACAGCCTAATGTTCAACTCAATCTTTAATTTTTCTTCATTACATATCCTGTTAACATTTACTACATGCTACTTGCAATCATTTCTATAAATCAGAAAACGTCTGCAGCACACTTTATATCCAGACGGTAAAAATGCATAAACTGCACATCTCTGATCGTTTTGAGTTGTCTGACGTGTGCGCAGAACATCTGGCAATGGCGCGTTGCCGTGTAACAGTACACTGCAAACAGCTGGCTTTTAATTCTCCATTGAAAACTTTATAGTGTAATGCACCCATCTTATGTTTCAGACAATTAGCCAGCAGCAGTGGAGTGTCCTTATCAAGACACTGGTAAAATAAGCTGCAAAGCGACTCCAAGCCATTAAGTGTATGTTAAGTAAGGTGACCTTGAAACGATAAGATTTTTTTGTTTTGTTGTGTATTTAATTAAGGCTTGAAAATCACCAGAAACATTAATAAGTTTTTAAAAAATTATTATTTTGTTCATGGTATGTGTCATCATGAAGTGCAGCCACTCCACATCAGATCGAACCCCTTCTCGTTTTAGACCAACAAAATATTACACTACGTCTTTTAGAGAAACTCCCATGTTGATATTACTATTCATTCTGGAGGAATATGGCTAACAACATTTTCAAGATGGCCACTGTGACGGCCACATTGGATGTCCCAGCGGCACCAATCTCATTTGGATAATCAAAACCATAGAATAAATGTGTGCGAAAAAAAGAAAAAAAAAATCGTGGCATTCCTCAAGTAGTTTAGAAAAGTGATAACAACAGATTATCATATAAGCTACTATGATCTATGACCAGTAGAGATAAGAAAATTAAAATAAGACGGACACAATTGATAACAGTGAAGAAGCGAAAATGGACTCTTAAGTGTCCGGAGAATACAATGCTTCGTCTACTGCACGAACTTCACTCGTGTGCCATAAAATTATTAATTTTAATTATTACCTGAGTGGCCGAGTGGTCTAAAGCGCTGTCCGTTACGGATCACTGCCATCTCACCTCTGCGTGGGTTCGAGTCTAGGATTCGGCAAATGTGGATACGTGAGAAAGCTTGCCAGTAGCTTCTCGTGGGTCGGTGGTTCTTTCCGGTGATTTCCCGGTTTCTTCCTCCACCATTAATACTGGCCGCCATGAATAGCCTATCGTGTGCTGAAAAATGGCGTTAGGCCCAACAACAACAGCTTACGCTGAACTCTATCATAAATTGTTAGTTTAAAAATCTATGTTCTGAAAGTTCGTCCTTCCCTTCCCAACCTCCAGATTAATCTTCTAATACGAGTTATTCAAGCAAATGTTACCTCGATAATGTTGGGAGGGGGAGTCTACTGAAAGAAAGACGATGCTTAACTGTATTTAAAAATAACGACACATCCTGCCAAATAGATAGTAGACCATATCGTAGCCGCATTGGGAGTTGCACGTCGCATAAATAACGTTCTGACTATTTTAACTGAAGTAAATGGGATTACCGTGTGTTGCTGACATGCAAGTCAGTGTAAGAAATGCTGTATTGGCCATGGGATTTTATTAGAGCTGTCAGTTACTATGGTATCCAGATGTGATGCTTGCATCCCAGCACAGATGCCTAGATATTATGAGCTTAAGCTCGTTTGTGACGTCACGCTTTGTCTTCCTCGACTCATTCCAGAGCATTTCATTCACAATTCTTACTCGATGGAAAACAGGCAGACATTTTTAGTATCTGAAAAAAAGCAACTTCTGCTACTGCAAGTGCTTGTTCTTTAGGCTGCATTAGAGGTTAACAGTTTATTCACGTTCAAAGTCTTCATTAACCTTTTTTTCGGATGAAGACTTAATAAGCTATTTCTTCAGATGAAATTCAATTAAAATTTAAGGTATTTTTTAAATAACCCATTATTAAAAAATTAAAACGTATGAACAATTTCCCAGAGATTTGACAACAACTATATAACTAAGCCGAAACCCCTGAAATACCAAAGAGAAAAATTAGAATTAAAAGTGGTTAGACCAAAGCTTAATGATACATTTCAGCTCAAGATAAACACAAGACAAGATACGTACAAGACAAGGTGAAAACTCAATTTAAAATCTGTTTAAATTTTTCATTATTGATTTTTCAATGAGTTTAAAATCTAATCATTACTATATTATGTTAGATTCATTACTAAAAGACTATCTAATACATTGTTATCCTTTACTATTATACTTGATTTATCATCAACAGACTGTTTAATGTATACTAACATTGTTATCCTTACTGGTATACGTCATTCATTATCAACATAATCTCTTTATCAATAGACTATCTAGTATATGCGGATGATATTGTTATCCTTCCTGTTATAAAATATTTTATACTAGATTTATTATCAATATACTGGCTCGTGTATGCTAATGAAATGGTTATGCTTACTGTTATACTATATCTATTATTAACAGACTGCCTACTTTATTGTTATCCTAGATTCATTATCAATAGACTGCCTACTGTATGCTGATGGCATTGCATTCCTTACTGTTATACTAGATTCATTAGCAACAGACTGCATACGTTGATGGCCTTGTTATACTCTGTACATCTCCAGTGGGTCATGGATTGAGTGGTATTTGGCGGTCAATTTAAATAAAACAAACATTTTGAATGAATCAGGAGGTCGTTTGAAAGAGAATGTTCATTTTTAAAACAGAATAACTGAATGTGTCTCTACTTACAGGTATCTTGGAATATATTGTCCATATTAGATATTGTTAATTAAATTCATTAAAATCAAGACATGTTTGGTTTACCAAATATTGCATTGTGATCCTATATAACCTTACAATAAAGTCGTTACAGCGAGTGTATATATATATATATATATATATATATATATATATATATATATATATATATATATATATATATATATATATATATACTGAACCTATACTTGTCTATTTCAATCCCTGTGTTAAATTTAGCTTTACTCTTTACGGCAATACATTTAAGTCTTCTCTAATAAATTGTAGAGAGTCTCTTTACATTATGGTACTGTGAAGAATCCAGTCCACTGAACTGGAGAGAGTCCGATAGCATTTTGGTACTGCGATGAAACGTTGGGCCCTGAGGTCCATTTTTCCATGTTTGTCCAGTCTGGAAAATCTCAATGGAGAATTTCCTAATTTGATTGACGCATGTGAATGTTCCAAGAATTCAAGAACTTATCACTCTAACCTGAGCTATCAAACAAGAATCTTCTATACAAGGGCATAAATATATTCAGTACATAAGCTATCAAACATGTCTGATATCAAGCAAGGATCTCTGTACTTGGACATAAATATGTTCAGCAAAACTCGAAGACAGTCCGTGAAGTATCTGAGAGACTGCCATTCAAAATGAAAGGTTTAAGTATTGTGTCACTGAAGTTTATTTATTGAAACTTATCGGTTTGTTAACATATAAAAAAGAAAGAGACCATCGAAAAGTCTTAAAGCATTTCAATTCTGTCTTTTTTGTGATATATAGTCTACTTGTCTACCGCTAGATAGTGTAAATAAGAAAGCTACCAATGACTGACATAGCTATAATAGAGATGGAAGCCATAACAAGTAGTAATGTGTATTTCTCCTCACATGTGCAGACTCTCGTACAGTGAAGCCAAATATATACATCAGGTCTTGATTTGACAAGCAGATTATGTCTGAATTGAAATTTAATTATAGAATCCAGCGATTGTATAGTCTGAACTTAAATCAGAAATTATAATAGACCAATCAAATATATTTAGAATAGACCAATCAAATAGACTTAAAATAAAACAATCAACTAACTTCAGCCTGCACATAACTTTCAAGTTTGTCTGGGTGAAATTTGGGTCAGGACTGATGTACTAAAGAACCTAAACATCCAAGTTTGTCATTACCTAGTTCAAATCATAACCCTCTCTAATATATATATATATATATATATATATATATATATATATATATATATATATATATATATATATATATATATATATATATATATATATATATATATGCAGCAGTAAGTAATTGAGCCTCCAGGTTTCCCTTTCCATGGTATCATGCCAGTGATTGCAATGTAAGTTAATGGTTTCAGCATCTGGCATGAGCTTTGCTGCTGTCGGAACTTTCTTTTCTCGTACGCGAGGTTTATTCTAGTGTCTGGTGAGACGATTATGGCACACGTCCCTGCATATGGGTCCACCACACCTCAGACTCAGACAGCCCCAACGAAACGTTGAAGCTAAATCGCAGATTTGAAGACGAGGACATTGAATTTCGAGCATAAAACAGTATATGAAGGAGCTGCAGATTAAATGGTGGTAAATCCCTCCACCAATCTCCCTTCAGAAACGTAAAGATGTTGTGCAATTAGGAACATCTCAATATATGATCTAAGCCACTGGAAGCTGCCATCAGCGAAATTTTGATTTTGGTATATAGAGTTGAATGAAGGGTACATTTATATAAACAGTATAAATATTACCTAAGAAAACTACTTTAAAAACAATTCATTACAAACAGACAATATAAATTTGTAAATTTAAGACACGGAGTTTTAAGTTGTCTTTGTCACTGATGAAGACAATTTGAGTCAAGTGGAAAATGTGACATACTCTGACGTTTCGATGTAAAATATATTTGTTAAGTGGATTCATATTTATTTATTGGTTCTAACCATAACACTATAAAAAGAAACAAACATGTTTTAGTCATTTGCAGTACTGTACGCTTAAGTATATCCGTACAATATCTCTTTGAATGAGGAGGTTCTACCAAAATGTTTAATTTTCATGCTGATTCCTTTTAACAAAAAAAACCTCTCTGAACGTTGGATTAGATTAAAGATTAAATTTCTGCATAACTATTTTTAAATACATTAGTATGCTGACTACATAATTTCACCAAAACACAAAAGTTAGCTATACGGTAACTTGGCACATACTCTACCCAAAATGGTCTAACAAACAAACTCTTTTATGTTAACACCTAAATCTTGGGCCTAAATAACATGGAAGCATATTTCAAAAATCTTGTTAGGCCAAATGAGTACTTTTTAGATAATCAATGTAAGATTTATTTAATTCGTGAGTGCCTTTGTCAACCTCTTCAGCCGTCAAGTGTTGTGTCATTTTATAATGAAATAATTTACCTGGCGTGTTTGCTTTTTTTTTGTTTGTTTTTTTTTTTGTGGCCCGATATTCTTTAAGGAAAAATTCGAACTGAAACTAAAAACCCTATAGTCAGTCATGATATTTACCCTATTTTCTTGTCATGCAACTCGGCTACTATTAGATGAAACAAAGTTAAGAAAAATGATGCAAGTTCGATAACTCTTTTGTTCTAATCATGGTTACGTAACTTACAAATAGGTTGACTTTAAGCTTGAGTTTCGTTCTTAAACCGCTTGGGAATTCGGGATCTTAGTTGCAACGGACCCATGAGCTGAATTACACAAAACAGGAGTCCCTGTAATGACTGAGACCTTATTGCACGAAACGAATTTCCATGAATCTCATATCATTTCTATATTCAACTGTTGAGTGTTCAAATCATCTCTAATATTCACCAACTATTAAAAAACTATTCAATTGCTACTGTGGTGAACATATTAGATGTCGTATATGCTCTATTTAGAACAAAGTATATACCATTTGACTTATTTTTTGAGAAACATCCATAATAAGTCGGGTTGTGGGTGTGGTGGGGGTGTGGTGAGGTGGGGTGGACATAAGTACTGGAAACAAGATTTTGAAGACAGCCGTCGTAACAGCCATATTGGGGATGCCACATAACAACAAGTGTTCAAATGAAAACCCCATGCTGACCATTCATTCAGAAGATGTAGTTATAGTAAGATGTTCAAGATGGTCACTCCAGTAGTAGCCATAGTAGACCTCGGATCGACAACATTTTAAGTTAGAACCAACTACATATTATAATAAGGAACGTTTGGTTAAAACCCTATTTCAACATAACTCTTAGTTGTGGGAGCCAAATTGGATGTCAGATCGGCAATAGACTTTTTGTGAAAACCCAATTTCATCATGACTCAGTTGTTAGAGCCAAATTGGACGTCAGATTGGCACCAGTCTTTTTGTGAAAACCCTATTTCAGCATGGCTCTCAGTTGTGTGAACCAAATTGGACGTCAGATCGGCAATAGACTTTTTGCGAAAACCCTATCTATGACTCAGTTGTGAGAGCCAAACTGGACGTTAGATCGGTACCTGTCTTTTTGTGAAAACATCAATTGACATTTCATCCAGGAAGAATATCGCTAACAATATCAATGTTTTCAAGGTTGAAGATATCGGGACTATCATGGATGTCAGATAAGCACCGTTTTTATTTAGGACAAACAATACATCATATGTCCTTTAGCGAAGACCCCATGTTAACACGACCATCCAATCATGAGTAGTGATAACATACATTTCGAGATAGCCACTATGTCATGGACATATTAGCTGTCAGATGGACACTAGTTTAATTTAAGACCAACTGGACATTATAATAAGTCTTTTGGTGAAAGTATCACGTCATTACGACTTTCTGTTCAAGATGGCTCTTGTGGCGGCCATATTGAATATTAGTATCATTATTTAGTGAAAACAAACATTATAGGATCTAATTTAGTGGAATCCCTATGTTGATAAGTTCATCCATTTAGAAGGAATAGTTGTAAGGAAAAAAGTTTAGGTGTCAGCTGGGCAGGCCATATTAGTTTCCGAGCAGCTCTGTTTTCATTTAGGACAAACTAAACGATGGGATAAACGTTTGTGTAAGTTTCACGGCAATCCTCCTGGTAGGTTCGGGTGAGTAACGATAACAAACTTCATTACTAATTGTCTGACAGTCGACTTGAGAAAGACCATCCCATAGTTTATTCTGGCTATGACGAGTAGAGCTAAAATGTGTTGTCTGTCGCCTTTGCAACCTGGAGATAAGTACATTTCAGTATTTTAATTCCAAATTCTCCACGAACATACCAACGTAAATTGCCAAAAAATCTGCCCACTAATATAAAAACTTCCCTCTATTGAAAGCCCCACTCCTACATTGAAGAGTCTTACTTAACAGTATTTGCACCCTTAGTTATATTGAAATTCTTTGGTGCATATATGTTTCCGCCTTTAAATAAACACTAACGCGTTGGTCCAAACAATATATATATATATATATATATATATATATATATATATATATATATATATATATATATATATATATATATATATATATATATATATATATATATATATATATATATATATATTATTCACCGACATATGAGCTTTGACTACAGGAAATTATTTGACTGGACATGTTCGTAGAAATGTTTGCGTGTACTTCGAGAGCTAATATGTTGATAAAAGACTTTCACTGCCGATGCGACTGATACGTCAGACAAATGCTTAATCTTTGACGAACACCATACTCTAACAGTGTTATCACCGCTTCCATCTTCAATCCATATCCTGCAAACGCTCGATGTCTACTTTGCCACCAAATGTACTCGTTACAGATGCATTTGCAATCTACTAGAGTTTGAAAATGTTGATAAAACACGCTCTCTCAACAAGAAGCCCATTGCATATCTTGTCTTTAGTTACCTGTATTCAAACGCCAAAACCCCTCACAATAGTGTTAATAAAGTGTTATTATCACAATGTTTCAACCTTGTAAAAATGAATATAGTTTTATAAATTTATATGTCTAATATCACTACATGACAACATACATCAATAATGACATCATACATAGCACAAACACACTGTCCGAGGAATCAGAATATACCTTAATGTGAAATAATTACACTGCGTAAGATGAAAATCATTATATTTTTATAAATGAATAAAATGTAATAGTTATGTTCATTTTTATGAAACTTATATACTCATGAAATATTTTAAGTCTTTTAACTCCCAAAATCTGGCAAAAGATATTATTATATTTACCATGCAGAATAAATTTCACAGAAAATCATCACTCATAGGATTACTGATGTAAAGTCCGAGTTTTATATCGTCAGAAATCATTCCACGCTGTTAATTTAATGAAAACAATGCGATTTTATATCATATTCTTTGACGTTGCACCAATAAATTTATTTAATATCTTGGTATCAATAAACGTCTTTAAAGGTAAGCAGCCATCGTGTTAATAAACGTCTTTAAAGTAATACATTGTGTTAATAAACGTCTTTAAAGTAATACATTGTGTCAATAGACGTCCTTGAAGTAAGACATTGTGTCAATAGACGTCTTTAAAGGTAAGACATTGTGTTAATGGTAGTCTTTAAATAAGACATTGTGTTAATGGTAGTCTTTAAAGGTAAGACATTGTGTTAATGGTAGTCTTAAAAGGTAAGACATTGTGTTAATGGTAGTCTTTAAATAAGACATTGTGTTAATGGTAGTCTTTAAAGTAAGACATTGCGTTAATGGTAGTCTTTAAATAACACATTGTGTTAATGGTAGTCTTTAAAGTAAGACATTGCGTTAATGGTAGTCTTTAAAGGTAAGACATTGTGTTAATGGTAGTCTTAAAAGGTAAGACATTGTGTTAATGGTAGTCTTTAAATAAGACAGTGTTAATGGTAGTCTTTAAAGTAAGACATTGCGTTAATGGTAGTCTTTAAAGGCAAGACATTGTGTTCAAGGGATTCTTTAAAGGTAAGACATTGTGTTAATTATAATCATTAAAGGTAAGACATTCTGTTAAGGGAGTATATGACATCTACCCCCGGACATTTCTTCCCTCCCCCGACATATCCTCCCTGACATATTCCCCCTGGACTTCCCCTCTATCAAATAGGATTCCTCCCCAGTCGTCCCCACCATGATCTTTAAACTTAATTCATTTAATATGACATTTTACCAATAAAATATAAAAACTTATATTATATTATTTAAATAAAAGGTTATATGAAATAAAATTCAATAAAAAGTGTTAAACAAAGTTAACATTTTCACATATTAAAAAACGTATTGTTTAAAAGTTAATGTTGTAAGCAATTGCTTTTAAGTATTCTATGATGTCATTGTTGTTGAAGTCGGTGACTGTTTGCAATTATCGAAGAACACTCTTTGTACTTCTTTGGTTGTTAAGATCCATGATATTGTGTGTTTGTGTGTGTGTGTGTGTGTGTGTGTGTGTGTGTGTGTGTGAGAGAGAGAGAGAGAGAGAGAGAGAGAGAGAGAGAGAGAGAGAGAGAGAGAGAGAGAGAGAGAGAGAGAGAGAGAGAGAGAGAGTCAGGAAAGTAAAGTTTTTACATTTTTTTTCAGGTGACAGTCATATCTGTGCACTAATGGTGATGAGGGATGCGAGTATACAGCAAAGCTAGATGTTACTATATATAAATAAAGTTAAAAAAAGATAATGGGGGGTAAATGACTGGCATACAAACTAGATTTCTTTGTAATTGCATATCATTAAATGTGCCCAAATGAAAACAAAGTTAAAATAATGTTTCAAAAAGTATTATTAAAAATGAGTGTAGCTAATTTTATTGTTAAAATGCTACTCTGCTAAGGTCGTTATATAAATTGCTTCACAAAACTGTAAATCGTATTAGAGGCGATAAGCAGAATTCATTAGGTGCAGCTGCTTGGCCGGGCGAAATGTAAGTTTTCTCCATGTATTTCAATGTTTGCTTAATAAACGGGTTATTTTCATTTAAAACGTACATATGCCAATACTCAACCACACGAGCTGAACTTGTCTGTGACATAAATACCTTTATTAGATTTCAAAGTCAGATAATGAAAATATACTAGTTGAATAAAAATCATAACACAACCGTGGCGACAGCACTTTTATTGTTACATCGTCTCTATCATCGTTGGAACATGTTTGGTTTTTTTTCTATTTGGCAAATATATTTGCCCAGAAATATGTTATTTAAGCATGATTTCCATATTTTTACCCATTGTTATGTATATTTAATTTGCATTATTTATGGGGTTCTTTTTTTAAAATCTATTATATTCTATGGATAATTGCATTTTGTATTTGACCATGTCAAAAATCAAGTACATTTGATTCTCACCAGTAACATTTATTTTGGTAAACAAATTATACATAGCTAATATTTTCTCAGCGAAAGTGGTTGACTAGTATGTTCATTATCAATAGAAGAAAACATATACATTAGGATATGGGTCACGGTTATGGAACTTCCCCATATAAATGCCTAGCCTTCCTGATGTTCACCACATTATATATTATAATTTCAGCAACATAATCTTCTAGAATGGAAGTTTCCACTAAGAAACATGTTGGTGTTTTAGTAGAAAATGGTAATTGTGACCTAGGTCAAGTAGAGGGCTTTATAATATTGTTTACCTAGAAATTACTCATTCGCGCTGTAAGATCTTGAAGCAGCATCATATGTTGTTTTCTCTATGTGATTTCGGCAAGAATGATTTATTCAGATTATTTTTCTCTGGAATTACAAAGTGCTCGATGATATTCATGGACAGAAATATCAATTTGGAATTATAGTGAACTCAAATAAGGACATCTTGGATTATATTATTGTGACTCGTTAAAAGACTGTTGGCACATCATCACACTTCAGGTCATTGGTACATTATCACATTTGAGAATACAGGCACATCAGCATCTTCAGCGCTTGATCTTATTTCGAACACCATTGCAATTTAATTAAATATTTATTCATTCGAACTGGTGATAAAACGTTTGGAATACTTTGGGATTTAACTCGCATTACTGTAAATTTTTTTTAAGTTTTCACTTTATATTTCTGGGAAATAAATTATTTTTGGAATTTTACAAAATCTGTTGAATTTTGCTCTTTTCTCTTACTTAAATTAAAACCACAGAGTCGTAATATTATTACATTTTTCTTTTCTTCTTTGTTCTTTCTCTATCCCCCTCCGCATCCGGATGTATAGATCATAAAATATATCAACTGTAGACCAATTTTTGTACAGTTATGTAATTGATGAGGTGCCATTAAGAAATGCCTGAAAACGAACTCCTAACAGTAAAAAGTAGATTTCAAGGTTTAACGTTTTATAATTAGTTTTCTACATTAATTATGGAGACTGTCAGTGACTGGACTTTAATGACCTGTTGATATTTGTCACCGATTGTATGCCTGTAATAATTCTACGACAAACTGTACACATTTGTAAACAACAATAACAAAACCTATTGACTTAATATAGGAATACAGTTTTGTACGTAGCAATTTAAATTCGTATTACGACAGTGTTTGAAAACGATGGATATAATGATTATGTTGATTGCAAATCAAATTAGGTGAGAATCGATAACTGTATACAACATATGCTACCGAATTAGACTGCGAGCTCGCCAAGGCCACATAAATGTTTGAATGTAGAAATAAGAAAAATGAAGGACGTAAATTCTTATAGGCAAGGTCTCAATAATTAAACTATTTTGTTTAAAAGATGTTACGCTCTGAAGTCTGTCAGACACAAGCATTTCGTAATGGTTCTAGCTATTCCACCCTAACAGTATCATTCCGTGCTTGGAACGTGTTAAAAAATAAAAATGTTTTCATTTTTGAACGAACAATCATTATTTTGATAATATACAAAGTTTGTAACAAAATATGTACAATTTATAATTGTAAACGTTGCTGGCCACACATTTTAAGAACTTTTTGTATTCTTTTAGTAATGCAATTCTTAGTCGCATTTGCACATAATAGAGAAACCCCAAGTAAGTCGATGTTTTTTTTTTCAATGTAACAAACATGAACTAAAAAGAAAATATTTATACATGTTTTTATAAGTATAAGTAGGAAGCACTTCACTCGTAAAATGGAAATATTGTTTTTGACGCTACAATGTTTTCACTTTAATACTTGAAGAAAACTAGTTTTAAACAAACTCGAGGAACACTCGTTGACGACACCTTACGCACTATTCAAAGGATTGGCATTTATTGACGACACCTTACGCACTATTCAAAGGATTGGCATTTATTGGCGACACCTTACGCACTATTCAAAGGATTGGCATTCATGGACGACACCTTACGCACTATTCAAAGGATTGACATTCATTGACGACACCTTACCCACTATCCAAAGGATTGGTATTCATTGACGACACCTTACGCACTATTCAAAGTATTGGCATTCATGGACGACACCTTACGCACTATCCAAAGGATTGGCATTCATTGACGACACCTTACGCACTATTCAAAGGATTGACATTCATTGACGACACCTTACGCACTATTCAAAGGATTGGCATTCATTGACGACACCTTACACACTATTCAAAGGATTGGCATTCATTGACGACACCTTATGCACTATTCAAAGGATTGGCATTCTTACATGCAGATGGAACTCGCACGGTCTGAACTCGTCCTTATCATTGAATATCTGCCAACAATGGGACAGTACTCCCTTACACCTACAACACTCGCGTGTCTTGACGGCAACGTGGAATATAAGCAGCTGTTATCCACTTGAGAAATTATGTCTGCATTAATTGTGTTATCTTTAATGGCTAACCACAATCATGAATGTATGTCCACTTTTAATCTGCTTTCCGATTATTTTTTTGCGAAAACACTCACTAACCAATGTCCTCCACGGGTACGAAACTTCAGTGTGCAATATTTAACTATTAGCGATCATACTGTGTACACTTCAGTGTGCTATATTTAGCTATTAGCCATCACACTGTATACAGGTGCTGAGCTTGCGAAAGTCAATAATTTATGGGATTCAAATTCTCAGCTGTAACTGCATATGGCTTAATGAGTAAATCGGCTTCATGAATAATCCTGACTTACTCAGACTCAGACGAGACTGCCTCATAATCGAACCAAACGTATTATGATAAAAACTTGGCACAGTCTACGACCATATTGCTCAATCAAACCATGTAGCTATAACATTCATTTCAGGTCTAATGAAATTACGCCATAATGAATGACTATTACGACTAGTCATCACAACCAGATGTTTTGCTTTAGTTTGATCATAAGCGCGTGGATTTAAATCATTTAGGTCCTATTAAAAAAAGACCGAAATCTCCCATTAGCTTCACATAAATTTATTTAATGCAGGCAAAAGCATTTTCCTAATTGATTATCTGAAACAAACTCACTAGAGGTCAAAAATGGAACATCATTGCTACAGCTAGATATTGGTTAGCAACTCAAAATTCCCAATGCAAAAGTAGTAGTAGTAGTAGTAGTAGTAGTAGTAGTAGTAGTAGTAGTAGTAGTAGTAGTAGTAGTAGTAGTAGGAAGAGGAGGAGGAGGAGGAGGAGGAAGAGGAGGAGGAGGAAGAGGAGGAGCAGGGGCGTAGCTACCACGTAGCAAAAGTATGCAAAGTATAGGGGCCAGTGGATTATTTTTTTTTTAAACACAATAGATTAGGCACGGACCCATCTGTAAGCTTTGCATAGTTGAGCCAGAAGTAGCAGTAGCATCGGCATCAACATAATTGTAACATGAGTAGTATCAGAAGCAGTTGTACACAATAGTAAATGATGGATATAAATAACGAGAAGAGGTAAAGACCAATACAAAAAATAGATGTAAGTCTTACTTTTTCAATCACATAACGATTCGCTTATCACTAATTGACAGGAATGTGCTTGAGTCAGCGCTTGTGTAAAATATATTGATGGCTGAGTTTAGAAGCGTAATTTTTCTTGAATGTTGCAAATTCGTCATGCCCATCAAATAACACAGCAATTACAGTGGGATGATGTTATCAGTTGTTAACGATTAATATATTTATTAGCCCATTGGCAACAAGTTTGCCGTCTTTTATGTCTAATTAACACATCCACGTTTTTCTTTTGTCTAACTGACATAGCCACGTTTCATCCAGCTGTATTTTACTGATGCCAAAGATCAAAGACTATACTATTATGAATTAATCCGGAAATTGAGGAAAGAAAAAAGCATAAGAGAAAATAGTGACAGATCTCAATAATCCATTAAAAATATCAGAGTATAGAAATGTCATTCGAAATAAAAAATAAAAAAAATTTGAAGCTTACCATTTTTATCTTGCAAACGAACGTTGTCTAACGCCTTAGAGTTAATGATCGCCTGGCTGATGGAGAATTTCCTTTGTTCCCGGGAGTGGTTTATAATGAAACTATTGTACTGAGGTAGTGCCACGAACCCCGTACAACGTCTGACTAAACCAGCTGCATCATGCATGAGCCTGAAATAGGAGAACCTCACGCTTACTCACGGGCACGCCGATTTTCAGGCTGTGAACCTTGTAGCAAGCTGCATTGCTGTGATTGGGTCATCCTAAACATACAAATCAGGGTTGAGATATTCTTGATGATTTTTATGGAGAGAGAGAGAGAGAGAGAGAGAGAGAGAGAGAGAGAGAGAGAGAGAGAGAGAGAGAGAGAGAGAGAGAGAGAGATCTCCGTTTCTTGTCTTGCACTCGTGGTAGTTTAAGATTTCACAAAAGATTCGATGTCTGACATCATATGATAATAATAATGAAATAACTTTCTTGGTAATGTTGATCACCGACCCATAATACAAATGGCATCACCATAAAATATCAAAATTTAGAACGATCACATTACAAATTGAAACATCTAATAAAGTTTAAAAGTAAAAAAAAAAAACAACACAGAGATCAAACCCAAACCACTTTATGGCAAGCTGTTTAATATTTGTTCGTTTTTTAAATATATAAAAATGAATTTTACATATATGAAATACTTCGACTTTATTTCACATCCGTTATATATTTTATGTTATGTCCATGTGGCAAAGTTGTCGGTTTCTTTTGTGTTCTTTTTCATTCATTGTATTATTTGTATGGGCGCCTTGTGAATCACAGTTAAGCGACAACTTGCAGGCCGATGAAATGAACACGTAATGGTCTATGAAATGACCATCTCTTGTCTATGAAGTGACCACATAATGGTCTATGAAATGACCACCTCGTAGATTTAAAGTCGAAACGCTATTATGTCTTATTTTGATCCCATTGCTTTGTATTATTTGTGGTATATAGTTTAAAAATAATACCATGAAACTGGGGGAAAATGGTGAATTGGCTGAGCTTGATTTTAGCAGGGATGTACTCGTTTTAGAGTGCCCGTAGCCTAAAGTATATTAAAATTAGGCTTATATTCTCCTCCTTGTGCACTAAGCCACTTGACTAGTTTCCACGCCCTTTCTCCATATGGAATCGGTACACAGTTAGTACTTCCAGTTCAGTACCCACGAATGTAGTTCTTATCTATTTTTAGAACATTTTTTGCTCTCACATTATGTTGGTGATAGAAGAGTTTTATTGATGCATTTTTGGTAGGGTTTTAAAGGTAATTGTTTAATCTTTAGAATGTGAGCTTATGGTGTGGTTGTCTGTGTGTATTGCCGCGGCAGTGCTCAGTGAGTGACAAGGCCTTGGTGATGAACCGGAAGTGAAATCAGTGTTCCATTGCATGGTGTTTTGTTTACAATTCAACCTCTCAAAAAAATGCAGGTCAACCCTTGACGAGAACTTAAGGGTGAAGTCATCTTTGAAGGTATTTTAGATTAATATATGATTTGTATTGATTGTCACACAGGGGAGAGTTCAGTACTGACAAACGAATGTAGAGAATATATAGTCAAATTAATTGTGTTCTATGGCCTGTCAGTAAAAACTTGAAACTGATATAAATTTTTTATTATTAATGACATATACATGAAATTTTAGTATTTTATGTATATTGACTTTAAAAATATAAAAATGAAATTAGAAGTAAAAAAATAATTTTAATTTTAAAAATTTAAATGAAATTTAAAAAACAATTAAAAAATAAAAAATTTCCACCAAGTATACACATATATAATATTTTTTGGGAATGATATTAAATGATATCAGCATATATATACTCCTACACCATATACAAGCTCAAATGATGGATATTTGTCAAATTTGATCAGAGAAAATATCTTTATTAGTCAAAATGAGACCCTCATTTAAAATACATGAAGACAAAATTCTACTTTGCTTTGTACCTTTAGGTCATTGAAACTATTTATTTGGGGTTCAAATAGTTAATTTATGTGTTTATGATGGGGTGACTTCCTGAGTAACACATATCTGCTTGTATAGCTATCAGTAATTGTTTATAACCATAGTTATAGGGTATTTAGTGAGAGGACAGAGATGAAGACTTTATACTAGAACCTGTTCAAGTTCTCTACAAAATCATATTAAGCTGTCAGAGAATGAAATACAGGTCAGAGGGGTAAAATATACTTTACCCAGGTATATTTACCATTGCATGTAAGAAAACAGCAAAATGATGTAAGTTGAACACAGAATGCATTCCATTTTATTGTTCAGTTTCTTTAAGATGTTGATTGATGTAGTGCGACATTGTAGCCTAGATGATATTATGGGAATTCTCATGATCCATTTTGCTTTATGCATTATTAATGACTAATAATATTTGTTATCTGACACTTTAAAGATTACATAAGTAATATTCAAACAGATTATTTGAATTTAACTTTCTACAACTGATCCTAACATGGTTACATAGCTGACATGAACAAATATGCATATATTTTGTAATGTTTGGAATCTAAAGTTGACATTGTTAGGCTGACATGGTACCTATAGTGAATCTGTAAGGCTCAGTTTTGATTGTGTGCACTTAAAATATCCCAAGATGTTATTTTCATCATGAATATGCCTCTGTATGGTAACACATTTCAATTTAGTACTTTGACAGAGGGCGGTATTGCAGCATCAGCTGATATTTCATTCCATTGAATCATTGAATCATTGAACTTAAAACCTTGGTAGCCAAGACTCTTAAAAATAGACTAAAAATATTCAAACAGATTATTTGAATCATGTTTGCACATGTGATTTTAACAAGTACATTGCATATGTCCCACACATGCAAATATCCATCCTTGTTTACAAGTTTTCGGGATGCAAATTTCACATTTAGTTGATGATATAGGATCTATTGGTACCTATAGTTGATCTGTGTGGCCACATTTTGCTATATTCACTCACAATATCTAAAATTGTTTTTTCCTTCATGAATAGGATTGCATATAGTAATAAATTTTAATTTGGTACATTGTCATTTGACTTTCCACTATACTGGTATGTATCAATGTTTGCACCAATGATCAAACCTCACCGTTCCAACATTGCCTTAAACTTTATGATACATACTCTACCTGATTAGTTATTTAACCTGTAAATGGCTAAATATGCTTGTAGAAACTTCATCTATTTTTAGGATGCATTTGTCACTTTAATACATGCCCACTGCTTCACATCTTTGAGTGTCACTCTATCAAGTTTACCTTTTTTAACCATATTTGCAACCTGAATGTTATATTGAAATCACCATATCTAACACATTTTAACTTCATTTGCCTACATCTTCCTTTTTTTAGAATTAAGTGAAACATGTTATATATTTTCAGGTCTAGTCTGGTATCTGAAACAAAGTATTAGAGTTGGATCAATTTGGAAGCTCTCCAGTAGTCCAATGGTGATAGCAAGGTCTCATAAGGACATGTGCAGTGTGCTGCTATAAGTGACCAAGATGAGTTCATATCAGTACACTGATATACAGCATCTCAAAGACATGGCTTAGATCTTCATGAGAGAGATTCGCATCTTTTTTCAGTAAGGTGAAACTGTATTTTCATATTGCATTGTTGACTTTTGTAGTTATCGGCATTAAAATGGAATGCATATTTGCTATAAAACATGGTAGTGGTCCCATCAAAACTTTAAATTTGAGTGGGATATTAGTTATACAAACAACTGTCCAAGTACCTGAAACAATAAATGTGGAACATAGTACCTGTCATTGTTTCTTTAGTATGTACACCTATATGCATCTGGATAGGCATATTGTAATTTGCTGTCAAAATCACTGTGAGCTATCATGCTTCAGTACCCCTGGGATTAATATTATCAGTTGTACAGACCTAAACTACCATTTGTTTTAAAGACCATTCATTAATCAACATTGCTGCCTTAAATTTGTCAAACTGAATGTCATAACTTGTATGAAAATTTATTTTTTGTAAAATAAAGTTTTTAAAATTTATATATTTTTTTAAATTGTCATTAAAATTTAATATATCAATATTTTTTAATTTCAAGACTATTTTCAGACAGGCCTTATCAAGTATTACAATTAGGTTTTTACTGCATTGAAAAATTCCTATAATTAAGGAATATATAGCAAATTTAGTTTTGGTTTCTTAAGAACAATTGGACCTCAAATTGCACCCTATAGAACACCAGCACTACACACTTTCTGACAGCTGTCACATGTCTTGCTTGCAAGGAAATTTCAAAAGACTTTATGTATGAAGTTGAAACAGTAGTGGCATGCAAAATAAAATGCAAATATAAAAGTTTGATAAAAACATTGACCCTTTCAGGAATCGGTACACAATTAATAAAATCCGGTTCAGTACCCACGAATGTAGTCCCAGTCTATTTTTAGATCACTTTTTCCGGTCTAAATTTGGTGGTGATACTAGAGTTAGATTTTGGCATTCTTGGTAAGGATTTAAAGGCAATTGATTATTCTTTAAAATGTGATCTTATGGTGTGGTTGTCTGTGTGTATTTCGGCGACAGTGCACATTGAGTAATAAGGTCATGGTGATGATCCGGAAGTGAAATCTGTGTTCCGTTGCCTGGTGTTTTGTTTACAATTCAGCCTCTCAAAAAAATGCAGGTCAACCCTTGACAAGAACTAAACCGTTAAGTCATCTTTGAAGGTATTTTAGATTAACATATGATTTGTATTGATTGTCACACAGTGGAAAGTTCAGTACTGAGGAACAAATGTAGAGACCGTATAGTAAAATTAATTGTGTACTATGGCCATATGGGTGTGAGGATCTGTTACACTCATTGGCTGATTTTCTTACTATTCATTCGCATTCGTGCAAGGATATGTATTACGTCCCTTGGCAAGTTTCTTCACAATTTCTTTCCATGGGTATGATAATCTGCATTACGCCCCTTGACTGGATTCCTGCTCTAATTTAAAATTATATTAGTATCTTATATATTAAGTAAAACTCATCCGGAAAGCTTCCTCAAAAACCCTTTGTTCGCAAATCCAAACCTAGAATTTCACTAGTATCCCTTCTTGCTTTTTAAAGAGTGCACAACTAAGGCTACTCGGACTACAGTCTAATGGCTCTCAACTTCTCTATGTTCTGCCCCTGGCGAGGTTCCCAAATGGACTGATTACAAAATCGATTTAGTGCGAACATAACCGATTGCTTGTTTAGACTCCGCCCTAGATTTGAATCTGTTTTGATTGGATACGGTCTAGTCTCTGTGACAACCGTCTTGATAATTAGCACTTGTTACCTATGGGTTTCCTTTTCCCCAAAGCTTGAAATTGCTTTCAAGTCGGTCGTGATATCACTGAAAAATTGCAAAACAAACACCGTAGTCTCTACCTCGTAAGCCTGATTATAGAATTTCTTTTGAATTTAGCTCCGACGGATCATTGTGTAACGGTTAATTAACAGACAACCAGTTCTTTGTGTCCAGAATCGGGTCTATAGGGGTTGTTCGCATAACACATCCTGTAATTTTCATCTTTTTTTACCCGTCCTGCCTAGTTACACGTTGTCACCAAAACGCAGGACACCCCCATGCGACGTCAAAAATCTCTTAACCGCCAATATTTTCCACAACTTTTTGTAATACTGAAAAGTAAATGCAATGTAAATCAGTTAACTATACAGACAAAACAACAATATTTTATGCAAAATAGCTTTTAATTCATAAGGCTTTTACAAGGATTGCTTGATTAATAAAAAGTTTAAAAAAATTTTAAAATTTTTTAATTTTAAAAAACAAAAAATAAAATGTAAATTAAACGCATCAATACTTCAGTTCTTACTAACATTAAAGTTTCAACAAATCCACAAACTTTCTAAGGGTTTAAAATCTGAAGTATTTGCAAATGAATTACTTCTCTTCATAGTTATCATTATCCCAAGACAAAGTGACATGCTCCTCCACTGAACAAACACGAAATCCATTAACATCGTTTTTTTTTTGTTTTTTTTTTGGAAGGGATATTCCCTCCAAATCAAGCTCCTCCTCCTCGCCAATCCACACTTTCTCCATTCCCCGTATTTACTAGTATGACCATCATTTCGCATTGCCTTCTCGCAGCCACTCTTATTGGTCTGATGCACTTCAATGGAACTGATATATATTTGTGAAGGACTGAGTGACTGCGCGGCATGACAGAGCTGACGTACACGTGGCATATCTTGCAATAGTTTGCATATCTTTCTTTTATTCAGCACATATTGAAGAGAAGGGTAATAAAGATCGTAGGAAATTGCCCGAAATGTGTTTGCTGACCGAGGTAGAATGTCTTCTGTTTTGAGACTGAGATGCAGATAAGGATGGAAATTTGTAAACGAGCTCCATCTGTTGCTTGTTTGGAACTTTAAGCTCTTTACAAGTTTGAACAAGGAATAATGGAGGAGGAAGAAATCTTTTATCACACTGAAATATGAGCTTCGTGCTTTCGAACAGCACATGTTGTCGTCACACTTAACAATCTGAAGCAAGTATTGCCTTGAGCGGACATGAGTGTCATACCAGTTTTGATCTCTACACAATATATCCTGTTCCATAAATTCTTTATGGATCCATATACTTAGCAATGGTTGGGTAATTGTCCACAGTCAGCTATGACCATATTTCGGCCAACGTTTTATCGGCAAATTCTAAGTTTTTCTTCTCTAGTTCAATGTCAATTGTCTTACCTCGTTCGTCTAAATGGCCGTCTAAATGGCAGCTGAAATTGTCACGAAGCAATATTAATCCATTCAATGCTCAGTGGCGCCATATTTTCTCTACTCTGTTAAAAGCACTTCGTCCAGGAGCATTTGTTGCAATGAAGACGGAGTCAAGATCATATTTCAAGAAATGGTGGATGGCACCCTTGATGACTTTTTGATACCATGGGTTTTCATCTGACCCACAATCATAACTAACCACGAGAATCCGCCTGACCAATTTATCAATACCATTCCTGATTATGGTATCGAACTGTCAGACACAGCTATTTTTCAAAGTCAAATCCATGGCTGAGTCCTGTTGATGCAGAATCTTTTCCAGATCAAATGACTATAAATGTTGGGTAAGAAAATCCAACAGCGTCCCCTTTTCCAAAACCGTTGCGATGGATTTCAATGCCGGCATACACCGAGGTTATAAGCTTGTACCGGGCAACAACTTCCCAGTCATGGTCAGAAAGTCTTACTTTAGACTCAACGTGCATTAGCAGTGGACTCTGCTTATTGTCAGCGACCATTGTCAGCGACCACACCAGTTGGGACGCGACATTTATCGTCCTAGCTGATAAAACAAAACTCACCCGGTAAAAGCACGGAAAACAGTTCTTCCAAATGTCTTTGTGTAGCTGTGCACAACTGGCCATCAATATGTTTAGTGTGATAATCATTCTGCGCTCTAATTAAATTTACTGGGACAGTGGTTATATGATACTTACCTTCTGACGACGAACTACGCTTAGGAAGTAGACGTTGTTATAATCCACTTCTACTTATATTGAAGCTATCTTTTTTTTATAAAAAAAAAATGCTTTGTTAATTGATCTAAGGTTTTGATATTTCTGAAGACTTCGAACTGTCTATTGTCATGAGACGCTTAACCATGCAATGGGATATCCAGTAGTTTGCAAAAGCAATTCGAATTTTGGTTGACCACAAGTTTTATGCACAGTTCAGGATTATTTTCCAAAAAAGCTTTCAGTTTTGCTTTTTTTTCAAATCTCTTGCTTTCTGTGATCTTCTTTGATTATCAATTTTCTTCTTTAGTTTTTTTTTTGTTTATCTTTTAACTCTTAAGTTCTGCTCATTTGAAAGTATTCATTGTTTCTGCCGATTATACAAACCAACGAGGTCAGAATTTATGACATCAATTTGGGACTCCAAATGTAATTGGAACAGTAGCATTTCACGGAGTAGCCTAAAGGCTTATAGAAGTCAATGTTTCAGAAGTAATATGTTCAAGATAATACTCGGTTGTTCATTGGACTCTAAATCATTCTGAGTAGAATTTTGTTTTTTGAAACTGATGGTACCTCTTTTATCCAAAAGTTAAGAAGTGCTCCTTTTCTTATAACGAATATGGCCTAGAGCTCTTTCGACATATGGTTAACGTTTTCAGCCAAATCTGTGTCATTCTTGATACTATTTTACTTTATAAGTTCATCTAGCTCATCCTTTTAATTTTTTGTAGGATAGGCTAGCACAGAAGCGTTAAATAAAGACTGGTATAATTTATTTTTATTCATTGCTATAGACTGCCGAAAAGTCGTGACAATTAAAACTAATATAACACAGGACACCTTATGTCGAATGGTTTCAATAATGTAAATGTTACTAGTGCCGCACTCTGGCTTAATCCTCGAAGTTTTTCTCACCCCTCAATCTGTCTTTTTAAGACTGCTTTTTTAAAGAAATGTCATCAAGCTTCGGTAGGTCCGTTTATAAATCTAGCAATTCAGTAGTGTCAACTAAACCTGTTCAATAATAAGAAAGAAAAAAGCTAAAATTTGATATATTTATTTCCTTTAATGTGCGGCATCATAGAGCGACACAGGGTCAAATCTAGGCGCTGCTCAACAATTACAGTTGTTTTTTTATATATATAAAAAATACTACGGACGGAATACCGTATTTCATCTTGCCAAAGCTAGTGTGTCTTTAAACTATTGTCAGGCTATTAGCCTATTGTTCTACTTTTCTAGAATCTGATTTTAATTACAAGAAGCAGCAGAGAGGGTGAACAGACCATTTGCCTGATACCTCATGGTTGAAAAATAAAGCCTCGAACGGCGATTAAATCTGAACGTCAGCGACGTTAAATCAACACTTCTATTTTTTTTTCACTAGGCGACTCTGTTGGGTTAGTTTCGGTTGTTACCGATGACGAAATCATCAATGATGATTTTGCATTTAATCGCTACGTGTATTCGTTTAAACGTGTTGGTCACTTTTGTTGGTCGCATCCTCTCTGCTGTTGTGGTTTTTATTCAAATATTGTATTTAGCCCTTTATCATATATTCACCTGAGATTGTTATAAAACCAAACCGGGTAGCTTGCGCGTGTGCAAAGAAATATTTTAATTTTTTTCATATCCATGTCCCCAGAACACCAAGTATAATAAATATTTTGCAGCGTATGATTATCAACTCGGTAAAAACCGACTACAATATTACAGTTATATCTGATTACTTTTGGAATTTGTGTATAACGCAGTGTAACATAGCGCACGACCGTGTTTTTATGTCTACTTCTGGAAAATATCCGGGCAGGATTTGATTGTTTGTCCTGCATTACATCATCGTACATTACTAAATTACTAACGCTTCCATACAAATCATTTACAGATGGCACTTCATCAATATCAGTTACAAAATCAATAATGTTACTGTCTACATTTAACGATTTTGCATTTTCAATAAATTCCTTAAGTACTTCATAGCATGGCTGATCATCCACTGTTTTCGCTACTAAATACAATTTATCCCACTTCAGCCATCTGATTATCAGATTAAACAATAATTGTGATTGGTCTGATCAAGATGGACCTATTATTATTATTATTATTATTATTATTATTATTATTATTATTATTATTATTATTATTATTATTATTATGATAGAATTCATAATCGCTGGGTGATGGTTGACAGGCTCTTATTTTAGTGTCGCCGAAAAGTCTGTTATATTCATCTGATAAATAACATGAATCTATATTGTGTTCGATGCAGGGCAGCCACGTCCACCACTGGATTAACAACAATAATAACAACAAAAAAGCGCAATGACAGGTAAGTGTGAAACGTGAGGCACAAAAAAATATAAATTCATTTTAAACACAGCGACAGTAAGTAATATTACTGCTTCGTTGGGAAAATTACCAGGATTACCATGAGCAAAATATCCCTGTGAAAAACACGTACCGGGTTATAATTATTTTGGGCCAGGAACTCATTTAGATATTCGTCTTGACAATCAAGATCATCATCGGCCCGGTGAATATCCCGTAAATGGAATCGATCAAGCATGTTGCGTTCATGATATTTCTTATCAGGATATAGATCTACAACATCGTCATATCGTCGATATAAAATTAATTCATGCAATAAATAATGTACAAAATAAATCACTTCCAGAAAAATTAGCTGGCTTCTTAGTAAAAGCTTGCATGAATGGTAAAATTATGTTAGGAGTTGGGTAATTAATTATATGACTTTTATAATGGAATCTGTTTATTATTTCAAGAGAGGATATTGGAGAGGCAGCGATTAATAAAATTGCTGAAGCTGCAAAAGTCTCACGTGCTGTTGCTGCAGTGTGGTTCGAACGACAGGCAATATGGCAAATCTATCTACCACCACCTAAACAAACTTATTACGTGTACGTTGATGTTAGCGTTCCCAGTGAAGTTCATCAATCAGATATTTTGTTTTTTACCGCACGATACAAATAAAGCACATGGACGTAAATCACGCACATACAATTGCGCGTTAACTGTCATTGATGTTGCAAGTAGATATAAAGAAGCTGAGCCACTGTCAACAAAGTCAGCATCTGCATTTGAACGAATTTATCAACGAGGATCCGGACCACAAACTGGTCTGCGATGGCCACAGTTGCTGAAAGTTGATCCTGGCAAAGAAGTTTTTGGTCCAGATTTAATCGTTGATGAAAAAACATAACGTTAAAATCAGACGAGAACATACTCAAATTCATCGTGATCAGGCAATAGATGAGCGGTTTAATATAACACTTGCTGAGCGGTTATTTGGACATCAATATGCAAAAGAAATATCCACTGACTTAAAGTCCGGTAAGAGTTCTCGTGAATGGGTTTAAAAATTACCAGATGTGATAGCTGCGTTAAATAATGAAATTACTCGTGCAACTTCTATTAAACCTATTAATGCAATTGCAAAGAAACATATACTCCGTAGCCATGGTTACAGACAAATGCGTGACTTTTCACAACAACCAGTGCTAGGTAATGTGTCAGGTATTTATATAAAACTAGGTGAACTTGAAGGAGTTAAAAAAGAGTAACTGATCCTATCTGATGTGTGACTACACAAAATTTCTAGAGTGGTAAGATCCACTGGTAGACCCGCCATGTACAGATTAGATCCGTCGGCTCCTCAACGTGGAATTTGTTCGTGAACAATTGCAAGTAATTCCTGAAGAAACAATTACAACCGCGCTCACTTTTGCAAATTAGCGCCCGACGTCGATTACATTCAAGACAGGTCAGCATCACAGTATCACCAAGATCACTATTAATTCTGTCTATGGTGAACTGTCATGGATTATTACTCGACTATTCCAATAGTATATTACAGTTGAAACTTGCACAATGATTATTCTGTCGCTGTTTTAGCTTCATAATTAATTCAGCATTGATATCAAAATCGCGATTATTTTTTATCACATTGCTTATAACCAAATAGTTTTTTTTCTTACGCTAACAACAATTTCGGTATCAATAAGAGTTTGATTATTATTTTCTGTAATGTCTATGATAACTCTATGCAGTTGAGATATTCTTCTGACTCTAGATACTGCGAGATAAACTAAATTTGACGATTCTGTATATCACCGACAATCCAGATATTTTGTATCAGTAATAGTACTTTTGACGAGTTAATTACTATAGAATATCCTAATTTCCACGGTCAGTTATTTATATTCGACGCGCTTTCAAGAACTTCAGCATCAACCAAACCAATATAATTTAATACAAGATTTCGTTTTTCATTTGCTCTCGAAATTTCAACTTTGATATTTTGTCGTCTAGTATCCGCTGGGCGATAACGTAATGGTACAGGTAACGTTGGAAATTTTTCTTAATGTAACAGAAATAAATTTTATTGCAAATTATCACGAACTATTTTTCTACTTGTAACTATTAAATTATTTGCTCTCCACAAATTCCAAAAATCATTTACAGAAATTTCCAAAATTATTTCACGCATTATCTCACATTGTATTTTATATGGCTGTAGTCTGATTAATCTTTTAAATTTTTTCAGAGGTTCATCAACAGCTGTATCAGTTATCTCATCATAATAATCCACAAACGTTTTTAACCACTGTAGAGACAGTGCAGAGACTGTCCAACGAAAGGCGGTGGTTGACAGTGATCGCCGCACATAATTACCGTATTATTTTTCGTTAATAACCAATCAAGAACTATTTTTAGCTTTTATATCGACACCGTATAGATCTCATCCCAGATGATGATTTTCGGGATATATTTTTCTTTCCCATTCGTTCATGTGTTCACGTATCTCCACATCATCTGAAGAAACTATGATAAGTTTGAGAATTTACTCCTCGTTGTTTTAGTTTTCTTGCTTGTCTATGTGTAGGTGTCAACACAATCATGTCCGAAGTACCGTGCTAAAATAATTCAGTCACACATGTTTTATACCAGAATCTCCAGGTTCATTAAGATAAATGGTTTGTATGTCAGACCAGGGAATCAAATACAGATGGTGATGCTAATCCTGCCATTTGATTGTCATTACCGTAATATATTCATTTGATATGAACATTTGTTATTTCAGAATAGTCAAGTATGCTTTCTTGTTTTATTCTCCATGATCTCCATTCCCTGCTACCGAGTAACGGTTTTACCAATTCTATGTATGCACTATTTATATAAAAAATCTGTAGCAACTCTGACAGCGTAACAAGGAAATTTACTTATCATCGATAATAAATTTATATAAACGTAGGCAAGCATATAAAATCTTAAACTA
Source organism: Potamilus streckersoni (assembly GCA_016746295.1). Classification (NCBI taxonomy): domain Eukaryota; kingdom Metazoa; phylum Mollusca; class Bivalvia; order Unionida; family Unionidae; genus Potamilus; species Potamilus streckersoni. The sequence continues at coordinate 1,102,539 of JAEAOA010001415.1, forward strand.
GTAAAATGCGGTGATTCACCATCGATATAACTCACGATTGTGCCTAATTTGATTCCTTCTGACGAATAACTATTACTTCTGCTTATAAATGTTCCCTTGTTCGTCGTATCAGTAATTATAAAATCTAACTCAGTATAGTCCATGATTAATCTTGTACGATGTCGTTTATGATCATACGAACCACCTTGAGTAAATTTATTTTACTACCAAGATCTTTTGCAACTTTATTTTCATAATCAATGTTATACCAATCTTCACCTGACTCTGTCAGGGGTGAATGTTTCTTTTGTTGTGGTAACCAAACTTGTTTCTTCGGATAATATGATTTAATAGCTGCTCTTACACTTAAACGAAGTTAAGAGTTTAGTATCAATCATGTATCGCAATAGCACTATTGGAACCCAATATTTTTCTGAGAAATGTCTACCAAACCACGAGTAAACGATAGGATAAAGATTGTTACAAAACTTAAATGATTTTACACAAGCGAATTCAGTTAAATAAAAATCAGTTAATGGTCCATTTATTGCAACTCTGGTGATTTTATGTGTCGGATGTACGATTCTTTTAAATATTTAGAACATTCTCCGTATCCAAGAAAACTTCCAGGATAACACGCAACCATATCAACGGATATAACATTATTATCATAACGGATATTCCATAATCCTCCATGTTCATATTCAATACAACGTTTCTGGATATCGTCAAGGAATTCTGATCGTGTTGGCGACAATGAATTTTTCTCCTGAGCAAAGTAAGCCGCAACCGATGAAACTGCAAAACAATTATTCAGTATTATCTGAATGATGTTTCAGTGCGAGATTCTTTATTTCTACATAAAGAGATTCTCTAAAGTAAATCTCTCCATTAGGTTTTACAAACTGATCTTAATATGCGGACTCTGAATTCTAAATTGACCAAACAGATATAGGGTCGCTCTTACTGATATCGCTGATATAATCGATATAAAAATTTAACTGTCCTATTTCGTTGTTGCAGCATCAGTCCATGCAGGAGAGTTATGATCAATGATTTGTATAGGGGTTCCATTTTTGTATATTTCAGTTTGTACAAAAATTCTTCAGTTAGTGTTTTCCTTGTGATGGGAAATCTAAATTTCTTTTCTAGCTTAGCAACGTCACTGATAGATGCCTACTGCTTCTGCCCACTCATTTATTTTTTGACGTCTTTGATCTGTTAAACCGTTTCCATAACTCGCTCTGCTACGCAGTTTTTTTTTTTGTTGAAATTTTCTTTGGCTTGAGATCAACACCTTTAGGTTTATCAATTAGCGGATATACTGTATAGACAACCGCAGTAATTGGATACACTCGCAAATAACACGGTTTATTAATTCCGGTCAATATTCCCAGCATGGATTTTTATTTAATGTAACAGTATTATTTCCAGTATGAAGCCGTATCGGTTCGCGTTTGTCACGAATAATCCAAGTATTATCATCTGACAGTATCGCTGATTGTCAAGGTAGTTAATAGTATTGGTTATCTTAGATTGCGTGCTGGAAAAATATATATATGTTTCATAGGTTCGTATTTGAATGTTTTCAGTGGGACATCGAACTCGGACTTGTAATTAATCACATTGACGGTAATAGACTAAATAATTCTTTATGTAATCTTGAAATAGTTACATAGTCAGAATACTGCACTTGGAAATACTGGGAGATGTATGTTTGGAAATAGGTCAGTTGTATAAACAAATACAGAAAGAGGTGAAGAAATATTCCCATCCATGAATTAATCTGCTAAATATTTTGACATTATCTCATCTTTAATATATTATGTTGCAAATGATACTAAATCAACAATTTCGAAAACATTAAACAAAAGATCACATTTTTTATATACAATAAAGCGCGTTAAATCTGTCGTCACTGATAGAGAAGTGAAGCAGTTGTGTCTCCTATTTTTATTATTGCTTCTACATATTAATCGATAAGAAAACTTTATCACTGATAGAATAAATTGAGCAACTATGGTACTACATTCGAATCGGTATGTTTAAATATCTCTCTAGTTCAGATATATTAACTATATAAAAGCATTAATTACAGAAAATATATTCTCAAACAAACGAAAAACTCTCAGCTGGGATATTATATTGTACAATAGATCGCGGTCAAGAAGGAAGAATCTAAGTAATATCGGGCAAACGCATTTGCTAACACAGTTCTCGTCGCCGACAGTCCTGAAATATAATATAAATTACAATTACAGATGAAAAAGCACAAAGTGATGTTGAATACCAAAATGAACTGGGATTTATGTTCACAGTAACAAGCGGCACGTTAAAAAAACTTGATTCACAGTAACAAGCCGCACGTAAAAAAATGGCAGTATGTAAAGCCAACAAAGTGGTCACAGGGATGTTGGAAAAATACTTCATGATAAGAACAGAGTCATTAATAAGAAGGGACACAAAGTACCAAATGATGAGATACCGAATACAGCTGATGTAATGGTAGCAAAGAACTAAACTCAGAGTATGTAACCAAAAAGTAAATACAAAAATAAAATTTAAAAAAAAATAAAAATTATAAAAAAATTAAAATTAAATCAGTAAACACATAAATATTAAACAACTGTGACAGAGATTTAAAAAATATATTGATTAATACTTTAGACAAATAAAAACATGAAAAATGTACAATACCTACACAATCCTGTACATGTAGGCCAGGATGGCCTCCCTAAATGGACTGAATAGATCAACAAGGGAGAGCACTCTCCAAAAAAGAAAGCAGTCTCTTTTTCAAATGATCTCAAAATTCCAAATTTAATTTAATAAATTTTAGATTCTATATATAAATAGAGCAGCAGGGAGGGTGAACCATACAAAGTTATTTTTCGAGCAAATTTACTATATATAATAATGATAAAAAAGGTCAATAACGCTAAATCAAAGTCTCTAACTTTTCTTTTTCCATACGGTTAAGTATTTAACCGTATAATAAAATCATGAGGTTAGCTCAGTTTTGTTATCCAAATATTGATTTTTTTTTTTACGATTTTGTTTACTTGTAAATCGACTCAATTGTTGGCCTTCACCCTCCCTGCAGCTCCTGACTCTCACGGGAGTTAACCAAATATTTTATTCAGACCAATCTACGAGCGTATGCATAAATTAATATATAGAGTCTCGTTTGTCAAATCAATTATATTTCCTGATTTGGGAGTTTAAAATTCATTCTTGACAATAATAATTATGAACACACAGGTAGACTTGATTTATTGGCTCAGATACAATAAGCGACCCTGGAGGGGTTTGAATACTAGACGAATATAATATGTATCCCTGCTGAACCTGATTTGACTTAGAAAGGTCAACGTGGTAGCTACTGTCAATTATATCACATACTAGATTCAGTGCGATGGTGGATGTTATATTAACAATATTAGGTGAAATATGACGTCCTGTTCCATATGGGTCATTATTATATCTGAGAACAGTTGGAAACGGGATCAATCTTTTCCATGAATCGCATATTCTTTTAAAGTGTTCATCAATAAGATCACTAACTGATTTTTAAAGTTCCTCAAAGTTAAATCCAGGTATTATAAATGTTGGTAATTGTTCTCTTGTAATTCCGAAATAATTTAGAAAAACTGTTGTGAAATAGCGATTGACTGGAACAGGTTGAGCTGGATCGTCTTCATTAATTATTCTGTTTTCAATAGTTATATTTCGATCTGATGGTGGTAGTACCAATCTTTTCTCTCTGTTAACAAAAACATTATTCATGAACTCTAGGTCTGAAGCAACTTGATTGAAATGTTGTATTGACTCAATTATTTGATTTTTTAAATCATTATTGTAAGAAACATGAATACTTAAAAGTAAATTTTATAGATTTCTAAATACACGTTCATGTTCAGATTTAATCGTATTAGCATAAGAATTTATTAGACCAATATCTAGTGTTGCTATTGTTGCAGCTTTCTTCTTGCCATCAATATGTTCTAAATTTATAAAAAGAAACTCTTCGATCCGGCTTATGCAAGCATGGTGGGAAGGAAATTTTGTCAGCTATTTGCGAATAATGTTCAGTTTAACCTCGTCTTTAAATCAAGGAAAGAAAACTAGGGTTAAAGCAGAACTAGAAAATGACACGAGTAAGAGCAGATAAAAATGAGAATCTTTATATGATGGATATAAATGATTGAGACCAGAATTAGAACTTGTTTACAATGTGAAATGAACAACTTGTGTTGAAAATACAAGAAGCTGGCAACGATCTTTATACTTTATTAAACTGGTGTTGTACACAAAAAGATGTATCTACTTATGAAATAATGACTCTGTGAAAAACTATCTTAGAAAATAAACTGGAATGAAACAAAATTACATTTTAATGATGAGTGGACAAATGTAAAGAATAACGCATATAAATGTGGGACATCCACTGTACAGAAGGGCATGCATACGGACGGATGGATTTCAACACGATTACTGAAGTGATCACTATATGCTTATGTCAAGGCAAGTTTGACTAAACAATAAGTCCAAGTCGGCCTGAGATCGTTCACCAGGCTGACATCTGCCTAAAAGTCAATGAAAGAGCCGTTGGTCAAGAAATCTGGGTCAGAAGGGCGTTTTCTACTGAAATTTATTTCAGTGCTGTTGATCGCCTTTGCTATGAAAACAACTCTTTCAAGGTTTTTCAAGTTTTGTATCTTTATCGTTTTTTGATCATACATCAGTAAATTTGTCCAATAATGAATAACTTCGTGTCAAAATAGGGTCAAATTTTGATCAGTAGTTTTTCTTAAAATAAATAAAATTGTAGAACGTTTTCATAAGTTAATTAACATTATTTTATTCGGATGGAGGAATGACATCAGTTACATAAATCAAAAAAGACATTCAAGCTTCATGTCAAATTCTCTTTTCAGTCAATACAAGTTATTGAAGTGTTTCCTATTTTTACTGACCGCAACAATATTTGATGACCTGATTTGCGTAATTAATAACAAATGCATTTTGAAAGACAATACTATAATGCTTTCTGTATAGTGTGACAAATTCTACTGAGTGGTTTTTGATAAGTTATTTAAAATTTTCTATTTTAGTAATAGTTTAATGTGCAATGCAGCATCATTTGTAGAAAAGCTTTTGTCAAATTTGTTAAAATTTTTATGTGCACTTTATTATTTAGAAACTGGCCACAATTGATAGCAGATGGGTATCATTTTGTAAAACTTGAAAACCCCTTATACCATATAATCTTTTTGCTCCTTTTAGTTAATTGCTGTTGAGCAGTCTCCGTATTCTCTCATGTAAATCCTTTACTAATTTTAGCAACGGTTACCAAATTTGATAGTTGCTCAACACCATTTGTATAAAATCTGGATGATTTCAATCAAATTTGGTCAAATTCTATTCAGCGGTTTTTGTGAAGAAAAAAGCTGTCTAATGGTTGTCCAATTTGTAGTAATAGTGGTAATATTTGATGTCTGATTGTCATGGTGTAAAATAATTTTAAAGTCATCAGTTTGAAGATGCTTTCAGTCAAATTTTTTTGAATGATTGTTGAATACATGTAATGTTATGGTTTCTCTAATTTTACGAACAGTAGCGACATTTGATAGCAGAGCGGCATCTTTTGCATAAACACTAAAAGTTCTTCATGCCAGGATGCTGTAAAGTTTGGCCAAAATCAATTCAGTAGTTTTGGCAATGAAATATTTAAAAGTATAAGCAGCCATGTTTCAATGCAGATGAGCATTTCTGCGTAACTTCGAAGGTTCTTCATACCGAAAGACTTCTTTGCAGAGTTTTTGCCCAAAACTAACGTAGTGTTTAAAATAGCAATTTTGGATAAACGTGTTAGGTTACCATGTTGCATTATGATTGCAAAGGCCAGGGCTTGCACGTGGAGCCCACAATCAATACGCTAATATAAATTGTGCTACCTTGATCCCAAGGAAAAAAGAGTGAGCGAGCACCCCGCTGAGCGATTTTTTTAAGCTTCATAATGTAGCAAGACAAGTATAGCGAGACTATCAGCAGATTTATATGCAAATGAAATTTTCAACCAAAAATATGTGCAGCAGCTCAATTCCCTCTAATGTGAGCCTGACAATAATCTCTTGTGTGCATGGTGACCTATATCAAAGAGTAAGGATTTTATATCCTCAAGATAATAACAGTATTTACATCATTAACTTGCTCGATAGTTATATGGTCGTATTAATAAAGTATTACCGTAATATATTTGCTAAATACATGTGTTTTTATGGTAGAAACACAGTATTAGCATCATCAATTTAATATATGAAACGATCATCTTTAAAAAAAACCCAGAAAAAATATGAATTCCAGTTGTAGATGTAAACGACCAATGTCCTTCATTTCACCATATTTATAGACTTTAAAAAACAATTAATTTACAATTACTCGACTGTTGTCAAGGGTTATTATTTGGGTACTTTATATAGATTTTCATCAATTTTCATGATTGTCAGAGTTCATAGTTATCTGATTAGGTTTACAATATTAGTTGTAAAGTAAAATTTCCAGCTTTTCCCGCTCTTTAAAGTGTTCATTAATCTTAAGAGCTTTGACTTAAGAGGAAAGAAGAGAACGTAAGAAATAGAAGCGACTTCAATGAAACAATGTAAGATATATGGTGGTTCTAGAATTCAATCTACATTTAAAACCTCCATCCTTCTATCACAAGGAGAATTCATGAAAACACATTTGTTAAAAAAACTTTTTGAAACATCAGCATTTTGTTTTCTATTTTGTATACCTTGAATTTTTAATAACATTTAAAAGCATTATGTTCAAATTCAATGTAGGACGCATTCAAAGTGTGCGTGTTCTCATTTTCTAATTTAAACATTTGGTTACATTCAATGTCAATTCGGTCTTCAAACAACATAATACTACAACTAATATTAATAAGAAAGACTTTGTTTTATAAAGTGGGTGACACAATTAGATGCATGAAGTTAATCCTTGTGGTCCTCTATTAATTGCGTATTTACATACACAGGACTTAGATGTACACACAATAAAGAAAGGCACATTCAATTTCTAATTTTTTCTAGTGGACAAATATCATTCAAGTTTATAATGAACAATATCAAAGTCACAAGTAATCATGTAATAAGCTAAGTTCGATATAAACTTAATAAGCAGACAATATAAGATCCTATTTCAGCTATTGTGTACAGTATTAACCTAATGAAGCAGCAAGGCGTAACATGTGATAATTGATAAATCAAACAGGTTTTGTTTTCACTCTGTGAATTAGATTATAGGAATTTTATTTATATTTTCTCTACTTTCCTTTGGGGTTCTTTTTATTACAAACTTTTCGACTCATATATATAACCATCAATTTCAGGGAATTGTCTATAACATGCTGCTGTGCCCATATTGGATGTCCAAGTGGATTTTATTTAGGACCAACTAAACAGCTGAAATATTTTCTTGATTCTCTTAATGTTAGCATTTTTATAAAATGGTTCGTTCCAGCCCAGCAATTAACCAAAAGAAAACTAAGGATAAATAAGATATATTTATTTATACAAGCATTGGAACTACACACACACAATCATAATATGCATATGGTTTATTTACCCATCTACGGGTACTCACAACTACCTATTACTGGAAAAGAATGAGGTTTATAATGACTATACTTTACTCTACAATACATTACAAAACATCATATTGGTGGTTTGTAGGTGTTACGAGTCTATGCTCTTACAATAACTAACAGAAAAGGTTGAAAGGCAACAAACTTTGTCAAATTTAACAATTTATTTCTCTAGAATACAAAGTGAAAATGAGAAAAAGCAATTTACAATATTGCAAATTAAATCCCAAATAATCCAAGAATTACGACACAAATCTAATAATTTAAAGTCCTGAATTAAATACAGTACAAATCCATATGTATGTGATAGATTGTAGTGTTGATGTATCAATAGTCTTTTTTAAATCTCAACAATTTACCACGTTTTAATTCACTATAAATTTCATTCAATGTCTCTATGCAAGAATTTTATTACAATGCTTTTGTATTTTCAGAAAATTCAATAATTTGAAAAAATAAAATTCATCTCAAAATTACTAGTCATAACATATAATGCAACATAACTGAAATAATCATCTCAGTTACAAGACTCTACAATTTTCTACTGGACCTCAGGTCTCAATTAACATTTTCTAAAAAGATCCCATTGCCTAAAGGAAAATAACATTGTAGAATGATCATAATGTTTACAAAATAAAAACCATAACATGACTTACACACAGCAAGTTCCGAAATTTAGACCCAAATAAACATATTTACTTCTTTTATTAATAATGAACCTAATAATAGGCCCATACACAGAGAAAAATAATGTAGCTATGTATTAGTCGTTTACACAGAAAAAATTTTTAAAAAGTCAATCAGGTCAAGCAGAAATGGATAAGGTTGAGTTCCACATATTGATACAATTACATTAGCATTTAATGAGCCTACCAAAAAAAGAACAAGCAAATTAAATGCTTACTAAGCAACACACCATCATTAACAACCATCGTGTGTATGTGTGTGTGTGTGTATATATATATATATATATATATATATATATATATATATATATATATATATACACACACACACACACACAATAGCAGCAGAGAGGCTCAACATACCACTTTTAGAATATTCCATTTGTGAAAATAAAACCACATTCGAAAATGACACACATGCGTCTACAATGCTAAACCGAGACCTTTAAACAGATTGTTTTAAACCGAGGCCTCTACAGGCAGTTTTGTTAATTATTCTCTTGATTCTTGCATGTCAAATTTGTATGCATCATTGTTTCCTAACTCTGAACATTCACTGTTGGTTGTCACTCTTTTTGCTGCTGTGTGTAGTAAATAAAGGTAACAGGCTGGTGACAGGTCTCTCAACTAAAAATGTTATTGAGACCCATGCGATATTGAGAATCATGTAAATTAATTGTGATAAATCCATGATAAATCGTTTGCAATTTTGAGAAAAAGTTTTTAAACTTGATCATATAAATGCCCCCTGAACACCAAGTATGGTGGATGTTCCTTGGTGTGTGGATATAAACAACATTTCACTTTGTGACATAATTCCAATACCTCTACACTAGCAAGTGTGATACTGAAATAACATAGTGTGTCAAGTGCAGCAAAATTTACAAGAATTAAGCATGTTAAATCATGCAAGGGGGACGATATTTAACAGACTAGGCATCGGAGTAACTATATATTGTAATATAAAGACATTACCTATTCAATGAGTTTCAAAATGTACCTGAATCGTGGCAAGCTTCCAAAGCATGACAGCCTTTAGTTACATGAGGGAGTCTTCATTCTTCTCTCTTCATGACACCTTGTGAGGGAAGAATGTATTTGCCTGCCTTCAAAAGCAAATACGTGGACATATGACTATACATTTGTTACTCATACTTTGGTTGAAACCTCATGTTAATGACTTTCCATTCATGAGGTGTAGCAATAGTAAGAAAAAGATGGATGTTGTGGCACTAATAATAGACATCAGTTTTACAGACTTTTCATTTAGAACCAACTAGACATCATACAAATTTATTTAGTAAAACAGATGTTGATTTGATCATTCATTCCTCTTCTGTAGTGATAAGAATAGTTTTAAGATGGATGTAGTGGTGGCCATATTTGATATCTGAATTGCATAAGATTTCACGGTAATCCTCCATGTATTTATGTGGAGTAAAACAAACTTGTGCTAACTGGCTGATGTTAGACATCAGACAACCCTAAAAGCTTTTCTGGCTTATGACAGCTAAAAATAAAATTTTCGTCTCATTTTAAATTTTTACAAAATTTTACCCCTTTAAGTTCAGAAGCAAGATTTAGCTCTTTACTCTCAAACCCAATAAATCCCCATCATTCCGATATGAAAATATAACAAAATTGTTGATTCTTTAAATCTCTCTTAGGATACGTGTTTTTTAGTTATTATACCAGTTTGGAAAATAAGAGGAATATCTTTATTTAAATTTTGAACCCTGTCAAAAAATGTTATACCCTGGAGTGGAGCCAAAGGTATGCAAGAGACCTATTGGTTTTGGCATCAAGAGGTAAAATTTCAAGGTTATGACAAAGAAAAAGGGTTTTTGTTCAACAACTTTTGTTCTAGAGAAACAGAAAAAGCTTTGTGGATATATTGCACTATGGGGAGGTAGGACAGTAATCTATAAATCTGACAGTTTAATGACAAAGGTAACAGTAAGTAGTAAAGTCTAACAAGAAAATATTGTCTACACACAGCAAGACAACATGTACTTTGATCAAAGGTTAAACTTGTCTACTAGTGTGTACAGAGAATACTATTAAACATAATGTGCCATCTTGGACCTCTTATTTATACTTGTCATTTAAATCAATAAAAATTAATTACTTGTGGACTTAATTAAACTGATAATTAATACCTATTTTGAATCCAATAAGCCAGACCAAATATAACTTCACTGTATCCAACATGCAAAAACTTAAATGCAGAGTTTTTTCATGGAATCTAATATCAGACACTGCCACAGCTTAAGAAATTATAACCATGACACTCTTCATACCGAGTGTAAATACTTAATAATTTACCAAGTTGGTTGACAATAACTGTTACAACTCCAATAACAGGAAATTCATTGTAAGTAATTCAATTACCTAAATAAGATCATACTTAATTAACTGAAATGAAGCCCACATTATATTCCCCTTGAAACTAATGTATGCTATCATATGGAAAAAGAGGTTTCACCACTTTTATAAATGTTAAGAAAAACATGATTCTCTGATCTTAGATGTTCATTTGAACTGAAATTGATGAGTAAGTTTGAGTTGCTTTTCATTTACTAGTAATTTGGTGAATATTGTTCTTGGATTATGACTGCATTGTGATCTCAATAATGTTCATTTTTAAAGGTATTGTGGTAAACATGCAATATTTTGTTGCAAATGGATAATTATACCCATAACCATTAAGCTTATAGGTAATATACAGTGTATATGGTTTTCAAGGAATGATTTAATTTGTTTTGGATATAAATTACCAATGTGTTACAAGCCTATGCTCTTAAAATTAGAAAAGAAAGACAACAAGCTTTGTAAAATTTAACAAATAATTTTATTTCCTCAGAATACAAAGTAAAAATGAGAAAAAAAGAACTTGTGATATTGTGAATTAAGTCCCAAAATAATCCAAGAATTATATCAGACACAAATCTAAGTAATTTAATGTCCTGAATAAAACTCAGTACAAGTCCCGAAGAGATCCAAAAACAGAAATTGATGATATGTCTGCTATAGATTATGGAGTACTGATGTGTCAACAATCTTTTGTTGAATCACAGAAATATTCCAGGTTTAAATTCAGTATAAATTTCAATGAATGTCTTGATCCAAAATTTTATCAGAGCACTTTTGTATTTCCAGAGAAAATAATCACAAGAATTCAATAATTTGAAGAAAATAAAATTCAGCACAATATAATACAATTTAAAAGTGCTAAATGTTAAAGTGTGAATGGCCAAATTCTCACAATTACAAGATCATATAGTCTCTACTTGACATCAGGTCACATATAGCATTTCCTATTTAAAAAAACCCATCACCTAATGGAAAATAACCTTTTAGAATGATCTAATGAGCCTCAATTATTTACAACACAATAACTTGTAAAATTCACTTAGTAAACTCCAAAACCATGACCCAAATCAACATATTTACTCCTCTTGTTTACCTGAATACAAATCCTGATATTTTTATTAGATGTTTACATAAAAGAAAATTGTGTGTGTGTTTGTGTGTCTATGATTTGGATTTTTAATGTAGCTTTGGCAATTTTTCAGTCATATTGCTATGATGTCATCAGTGTGGCAGTTTAAAGTGATGTCTAAAACTGGGGCATCATGCCACAAACATGTAGCATGATGTCCCACCTAGACCCATTATTTTGACACCAAGCAAACCAGTCCTAACACTAACTTCTTAATGCTGAGCATCAAGTGAGGCTGCTGTTAGTACCATTTTTTAAAGTTTTTTGTGTGACTTGGCTGGGGATCGAACCTAAAATTTCCCGCTTCCAAGGCAGATGCTCTAACAACTAGGCCACCGGAGCGGTCTAAAATGAAATATAAATTTTTTAAAAAAATGAAATTAAAAATTTAAAAAATTTTAAAAAATGAAATTAAAAAAGATAAAAATGTCAATCAGAAATGAAGCATACAATGTTACATACAACATCATGTGATAAAATTTAAAACAAGCAAACAAATAATTAACTTAAATATACAAAACACTTCTCTTAATACAGAAAAAGAAAGATTTACACCATAAAGCTTTCCTTTTACTACAAGTCAAATATATATGTAGTTACAAAAATACCATAAGATAAAATCTTATGAATGACAAAGGATACATGAAAAAACATATTTCTATACATGTGAAAGTGCATCTGCTATTAAATTGTCTTTCCCTTGATATGCTTGATGCCACAACAAACTCCACTAATCTCTGATATTTTGTTTTTCATTAGCTTATGAAAGTAAGGGGATTGTGATTACTAAACAAAATAATCAGAGAAGGAGCTGAATTAATGTAGACTTCAAAGTGTTGTAATGCCAGTATCAAAGCCAAATCTTCCTTCTTGATTGTGGAATAATTTGTGGAGCAATTAAGTTGATGGGCAACAGCAATTAAAGTATAGTCCTAGGTTCACAAATTACTGTGGAAACCATGCAGCTAATAAGAAGCTGTATTGGTCCCACCATAGTTGAATGGCATTGGTGAACTCTGTAGTATCTCTGATAGGTTAATGTACATTATGATTTCTTCATTGTCTTCACGTTAAAGGCCTCATAGCCATGGGACATACTGAATCCAATTACAAATGTGACTCGTTGGTCTGAAAACTGACGTCCTATCAATTTTGATCGAGCCGGGATAAAGAATACTTTAATTGGTATACGGTTCTCATTTCCAAGGTCTAGATCAATGTATCCAGCCAAGTGATTGTCATTAGGCTTACAGATTGTACCATTCATGACTTTAAGAGACTGCAGCAGATCTCTCCTGATACTCCTTTCCTCTATTTGTCCAAAGAATCTATATCCTGGTACTAAGCATTTAATATCATCTCCTTTTCCTAGCCACTCTCTTGGATATTTAGGTTTTAAAACCATTCTAGAAAAACGTTTGACTTCTTCTTTTGTTTCAATCGCCTCCATCAGTAAACTAGGGTTACCTCGATGAAAGCCAAGCAAACTTGTGAGTATAAACAAGTAAAATTTTGCATTTGGTGTGCGAAGACTGCACCACTGCCTTACAATCTGAAGAACATCCTCCAGGGAGTACGACTTGAAGAACAAAGGTAGGCGAATAGCAATAAGCCATTCTCTGTAATCCAGGTCAAGTGTCCTTTTGATGCACGTCTGTTCAGATTCCTGCCAATTCTTGAAGATTTCTTCATAGGTATCAACAATTTCCTTCACATGAGATGAAGAGCTGATGAATTCCAAAACACCAAAGTCACTTCTCCTGTTGTACTGAAGCTTTATCGATGCAATTCGAGTTCTTTTTGATTGTGGTGCATGTGCTTCTGGTATATCTGAAAGTGAAGTAGCATAGGATTTGAAAATATCAGTGTACCAGTGTGTACAATCACGAAGTGTATTACCAAAGTTATCTGGGTCTACAACATAATGACACTCCAGAAACAGGTCATCTATCACTGACACACATTCCTCAAAAAAAGCTTTCATCTCTGCATCTGTGATTGTACCATCAGTATGTCTATATATGTAATCACATACCTGAAGCCTGACATTGATGTCCCCAATATATTTATAGGTGTCTTCATTTCCTGGAGGTGTTACTTCTCTACATTTTTCAAAATGATGACAGGCTTGTTTAGCTTGTTCAAGCAACTGTTTAACCCTTGATTTGAATGTCTGTTCATCAGGTGTGCTCATCTTTGGTTTGTCCCCAAATTTCCAGCCTGTGTACTGAGCTATTCGTCGTCGATACATACTGCCATACATGTGATGAATTTGCATGAGAGATAGCCGGAGACCATCATCAATATCCTCTAAAGACAACCCTTTTCTCTCAATTTCTTTATTACTCAAGGAAAGTGCCAGTTTGAAACAGTTTTCTGCTTTTTGCTCTTCTTCAGGTTTAAAAATAGAGTAGAGACGACCCAGGTGACTCTGGAAAAGGGGTTCCTCGGGACAAGAACTTGCAAGCTTCTCTACAAATCGAAATCGTTTGGTGTAGGGCTTTTGATTGTCCATATCAAAAAGGATCTTTGAAACTTTCCCTTTTTGTTGAGCCTCCTGGTATCCAATCAAATCTCTGACGATAAATGTTTGTGTGAAAATGTTTCGAATTGTAGATGATGTGCTTCCAGTTTTAATCTTTCCCTTGCAAACCACATCCACAAAGTGCATTGCAAAATCACATAATTTTGACTTAGCTTGATCACATAAATTTCTGCGGTCTCTTTGATCCTGCCTTTGTTTTGGATAAGACAAGTATTGATCCAGTATCTCCTTTGCAATAACATAGTGGCATATTCTCACAACATTGACTTTCCCTTCTCTATCATCCTCGGTCAAGAACTGTCGCATCGCATCAGGAAACCTTGCAAGTGTCATATTTTCATTTGGGTGCCTTCCCATTAATCTTCCTAGCAACTGGCAGGGCATACCCATATTACCATAATAATATGCCATTGCAACAAATGCAGTTACTGCTTGCCATGATGAATTAGTCTGTGTGTACTGTTCTGGAAACAGAAATCCATGGACATAACTTTCTATACCTTTGTATTCATGGGCATACACTGCAAGACCAAATTCGTAGACATAATGTTCCTTTCCAGCTTCAACTTCTCTACATATTCTTTGTATCTCCTGCCTCTGATCTGTGTTTTTGCATTCTGACATGTACTTCATGGAAAAATGCTTAGCTTCTTTTGGGGAAACATGCCCAAAAAGTCTGAACTCATCATCTTTTCTTCTATATTTCTTCAAGCTATCAAGATTGCGGCGTACATAAAGAAAGATTATACATATTTCCCTTGTGGCTCTTTCTAACTGATCTACTCTGTGTTCTTCTTCCCCATCTATTAAAAGCAAAACTGGTAATCTTGTCTTCTCATATATCATATTAATTCGACTTGCAACATCTAGGATAGGGGATCCTGTTCTGAGTTTGACCTGCCCACAAGGTGTTTTGTCTTTCAAATCAAACAAGATTCGATGAGCTAGAGTTGTACCACCTGATCCAGGTGAATGATGTAATGTGACCCTACCAGATTTGCACTCATCAATTTTTTTCTGCAAAGAGTCCTCAATGTCCTTCATTAAATCTCGTTCTGCATCCAAAAAACCTGCTTTTTGTTCATACCAAATTTTCCATGGTAATGTGCCTCCTCTGTAAAAATTTTCCTTTTCCCTTTGTAAATCTTCAAATGTTGTTTTACGTGCTGCTTCAGTTTCAGACTTGTAAATAATATTCAAATCTACTTTTAGCCAGGATGCATCACTCTCTGATATTCCAGGGTTATTTGTTCTATCCATGGTTGGTAGTTCAAAACGACAACTAGTAGCTTTCTCTGTAAAGACGGTCAGAATGGAATCACATGCCTCTTTGATGGTGCAATTTACTACAGTAAGATTTTCGCCATAGTAATCTTTGATTGTCTGAAAGCTTCTTGCAGAGTTCTCATTTTTTGGGTAACATGAATCAACAATGACTATTTGCGGAGCAGGTTCAACTGTGTCCTCAATCTCACGAATGACAGTCTCTATATGCTGAACAAAAAAAGAATCTTTTGGCCAAAATACAAGGACCTTGTATGTTGTATATCCATCTGCAAATTTACTAAGTTGATCTATTTGACAACTCAGATTTTTCTTCACACAACGATACCACTCTCTGTACTCCTCTGGTATTCTTGTCTCTGGTTTTTCTCTTCGTCCTTGCAAAGATATCCAATTTGTTGCTCCATCTGTTGGTGTAATTGTGTCCTGCCAGCTACATAAATGTACAGCTCTTTTTCTTTTAAGTGGCTCTTCAATGACTGACAAAAGACCAATGTCTCTGCTTTTATTGTCCATATCTAAGACAGCAGTCCATGGCACTAAAGATAATGTCTGTAAATATGAAGAGCTGTTGTCTCTTTCATCCACAACTAGAATGTAGTGACCATTTTTGAAATATCCAACTGATTTTAATAAGAGTTCTGCACATTTTGTTGGTAAAACTATTGAAGGTTCGGCTTTCTGCATGCCCAAACCTTTTAACATCTCTTCAGGCTCTTTGCTGTCTGACATATTCTCTGGCAGATATTCAGGCTCTTTGCTGTCTGATGTATTCTCTGCCAGATATTCAAGTTCATCACCATCTTGTACCCCAATTTCAGATTCATCAGTAGATGTAGAATCATCTGCAGGCTCCTGGCTTTGTTTGCATTTTACATACCATTTGTCCTTCTTCTCAAGAATAAATACCTCTGGATTTTTTCTCAAGAATTTTAGAAATGATTTTCCAAAAAGCTTTTTAAAACTCAGTTGCTTACCATCAGCCATTCCACTCAGTTTCACCATAAGCATACTCTGAAGTTTTTCCATTACTATTTCATTCTTCTTTTCCATATCAAAAACACCCTGCACAGTACTTATGATGTGTTCATCACTGCCTCTCGAGTCTTGAACTTAAAATAAAATCACAAAATGATTACATGATAATTCCTGTTGAACATTTTAGCACTGTTCTTCCTAAAGAAACAGTTCAACAAATTATTTTTTGTTTGAAAAGAGTACCCAATTAGTCACAAAACAAGGACATCTTACCATACATGTGATTCTACTGGCAGTAGGATAAAAATATCATTTTGAATGTTATCTGCTGCACATATCATTTTCATTGGTTGAAATCAGGCATGTGATTCTACTCGATTACAGGTTCTCTGACACTTATGATTATGATTACAATTTCGATGACACTTTATTTGGAAACCATGCTTATGATTACAGGGAGATGACTGTAATTATAATTACTTGTATATGCTTGTTATTGTTTTGTTTTGGGCACTAAAAGAAATTTAATTTACATCTACTTTACAGCCAATTTGTTCCTGATGAAAGAGTTGCTAATTGAATATGAAGATTTTTTTAAGTAACAAATGGTCACCTAAAATTACAAGACACATTATAATTTTAGAGAAAAATTGGCTTGTATAATTGGTCACCTTAATTACCCATACCTTATTGTTACAGTTATTATTTGTGGTCTTACATTCATGGAAATTTATTATTCTTACAATTAATAAGAATATAAATAGTGCTTTTTATTGTAATTATTTGTAATAACGATTACACTATTCACTATTAGATTACACTGTCAGTGAAGAGCAATTATGACTATGACTGTAAATGATTACAATTACAATTACAACTTGTAATTGATTACAATTGATTTTGATGACAATCATAATCAGCCCCATGCCTGCCTTAAATCTTGAAAGAGAAAGAAAAAAAATGAAGTGGTTTTCTATGCTCCAATCCACATACATGTATTACATAAACCAACCAGAATCAGTCTAATGGGGACCAGGACTGTTGCACCAGTGAAATAACAGCTGTAAAATAATTACTGCAGTAATTTGGAGAATTTAAGTTAAAAAGTGGGATTTATACTGTCATTTTCTAGGTAAAAAAGAGATCAAAGGTGATCCATCAGGATGGCATTTGAGTCTTAAATTATAATCAGCTGACTTTTGGTAGAAGAGAGATAAAAAGGAAAGACAAAGGAGAGATAAATAAAGAGAGACAAATAAAAGCATATTTCAGCAGACTTACTGGAGTAAGTATTTTGATTACTTTGAATTAGGAGATATATTTAAGGAAAGCACTTATCATTTCCTGATGCAAAGAACACCAGCAAAGCTTGGAATTCAGTATTTAAGGCTTATGTAGTCACCATCGCAAAGGAGCAATGGTTCCTCTGCAACAAACACATCTACTCTGAAGACCTTGTTTGAGACTGATCAGTGTATATATATATATATATATATATATATATATATATATATATATATATATATATATATATATATATATATATATATATACACAGAGATCTTATTTGCAAATTTTGTGGCAAAGAAAATGCTAATATTTTCAATCCCCTTTAAACATGAAAAAAATGTAGATGATAAAATCTACTAGTTTAGAAGCCAATTTTGAAATCTACTAATCTGATGTTCTGATTGTCTTACTCTTCCAAAACGAACATTCCTCACTGTTCTGTATAAAATCAATTAGAAATATGTTTGACATCCATTCAAACTTGTACATAATAAGTGTTATTGACATTTTTTATTTAAAATGTTTCATTTAAATGTTGAGAACTACCCATGTTTTAAAATATTAGCAAAGTATAAATATTTCTGAATATTCTTGGTGTAACAAGTTGACAACTCCCATACAGATGTTTTTTCTTATGAATTATTCCTGAGAACAGCAATTTTTGCATCCTACATGAATGAACAAGACCAAGGTAGTATACCTTTCATATACTAATAATTATGATAAATGAAGAAAAAAAATGAACATATTTTGAAGTAACATTCTTCTTCAAAAGTATATCTACCAAACAAATTAATCTTTCGACTCAATTTATCAATAAAGGTGCTAAAAGTCCTCTGCTTAATGAGATGATAATAAGGCGTTAGTAGTCAGCTCCAGGGATGTAGTACGGGGAGGGTTTGGGAGGGATCGAGTGCTTATAATGTGATCAGGCAAGCATTACTGAAGAAACATTTTACTTCTAAAATTGTATTAAAAGAAAAAATATGCCAGAGTTAAATCCTCATACTTAAAAGTAGACCTTGGCTTTAGTCCCTAATGTTTGACCAAAAACAGTTTTGAGTATTGACAACAGGAAATATGGGCAAAATATAGCACTGATGCTTTTAGTCCTTAATTGGTGCTTTTGCATTGAATTTACTTTCAATTTTTACCCAAGGTTTTAGTAACAAATTTTTCATTCTTCAAATTATCCTAAACTGTAGATTTTCAATTAACTAAATACAAAATTAACTCTGAATTATTGCCTTCTACAATGCTTTTATTTTAAGTTGTGTGCTATGTGTTTTGTTCAATTGTATCCACGTATAGTTTTGTACATCTCACAAATCATGTTTGATTTAATGTCTTTATTGTTTCTTATGTCATGTCAGTAAAAAGTGTATCAGAGCTTAATATGGTGAACTTTTGTTTCAAGTTATGCAGATTTGAAATAAATCTTAACTTATGCCTGGGAAAAAAAAAATGATATAAATCCAATACTAACTAAAACTTTTGTTACATGTGCGATTTTGGAATACTGCAAAGAGGGCAGTATCTTTGATTACAATAGTTAATCCCTGCTACCCCTGCAACTTGCATGGTTCTGTTCCAGTTTGTGTTAATGACATGAACCTATGTTGGAGTGGCTTGAAGCTGCTGTTGGTATTCTGAATAGAAAAAGTGATTAAGATTAAGATGATGGGGGCTTATATGTATGTATGTATGTATGTATGTATGTATGTATGTATGTATGTATGTATGTATGTATGTATGTATGTATGTATGTATGTATGTATGTATGTATGTATGTATGTATGTATGTATGTATGTATGTATGTATGTATGTATGTATGTATGTATGTATGTATGTATGTATGTATGTATGCATGCATGCATGCATGCATGCATGCATGCATGCATGCATGCATGCATGCATGCATGTATGTATGTATGTATGTATGTATGTATGTACGTATGTATGTAAGTGTGTGTGTGTGTGTGTATGTGTGTGTGTGAGTGACAGTGACCAAAACTACTGCTGATAAATTGGGCAATAAACTCGTTTCATTGGGTGTATAAGGCCATTGAAAATGCAGGCATTGGTAGTCTTTTGTTTTCCATTTTGCTTCTTTATTCACTAACAGTAACATGGCCCATTGATATATTAGTCCCTATTATTAAGCAGTAGACTGTCCTTAAACCAAATACAATCCACAAAGTTTTGTCAACATCCATGATGTACAGCTGTTTTTGTGCAGATACCATGTTTCGTCTTTAAAACAGTAAGTTGACTGTTGATATTCTTCCTTACCCCAAATGCATGCCATTACAACAATCTGGTAATGGTAGATGGTGTTGAATTGCATTTGTTGTTGTGTGTAAATGAGAACTGATGGATGTCAGAACTTAATAATTGTTCCAACATTGGGTTGGCATATAAAGGCTCAAAGAGTTTTGGAGAATCTCACCCAGATGATTTGATGTCTGGATGTGAAGGTGGTCCTTAAGTGAGACTCAGTCCATAATTAAGGCAAATAATGGATGGAGATTCAGACCAAAAGGGAGAGCCTCATCTGGTTCTTGTAAGTGAGCTTCTGCAAAAGCAATATCTAAATAGGAATATGAAGCATCTTGGTGGTTTTGACTAACCCCGTTTTGAATGGCACTGAAATCAATCTTGGGGTCATAAACATGGTTGCTGACCGAGTGAGCTTAAGTCAATTTTGGGTCTAAAGTAAAATCCTAATGCAGCTGTGTTGTGAATTATTTCTATAGCCTATTCCATAGAAGAGACCCAGTTTTCTGCTATGTGATGCTTGTCTTGTACGAGTCTCTTGGAGGGAAGTATATCTGGCAAATGTTCTGCATGTCATAAAAGGGCAAAGGTCTGGGTGAAGTTAACACAAGACATCACTATCATTGAGGCCTGTTGAAACTTGGGTCATGAAATTGCCCCTCAAAGCAATGCAAAAGTGAAAAGGTGCAGCAACAATGAGGTATATTCTTCACTGATCATTTCCATGCTTTTTTGATAATAAAATGCCATGTCATTTCCAGGGATTTTCCAGGATGAAATTTAATTTTTCAACATTCCCATATGACCATTATTGAATGAGCTTAAAAAAATAACATTTGAGTTTATAAAACATTCATTTTAAAATCTAAAGATGTTTCTATTTCAAGACTATCCCAAAACATCTGAGTCAGATATATCACCATGCAATAAACCAAAAAATGTATCAAAAGCTTGAGTACTGTAACAACTGAAACTCCTTAACTCATTAACCCCTGGGGCCGCATTTATGGGGCAGGAGGTGGTAGCCAACTTCTGAGCTCTGTAGCAAGGTCATGTACGATACAATAAAGTGGGTGGTATTATATACACATGTAGCTTTATGATGATATCAAATAAAATGAATGTTCTATTTGCACTACAAAGTACAGAAGGAAAAACTTCACTTTTTGGACCAGAGTTTTTTCCAGCCGAAATTTGCCCGAAGTTAGAATCTGATTTTGTGTCTGGATTTTAGACTTTTTGGCCTCAGATCTAAGACAGACCTGTCTGAACTGCACAATGACAGGTGAATCTTTGCAAAAAGTAGTATAAGATGGATATTTAACAAGTTTTGAGAACTTTCTAAGTTTTCTAAGAGGTAATAAAATAATTGTGTTTTACCTGTTGTGTTACCTGTTTGTATCTGCATTTTAACAGTTGTAATAGATATGCATATTTTATTGAATTAGTCATAAAATTTGATTTTTAACCTTGATTTTCACACCTAATCAAGCCAGATATCTTTAACATTGGCAAAGTTATGTTGTTTCAAAGTCCACAAGTCATTTTGCTTTACAACTCCAAAGTTACTTAGTGTTGAGGACTCTAGATGCCTACAAAGTTACTTAGTGATGAAAGGGTTAATATGGAGAAAATTTGTGAATAATAACTCCATCAATAGTGCATCATCTAAATACTGTAACATACTGAAATAAATAGAGACATGTTTGAAAGTAAAGTTTCAAGTTTCCAATTTTCTTGTCTTGTATATAGCCATACTGGATAGAATCCACTTTTCAAATGTTCTGCTTCTGCAGTCTATAAAAACAATACAAGCAGAATCTTTACAGCATTGAACTCACCCCATGGCCTTATGGACTTTGATCATTTTGTTTTACAGGTCCAAATTTATGTATTAAGTGAGAAAAACATTGTATTTATGCAAATAAATTAAATTAACTAAATGTTTATTTACAGGACTTAAAATAGTTTTACATTTTGAAAATGTTAATGATATTAGAGATAAGATAGTATATTAAGTTTATCTAACTAGCAAGAATAATTTGTATATTGTTTTGAAAGAAATAGATATTTTATACTTGAATTCTGACAATCTTTGCCAACCCTTATCTATAAACTTCATTTATTTAAGATTTATATTTTGATGGAGAAGTTGAAACTGAGTGTGAATCTGATCAGATATATTATAATCATTTATATGTCTTCAAATCAACTTCTGGATAACTCATTAGTGAGATATCAAATGTTAAGTTTTATGTAGGAAACACAGATTCTGTGTACCAGAAACAATCAAGCCAGTTATTGAAATATGATATCAGTATGTTGCCTGTGAAGTCCTGCTAGGCTGATATATACACAGAACTTCTGAACTTGAATTTGGGAATTTGGAGACAGTGAAAACAAACCATTAAAGATATATGTAGCTTATACATTTGTTTGTTTGCTTGACCAGCTAATCCTCCAATGTAGATGCCACATACAACACTCCCTTGATAACTTGCGGACATCGGGGTCCAAAAACATCGACCGCGATATAAGCGAGGGCATGAGTTATAACAAACAACAAAACTAACAAAGGGATTGACATAAAGGCAAAAGGAGGTGGGAGTGGCTTGGCATGTTACAGTGCTGAATACTCAATTAATAAACATGCTAAGATTAACAATGAATAAATATCTCTTCATCGGTATACTTTATTATTTTTCCTCACAGAGTAACATTAATTTCAGGATAACTTGCAGTATATTGATTATCAAAATATTATTCTACGTGGTTTCCATTCACTTAGCACATTTACGACTTCACGTTGTGTACTACGTCACTAATGTTTGTTGTGAATGGTATACATTCTAATTTTATTATTTGATCCAAAGTAGACATTTTTTTTTAAATACAAAAGATCGACACATTTTGAAAAAATAATGTTGATCGAACGATGTGTAGATTTTAATTGTGGTAGAGGTAAAATGGAAGAAAAAAATATATCTACAAGGGTTAACCATTACCAACATGAATTTAATGGGTCTAAAAATTTAAAACGACATAAATTAGAACACAATAACACTTGCGGTTTGTGCCACGTTACTGCGTGAACCATGCATATACACCATCATCCAATTCATTATCGCTTGCAGTCCGTGCTCGTTTTCGTTTCATACCTTCATCTGAATCAACATCATGTGAGTAATTTTGAAGTTTCGGCTCATCCTTAAGCCAACCTCTAAATGTCGACTCAGCTATTTTTAGTTCAATGCAAATTTTTAATCTCGCTTCGTCATTATGAACACTATCTATGATGCACAGCTTTTCAGTCACTGAGTACACATATCGATTAATTCCTTTGCTCTCAATGGTCACATTTACAAATAATTAGGATACATTACTGATATTATATACTTTAATGATGTTAATACATAAAATGTGAGAACATTTTCGATTGGTGATGCAAAATTAAATTTGATAACGGTAAGGAATACAAGAACATATGCTCCTATTGGCATGCCTTTGAACTTTATGTTATTGTACTTACCTTGTTTGATTTGATACAAAATACATATTCAAAGTGATACAACAACTTAGGTCTCTTGTAATTGATTCTTTTTTTGTAACAAACACTTCCCCACGCTGTTGATCAAAAGAAAGCCGGCATGTAATTAGGTTCTCACAGAAGTACTCACGGGTTTTGATGTGATGGTCGACTGACTCTTTTCATGTTTTCATAGAAGAGAATATGTATGTTGCCATTATAGTGTTGAGACGAAATTAAAGGATTATAATGTGAATTCCATCTAGAAAGACATTTAATTAGTGTTTATTTAATTCTCTGTTGCCACAAGTTAGCATTTACCAGAATTTTTCATTGACCGCTGTTTATTTACAGTGTATTAACAACTATTTCTCTATTAAAAAAAGACTAACATAATATGTGATATCTTATTAGAAATTGCAAATTTCACAATATGAATTCTTTCTTTTCAGGCAACCATTTTCGATGAAAAAAACGAGCTAGATATCAAGGTTTAATTTACCAATTTACCATTTCTTATCACGTCTTTTTTCACGTTCAACACATTTTAAAATATATTTTCTTTGAAAAACATAGGGAGCCATGCCAGACACCGCATTATAAGTGGGTTCGCGAGTTATCCGGGTGCGAGTTATCGAGGGAGTGGTGTACCTGAATTCTCCACCAAAAAGGGTGTAGCTGAGTAGGCTAGGTGGCAGCTAAATTGGGGAATGGTTATCATATTTCTTTTCAGACTCACACTCACTTTCAACCTCTCTTGTTGAGACACCGTCATCTAATGAACATATGTTGCTTACCTGTTATGTTCTGAGTGTTGTGAGCTCCTTGCTGTATATTGACTGTCTTTGCTTTTATCACAAATTTTGACCTACCTAAAAAAAATAAAGAAACACTAATTAGCAAGAATATATTTAATAATCCCCACAATACTTATGGTGGTTGAATAGATGAATAAATGTGGCAAATAAGAATTCCATGTCTGTCTAGAAAAATAAAGAAATGAATATGTCTTTAAAAATAGAAGTTAGATATCAAACCTGCCAACCATAACAATACCATATCAGGAAGGTAGACTCTATTTTTTTTCATGAATTTTCACTTCTGCTATTAGTCTTGTTCTCTGCTTCCCTGCTTACCACTATACTTATTATATGAGATCAGGTGAATGCTGATGCCATAATGCCAAGTGATCAAACAATTTTGGTAAACTAAATGTGACAAGTTTTCGCCTTTAATATTCTGTTTATTAGTGACACAATGTGAACATTACTAATATTTTCAATTTGAACCAATTCAGTCCTTATCTTGTATCCCAGCAAATCAGTCACCAATGTATATACTTGTGTATAAGCCCATTGACCAGTAAGCTGACCAGCAAACTGAACAGGTATAAATGCTAAAAAGTGCATGACCCATGTATAAGCTGACCCACAAACTTTAAGGCATCAGAAGATGCACAAGGTATGCATTTATTTATTTTAAAAAATTACATGTATACTTATCTCATGGTTGGCATGCATGATTATTAAAAAGAAATGGTGCACCAGTAATTATGTTTTTACTTTGCCATGAATTTGTAAATACATAACTCATTAAAATTTGATCCCAGTATGACAACACAATGAAAAACTTTGGTGTGAGTCAATGCTCACAATTATACTACTTAATGCCACCAAATGTACATTGTGGGTTTGAACACACACTGAATTACCATATTTTCCAGCATATATCCCGATTTTACAAACCCCACAAGGGGTGTGCAGGTTATATAAGGGTAAGGGCTATAACACAATTTTTTACATGTACAGTAATAATATTTCAATATATTGTTTGAAAATAAGTAATAACTTGAATCTTGACAATAAAATTTAAAACTTATGATATAATTATCTAGTTCATTTTCATCACTGGCAGCATTACTGAAACACTCAAAATCCTAATTAATGTCACTGTTGTTGTCCAGAATGTCAAGAGCATTCTGAAGGTGCAACTTAATGACATGTTGATCTTCTACTTCTTCGTCAGTATCATCGGAACCTGCTGGAACTTCAACACGGAGAGGGATCAATCCAGCTTTGATAAATCTATTTCGCATTATTTCCGACTTTATTTTATTTGATGTTGTCACAGTCCACTTGCACTTTTCTACATATGCTGATTAGTTGTCTGCCTGCTGGGGTGAACAAATGTTCCCCATTTGCCATCCAATTTTCCCATTCTGTGCACAGATAAGTTTTGAAGGGATGGTTGACAGCAATATCCAGGGGCTGAAACTTGCTTTAGGTCTGCGAAGAGCACGTTTTCATGGATTCATCTTCTCAAACGCTCCTTTTACTTTTCTCTAACCTCAAATTACACTCTCATCAATATAAAATTTTCTGCTGGTGTCTCTTTTGCCATGCACTTCAGCATACACAATGGCAGTTGGCTTAAAGTTGGCTGTTTAAGAATTTTGTTGCGGCATTTTTAAATTTAACAGAAAGAAATTATTTAAGCTCGAATCTATACTTCACAAAAATACAAGATTATTTAGAAATGTCCGCGTTTATGTAATCTGTATCAATCTACCACACTAAGCAATTTATATCTAGTGGTTTCCTTTTTCTTTATCATAAATAAAAATTTGTCAAATGTTTCATCACCCAACGGATGTAAACAAGGCTTCATTACCATTTTTAGTTTAGATCAAAGAATTTTCTGAGGCAGGACTGCAACGATTATTGTTTATTCTTATCTGCCGCCGGGCCAATAGTGGATGGGTTGAGTACCTGGTATTTAGATTCTAGAAACAATAAAAGCCGTATGTAAAGGCAGCTTTATTGATCTGCTGGTGGCCAGCCGGAATATAATGTGGGTTATACAAAGATGCCGGTTATGCCAACAATTTTTTACACAAAACCCGGAGAGAAATAAAAATAACTTCCTGATTTTTGGGGTCATTCCACGCCTACTTCCTGATTTCATAATATCTTCATATTAATGCAGAAAATTCCTGATTATTACATTATGTCTTTGATTTTCATTTCTCATGAAAAGGAAAAGTCCTACATTTTCTGCTGTATCACCTGTGAATGTTGTTGTGATAAAATAATTAATAGAAAGAAATCGCTTCTTCACTAAATGGAATATTAATTTTAAACATTATTCACATAAATTTATGATTTTTTTTACCTTTACATCAAGAAAAAAATAAACTAGAATAAAAAAATAAACCACAACAATAAAATTGTTGACAATCAAGTTCAATATCAAGAATGATCACCATGAATGCTGGAACTCTATATGCTGTAGCACCATCCCCACCAAAGAAACTTACACAAGTGAATACCTGGCATTTTAAACTGTATATAACATTGTTAATTACCATCATCAAATTAAAAGAAGGAATGAAAATACATACCATGCAGCAAATGTGTCCCAAAATAACTAATTCAGAATACATATCTTTTCTAGCAACCAATGCAAAATGCCTTACGAGTTGACAATTAGGGAATAAGGCTGGATATATGAGGTGATGTGTACGGTACTGTGAGTCTATTTAGGTACCTTTAGTTCAACAAAAATGGGAATCCTTTATTTTCAAATCAGCTGCTAGTTCTTTGCATTATGATGGTGGGCCTGTCATTTTTACAAAATAGTTGCATTGACAAGGATTAACTTTTAAGTAGTCGTGCAGGCTTTCTTGCTTATTTATTTAAGACTAACCTTTAGCTATTGTGCAGTTTGGCAACAGCTGACCAGAATATGAAAATGGGGCATGTCCTGAGAGAAAACAGGGCACGGCAGTCATGGAGAAATGGTGAGTCTTTATGCGAATTTCCTGCATATTGGACTAGGAAGATCAATCAATAATTAGTGAAAACAAGGCTTTAAAAATGACATGAAATACTTTCAATTTTAGGTCCCAATCTCTATTTTTTATTCACTCTCCATACTTTTGAAAAGTTCACAGGCCTGCCTTACACCCCGTTTTACAAAACTACAGTAATTGTGCTAATATTATGGAATGAAAGGCAATTACACATCAATGTACTGGTATAGTTGCTGCTCAAAATTCCCTTTTAACACAAGCCAGTTTCAATGATTAACTGACCTTTATTACTGTCAAAAAACAAAACTACAAATCCGCTGAATATCAACAAGAGTTATGATGTTGTTCAGCCAGAACACAAAACTAAAACAGACTGATGTTTATCTTAGCTGATCTATAATGAGAATTTAGCCTTGATTATTACATGTAAGTTATGCTGGTTATGTGCTTTATACAATTAAACATGTGTACCTTTTCATAAATATTGTCCCAGTTTGTAGGATTGCTTATATCACTGAAAATGAATAACTCGTGAGCACGTGATTCAATTTAAATGAAACAGTTATTAAGGACTAGCTAAAATGTTATCTAGAAGAATGCAATTTGGTGATAATGATATTTAGTTTGAGTAATTGCCATCATCAGATATACACATGTGCCTTACTGATCAAATCCAAATGTTTTTGCTGTCTATACTTTCTCAATGACTTAGTCTGACCTAATTTTATATATTCTACCGTGATGGGAATCAGTTTGATTTTCATAACTGATAATCAGTTCCACCTAACTAAATGATAATCAATTATAATCAGTTACAAACAGCAAATTTTTTTTGTTGTTGGTTATTGTGCCACTCGACAGTTTCATATTTTGCATAGGGTTAGAATTTTAAATTAAAAGAATTTCCCTGGCTTTCCTCACTGGTTATACTGGCTATTTAAAAAAAGACCTTGTATATCTTAGATATAGTTCAAAGAATCTTTCATTCCCTTTAGTTTGGTGTATGATTGATGGGTGTATTATGGGTTATTGAGTATACAACTTGGCCTTAATTTACTCCAGATGTGCACCTTTCAAAAAAGTGCTAGCTCCACTTGGTCATTTTCACTTCCTGAACTTCAGAGGTAAATTGTATAAACAAGAGCCAATAACTTTTTTTTTACATTTTATGTATTTGGTAATTCATTAATTGCACTTTCAGAAGCTGGTATTGTCTAGTCTTCCCTATTTTAACAGCTGCTACAGTTAGTGTACTTTCAACAAATTCAGGCAGATTTTTTGAGCACAAGGTAGCAGTCATTTTAGTTAGTAGTGTGCTTAGATCATGTACAATTTCCAAAAATACAAGATCCAAAGAAATGTCAGCCACATTATATTAAAGTAGCATATAGGTATGCCAACATTATTTCCACTGTGAAAGTTTTAAATGCAGACAACTTCACCTTAAATATGTCACTCTCTCAAAAGTACATAATAACTGGTGAGTGCCCCCATACAGTTATATCTTTGTTCAAAATTTCAAAATGCAGATAAATGTACAGGAGTAATCTCTTTCAATGACATGTATACCTTAACCTGATAAAAATAATGGATGTTTTCTATTGAGCAGTTTATTTTGTTCTACAACTTTGCTAAACAAAAGCAACTTTTTATGGCTGATCTATCTCAAGTAACTAAAATATTAATGCAATGCCCCAAAATTCATTCATGTATAATGTGTCTATAATTTAAAGTATAGAAGGAAATGCTCTTCTTGTTGGTCATTGTTTACACTTGAACTAAACCAAATCAAAATGTGTTTAAATTTATTAACGAACAATTTAACAACTTGATCTTGTAATCATGACTATATGTCCTAATTATTGAAAGTTTGTACCTACGGGATATTGTATTATATGGTTTTATATTTGTAATTTGTGAAGGGAATATATATTCCAATCAAATATAATGGACTGGAAGCCCTGTTCAGCTTATCATTTACATGGAAGTTTTATTAACCCTTGAATTTCTACATGCAACTAAAAAGAAGTATTCTTTCTTTTTGCACACAAACAATTATGGAGTTTTGCAATTGATTATCTTTTTGGTTTACTCAACCAAATGATGATTCATTATACATAATCAATAATTGGAACAACACTATACATTATTCCCTTTAAACCTTTCAGTCTGCTAGAAAATGTGTTTCAAACGATAGAAGGTGTCAGTGCAGACCTGATTCCTGTTGCACCATTACAACCATGGCTTCTCTACCTGCCAATACAAATTGCTCAGCAATTATAAATTTCTTCCCTGATTTACAGCCTGGTTTCTGGCCTCAGGACCGTAACTCGAGCAACATCCGCATGGATCAAGTATTTTGCTGAGAGCAGTGCTGCTTAAAAATACATCAGGACAAGCATAAACTCTGAAATCTCTTGTGACCCTGAAACACTTACAGGAGAAATCCCTTTACCTCATATAAGTGCCTTTGGATGCCTCTACACCATTCTCATATTAGCGACTTTTGATGCCTGCTGTAAATATCAGCCATTTTGAGTGGGTTTTTGTAGTGCCACCTTCGGGAAAAAGCTACTATTAGATACTACATTCAATGGTGTGATCACATGGTCACAGCAAATGCTCTGGTTGAAATCTGTTATTTGAAGTAACTGGGTCGTATTCTCCACTCTCCAAAATAGAGGTCACGGATTTAAGCTAATTTAGTAATATAGACACAAATAACTTGTAAATTTTGAATGTGAGAAATGGCAGCTACAGTTGGTCACACCGATTCACTGACTTGATGATGAATGAGTTCTCTCAAGATTTGAAAGCACTTAAAAATTCTTTTGTGAAAACTAATTATACAGCTATAACAATTGGATTTTACTCTTAAATCTTTCCATACATAATATATGCATACCAAAAACATAAAATGGTTAAAATTGCTGTTAAACGTAACATACACTTCACTGATTAACGGGCATCTGTGTATGGAGTAGACTAGGTGTTCTATTTATAGTGCACTGAACTGGGTTACCTTGCTACATGTGTATTGATGGGCTAAAAAGACATACACTCTATGAGTTAAAGGGTTAAACAAGATTTACCAAAGTATAGTTTGATTGGGTCTTTATGAACCTGTAAGTGCCTAATAAATCACATGAATACCCATCTGTACAATTAATTAGCTATTTGCATGTATTTATCCAATCCTGCTATAGTTCTGAAGCATCTAAGCTCATTATGTTCTCAATAATTAATCGTCAGGTGGCCAATTCCATCTAACATGATCCCTCAGACTATTAAAAGTACATAAAATCATAATTAAACTAAAGTTTTGTTTAATTGTGAAATTTATCCTCGCGTACAAAATATGCACATTATGGATAAAATTAAATTCTAAGTGTAACATACCAATGCCTCCAGATGCCATTGTGAAAAGTGGAACACCTCTATGCTCTGGATTTCAGCAGAAACCTTATAATACCAACATCAGCACTAAAGTAAGAAAACAAGTCATTCTGTTATAAAAAATATTGTTTGATTTGGGCAACTATTACTACTACTACTACTACTACTACTACTAATAATAATAATAATAATAATAATAATAATAATAATTACAATGAGGACTTAACAAAGCACCTAATCATTAGAACCTCTGAGTGCTTTACAATATTGGATAACATAGAACATACAATGATAAGATTGGAAAACACACCAGGAAATTACTTAACAAAATGGAGATGTTAGATTAGCTTGGATATGCATTAGTAGGGTTCTATTTATCATACAGAGGTTTCTCTTATTTGCAAATTGAGATGGAGGGTTAAGGACTAATACACTGAGATGGCATATGATATAGAGGTGATCTGATGCAAGTATATGGGTCACAAATGAAGATTTTGGAATATTATCATTAGGTATATGGAGAATCCAGTCTAAAATGTGGCCATGTTTATGGGTTTGGTTGGCTGACTAATTGTCTGAGGTTGAAAATGTGAGTAGATTCTAACAGTTTTGATATATGGATTTTCAGGTCAGTCCAAGTGAAAACTGAAATCTCCAAGAATAATCAGGATGCCACCTGTCAAATTTCCATACTCCAAGAAGGCCTGTAAAACTATTCCAAACACAGAGCTTCAATCAGCTTGTGATTCTGACTAGGAGGATGGTGATAACAGGCAGAAAAATGGACAGACCTTTGTTCCATTGTGTATGAGGTTTGGACCAGATAAAATGATATGTGTTCAAAACTGAAAGTTGTAGTGGAGTTAAGAAGTTGAATTATAAAGTTCTTCGCCATTCTGGATCTGTGGGATTGACCTGATGGAGTACCCAGAGGGTGTTTCATTTACATTCTTTCTCTCACTGCCTGATTTGATTTTTTGTGGATGTTTCTGTTATTTACAATGATGTAAAGTAATCCCAGTTGGTTAAGTCCAGTGAAATTTCAAGCACTAAGGAGTTGTTATTTAATGCAATCAGTGAGGGTCCATCATAGCATAAACAAGTTGAATGGCAAGTATATCATGAACACAAGTTTAAAACAAGATGGTTGCAATACAAGTGTGGCAAAAAGACATAAAAAAATCAAGCATTCCCCACCCAACAAGTAAATGAAGAAACACTCCAATAGAACTACCAATGCATGATGAAACCACCAATGTAGATAAACAGTCAACAGACACAACATGAGAAATGGCACCAAAATCCAAAGCAATTGCTCAGGCCTTTTAAGCAATGGTGGCCATTTGCATCCAATCCAATAAATTAATGCAAGTGATATAGTGATGATGACTGTAATCAAATATCATTATAAACTGTCTGAATTTATCACTTTAAAAAACAGTCTGTATGTACATGTATTTGGTATTTGAGCATTATACATGGTAAGTGAGATGTATAAATAAAAATAATAATGGCTTGCTGTACATATAAAACCAGTGGAGAGACTATAAATACTGGGGCTCACAATTTTTCCTCTAAACAAACATTTAGAAAACCATATCAGTCCTATATAAAAAAAATTAGCATTGTACCTGCAAAGGTGATAATTCTGGCCAACTCCAGATTATTAAGAAAAGCTGCCTCTCAATTTTTAATCACACATATTTTCAGGACCAAATTTTCATGATCTATTTTATGCAAGAATTGATTATGGCATGTATATCATAGACTGAGAATAAGAATGTATTTCTGTCACATTTGTACTCTTAAATACAATACAGATTATCTAATCTATAATTTTTCTGTAAACTTTGCCTCAAGAAAGAAGGCTGTCATAGTTTTTTTTTATTCCTCTTTATATTGTACAAAATATATGGCAATTTTCTGAGTACTTCAATCTTAGCAACAGCAAAATTAGTACTTTATTGGCTAGTACATTCTGCAACATTAACTGCATACATTGCAGTATTATGATGTAGTTTTAACTATTGTGTGACTGACCGTTTTACTGTACTTGATGGCAAGAGTTTGGGTCTACCTGACTAATATCTTTTTTATAACATATTACATAGCTAATTCTTATCTATGATTATAGAAAATATATTTTAAGATCATTACTACTTGGAGGTAAACATGTTTGAGTCTGAATTAAGGACATTGGTATTCTGCCCTTTCCCAGAGAGCTTGCTAAAATTTAAGAAACAGTCTGGACTTCATTTATAAATTTGATGGAAAATTCCATTAAGATGACAGTGTATTTTAACAAAATGATTATTGTAATTTAGGTCCAGTGGAGAGTTTATATAAAGTTGTTATTCTGGAATTCACTTATTCTTTTTTTATCTTAACATGTCTTTGGAGGAATCAATTTTAGCAGTCTTCAATTTGTGAAGATTTATTTAAATTATTCACTGGAATTGCAAAGTGCTGAATAATACTTTCTGGCTAAATCACTATTTTGGGATTATATCATTTTGATACATCAAGACTGTTGGCACATCAATATTATTCCAGGGAATTTTGTACATAAGCTTTTTTAAGATTAGGAATTCATTTGGAACACCTTATGATCTCTGGGATGTAATTCACCATATAGTAAATTCTTTTTAAATTTTCACTCTGTATTCTACTAAAATAAATTATTTGCTAAATTTTACAAAACTTGTTTGAATTTACTCTTTTCTGTTACATAGTTTAAGACCTTAAGTGTCATAACATCAGGTAAATGCTTAGATCTTTCCTACTCACATTCTGGATATTTATAACCAATTTATGTAATATATAAATCTAAATGCAACCTAATTGATATGCTTTTCATTATTGTTATTCAGAGATGACAATGCATAGCACATTTAATAAAAACATATTTTGTATGCTTCCACTTTAAAATTTACACTGAGATGTCACTTATCTAATGTACTTTGTGAAAATTTTGTTCAAGGTCAAGTGTAAATAGAACTCCTGTGTCTCATAATATTTCTCAGAATGAAATAATATCTTGCAAATTTTAGTTCACTCTCAGTTTCATGCTCTAAAAATAATGTCTCACAAAAACATTTTTAAAAATCTTTTCCGCTCCTTTTTTAGACGTTTACAATCTACCAATCAACTTATTTAGTATATCAGTCTACGACAAACTAATGCTCATAAATTTTATTACAAATATGCAGCTCAGCTAAAGGTCATACTGGTATTTTTTTTATTACATATAAACCTCATTAAAGGTGATACTGTTTCTTTTTTTACAAACTGCAGCTCAGCTAAAGGTTACACTGCTTTCTTTTTAAATTACAAATTTAAGCTTGAAATATTAAAACCAATGAAGGACAAAAATATTTGTACATGTATGTTTTGTTCTTATTATTTATTAATTTGCTTGGAAAAGACATCAAATCCAGGCAAGTGTTTTAAATTTTTAGAGAATGAACATGAGTGTGTATTTTCTGAAACAGCTTGTCCTGGTCAAATGGATTAAAAATGTTTTTATCATCACTGAATAAGTCTTAAATAAGCTTTGTTTTTTTATTTTAGGTGTGAAATGATTCATTGATATATTGATGCATCCAGTACCAGATTTTTGGCATAAGCTAAACAAGCTACAGGTTAGGGCCCCAAAATCTGAACTCATTCTGAAGGCTATCCTCACATTTTTTTAATACCAAATATGGCCTTTATAGCTTCTCATAGCATAGGGTCTCGCTTTGTCTACAAACGGAACTGGATGCATCAATACATTTACTGAAACAATACATATATTGTATGTGTAATTTGGATTTTTAATGTAGCTTTAACAATGTTTCAGTCATATTGTAAGATGTCCATATTGTGGCAGTTTATAGTGATGTCTAGCACTGGGGCATCATGCTGCAGACATGTAGCATGATGTCCCCCCATTACATTACCCTCATATCAGGCTGACCAGTTCTAACACTAAATACTTTTTTAAATTCCCAAAATTGTTTAATCTACTTCATCCCAGTACTTAATGTACTTTGTACATTATACATACTAAATATTATCATGCATATTAATGATCAAACAATTATTTTAAAAGTCTCAGTATATCTAACCTAATATCAGTACAACAGGAAACTACTTATTTTGTTTTGGCCTTAAGTACAGTATAAACATTTTCCTTTTTTTTCATTTCAGGGCATTAGTATTGTTATTATGATGGATGAAAACACCGAGGTTTGATGTCAAGAAACAGTTTCCTCAACTAAAACTGAAGAAACAAGTACAGTTAAGAATGTATGACTTTACATTTTTGGGGGGGTGATTGCCCTCCATCTGCCACATACAAGGGTGGTGTGCATACCGCCATTCATAATATCAGAAAACTAAGAAACTTTGTGAACAAAACCTATTTGCTGTTTGTTCATTTGAGATACATTTTGTCAATCAAAAAGAGATCTCTTTAAGTCTCTGTACCATTTCAATACATCCATGTGAACCAAATCTTACTTTCAAATGTCCTGTTAAAAATGAAATGCATGCACTTGATTTTTGTAAATTAAAACCCGTTACTCAAATGTTGTAGCAATGTTTATTAGTTATTTCTAAGTTGTGATCAACCAATGTTTAGTATTCAGAATTTAGTGAATTATCCCCAGGGCATCCATTTTTATACAGGACTGGAGAATTATCAGAATTTTAAATTTTGTATTAGTCACCTTAGGTACAGCAGCATATCATCTCAGCTGCTATGATGGGACATTACCTGAGATTGGTATTGAAGATTAACTAAACTACAACAACACATTACAAAAATTGAGCTCAGTCGCCTTTTGAAACTTAGAGTGGGGTTACCAGTGTGTTTGTTACATGAATAAATTTTATGTTTCACCAGTGGAATGAGGTCAACTGGTGGCCATCCAGAGATTTAGTTCATTTTTTTGCTCCTACAGATTTTAAGGCAAAATACCCCAATTCCAGGGTGATATTAGATAGTACAGTGTCCAATTTTCAAACCCAAACAGCCACTGGCACAACAAGTAACATTTTCAGCGTACAAAATAAATATACTGTAAAGGTAATGGTGGGTTACACATCTAATGGACTTGTTTCCTATGTTTCTAGTGCCTATGAAGGTTTTACTAGCAACTGACAGATACATGAAATAAGTAAACTGACATTTATGTGTGATCCAGGGGACTCAATAATGGCTGATATGGGATTCAGTATAGAGGATATCTTCATTCCATTTCATATCAATAGTCCAAGTTTCTTCAAGGCCAGGAATCATTTGTCATCCAGAACCATGCTAAAAGATAGAAAAATCGCAAGCAAACAGGTTCATATTGAAAGAATCATTAGTTTAGCAAAACATACCAAATTTTGTACAACTCCCTTAATAATACAGATTCTGCACTGGCAACAGTAATAATAACGGTGTGCTTCACATTGTGTTCCTTTAGAAATGGAATTGTACCAAGACATACTTAAATGTGTTTGGTAAATAAATTAATAAATGTCTGGGCAACAATCTCATATTCTGGTTTTTGCAGTAGAATGGTGCAAGAAAATCAGTACATATGGTTCTTCCAGAACAAAGACATGTATTTAAATTCAGCAAATATATACAGTATTCTATCTTACTCTGATCACTTTTTCAGGTATCTCATACATGAATATCTTAAGTTTTTCTAAGTGGAATATGTGACAAAAGTTGAGTTAAAACATAGATGCCAAGTGTTATTATGCTGTTTTACTACATGTACTTATATACAGGCCACAGTTAACATACAAGTTCAAAAGAATTTAAGTGACATGCTGTTATGCACTCTGAATATTGGGTGGGTTTTCTTGATTGCTTACAAATTATGAATATGTCAATAAAATAAGACATTTGAACCCAATATTTGCATTTGTCTTCCATTCACTGTAGATAAAAATTAGGATGAATGGGGAATACACAAATGTTACATCCTAAACTTCAATAGTCATAGATGTAATATTCTTTGTAAAAGTAATGATTGATTAATGCTTCATTGTTTTGGCCTTTGTGACTTTCATAAAATTCTTTGAAGGTTTTTGACCATCTTGTCTACAAAGTCCTTGTCAAATTGTATTGATAAAACCTTTAATTCTTTCATGATGAAGACAACCATTTTGCACTCCTTTCTCCCAGAGCACTGCATTTGTCCTTGAATCTGATAATAATAATTATAATTGGTATCCAATGAGAGGCCCGATGATGATAACTTAAGGTACAGTGTTGTGGTTAATGACTTTGTCTTTACTTGCATATGGGAATTTCACTTCCACAAGAGTAGCATCATGAATTATCCTGTCTGGAGTTGCTGCAAAAAAAAAGGATAATCCTTACAAATAAATAAACCACAACATTGTGTCTTGATACCTTCTAATTGTTCAAATTTATTTAAGGCTACTGTCTCATATTTTATGCCATGGAGAATAGGTGCAGTGCAGATTGACCTGCACATTTAAAGTGATCTAGCTAGGGCTTGTTTGTCCTTTCTTTCAGTAGCTTTACAAATAGAACCTAGCATAGAGGCAGTAAGTCTTTTGCACCTCTCATCACCCCATTGTTTACAGGCAGACTGATTTTGTGTTGATTCCTCAATTAGGTTAGCTTGGCCTTTGGAAATTTGTGTTATGTTCTCTTTCTCGAGCAAATGTTCTTCCATGGTTTGTGTCTTGTACCTGTGATCCTTGCTAAGTGCTGGTATGTTAGCTGGTGGGGAAGAGATGGCATACTGGCATCTTTGTAGAACCATTATAGTTCAAACAAACATTTCTCAAATGATATGGGTAGGATTCTTGTGCACGATATTTGGTACTGCTTGGGTCGATTTGCACTGTTCTATCATTTCCATGAATGGTTTGCAGGTGATATGCCTTGAGAGAACCTTTGTATGTTTTTGATTTATGAAATGTCTGCAGTACCTTGAGTGCATGATAGTTCTGATAAAATGATTTCACCTTCTGAAAACCTGAAACTTGCATACAAGACTGTAACAACATGTTTGCAGTGAGCTGAGGGACCTTGTCCAGCACCACATTCACAATGAGCTTCTTGCACTGACCCATTTTCATCCAGAGATATTTCTACCTTATAGGTTGCTGACTTCTTTATTTCATCCCATACAATGGAGAAGATAAATGTCAAACCTTTCTCTGGGCATGAACACACTCTGAAGCATCACAAGTACCTCTCTTCATACATGTCTCTGCTCTTGGTATCAAAGTCCATGCAATACTAAAATAGGTATTCTGTCAACCTTTATGGTGAATTGGGGAAAATTGCTGGTCATTCTGATATGGGCATCCTTGTACTTATCTAGGCCTGGAATATCCATCTTAAACTCTGGCTCAGAAGTGACAGACACGGACTTTTTATCTGAAATGAAATGCAATAAAGATTAAAAATTGTATGCTGTTTGTTCCATCATGTGTCATACAGATCATTTCACTGGCCATGTTTTTTCCATGATACCATCCAAACTACATAAGCTTTACTGTTTACCCCCTGTGTACAATTAAGATAACTTACTCTCTTTAATCTTAGTGGTGAATAGTGACCAGAATTATACCCTCTTCAATATTTATTGTCATTATTACTTGACATTTTAATAAATCATACAATCAATAAAGTATATTATTTTAAAGCTAATCTTGAGAATTTAACAAGAACTTTTTGTGATTATTTATATAGCAGATTTGCATATTTTATTGCAATGTTGTAATTACATATAATGTGTACTCTAATTGTGGATTTTAAAAATCCAGACAGTTTCCATACGTCATATACACAAATAAAAAGATAAAAGTTCATGACAAGACACAATTTTTGTAGATACTTATTTTTGTCATTTACTTACAGCTCATATTATCTTTTATCTTAAAAACATAGTATATATGCTTTGAGAATATCAGAGAGAGAGAACATGTGGTCCATTTTTTCCTGAAACATGGTTACTAACATGCATAATTGGATGTTGAGCTTTTGAAGCAACAATCAAAAAGTAATGCATGCCTGAATATTAAAACTCTTTTTAATGCAGTTAAATATCCAAAATTTTAATACTTATTTTCTATAGTCATCTATGACCAAAGCCCATCAATTGCATACTAAACAAAAATCAGCTTCCATTTCCCAAACAATTAAAACTTATGAAACTTAGATGACTGGATGCATCCAGGTAAGTACAAATATGATATATCATTTAATCCAATATTTGATACTGTAATCATATAAAAATTTAACTTGTACTAGAGTAAATTTGTGCTCATATTTGGCAATAATCTATTTGACAATAACCTATGTTGGCATCTTTAAACAACTTCAATGCGTCCTTGGTTGGATCATGCTAAAAAAAGTGTATGCTCACTTACCTCTCAATGAGCTCTTTGGTCAGCTTGGCATTTCTCTTCTTTAACTCTTCTCTTATTTCTTGCAGAGTCCATTATTCATGAGCTGAACTTCTAGACATGTTACTATTGCTACTCCGTTGATATGAACCAAGTTGACTAGCAGTGCACCTAGTGGAACTAGCACTGTGAGAACTAGATTGCATGATACATGTACCTTCCTATTTCATCTCTGTCTCACATTTATGAAACTTTAGCTTCCTAAAGAATGCAGTATCTGATCAAGTGTAGGAACATAATTAAAATGGTCTCAAAGTATTATATTTTCCTTCTTTTGGATGTCTTGCTAAAAAGGCCCAAACTTCTTTCTGAAATTAGCCTCACCATTGGATAAAATCAACAGAATTTTCTGGAGTACCCCATCATGTACAAAAATTGCAGCCTTCAGGATACACTAAAAATAGCAACATGTATCATTACTAAAGGATGTTGGTGATCAAATGTAAGTATTGCAAAATGACAACCTCATTACTCTTGGTACTTTCTCCACCTTCATATCAGTCAAAATTATTAGATTGGAATGTATTCATAGCTGAAAGGTCAAATGTCCATATATTTTGGCATATATGACATTGGGGTTTTTCCAAACATATCTGGTAGAAATATACAACAAAAGAATTTTTCAAACATGCAACATACATATACGCTCACCTGGTTTTTATATATTTTGGCCTCTTTTCATCATAATAGTTTTAAATTGTTCATAAATAATTGTGTAAAACAACCAAATAAAATTTTTTTAAAGGTCACCCATGACAGCATGAACCACTATATAAAAGATGCAAAGAATGACATCAGAACAAAATAAATTGAGTTTAACAAAATTTGTTTTTGAAAAGTCAGACATTTATACTATGGAACCAGATTATACAAATGTAATATTCGTCATTATATTCAATAATTACAAAATTTTAGCACATTTGATTGGTGTGCATTTTTTGAGGTTAGACTAAACATACAAGATTGATATTATCAAGGTCAAATTATCTACTTTAAATAATATTTTCATCTGGTAAAACTTTAGTATTTGTGAATTTGGAAGACATGAAAACCAATTCATGTCATTTTTTATATTGACATTGAAAAGAAAATTGATCTGTATCAGTGTTTCTCTATTTAAAATATATAATCATAAATATTTTCTTAAAGCAATCTTGGTGCCAGTTCCTTCTCTCTCCAATTCTACATTAACACTTGCCTGTACTTCATGAACTGTGTAATATTGCTCAAAATAATGGTCAGAATTATGTTTTGGGTCACAGACTTTATTTTAAAGATGTGAAAATTTTACCAACAAACATTTTAACCAAATTTTAAACTAGCAATTTACTTAAATATGATTTCATATCAATGTATGTGTACAAATATACGTACAAAAACACTTATGTAAATGCACTATCAGTTTTAAGAGCAACATATTTTAAACTGTGATACGACACCATACAATCGTTTTCATGCAGAAATGTTGGAGGGCTGGCTTGATAAAATGAGAGGCTTCAGAAGTGTCTGGAATATAGAAAAATTTAATTAATTCTTAAAGATAAATGTTCACAAAACATTTATATATAACTATGTGCAAGAGATGTGTCAATTTCAGCATGAAGAAGGTCAATATTTTAAAGAAAATGAACAAAATTTATAGCAAAAATAGTAGTACACGTGTTCAAACAATTCTTGCGAATTCGTTTCAAAAAGATGTAAGAAGGAATTTTATGTTTGAATTATGCACACTCAAATTATGCTTGCAGCATATTCATATATTATATAATTCAGGGAAGGGGGAGGGAATCATCCCCTGTTGCTGCTGAAAAAAATTTGGGCTTATTTCCTCGGTGAAAATAACCAAAACAAAATCATGTCGAGATCTCATAGTCAATATTTAGTCCTACAACGTAAGACACATCACCCCGATATTTTTTTTCTCCTGGGTGGGTGATGGTGATAGCAATTAAACAAAAACATGTGCTATCTCTTACATTGTGGGACTAAATACATCTTGTGCGATGGTTGTAAACCTTCTTGATTATTCGAATCAAATGCTTTAGAATCCAGTGAAGAAAATAAATAATAAATATTACAATACCAATAGCAAGATGGCAGAACCGTTTATTATCGATACTCAATTCCACACCTGCTCACAATTAGGTGTGGTGAGTGTACATACCTGCATAGTTTTCGGATAAGGAAGATACTGATGTAAGTTTCAATGAACGAATTTAAAAAAATAATTGGCCTCGTCTTGAGTGTTGCAAAATTCTCGAAGTTGTACACACCTGTCAAGACAATTACCGAAGCGACATAAACTTACGTGCGAATTTGCTGGAGTGAAATCTTGCTCCGTGCTTCCTAACATGGTCATCAAAACGCTATTTGCACCTTTTCATGTTCCGCAGCAAGTAGTTCTAGCTTTCATTCTATTGAACTTGATAACACAGTTAGTTCAGTTTAATTAATGCAAACGTTTCTGCCAATATTGCCATGTGAAAAGCTATACCAAGTCCAATATGTCAGGATTATTTCATTTGGATTTAAATGACACATTGCACTTTGGCCCGCCGTTAAGGCATACTTCCAAGAAAGAGCTAACACCTACTTTCATTTTCAGTTTAATTAATGCAAACGTTTCTGCCAATATTGCCATGTGAAAAGCTATACAAAGTCCAATATGTCAGGATTATTTCATTTGGATTTAAATGACACATTGCTTTTTGGCCCGCCGTTAAGGCGCATACTTCAAGGAAAGCGCTAACACCTACTTTCATTTTCATGTCGCATTCCATAGGTTGGTTATTATTCTACATTTAAGAGCGCACTTATTCAGAATATAATGTAACATAATACTAGACGGATGCTTGTTCTATAAAATTACAATGCATTCATAAAATCTAGCCCTCAAATCCGTGTTGATACTGATAGACGATGGGTGTGTGGGTCTGAGGTCACCTGTTCGTTAAATTGTGCAATTTTGTTGCATGCAAATCTTTCCGCAACAAATCTGTGTACTCTTTTTTGACACGTACTGGTAATTGGTAAAACACCTATCTAGCGCGAAATTCAAAATGGCCACAGGACAGTTGGTTTTGTTATTCCACGTGGATTGAATATCACCAAAGATAGGATTTGCTCTGGAAAGATGATGTACAAGTCACCAAAAGAACCCTTTTGCCTATGTTAACTCCGCAGGCGCTATAACTACCAGTATGTATATAAAATGTACACGGATGCGTGCAGCCAAAATTTTATGCAGATTTGTATAGGTTTTAATGAATAGGCGATATCAAGCCGTACAACGCCAATCAATATCATCACGAGTGATGGCACTGATCGGCTGATTTGTCGGCCTAAATTTCTACATCAAATATTTTCTTAAATTCTCCTTACACAGTTCTAAGTGACCTAATTAAAAGTGAACTGGAACCAAATTAAATAAACAAACAATAAGATTGTCAGAAAGCGCATGAGAGCATTTATACTTCTAATCCAGATGGTTGCATCTCAAATATTATAAATGACTTATTTTTGTTCAAATGGCTGAAAAAAATTACAAACCTAAAATTTCATCAGGTCATGTGGAACTCAAAATTATCGTGCTAAAAGAATCCTCAAACAATTTATAGCTTGAAATTCCTTTCTCTGATTAAACTCAGATCTCCATTGTCCTAAGTATAGATCTGATAGCAACCGCTTAGGAGTCATGTTTTGGTGACCTTTGAATTAGCCAACAGAAATGCATCTTTCGGAAATCTGAAAGTGAATAAAATCGTTGACACACGCAAATGCTCTTCACCCATACAACTCAGTTTCTCAACACGAATATACACGATTTCATCCGATTGATAAACTTTGCGATTATGCTGATAACACATGTAATTTCCATGTCGGACAGCTGAGATCTGATTTTAATCAGATTGGAAATTCTTGGAATGAGTCCTGATTTCGTGTTGAAATACAGTTGTTATTTTATTTTTAAAAAATGGATTATTGTAAAGCTACAGGACTTGATATGATTCGACAGCAAGTATTAGGTCTAATACATTAGCACGACGGATGCGGAAGGTCGTGGGTTCTATCCCCGGCCGAGTCATACC
This sequence comes from Potamilus streckersoni, assembly GCA_016746295.1. Classification (NCBI taxonomy): domain Eukaryota; kingdom Metazoa; phylum Mollusca; class Bivalvia; order Unionida; family Unionidae; genus Potamilus; species Potamilus streckersoni. The sequence continues at coordinate 1,145,986 of JAEAOA010001415.1, forward strand.
AAAGACTTATAAAAATAATACTAACAGCTAGCTACCTTGCTTGGCACTCAGCATTAAGAAGTTGGTGTTGGGACTGGTTGGCTTGGTGTCAGGATAATCTGACTAGGTGGGACATCATGCTACATGTCTGCGGCATGATGCTCCAGTGCTAGACATCACTATAAACTGCCACACTGCAGACATCGTAGCGATATAACGGAGAACTTGTTAAAGCTACGTTAAAAATCTAATTCACACACACACACACACATACACACACACACGGAAAACTGGCAAGGAAACACTACAGCATAAAGCTGGAACAGAAGATGACATAACTAACTGCAGACCCATCTGTATACATGCCATAATACGGCGTGTCACACGGTCCCGTTTCGAAAGTCAAGACTTTTATTAATCTTAGCCGCAAAGCTTTTCAACGGCACCCTATCCTCCCCTTTCCTTGACCACAGCGGCATATGCCTGTAATCTGTAGTATGTATGACTCGCACTAAACTACCTTCCTTTCATGTTTGCTGAGGTTTCTATTCCATCGTTGACCGAATTCCCTTTTCTCCGACTGCCTACCTCTTTCTCTCTCCAGAATGTTGGCAGGTCTATCACACGGTAGACATTTACCAACATGGAACAGAGATTACCCATGTATACATCGAAGAAAGTTGATTTTGGGGCCTCTGCCTAACTGCTAATGACATTTATTAGCGATTTTACTTTGCATACACATTTGTATCAGTAGCATACATAAAATATATAACAGATTATAGGTTATGACAACTGGGTTGCTCGCCATGTTATGGTAGTGGTGTAACATAATGTATTAGAGTCCTTTAAAACGTTTGAACTACTTGAACTTGGCATATATTGTGATCTTTCTGAGCCGAAAGCTTCTTTAATAAAACGGGAGGTCAAGAATGTCTTGATATATTATTTGGTGGACCAGAACGTTTAAGGTTTGATAAAGAGGTCTCCGTGTGGTTTGGTTGGTAATGGAAAGGAAAATAGTAAGATCTTTTCAAAGAGAGATAATTAAAGTGCATAAAGCATCAACAGGTCCTCATACAAATGACAATGAAAGCGAAGATTGTTTAGCGACAATGGAAATCCCAGTCGAAAAGGTCGAACGAGAATTTAACATGGGGAATATTACTATGGCAGATTAGCGACAAGGAAAATTTAACATAGATTAGGTTTGTATAAGGACAATACGATTGATTATGTCACGTTATTGGACATTGACAACAGTGTTTCAAGTGGCTGACATCAATTGGGCCAAACAGCAAACAGTGACAGCGGGGAAAAAAGCTGGTAGCTTGTGGCGGGTAAGTGCAACTAGTTCAGTGGTGAAACTATAAGAAAAACACTTAGCTTGGCAGATAAACAAACAAACAAACAAACACAAAATAAATACATGCATATATGGCAAAGAGAGTAAATCTTTTTGAGACAATGGAGTGGCCCTGAAAAGGGCCTTTGGTTTTCTTCTTTTACTGTCTCTACTCTCTTTTTTTCTACACTAACACCGTATCTTTCTATCACATTCTTCTTTTTTCCCTTTTCCTCCTCTTCCTCATCCTTCTTCTGACCCTCCACTTTCTTCCTCTTGTTCTTCTCTTCCTTTTCTATCTTTTGATTCCACTCTCTCCTTCTAATTCTATCTTTTTTATCTTCTTTCTTCTTATTTTCCTTTTCTATCATCTTCCTTAATATGTCGTTGCTTTTCAGATTATTTAACTCCATCTTCAATCTATGGGGACTGTGATGTGTCGAATTTTGAAAACTCATAAGCTTTATTTAAAGGAATTGTATCAAAGTCAATTTAATTGAAGTAGAAAGGGCTAGAGATAGTTACGTGATTATTTCCATTTCATCTCTGAACGTCAAAAGGGAATTCGTTCGGGACGAAGTAACATGACCGAGTCAGATGCTGTGGTACAAGAGAATGACATAAGACCTTTCCCCAAAATCGGTAGGGTTAAAGGCGGCATCTGGCTATAGATGATAGCTCAAAGAAAATGATTAATTACGGCATGAGTAGTTGTTTAGTTTTCTTGTCAATCCAAAAATTCTACGAACAGGTTTAGGAAACTGTCTATTCCCATTGGTTAGTATGGATTTATGGGCGTAACTATTTTTTAAGAAATTAAAGGTTTCACTTTAGGGTAATTCTTTAGTCTTAGATCTTTCGCAAGGAAAGTTAGTACGACTCCGAAATTCGTAAAAAGTACGTTTTTCGTATTGAGTAAGGGGCCGGGTAGTTCTCTCAGGAGACGGCCTATACGTGAGGTTCGTGGAAACATAAAGAAACGGCAAAAAGGAAACAGCTTTCCTGGACACGGAATCCCTGAACAATCATAGGACGGGAACACATTCTACGCAGAAATCTAGTCCAGAGACGTTTGTTAAGTCAGAGTTAGACGGACAAGAGTCCAAGACGAAAAGCTAGACAAAGATCGACAAGCAGGGACAAACGGAAGTCTTGATGTCTGCATAAATTAGGTGATGAAGTCTCTCATCGTTACACTCAAAGGTCACATCTCTTTGGCAATGAGGATAGCAATTTAACGTGAAAGTAATTTTATATTTCAAGAAATTTGTATTGTCTTTTTTATTTGAGTACATGTCAGTACCATTTTTCCTTCTTTGTAACTAAGTCATTGATTTCTTTTCATTTTAAATTGTTTATAAACTGATTAAATTTTATATTTGTTCATTGAAAGGGGGCTCGTAGTGTTTATTTCTTCAATATACTTGTTCAGTGGTTTGCATTCTTCTTTCTATCTATCAACACTGGGTAAATCACACCGCGGAGGTCCTTCCCTAGCAACGAACCGTAGTGAAAGAGGTTGATGTGTTTTGCACGCCGCCAATCTGTCACATAAGTGGGAGCCTCGTTCCGGGATAGTTGAACAGTGGAAAAAGCAGACCTGAACATATATTGAAAGAAATACAGCACAATATCATTGATAGATTTGTATATTTTTAAAAATAAGAAGCCACGAGTGTGAATTGAGTCAACACCTATTCTTATATGTTTGAAATTATGCATGATTTGTGAATTTCTTAAATGTTGCATCACATTGTAAGAAATTAAGATTCCGTATCTGAAATTGCTGAAGCGTGGTTGGTTGTTTGTATCTAAGTAACCCATAAATATTTTGCCTTAGTACTCTTGCGAGAAGAGATATTAAGGAAGTATTCCCAGGGTAATTTGCACATGTGTTGCAGACGATACGAATTTAGGGAGAATTTATAATTTGGTACTGCCTTAAAGCCGTTTAAATTACTTGTGTAATTTTTAAGTAAGTCTGTAGGTAAGACTTGACTTAGAATATTCGTTGATATTCATAGGGAAGTTGTTTTCTTGAAGGCAGAAAACAGGTTAGTGATACTAATCTAGGTGAGTTAGCGACAAGACAGACAAGAATGGCAACTTTACGGCAACTTGCGCGAGAATTCAAAGCTCTTGGATCCGAAGATCTAGGTTATGAAGGGACCCAATTAGCTGAGTTCGTAGAGCGTAGTCTCAAAGAGTACAGAGAACAGCAAGAAGCCGAAAGAGAGAAGGAAAGAGAAAAAGAACTTGAGTTAGCTAGACTGCAAGCCGAGGAAAGGAATAAAGAGAGAGAACATGCATTAGCAATGGAAAGACTAAGGATCGAAGAGGAGTCCAGGAGGGGCGAACAACTGAACGTACAGTTAGGACCCTCGAGCAGAAGAACTGAGGATAGACGTACCGTCCAGATAACCATGCCTATGTTCAACGACAAGGACAAAATTATTGATAACTTTTTCACCCAGTTTGAAAAGTTAGCTTTAATACATCAAATACCCAAAGAACAGCGGGCTATTAATATTCAGCATTTTTGCAAGGCGCTGCCAAGGAGGTTTATCATAATTTGGCACCCGCTGAAATAGATGATTATGAAGCTCTCAAGAAAGCTTTACTACGGCACTACGAGCTGACAGCTGAAAGTTTCCGTAAACTTTTCAGAGAGTCATCTAAGAAAGCCACAGAGTCTCACGCGCAATTTCATAATCGTGTACGCGTACTTTTCGATAAGTGGATTAAAATGTCCGGAGCCGAACTTTCATACGAAGGCATACGGGAAGAAATTCTAAAGGAACATGTCCTCAGCACATACCGTAAAGACCTAATAGTATTTTTAGCGGAGCGTGATTTCGCGACCTTAGAAGATATTAGTGTACTGGCCGAGCGATATGAAGCTGCACACTCTCGTCCAACCACATGGAGTGGCAGGGATCGAACCAGCGTCCCAGAGTTTAGGAGAGGTAATGGTTTAACACCTATCAGGCGGAATGGTCAAAATGGTGGGAAGCCAGGGGCTGACAATCCCAGCCGTGATCAGTCCCGGGGCTCAGGTAAGTCCCAAGGGATGGACAAGATAACCTCTGGTAAAAAGATGAAGTTGTGTGTTATGGCTGCAACAAACCCGGCCATATTCTTAAAAACTGTAGAAGATACCGTCCCACTGTAAATGTAGTAACCCCAGATACTAGTAAACAGAATAATCTATTGGAGTGGTCCAATACAGCAACAGCTACGGTAAATGTCGTAGAGGTTACTGTGTTGTACGACACCGGCTGTAGTTATCCAGCTTTGGTGGACAGCAAGTTTGTTAAACCTGCTGATTATACAGGTGAGATTGTAGAGGTACAATTTGCAAATAAGAGTAGAGATCCCCTTCCAGTTGTTTATATCAATCTTGATTCGCCCTATGTGAAAGGACGAATTCAAGCAGCGTGCTTGTCAGGGTTGTCGCATGATGTTATTTTAGGATGTAGGTATGTATTGCCACAACCTAATCCTATGACGTGTACACCTGTACACGTGGAGTCTGTAGAGATTAGGTGTATGAGACGAAGGTCAGGGCCGAAACCGTTGAAACCCTCGATTTCGCCCATAGATAATTTGCTACCTGGCGAATTAAGGAGACTTCAAGAGGAAGATTCTACCCTTAATAAGATACGCGGGTATGCAAAGGACAAGTCAGTGCGGAACTTACCCGACGGTGAGGTGGAGTTCGCACTGAAGCGAGGTATCTTGTACCGATACGCTCGAAAGGGGACCGAGAGGTATAAGCAGGTAATTGTACCACGGTCTAAGCGGGATGAAGTACTTAGGCTTGCACATGAAGGTTTACTTGGTAGTCATATGGGTGTGGCTAAGATGCGAGATAGGTTAGTTAGGGAGTTCTATTGGCCAGGTGTGTATGGTGATGTAAGGAGGTTTTGTCTGTCGTGTGACAAGTGTCATCGAGTGGCACCTAAAACCTCACATCGCCCAGTGACGCTAGGAACTACCGCTCTGATTGATAAACCTTTCTCACGGGTGGCTATGGATTTGATAGGTCCGATAAAGTCCGCAGCGGAAAGTGGCAATCGTTATGTGCTAACGACTGTCGATTATGCTACCCGATACCCGGAGGCCGTTGCTTTAAGGAACATCGATTCAGTTACGGTAGCTGAAGCGTTGTTAGGGGTCTGGTCTAAAATTGGTTTACCAGACGAAATACTAACTGACCAAGGGACGCAGTTTGTTAGCCAGGTGATGGAGGAAGTAAACCGGTTACTTTCTATCAGGCACCTGACTACTACCCCTTATCACCCACAGTGTAATGGTCTAGTGGAGCGTTTCAATGGGACATTGAAACAAGCTCTAAAAATGTTATGCGAGAATCGACCTAGGGATTGGGATCGATACCTTCCCGCGATACTTTTTGCGTACCGCGAAGTACCCCAAGCTAGTCTTGGATTTTCGCCGTTCGAGCTAGTTTATGGGAGGACAGTGAGAGGGCCCATGGCTGTATTGAAGCAGTTGTGGACGGATGAGAAAGCATCCGAAGAGGTAAGAACAACATATCAGTACGTTGTTGACCTCCGTAATAAACTGGAGGAAGTTTGTAACTTGGCTCAGAAAAATCTCTGTGATGCAAGGGGACGTCAGGCCAAGTACTACCACAAGAAGGCGAAAGAACGTAAGTTTGAGGTAGGCGACAAGGTGTTGTTGTTGTTGCCATTAGAACATAACAAACTCCAAGTGTCTTGGAGAGGACCGTTCGTTGTAACGGAGAAGAAGGGTGGACAGAATTATCGCGTCAGGGTGGGCGATAAAGAAAAGCTGTACCACGTTAACCTACTTAAACGCTACCGAGAAAGAGAGTCACCTACTGAGTTTGTGGTTGCTACAGTGGTGACGGAAGACCTCGACGACAATGGAGGAGTGGCGGAAGTACTTCCTAGTTGTCCGTTGACGGGGAACGAAACTTACGTAGACGTCGTCCTTGACGTAACGTTAACGTCAGAGCAACGTGGCGAGGTGGAGGAGATACTTCACGATTACGAAGACACTCTGACGGAGAAACCAGGTATGACGGATTTGGAGTTCAGTCTGAAGCTATTAGATGAAACACCGGTAAAACTGAGACCCTATCCACTTTCGCATGCGAAGTTAGAAACCGTGAGGAAAGAAATTCGAACTATGCTGCAATTAGGGGTTATCGAACCAGCGGAATCGGCGTATAGTTCACCGGTTGTTTTGGTACAGAAAAAGGATGGCGATCACCGTTTTTGTATTGATTACAGGAAGTTGAATAGGATCACCGAATTTCAAGTAGAAATGTTACCAGATCCTGAAAATATATTTGCCGGAGTGACGAACGTAAAATACTTCTCGAAAATAGACCTGTCGAAAGGATATTGGCAAATTCCTGTACGAAAAGAAGACCGTCCGAAACTTGCTTTCGCGACACCAGATGGAACATACCAATGGGTAGTTATGCCGTTCGGGGTCCAGAACGCACCCAGTGTCTTCACCCGAATGATGAGGAAACTTTTAGAACTTCTGAGAGGGAGCGGAGTCTCTAATTTTATGGACGATTTATTGTTAGCGACCGCTACTTGGGAGGAACACGTAATTCTGTTGAGAAAGGTTTTGGAACGACTCAAACAGGCAGGGCTCACCGCCCGACCCTCCAAATGCCATATTGGATTTCGTAAATTGACGTATCTAGGACACACCCTTAGTGAAGATACATTAACCCCAGACAGTACGAAGGTTGAGCAGCTTCGGAATGCCGCACGTCCAACTACAAAGACGGAAGTTCGTTCATTTCTAGGTCTTGCAGGGTATTATCGAAAATATGTTGCCAATTTCAGTGCTATTGCTAGCCCATTGACCGACTTGACGAGAAAGAAATCTCCGACTAAAGTTGTTTGGACAGACGCTTGTGAGAGGGCCTTTCAAACCTTGAAAGATAGACTGACGTCAGACGCCATTGTTAAGCTACCAGACGTGACAAAGGACTTTGTGTTCCGTACAGACGCTTCTGACAGGGGTCTTGGTGCAGTTTTACTGCAAGAACATGACGGGGACTTATTTCCTGTGGCATACGCAAGTAGGAAACTTAATACCGCTGAGCGTAATTATTCAGTCACTGAGAAGGAATGCCTAGCTATTGTCTTTGGGATTCATAAATTTCAGCGTTATCTGTATGGGCGAAAGTTTATTCTAGAAACCGATCATCAACCTTTAGCGTATCTTGCACAGGCTAAACTGACTAATGGGAGTTTATTGAGGTGGTCATTGTTTCTACAACAATATCAAGTCCAGCTACGTTACATTCGTGGAAACTCAAATGTGAGGGCAGATTGCATGAGTCTATTGCTTTAGTCTGAGGTGAAGGGGTCACCTCAGGACATGTAAACATTAAATTAAACTGTAACTTCAAAATTCGATGAGCAAAATCCCAGATTTTACTCTTAAAGGGGAGCCTATGTGATGTGTCGAATTTTGAAAACTCTTAGAAGCTTTATTTAAAGGAATTGTATCAAAGTCAACTTAATTGAAGTAGAAAGGGCTAGAGATAGTTAGGTGATTATTTCCATTTCATCTCTGAACGTCAAAAGGAAATTCGTTCGGGACGAAGTAACATGACCGAGTCAGATGATATGGTACAAGAGAATGACATAAGACCTTTCCCCAAAATCGGCAGGGTTAAAGGCGGCATCTGGCTATAGATGATAGCTCAAAGAAAATGATTAATTACGGCATGAGTAGTTGTTTAGTTTTCTTGTCAATCCAAAAATTCTACGAACAGGTTTAGGAAACTGTCTATTCCCATTGGTTAGTAAGGATTTATGGGCGTAACTATAGAAGAAATTATAGGTTTCACTTTAGGGAAATTCTTTAGTCTTAGATCTTTCGCAAGGAAAGTTAGTACGACTCCGAAATTCGTAAAAAGTACGTTTTTCGTATTGAGTAAGGGGCCGGATAGTTCTCTCAGGAGACGGCCTATACGTGAGGTTCGTGGAAACATAAAGAAACGCCAAAAAGGAAACAGCTTTCCTGGACACGGAATCCCTGAACAATCATAGGACGGGAACACATTCTACGCAGAAATCTAGTCCAGAGACGTTTGTTAAGTCAGAGTTAGACGGACAAGAGTCCAAGACGAAAAGCTAGACAAAGATCGACGAGCAGGGACAAACGGAAGTCTTGATGTCTGCATAAATTAGGTGATGAAGTCTCTCATCGTTACACTCAAAGGTCACATCTCTTTGGCAATTAGGATAGCAATTTAACGTGAAAGTAATTTTATATTTCAAGAAATTTGTATTGTCTTTTTTATTTGAGTACATGTTAGTACCATTTTTCCTTCTTTGTAACTAAGTCATTGATTTCTTTTCATTTTAAATTCTGTTTATAAACTGATTAAATTTTATATTTGTTCATTGAAAGGGGGCTCGTAGTGTTTATTTCTTCTTTATACTTGTTCAGTGGTCTGCATTCTTCTTTATATCTATCCACACTGGGTAAATCACACCGCGGAGGTCCTTCCCTAGCAACGAACCGTAGTGAAAGAGGTTGGTGTGTTTTGCACGCCGCCAATCTGTCACAGGGACTATATGTACCATACTCCATTCTTCCATGATGCCTAAGCTATCCACAACTTCTTGCAATTTCATCATTTTACTTAAATGGTTGCTTTTTTGTCGCCATTTTAGAATATTCATTATTGAATGGCGCGAATGACGAACGCTAATTTATATACGTGAAGCATGGAGGTGAAGAAAAACATCCCTTGCAATTACTTCACATAGTATCTACTATCCACGAAGAAGGGAAGAAAACTACACATTATATACTATCCACATCTATATCTACTATCCACACAGAAGGGAAGAAAATAATCCATTATATACTATCCATATAGTGACAAGATTTTTTTGTGAAGATATCAAACAAACACACATACACAAATGTACGCGCACTCGTACACACACACGTACGTGTTCGCATACAAATACACAAACACACATGCATAAGTAAAGGAGTCGGTATATATATTCCCACTATTCCACATTCATATAAATTGGAAAATTGATCAGTCTCTTTTGTAGAGATCTGGGTGGCCCCGAGAAGGTAATTGTTTCGAATTCCACATGCACCTTTTAATGTGTGCACCTTCCTGGTCTTGCACCACAGACACAGTGGTGGCTGCAGTCATTCTCCCATTTCGGTTTTGCTCTTGTGAGCGCAGAGGGGATTGATTCATCCCAGTTCTCAGTTTGAGGGAAAGTGAAGACTTGTTGTACCCTCTGCCTACCGAACCAATTCACGGGAATGATGATCTGTCAACTTTGCTTCCTGTGGACGCTGTACTGGTAGTTGTGGCTATGGCTATGGTTGACGTTGCCATGATGGTGCTGCTAGTGGCTGTGGAGGCGTCAGGCTTGACCTCACGCAGAAGTCTTAGTATGAGGTGAGGCATAATTCTTTCCTTCTCCTCTTCCTTCTTTTTCTTCTTCTCCTCCTCTTCTATCCTGGTTGATTCTGCTACGACCTCCAGAGCCAGCTCATCTAAAATGCACCTTAAGTTCCAGTAACTTGGCAACTCTGTAACTCATTTTGACTGGTCAACGTTGGGTAGCCAGACTGACTGACTGACAAGGATTTAAGTCGCTTATGCTATCTGGGAGATTTCACGACTCGTTAATGCTCAATTGTTGAGCTTTTTAGTCTGTCGGTGTTTCAGGGATGGTGCCACAGAAACTCCATTTTTATGTACGTAAGCCGTACTTCTTAATTGTTGGTCAGGAGGTGTAAAGGAGGAACGAGACCCGGCGGGAGATGCCAACCGCTGATGTCGTATACACTTCAGAACGCCCGGACCGACTCGATTGTGTGTCATATTCTGTTCAATTGTGCTAGTGGACGTTCAGTATCCCCAATATTGTGTGAGCTACCCGTGTAATCGATCTAACTTTTGAGTTGTAGATTGCTTCATTTATTCTTATGTAGCTGGAATTTCATGTACTAAGCGTACTTTTTTAGTGGCAAAATTGTAGCAATCAGCCGTTTGTCAGCCACCCTTTGTTTTTTTATGGTCACGTATTGTCAGTGTTAGATTTTGTTTTGATGACGGAAGGACCAAATGATCAGGGTGGTCGTGGTACGGTGGTGTTATTAAACGAGACCTTCAATTGCCAATGGAATTGCCTTTCATGTATATAGAAGTAGTAGATAAAGAGAGAAAGAGTGGTTGGTGGGTGGGAAGGGGGTTGTTGGTGCAGAATCTGTGGGCAACACAGGCTGTTGTTTCTAGGATTCCACGCAGGTGGTTGCTAGTATAATTTCCCTAGAGGGGCGAAGAAAGGGTTTATAGTAGAATGGCTTTTTATAACTTGGGCTTTTCGTACGCAGGATTCCACCTAGGTGTTTGCTAGTCTTTTTTCCTAGCACCTGTTTCGGGCCCGTTTGTTAATGAGTGGGTTAGAAGAGGGTGGGAGGTAAGGAGAGCTTGGTTGAAGGTGGCCTTATAGTGGAAAGTCTTTTGTGACACGGGCTTGTTGCTTTCAGGATTCCACTCATAAATTTTGCTAGTATGTTTTCCCTAGCACCTAATTTTGGCCTTTGGTAGATAAAGGGGAAGGTGGAAAGATGAAAGGATTAGGAATAAGATATTGCAAAGTGAAGATAAGTTTAAGGCATGAGGGATTCGAGTTTCCTACAAAAGAAACAAAAAAACAAACATCTTCGTATGACCTGAATTTGTCACTCGTCGCCTTTTATTCGCTTGATTGTTCGGAGGTGTCGAGCAAGTGCTTGCTCGGGGTGTGGGCCAGTGCTTACCCAGATTTGTGCCAGTGCTTGCACAATGATATTGGATATTGCTTGACCAGCGGAGGATATTGATTTAAGCCAGTTCTTGCTCTGGTATAAGCGAGTGTTTGTCCATGGGAGGGAGTGGAGTTTTGTTTTTTGTTTATTTTATTTTTTTAATTGGAGAGCTAGTGCTTGTCTTGTGGAGGTACTGTTCCTTCCTTGTTCTGTTCTTCTGGTGTTGGATGGCTGGTGCTTCCTTGTGGAGGCTCTGGACCTTCATTGTTCTGTTCTTCCGAAAGAGCTCGTTACTGCCCGCTAAGGTTAATATTCCAGTCGTCCTTCTGCGCTCACTTAGTTGTTTTCCTCCGTTGCCTCTTTATCTCTATACACAGATACATACAAATACACACACACACACACACACACACACACACATATATATATATATATATATATATATATATATATATATATATATATAAACAAACACACACACACACACACACATATATATATATATGTTTGTGTGTGTGTGTTCAGGCAAGGCAATGGGTGCCATTTACTCGCAGAGCTGGGTTCAAAACTCTGTAATTTAATTTTTCTAACCTGTATGATGGTATTGTTTGTATTAAACTATATATATATATATATATATATATATATATATATATATATATATATATATATATATATAAATATACATACATACACACACACACAGTAAGTCCTATTTAAGAAATTTTACATTGTTTTCTAGGGAAATAAATTGCTTTGTTAAAATATTCAAAGCTAGTTGGCTTTCACTCTTTTCTTTGTTACCGAGTACGAGCCCTTGTCATGTAACAAGTGATTCTCCGTTCCTTATGTTTGTTTCTTTTAGACAATGGCCCATTGACTTGGGTGTTGTAGCCATAGTTCTAACTCCCTCGTTGTTGCTAGTGCTCTTAAGTTTCTTCTATCTTGATTTTTTAGTTAAGGAATTGTCCTTTAGCTAGCCCTTAACCCTAGTCCTTTTCCTCCATTTTGTTTTTCTTACCCTGTGTTCATTTTTTTTTTATCCTTTTGTTGTCATTGTTATATTGTCTAGTAGTCCTGGCTCCTTCCTTGCTACCATTGGTTTTAATTCCTTGTGTGTTTTAGGTTGATTTTAGGACTTGCTTTAAAGCTGGCATTTTGCCATAGTCCTGTCTTCTCCATAATGTTGACTTACACTAAGTCCAGTTTAATCCTGATTGTTATTTTGTCTACTGTGCAATTTTAATAGGGTTAATTGTTAGTTGTTAGGGTTGGTTAATAAATTGGTAAGATGAGACAGTGGTGGTGTGTTGGGCGGTTGGTACTGATTCTCTGAGCTTCAGTTTTTCTTTTGCCTGCGTTGGTTTGCTCAGGATAGTTGTTTATATTTTACTGTATTTATTGATGTGCTTAAAGATTGATATTATGTTCTTGTGGGTGGCTTTTATATTTACATTGTGTGTCTCATTTAATAGTCCCGGACAAGTTGTAGGTGATGCTATCCTCTTTAGATATTCTCTGAGATTGCTACACTCTGTTTGGTATCCGGGGCACGTGTCGAAGACATGGTCAAGCGTTTCCGGGACTAAGCATTGCGGACAGTTGTCTGTAGTGGGGTTTTTACGGTCATAATTCGACTGATGATCCTTACGTCCATTACTTCTAGATCTTTTGATGTATTGATTTTTCTGATGACTTTTTTTGTAGCTGGAATATGTGTCTTCCTTTGGTGGTGGTGTTCCAGGTGTGTTGCCATTTCTGGTTTATCCGGTCTTAATCGGCTGTTCTGCTTTTGGATGCTGTAGGTGAGGATAGGGCAGGATCAATTCATCACCGATAGTGAATGACGTTTTAGCTTTAGCAATACGGTTAGCCACCAAATACAGATGCTCTCAGTGCATTCTCCTTTACTGATGTGGTGGCCCTCAAATATTTCTTCTGTCCTTTCAAAATAAGCCAGAGGCTTGTCTTTTAATCCAGGGTGTTTTGAGTTCAAGTGGCGAAGCCGTTTTGAAGGTTTCATTGCTTCATTAGAGAGCTGGTTGCTGAAAACTATGCAGAGCGGGGTCTTCACTGGGCCTTTTCTTTTTCCCAAGGAAACTTTCTAACGTCGTCTGTTTCATACTCATTTTTGCTAATTTGTGGGTTAAATTTGAGCAAACACAATATACACATACACCAAGCACTCTTAAACAAGTACCTGTGAACAGAGAGAAGATTGATACACACCTTCTCTCCATCAAAGCCGCTCATCTCCAGACGTGACATAAAACCGCCCATTGTATATAATGTGAAAATGAGAATATAAACAAGTATATGAAATACATGTGTAAGACAAATGATTACTTTTGATTGCATGATTGCAAAGACTTTATGTGAATATATACTCCTTTAATGAAGCTGAAGCACACACATTTATGGATATCTGTATCATCTATTAAATATATAACGTAGTTTTCATTTAAGTCATTTGGGTCTATGAAATTTATTTTTTACTTCTGTAATTCAGCAGCTGGATCATACTATAATACACTATGTTGAAGGAATCTGATTCATACACCAAGACCGATGGCTAAGGTCAAGTCAACAACTAAGTCAAATACACCAAACATTAATGTAAATGGAGGTCATATAAACATCATGTGAAAAAAGGAGTGCATATGCCCTCCTAATTTGTAACTGGTTCAATATTTTGATACATACATAAGGTAATCAAGTTCTTTCAATATAATACAATTTAACTGTTCAAGATTCTTTTCGTAAATCTGATTCTGTTGATTTGGTGCATATATAGAGACTATATAATGAGAATAGACACATCACATATTGTTTTCAGTCTATGCCATTCTGGAACAGTCGTTGAAAAGAAATTGTGATTTATTTATATTTGTTCATCGGATTTAGCAGAGTGGAAAATCTTTAAACAGTCAGTACCTACTGGATTATGTAAATTTATTCAAGGCCTTGAATATTTAAATAATTTTATCAGATGTGAAACTTGCAAGGACTTCAGTGATATTAAACTTTCATGAGATTATGATGAATTAGAAACATTTAAATTTAAAAACATGATTTTAAAGTGGTACTAGCATGTTGCAAGGACATAAATACATTACAACCTTCATTTGTATTGGGATAGTTTTCAGATTAGTGAGAAATTGATAGTACAATTTAGGATATTCTAGGAATTCATAAACTTTTATTTTAAATTCTTTCATTTTGTTTGTTTTTTATATTTTTTTAAAAAATAAATTTATATTTTAGAAAAACTGACTCTTGTGTTTACCTTGTCTTGTTACTTAACTTCAAGCCCTTAGATACATAGACACTGATACCAGGTTTGGGTTTATGTTTGCCATTTGTTCAAAATCAATATATGTTGGGAAAGTAGGCCTTGACAATCATCTCATTGAGAGTAATTTATTTATTGCACTTTCTAACATTATATTTCTCCCAATCAATGCATTAAATTTCATAAAATATTTAATTAGAATGCAAAATTATCAGTTCAACTATAATTAAAATATCTCAGCCATAATCTTATTACATGACACACTTGTTACTCAACTCCTGAAGAGATTACTGTGACATAAATAATTAATTTATTTCATTACAATAAAAAGAATAGCCAGTAATTGAACATGTAAGTACATTTTTTATTTAAAATTTCTTGTTACCGACAAAAGACAAATAAACTATACATATTTAAGCAGGTCATGAAAAGAATGCATCTGAGGTACAGAGTATTAACTACTTTAAATTTATGTCTTTTAAAATTTATATTCTTATTAAATATTAGTAAACATACTTTCATTATAATCTGCAATATCAGTAAACTATTAAGGAAGTAGAAAAAACCATGTCAGTGACTTTTAATTAATGGCTTAGAATTGAAATTACAGGATCTTTTTCACATGTCAGTTTTGAAGAAAAAAGTCTATATACTTAAATAGCTTTAACATAAAACAATATTTTATCAACCATCCATGATGCACTTCACTAAAACATATCCATGTACAAAGCATAGTGTGAATCTATTTTAAGATGATAGATACATCTTTGTTCAAATAGAAGTTTTACTACTGAAAATTAACGAATTTCATATTTAAGAATAGTTTTTTTTCTTTTGTATAAAAGATGCTGAATTATTATTCATACTGCTTGCTCTTTAATATTTTACAGTATCATCTGAAAATAGAGAGGTTATAAAGCTTACATGCCTCAAATCAACAATTACATTCCCCTGTCTTAAAATCTACCAGTATATCATTATTGTTTACAGAAATAGTTTTAATAAAACATGTCACACTATTCAACTTTGAATAAGGGCACTGATATGAAATTTTGTTGTGTGTAGTATTTATCATAAACTTAGCTAGATGTTTTTTGTCACATTTATTGAGATGATATCATATATATATATATATATATATATATATATATATATATATATATATATATATATATATATATATATATATGTTTTAAATCAGAACTGTACAATCTGGGACTTGGTACTAACTAGTATGGATTTATGGAGTCATGTGCTATGGGATACTGACCAAAGAGCTATAGAAGACGGAAAATCACTGGTGATGGTAGTATCGGCATTGGCTTTTTTTTAATTAATTCCTATACTGGCTATTCAGGCAATAGAACCGAAATCAATATTCCAGTAAAGCTTCCTAGCTATTTTTAATAAAAAATTTAATGTTTATAGAACAGGACGCAAGGAAGGATTACAACAGATAAAAAAGAAATGAATACATTTTGAATATGAATTCCTTTGTTCTGATTTTAGGCATGAACTTTTCTTTCCTCTTCATCGATCAGTTGCAAGACTTGGGGTTTGTATATGATATACAGTTGTCATTATCTAACTATACTTAGGCAGTAAATAAGAACAAATCAGCATTAACAATAGTATTGAACAATACTGAAGTTTGCACATGATCTACAGCTGTCTGTACCACACCAGCTTTAACAAACTTAATAGCATTGTACAATACTGAGGTCTGTACATTATCTACAGTTGTCTGTACCACACCATTTGTAACCATAGCTTTGTACAAAACTGAGGTTTGTGAATGATGATCTACAATTGTTTATACCTCACCAGCTGTAACAAAACTCAAGTAGCATTGAGTATAAAACTGATGTTTGCACATACTCTATAGTTGTCTGTACCACACCATTTGTAATCATAGCTTTGTACAATACTGAGGTTTGTACATGATCTACAGTTGTTTGTACCTCACCAGCTTTAAATGCACTATATATATATATATATATATATATATATATATATATATATATATATATATATATATATATACACACACACACACACACACACAGACACTGAAGTTTGTATATACTCTACAGTGACTTTACCCAGTGCCAAACCCTGTTGTGAGGCCCTTGGCAGTTAAAATCTCTGGGGACTTCCCTTGGAAAGTATCACCTGATACATCAAGATAAATCAATTCAATATTATTTGTATCCATTGTTGCAGGGTCCCTAAAAGGCATGGGGCTTAAAGGCTGGTGCCTACTCTACCTATTTGGAAATCCTCCACTATCTTTACCTCACCAGCTATTACTGCAGCCTTGTACAAAACTGAAACAGACTAAAAATAAGTATTTGCAGTCTTCTTGGACAAAAACTCTTTTCTTTCTTTGCACAAGTGAGAAATGTGATCTTGCTTTATTGTTATTATTTCTTAAACTAAGATGCAAAATACAAAAAAATGTTTGGAAAGCAGCTGGCACAGGTTTCAAGCAAATGCAAAGCAAAAATGAAGCAAAACCTTTTTAAGAATCATGCTATGTGACTATCAATCATAACAACAAATTTTCAAGCTGTGATTCCTACAATAAATAAAATATCTTTTATAGTCTTTTGACTAGAAATATATACTTCAGATCATGTTACATAACTATAGGCCTCTATGTTCCAGGACTGGCCACTACTTTATAATTTACAAAAGGACTCTCCAAAAAAAGCATGTCATGAGAAATTCGCAGCAATCTTCCTTCAACAATAAACTTATATAAACTTCACAAACGTAATCTCACAGTATTCTGTAACAATTCTAAATCTTTACTTCATGTTATTGGAGTAAATATACAAATAATAGCCAGACCTGCCAGCTCTAGTAAGATCGCCATAAGGCCGTCAAATTTCTTGGACATTAAAAATTTTCAATATAAATGTAATGATGTTTCATGTAGTTCTCTTGCCTAAAGGAAAATGCTCATTTAAAATGTTCATAAGTGTGAACTGGGACTAAAACAAAAATAAACGTCTGTAAATTCCACCAATTGCCTCTGGTACAGTTTCAGAAACTGCAGTTCCATGGAATCCCAAGGTTCCTTACTAGTGCTCTTAACTTTTTGTTTTGGTTCTTCAATTTGAAGTGGTGACAGCAGTCATCTATCCCACCAAGTGACATTCTCCAATCAATAGGATATACATGTAATTATTGCCTTTCCTGCTTTTCCTCCAAGTATGTAAATGTTCCTTTTTATAGTTCTAAGAAGTTTATTTATTTTCAATGTGTTTTTGTTTGCTGTATGCCATTTCTAGAAAATGCTAAAAGCAACAGCTTGATCATGCCGATATTTTGCACGTAAAAGGTTTAACTGGATCCATGACCAACTCCACTGGAGCTGATATGAAACCTGAATCAGTATTAAACACAGACAAACCATTTTCCAGATTTGACATTAGTAACTATTTGACTTATTTTTGTTATTATTCCATAAGTGTGTAATTTAACAATTCAATAAGACTTAGGGTCTGCATGAAGAAACTAGTAAAACATTAAGTACACACAGACAGCATATCTGATAGCTGTTTGATGAGAATTTATCCTATATCTACAGAAAACAGTCTACTTTCATTCATTTAACCTCAATTTCTTCAGTGTTATCTTCTTTTTGATACTGTACTCACCATGTAAAATGCATACTTAACTGTAAACAGGTTAGAACCAGATCTGCCATTACATATAGTGCCAGCAGATCTGGGACAACTCTACATGTATGAAATTATCAACAAAATCGTGTGTAGACTCTATTGTGTTGGTGCATTATAATGGCATATCTAAATCTATGTTTATTTCTCAACTGAGCATGCATTCTTCACAAGACATTACAACATATAAGGGCAACTGATTACACATTTAAAATATGTAAAAATTCCCAAAGTTAGAACAATAACTAGATTTCTTCTAATTGATTTTGCCTCAGATTATAAGGAATTTTTTAATGAAATAGTCCATCTGAATCAGGTCATAGAAATTACATCAAAAAGATCCATTTGAAAAGACTTGTTATTTCATTTGATTTTTATTGTCATTTGAATTTCATAATGACTTCTACATTTGTTTTCCCAGTATGCTGCTTGGGAAATAAAGACAGAAGGGTTCATGCTGACTAATTCATTTTTCTTCCTTGTTTTCTATCAATGATCATGTGGTCCTAATCCAATCAGTAGAGCATTTCTGCAGATGATAAAACAGGCAAAAGCACACTGTTCAGTAAGCCACCTGATCAAGTCCATCTAAATTCAGGCATTCTTGCACCAAGGATTAAAAATAATGGTCAACAGCAAATGGCATAACTTTGTAGGAAGACTTTTTTGCATTTAAGAAATGCTAATAAATTATAAACAAGAGTCCCTTAAAAGGACTGATGCTTTAAATGGGCAAAAAGTATTTCTAGGAATTCAAGATAATACCATTTCTTCCTTTAAAATGTTAAGTGTTGAATACATCTATGATTATCTTCAGTGATAACAATGTTTTCAAATTATCTGCTGTGTTGCACATACTAGATGTCAGCATGGCATCATGTTCATTTAGTAACCCTATTTCACAATGATTATCAATTCAGGGGAAGTAGTGACAACAAGATATTTTAAGCTAGTTGACATGGTTGCCATGTAGAACAGGCACCAATTCCGTTTAGGACCAACTAGGTATTAAAAGTCAACTGGTGAAATATAGCCACCCATTCAGGAGGAGCAGAGATAACAATATTTTCAAGATATAATTTTCCATTCAGGATGAACAGGAATAGCAAGAATTTTCAAGATGGCTGCTGTGTGGCAGCCATATTGTATGTCAGATCCATGTCATTTTCAATTCTTGAGGAGTTGTGATAAAATATTTAAGACTGCTGCCATGATGGCCATTTTGGATGCAACAGGAGTAACAAGAACAAGATTTTGAAGTTGACTGCCATGGCAGTCATACTGGACATCATATTGGCACCATTTTCATTTAGGACTAACAAGACATTATAAGAAGTCTTGTAAGTAAAAATCCCTTGTTGATATGACCATCCATTCCAAAGTAGTGCTAAGATTTTTAAGATGTCTACTGTGTTTGCCATATTGGATATGAGATTGATACCATTTTCATTTAGGACCAACTATACATCATAATAAGTCTTTTGGTGAAAAAAATCCCATTTGATATTACCATTCATTCAGGAGTAGTAGCAATAACAAGATTTTCAAGATGGCTACCATGGTGGACATACTGGATGTCCAAGCAGCACCATTTTCATTTAGGACCAATTAGACCATAGGATGAATGTGTGCAAAGTTACATAGGAATCCTCAGAAGTATTCATAACAAACTTCTGCTAAAAGGCAGATGGACAATGGACAACAGACCATACCATAAGCCTTCTGGTCTATGACCAGTGGAGCTAAAATTACTTATAAAGATATTTAAAATGCAAGTTATAAAAATAATGAAATAAAATATGATTTCTTTAAAACATAAAATCTTAATCTCCAAATTGGTGAATTATTTCACAAGTTGCCACTATTACTGTTGCTATAGACATAGTTTCTAAGGTTTTTCCAGGAAGAAATTATTTTTATTAAGGTTCACCTATGACCACTACTGAATGGAATTAAAGAACATTTTAGCTTATAAAACATTTTTAAAATCAAAAAATGTTTCTATTTTAAGACTCTCCCAAAATATCCAAATTAGAAAAGATCATCATTGACTGAACCACAAAATGGAACCCAGGAAACCAGTTTGACTACTGCATAATACTATAAACTGGCAGGTAAATAAAGTCTTTTCAATTTATAGAGTACATTTGTAATTTTAATTTGCTGGGCTGCATCATGTTGGCAGAAGGAAACAATATAAACATAAGTTCTGTTTCCATTTTAAAAAATTCAGTCATAAAGAAATCAGAATAATCAGTCGTAAATAAAAGTAAATATGAAAAACCCCCAATAAATGTAAAGTTTTAGAATGTTATTTTGTAAAGTAAAAAGTTTAAACTCTGAATTAATCCAAGCCAATAAAACCTAAATCAGGAATTTTTAAACAACCTAAACTCCTTAAAATGATTTGGTTAAAAATCCATCATTTACAAAAAACTTACTTGATTTAAATTCTGACAAAAAGACCTCCAAAACTATATACTACTGTATAAACATGGACTTAATTTTCTGTAAAATTAACATGTCAGCTTATAACTTGTCAAACCAGTCTTAAATCTGTATTGATACTCACATGGGCTAGAATCGCTTCTCAATATATAATATATTGGATGACAATCTCATATTTCTCTTGTGACATATTTAAAAATTGAAACCAATACATCAAGCTACATGACACAGTGTAATAGTTTACCACCAAAGTTTAGCAAGAGATTCAACATTTTACACAATACATTTTTCTTAAAACAAATGGGAGTCTATTTTGTGATCTGGGTTTGTTCTGAATATTCTCATTCCATTTGTCATATTTGGACATTTAGGTTTAGGTGTTGGGTCAGAGCAATTCCCGTTCCAAAAATTGTAATTTGCCACCACTGTGTTGCAGCAACATAGGATAGTCACCAGCGGGCCTAGAAAACTTAAAAGATGTTACCTCTAGTCATACAGGCATGAAGATGATAGGAAAATGATTTATTTTTCTGAAATAGTAAGTATTATAATCATTATGTCTTTAATTTGCTGATAAACTATACAAAATAGCAGCATAGATTAAACCTGA
The DNA here is from genome assembly GCA_016746295.1 of Potamilus streckersoni. NCBI lineage: Eukaryota > Metazoa > Mollusca > Bivalvia > Unionida > Unionidae > Potamilus > Potamilus streckersoni. The sequence goes on from JAEAOA010001415.1 coordinate 1,167,162, forward strand.
CCCTGAACTGACAACTTGCATTACTAGTCACATGACTAAATATGTCTCAAGCTATGACATTGGAAGTCCAATAGTCACATGACATCAACAACTCCTTTCTAATGTTGCTGGACAAAAATTCAAATATATTACATGAAAGTCATATACATGTATCTTTTGTAAAACACAGAATGAACATATAATTCTCAACATATCTATTTTAAGAACAACAAGCAGTAACCCGTCCAGCAATTTGGACTGTCAGATTCAACAAGAGTAGAGCAGATGTCAGTATGGCATTTATGTGATACAAGACCCGGGTAGTTGTTTTTGGAAAAAATATAGAGAATTTTGTGTTCTTTCTTTTATGTTATTTTAATTACAAACAAAATATGAGTTTCATTTAATACTTTTTTCTATAACATTTGAAAATGGGTTATTATTGATATCATGTGACTACTTGACCTATGATGTCATGAACATGTGGGCTGCAAGATTTGCATATTCGTGTGAACTAGCAATGCAAATGATGAGTACAAATCAAGTTTCATCAATGTCATAGATTCATCTTGTCTTTCAGCAGATTAAAGACATAATGATTATAATACTCATAATTTCTGAGAAAATAACTAATTTTCATATTAATTTCATTTAGCTATGACTCAATGAAACATCTTTTAAATTTTCTAGGCTATCTGGTACATGGCTATGTTATGCTGCCTCCATGTTGGCTCTTTGTGATGCTAGAATGGTTTTCATACCTTCCATATAAGAAAAGATACCAATATCGATCTGTCTGTGAAACGTCCAGTCTACTACACAAATCAAATTAGCTGAGCATTGAATTAACTAAAGAAATATGTTTATGGCAAGCACGTAAATGATCGATACTTCAAGTTATGATTATTCCAACAAGAACTCGATAAATATAACTCACAATCAGTTCAGTTATGACTCAATTGTATACTTGTTTCTGTCATCAAATAGTGGTGGAAAATTCCATGGTTTTTCCCAATTTTCATCAATAATTGCTAAATTTAAACTTTTCACTGTTGGAAAAATTAATTTTTACTTGTCACGACTTTTTCCAGATTTCCCAAAAACATGGGAACCCAGTATAGTTGACAACTGTGAACACCTTTTGTAATTACATTTGTTTGGTATTTGTACAAAGGCACACTACCAACAAAATTTGATTTCCTGTTGTATCCACCTGTGATTCTTACATCAATGAGTAAATATGGACTCAAAAGATCAACCTGAATCTCCTAACACATGATGCCTTATTAGTGTATTGTAAAAGTGTATAATGTCCATGACACTAAGATTCTGTGACCAAATTTCATCTTGTACACTGGCATAGTATTCTTTAACTAAGTTATTAAAAACGATATTCTATTGTATTACTGTGAGGAAGAAATACAAAATGATGTTCATAAAAAGGAATACAAAAATGGTCCTTTCCAATGAAAATTGTGTCAGACTACATTTTATATATTTACAAACAGTAATTTATAAGACTTCCCCTTCTCAAGCCCACTTTCCAAAGCAGCAACCATTTTGAATCATCCCAATTTACCTTGTAAAACAACACTGCTATCCTACCTATTCAGATCACTCCATATTCAGACCACTTTCTAAGTAGGGATCTTTACTGGTATGTTTCTTGTTTTACATTACTAAAAACAAATCATGTTTATACAATATGGACATGCCTGATTTAATGAGGAAAATGATTCCAAAGCACTGCTCAGTGTTGCAAATTCAATATCCCTTATATGTATACAACTATATCTGTACATTAACAAATTGTTTTTCACAAAGGCTCAATCTTTCTTTGAAACACATGATCTGAAGAAAATCAACCAAAAAAACCAACCAAACAAAAAACCCAACAACAACAAAAAGACACCACAATTTAAAGTGCCACATGACACAGGATTGTCCAAAACATAACAGCATTATTCTCTATTATTTACAAATATACACTCTATGAAAACAAAATCTGTAAGCAATTGTAAGTTAACATGATACACTATGTGGGGTTACAACACATTCTTATAACTTCATATTACATACATTTTAAATTATTTACAAGTTTATGAATGCTATAAATAAACTGATAGGGAGAAATATCTACCACTCAAGAGTATCTATTGAATACTATAAACTGATAGAGAAATATATCTACCACTCAGAGTATCTACTGAATGCTATAAATAAACTGATAGGGAGATATATCTACCACTCAGAGTATATATTGAATGCTATAAATAAACTGACAGGGAGATATATCTACCACTCAGAGTATCTATTGAATGCTATAAATAAACTGACAGGGAGATATATCTACCACTCAGAGTATTTTTTGTAACAAAAAAGGTTATTAAAGTGATTTTGTTGTCATATAATTTTAATTATAGTCCATGTAAATAAAACTTTAAAAAAACTTAAAATGTTACCCAGTGATTCTATTTGAAGATTATAATCTTTTTGTACCACAAACAGATTAAAGTTATGCTGGTAAGTAACTATGTTAATAATTTGGGTTTTTAGATTGATTTTATGTACAGCTTAAAAATAATTTAAAAAGTGTCAACAAAAGTTGTTGATAATTCAATTCCCTATTCAGATTGTAAATTTTAGTATCAGGAAGGGTTTTCAAGCTGTTCCAGTTTGAATTCCACCCCTAAGGTCTGTAAGGGTTTTCAAGCTGTTCCAGTTTGCATTCACCCCCTTAGGTCTGTAAGGGTTTTCAAGCTGTTCCAGTTTGCATTCACCCCCTTAGGTCTGTAAGGGTTTTCAAGCTGTTCCAGTTTGCATTCACTCCCTTAGGTCCATAAGGGTTTTCAAGCTGTTCCAGTTTGCATTCACCCCCTTAGGTCTGTAAGGGTTTTCAGGCTGTTCCAGTTTGCATTCACCCCCTTAGGTCTGTAAGGGTTTTCAAGCTGTTCCAGTTTGCATTCACCCCATTAGGTCTGTAAGGGTTTTTAAGCTGTTCCAGTTTGTTTTCACCCCCTTAAGTCTTTATCTGTATGAGTTTTCAAGCTGTTCCTGTTTGCATTCATCCCCTTACAGCTTTTCAGTTTAGGAAACAACTCTGACAATTCTGTACCATTAACCAAAGATAATTTTAAAAAATGGTGGCAGAAAAAGCATTCAATTGTACTAAAAAAGATATCAACTATAGTCAACAATTAGGCTTACTGATGAAAGGTGTGTAAAATAGTGTAAATGTGTCCCTTTATGTAAATACATTGGTCAGATTCCATCTACAAAAAATGCCTTATAACAAGTAAACAAAAGTTTGAGAATGGTCAACAAAAATTTTAGATAATTAAATCCTTAATTCAAATTTGAAAATTTAGATCTGTATCTGTATTTCAAGCTGTTCCAGTCTAAATTCACACCCCTTTAGGTCTAAATCTGTAAGGGTTTTCATGCTGTTCCAGTTTGCATTCATCCCCTCTCAGAAATGAGAGCAAAAATAACCAAAAAACAATTCTGACATGTCTATACACTTAAGAAACTAACAGTGAAAAAAAAATGGAAACACCAAGCATTCAAGTGTACATAAACATGGGCATTCAGAATATTTAGTTCAATGTTCTCTTCCAACAATGACCGAATAAGCAATCCTTAATTATTCTTAAAAACTTTGATTCATCTGTTAGTCATGACAATAATCTACATTTTTTTTCTCATAATTTCCAATAGGAATTATGTCAATTCACATCACAACAAAATTTTGTATATAATCTTTGCTGCTGTTTTGTTACTGTAAGATGCCTTTGTAACTTTTGGCAAAGTGGCAAAACAAAAACACTTCCTGATATTTAAAAAAAATCTAGTTTTCTTAGCTTGTAAATATGGCACTGGCAGTATAAGAAACATGACTTATCTGTAAGGTCCACAAAAAAACACTGAAGATAAAAACAACAAAAGAACAAAGGATCCTGAAAAATGTGAATCAATGATATATGTATGAAATTTTAATTTAGGATCCTTTATCATTTTAGTTATAATGATCTTTTGTACAACTCTTAAATAAATGTGAAAAAAGTTGCAGAAACTTTGACAAATGTATTAAATAAACTACCACCAGTCATAAAACAATTTTTTTAGTAAAATATGTTTATTCAATAATACTTCTCCAGTCATAATACCTTAGGAGAACTCACAAATCCAGCTTGCCCATGCTAAATCTTATAGCTAAATAGCCAAAAGTTATATTCCTACTAGGTAGCAGTTGTATAGTCATCTCCCTTTGATAGAGGGCTTGGCACCAAATCACATGAATACATCAGTTACTATTTGATCGGTTAAGCATGAACGGTGCAAGGGGATGCAAGTACTAGTGCCATTCTGGTGACAGTCAGGTTAGAAATTATAAATCAATGATTCAACTGATTTAGTTTTTGTGCACTTTTTATCAAATTAAACTTTTTAGTTATTGAAATCAGTAGGGGGGTACAAACCAACGGGGATGTATTTTTGGACTATAGTAGTTCTCTTACTATCCGTTAGTTGTACAAATAAATGTTAAAAAGGCAGTTCTTAACTTAGGACTACAAAAGCAAAACCAATCCTTGATGGTGACATATGGAAGTACATTGCAACACTTAAAACCAAAAACAATGTCAATTTCTTTCTTTTAACAAAAATGTTATTGTATGGCAGTTATTAGCCTCAGAGTACTAAATGCCAAATCAATCCATGATGGTGACATACCAAAGTACATCGCAAAAATTGAAACCAAAAACAATGTCAATTTCTCTCCTTTAGCAACACCTAATATTTCAAAAGACTTTTTAAAAATTGGATCATAAACATGAAGCAAATGTTCAAAAAGCTTTAACTATTTACTGCTACAAGAAGTTACAGTTAAGCCAAAATTACCTTATATAATGTGCACCCAACCATGAAAAGTGTGGCTCGAGATCAGCCCATCATGTAATGCCCCACATTTTTGGGTTGACAATTCTCACTTTAAATCATACGTGAAACACTGAATTCAGATCTAATGGGGCTATACTGTTTACTCTATGCCACAATTTGAAGATATTGTAGAATGTTTACAGCTTGGTGCATATTATAGGTACAAATACTTAGCTTATCAACAAAGTCACTCATGCATAGAAAATATCAATGTGACTCATTTGCTCATGATGTAGTCAAGTAAGACAACCATACCCATGCATGTGAGTTGGCAAGAACCAGTGACACCTTATGACTAAGTACTGTGACAACCAATAATGAATGATCCAAGGTATTGTGGAGGTACATCTTTTTACGAGGCAAATTAAACTGGTCAGTGCCTCTTGTAAATATAAAAATTATGATCTGTGATATTTAGTAAAATATCACATTTGCACTGCAAACTGCTCTATGAGTAAATGTAATGTTTAGTCCAATAAACTGATTCTTAGCACTGAAAGGGCTTGATACTGTATATACCTGCTTGTCAAAAATCACATAAAAATACAGATCTGTAGAATGAGAAACACCATAAACATAGGATTGGTTAAGATGGATAAATAAAAATAGTGTGTAGACCCTGGCTAAAAAAATCACAAAACTACAGGGCCTGATATGGAGCACATAATTAGTTATATCATTCACAAAGAACGTGACATCTGAACTTGATTTTGCATCAGTAGAACATGAAACCCAAAGCACAGGTAAGCAATCTTGTGATCTCAAGGCCTCATCTGCAGCAAAACTACATGGTAGTAGATGTGTTTTGTATTTGTGAGCATGTATGTATGTCTGCTTCACACAGTATTAGAACTTTATGATGATGTACTGCTCGTAACTGATGAATCACTGGATAGACCAGATTGTGTCACTATCATCTGTGGACTGATGAGATACTGTTGTCCACTCAAAGAGTCAAACACTGTGCTGAAATTTGTTGATGCTGAAGATCCAGAAGTTGTCTGAACTAGTCCCTGACTGGCCATTTGCGAATTATATTCTGCAGTCTCCATCCTCAGAATGTAAGGGATAATGCTGTCTATCTGCACATTGCCTATCAATCCAGCAAAGAAAAGTTCTTCCATGACATTGGACTGAAGAGTATGCAAGGGAGGCAACCTTAGCAAAAGTTTGACTAGTCTGTCAGGACTGTTAGGATGTGATTCTTGAAGGTACTGCTGAAATTCTTTCTGAACTCTCTCCTGGAACTTTTCAATCTGCTGACCATTAGGCAGAGTTGGGTTATCTGGAAAAAGGGGAAAAAAGTTTTAGCAATCCATCTTGGTGCATATGCAGGTACAACTTGGCACATATGCAGTTACATCTTGGACATATGCAGGTACATCTTGGTACATAAGCAGGTACAGATCTAAATTTCATCATAATCAAAACTGTTAAAATTGTAATCTTACAGGTAACACTTTTTTTTAAAGTCAAAAGAGTTCAAAGTAACCTTAAATGAGATATCATTCTTACCCATGTTCTCTGAACAATCTGATAAAACAATGTGAACAGGACATAAAAATATAATAATTATTTAGTGTGTTTGTTTATCATGGTTCACAAGGCTTTGGTGAGAATTCGACTGGAGTGCAGGGAACAGAATACCTACTTAAGCTATATGTTTTGAGCACTTTAAATCTTCCACATTTGTATAATATCCATTCCTGCTTGTACCAAATAATCTTTAGCTCAAAATTCTGTGGGAAATCATGTAAAGGGTTTGTTAAGCTAGGCTCATGCAAATTCAAACAGAGCTAATCTGTCTTAGAACAGTAAAGCTTGACTACTAAAAAAGATAAAAGTGAGTATTGTAAAGTAAGTAACAATGACCAACTTCTTGTGCGAGTAGTGTAATACAAAGAAATATATCTTTTTCTATACATTTCAGAAATATACCACAATCAGTTCACTGATACCAAATTAAACAATAATGTTAAACACTCTTTAAAATGCATGTCATAGTCACATGCCTTTCATATTTAGGCAGTTTTTAAATCATAAAATAAAAGTAACAATAAATTTAAAATATCATGGGTCGCAAAAGTGACTGGAATCTGTATTTCATGTTAAAGTACTTAAGAAAAGAACAATGAACAGTTAGTCATTTGAAAACATGATGCCCAAATAACCAACATCAATGTTCAGTTTCAGAAGAGCCCATAAAGAGTGTGTTCCAGTGCCTTAAATGAAATCAGTGCCTATTGATGCCATGAGGGCATGTTATCAAGAACAAATCAATATTGTTGCAATTTTATATTTTTATTTATTACAAAGATGGCATATTGTATAATTTTTATTTATTACAAAAATGGCATATTGTATATTTATTACAAAGATGGCATATTGTATAATTTTTATTTATTACAAAGAAGGCATATTGTATAATTTTTATTTATTACAAAAATGGCATATTGTATATTTATTACAAAGATGGCATATTGTATAATTTTTATTTATTACAAAGATGGCATATTGTATAATTTTTATTTATTATAAAAATGGCATATTGTATATTTATTACAAAGATGGCATATTGTATAATTTTTATTTATTACAAAGATGGCATATTGTATAATGTAACAAGAATTCCTTGAAGTAACAGACCTTAACAATTTTCCTGGAGTGCAAGATAAGACCAATTACTACCTTTTAATTGCTTAGTTTTGAAACTATGTCTGAAACCGATACTCTTCTGCAATAACAAGATTTTCAAATTGGTTGCAGTGGCAATACTGACATACACCTAAGGCCCTTTATTTCATTCAACCACTCAGTCATCCAGAGCCCTTTATTTCATTCAACCACTCAGCCATCCAGGGCCCTTTATTTCATTCCACCACTCAGACACCCAAAGGGCTTTATTTCATTATACCACTCAGCCACCCAGGGCCCTTTATTTCATTCAACCACTCAGCCACCCAGGGCCCTTTATTTCATTCGATCACTCAGCCACCCAGGGCCCTTTATTTCATTCAACCACTCAGCCACCCATAGCCCTTTATTTCATTCGACCACTCAGCCACACAGCCCCTTTATTTCATTCCACCACTCAGCCACCCTGGGCCCTTTATTTCATTCGACCACTCAGCCACCCAGGGCCATTTATTTCATTAGACTACTCAATCATCCAGGGCCCTTAATTTCATTCCACCACTCAGCCACCCAGAGCCCTTTATTTCATTCCACCACTCAGCCACCCAGGGCCCTTTATTTCATTAGACCACTCAGTCACCCAGAGCCCTTTATTTCATTCAACCACTCAGCCACCCAGGGCCCTTTATTTCATTCCACCACTCAGACACCCAGGGGGCTTTATTTCATTATACCACTCAGCCACCCAGGGCCCTTTATTTCATTCAACCACTCAGCCACCCAGGGCCCTTTATTTTATTTGACCACTCAGCCACCCAGGGCCCTTTCTTTCATTTGACCGCTCAACCACCCAGGGCCCTTAATTTCATTCAACCACTCAGCCACCCAGGGCCCTTTATTTCATTATACCACTCAGCCACCCAGGGCCCTTTATTTCATTCAACCACTCAGCCACCTAGGGCCCTTTATTTCATTCAACCACTCAGCCACCCAGGGCCCTTTATTTCATTATACCACTCAGCCACCCAAGGCCCTTTATTTCATTTGACCACTCAGCCACCCAGGGCCCTTTATTTCATTCAAACACTCAGCCACCCAGGGCCCTTTTTTTCATTCGACCACTCAGCCACCCAGGGCCCTTTATTTCATTCAACCACTCAGCCACCCAGGTCCCTTTATTTCATTCGACCACTCAGCCACCCAGGGCCCTTTATTTCATTATACCACTCAGCCACCCAAGGCCCTTTATTTCATTTGACCACTCAGCCACCCAGGGCCCTTTATTTCATTCGATCACTCAGCCACCCAAGGCCCTTTTTTTCATTCGACCACTCAGCCACGCAGGGCCCTTTATTTCATTCAACCACTCAGCCACCCAGGGCCCTTTATTTCATTTGATCACTCAGCCACCCAGAGCCCTTTATTTCATTAGACCACTCAGCCACCCAGGGCCGTTTATTTCATTCCACCACTCAGCCACCCAGAGCCCTTTATTTCATTATACCACTCAGCCACCCAGGGCCATTTATTTCATTAGACCACTCAGCCACGCAGGGCCCTTTTTTTCATTCGACCACTCAGCCACGCAGGGCCCTTTATTTCATTCAACCACTCAGCCACCCAGGGCCCTTTATTTCATTTGATCACTCAGCCACCCAGAGCCCTTTATTTCATTAGACCACTCAGCCACCCAGGGCCGTTTATTTCATTCCACCACTCAGCCACCCAGAGCCCTTTATTTCATTATACCACTCAGCCACCCAGGGCCATTTATTTCATTAGACCACTCAGCCACGCAGGGCCCTTTTTTCATTAGACCACTCAGCCACCCAGGCCCCTTATTAAGACCAACTTGATATTATAAGAAACCTATTGGTGAAAGCACAAAATATATATGGCCTGCCATCTTGAAGTAGTGATAACAAGTTTTTAAAGGTGGCCATTGCTGCAGCCATATATGAAGTCAGATCTAACCCATTTGCATTTATCACCAACTAGACATAGAAAGTTTTTTCAGTTAAAACCCCATGCTAATATGACCATTTATTTAGCAATTACAGCTACAATCGATGTCTGAGCCACACCATATTTCATTTAGGGCAAGCTAAACAAAATAAGAAACCAAAACCTATGCTGATATAAGCAGCCATTAAGGTGTAGTGATGATATTTGTAAACCAGACAATGGGGTGGCCATACTGGATATGCAAGCAGCAGCATTTTCATTTAGGATAAAAAAAGACAGCAAATTAATTCTCATGCAAACTCCAAAACAATATCAGTTTTTGTTTCTGAAGTAGTAGTAACAAGATTTTCAAGATGGCCACTGTGGCAGCCATAATGCCCATCAGAGAGCCATAAATTTACTCAGGAACATCAAGACATTCACATGCAATCTTTGAGTGAAAACCCCATATTGATATGACCATCCATTCAGAAAATACATGTATCCATATCATACAGTAAATATAACACCATATATTAATGCAGATAGTAAATTTTGCTAGTTAATGATATTTTCTGAAAATACATATCTGACCATATTAGCATTAGAAATTAAAGCCTGCTTCATCCTGAATCCAGCTCTACTATAACACAAAATATCAACCTTTCTGTCAAAGGGCAATAACTTTTCCATTACCTTCCCTTGCCACAATTAGGTGTTACTAGTTTCTAAACTGAGCAAAATACCAATAACGGTCGCATAGAAGGGTGACTGGGAAAGTTTTAAAGTAATGAATAAATGTTCTTGGCTAACCCTAATCACATTAATGGTATAGCTAACAGGAATTGGGAATGCTGAGCATCCTACCTCAAGTATTCTCCTTTAGAAGACTGGATTTCCTATGTGAATAATATCCAGCTCTCGAACTTAAAGCAACACAGCCTATGGTCACATGATTGTGATATCAGGTTAGGAAGATAATTATGGAAATCTGTCAAAATTTATGGTCAAATCCAGTGAAGCTAAGATGGTGTGTTGGTTAAATGGGTCTGATGGTCATTTGGACCTCTGTCACAGGACCAACTCAATTTAGGTTTTGGCTCTGCAAATCCCTGAGAATGCTGACCCTGCATCCCAGCTTCTTTGATGACTAGAATCAATGCTATGTTCAAATGTGAGGCTTGTAGAGATCACTCTAATTTCATGGGCAGAATCCTCATGAGGTGACTCCAAAATATATAACCCATCTAAGCCATGAAAATAAGTTTTGAGAAACATGGGCACCCACATATAGGTGCAAAAGAAGGATGTGCCTCCCTCCTTTAAACATGTTTTGGTATACATTTGTGACACTTAATATCCGACTATTTTCTCCCTCCAGAAAATAATTCTACAGGTGCTGAGATTAGATAGTTTGCTTCCAAGATGAACAATACATCTGTGTGCTTGATGCAGTGTTTAAGTGTACTAACACGATCTTGCATGGCCGTTGTTCTTGATTTATCTATAGATAAAAGGGACAATAAGATGACTCTCTGACTGCATACTGATGGTAAACAGTTCTTGACTATAAGGCTTGGTTGTGTTATGAGGGTTATTATACCATTTGATCTGTACTGAAAAGTGCATGTGACTTGGATTCTTAACAGATCTTGAACACTGTTTCTATCAAATCACTACAATGTCTGCAGTGTGTTTATAGTGATGTCTAGCACTGGGGCATCATGCTGCAGCAGTTACACTAATCTACATGCAAATGATGACACCATGGCCCATTAGTCTATTGTCACTTATACTCAAGTGAATATGTTTTCAAACAATGATTTTTATTCGTGAGATACTGTCATGCAGTTGACCTGGATATAATTCAATCTTGATTATTTCGAACCTAACACCATGTCATGTGTGAATGACAGCTGTCTTCAAGATGTTGGTTGATTATTTCCCTCTTGTCTGCTATTTTGTTGAATCCAGTTTTCAGTAGGATAACATATGCAAACCTTTGAGCACAACCAAACACAATTTGTTTCTCAATGACAACAATACAAGGTTTGTTTCTTTCATTTTATTATCAAATAAGCATTTTGTTTATCTATTTTATTGCAATGTGCAGTGGAGGGGAAAGAAGCACAAATGTAATACAAATTTATGTCATTTCTTAAGTCTTGGGACATATGACCTATGTGAAAAAAAAAGTTTCACCATAAGTTCTGGGACAGGGAAAAAAAAAATTTGTGTCCCATTGAATACAGTAAGAATGGTACATGTAAAGTCAAGCGCCACAGTCCAACAATGAATTGTATACATGTAATGGTTTGCTTTAGGAGAAAAGGAGTGACTCTTGAAGTAGACATATTCTAACCCACTGTAGACTGTACATGTCTGGATCTACATGTGCACTCTAAGGTAACTGGTACATACAAATCATGAGAAGAGGCCTAAGCTATATCAAATTCTGGCTGTCCACCTGTAGACTGTGTATGGTCTACATGTACACTCAGTGGAAGATAAGTGTTCAGTATAAGCTATATTGTAAAATACATATTACCTGGAGAGAAGAGAAGGAGAGCCTTGAGATAGGCATACTCCTGGCTGTCTACTTGGAGATTTTGCATGGTCTGGATATAACCTTGCAGCTTCAGGATGTGGTCAATGACTGTCTTCACACGCTCAGATACATTCTTATCTGAAGAAAAATTATAGTAATTCATTATGATATCTGAACAATTTCATCTTCTAAGTATTCATAAATGTACAAACAATTTAACACATGGCGGCTTCATACATATATAATTTTACAATCAACATGAAAAATATTTTACTAAGATATATTTAGCTGGCATCATCTTTGATAAACTATAAATTTATTCATACCTGAAATCATAACACTGCATAAGAAGCACAACTATAATTACAGCCAAACCTGTCTTAGAAAGCCACCTATGAGAAAAGGCTAAAGTGGCATCTTAATACATCATGAAAATTATTTATAGTGATACAACTGAGATTTGTTGGCAAGAATCTTTGTCCTACTGAAGAATATTTTATTATATAACTAATAAGCATGTACATTGTTTTTGGTAAATACACAAATGTATTTAAAAATTGGAAATATTAACTTCTTAGTTTTTGCTGGTTTATGCATACACTGTGAACACAAACAAAACATATAACTAGTAGATGGGATGTTGATACACATTTTTTGACATTTTCTGCCATATATGATGTCATCATCGTTTTCCATTACATGTATAATTATCCCCATATGAAATGCTGATAAACAGTTTGACAGTTTCCTCTATATAAAATTTCATCATTTCCCATTAAAATCACTAATATGTGGAATTCTGACACACACTGAGTTTTTGCTATATAAAATGTCATCATCATTTCTCATTAAAATCACTAATATGTGGAATTCTGACACACACTGAGTTTTTGCTATATAAAATGTCATCATCATTTCTCATTAAAATCACTAATATGTGGAATTCTGACACACACTGAGTTTCTGCTATATAAAATGTCATCATCATTTCTCATTAAAATTACTAGCATATGGAATGTTGACACACTGTTTGATATTTTTTCCTATATAAAATGTCATCATCTCTCATTAAAATCACTAGCATATGGAATGTTGACACACTAAAATATCATCATCATTTCCCTATAAATTCCCAGTTAGTAATGTGGTATACTGTTGCATGTACTATGGAATATACAGCAGTAATGTGGTATACTTCTGTATGTACTATGGAATATACAGCAGTAATGTGGTATACTGCTGTATGTACCATGTTATATACAGAAGCAATGTGGTATACTGCTGTATGTACCATGTTATCTACAAGTAATTTAGTATATTGCTGTATGCACTATGGTATATACAGGCACAAGTAATGTGGTATACTGTGGTACAGATATTTTCATGGTACACAATTCATCCATCAGGATTCTGAGATTATGGGTTATGCCATTTTCCCTTTTGTTTTTTCCAGGCAATGGTTTTTGTTCCAATAATGCTCTAGTGATGTAATCTGAGTGTGCTGAGTGCCCATGCAAATGATTCCTTCAGTGATTGCACAGAAAACAGAATCTTAAATTGACAATGACACCTACAAACATTAAAAGGCATCCTAATATAAATGGCAATGACATTTTAATTAAAAAAGTCTGTCAAGTAATTATGGAGCTATGAGCATGTTCAGCTGTTTCAAGGAGACAGCTCATCACAAATTTATGGCTTTCTCCTGCTTCTGATGACATCACATATGAGGAATACTACGTTATAATAATTTAAATTTTCTTGAATAGTACCAGGCATGATTCTGGTATGTAAATAGGATTGCCTGGTGGCAACAATTTTCACTGGTGGCCCATGTAATTTTTATTTTGAACTATTCCTATTGAAAATTAATAAAGCTCTCTTGCCAGAACTCATTCTGTTCATATTCATTACATGTGTCAGCTGGGAACTGTATTTTTTGTACCCCATTTTGCATATCCGAAGTCATCTTATTCATAAAAACGTTTGGTATTGCTTGTAAGTTCATTTAATCATAACAAGTTAAGATCCAAACTAGACCAATTATATTTTTAAATGTACATTTGTACATGAGAAGGAATAAAATGTTAAATTACTACCATAAATATAAGTTTAAAAAAAGTTATTTCCTCCCTCAAAAACTTTTGAGGTTTGAGAAAAATGTACCCCAAAAAATCTTGTTTCAATATTCTTCGTCAGCATTTTAAAATGTGCTTAGTGACATATGAATATGGTCAATCAGATATAATGCCGAGATTTGAACATGAATAAGGTCAATCAGACATAATGCTAAGATTTGAATATATTGTTACTTATAGGCCTGTATAATTATAACAAAAGAAAAGAGTTAAGCCAACAAGCTTTGTAAATTTAATAAAATAATTTATTTCCCTTAGAAACCAATGTAAAAAAAGAAAATAGGTCTTACAGTTTGTGAAAATAATCTAAAGTTTAATACTAGAATTGAAAAACGGAAGTCCTATCACTAAATAGTTCTAATTGAATCTGGGTTCGAATCTCGATGAAGTACCAATATGGAAGGAGATGATGTCAGATGAGGTCATTGTACTGTGGCAACAGATCCTCAACTAACTCAGTTTATAATGTTTCTGGCTTTAGAATTCCAAATAATTTCCAATGAATGTCTTTGTCCAAGATTTTTTTAAATAAATATAAAGAAAAAAAATCATCTAGCAACAACAAAAATACCTCTGATCTAGACCTTTCATCTGAATGGACATATTTAGGAAGGCCAAACTGAGTAAAAACTTTATCAAAGCTTTTACTATGGCTTTGGTTTTAATATGCGACAAAGGAATTGCCTTTGGAATCTTGTTGATGCATACATAATGATCAACAAATATGGGTTGCCTTCCTTGGTCTTAGGTAAGGTTTCAACACAACAGACCATAATTCTGCTAAATGGTTTGTCAATGCAGGAATAGGTTGAAGATGAGCCTTATGTATCTTCTGATTGGATTTTTCTACCTATTGACAAGTATGACAACATCTACAAAATTTACAAACATTACTTTGATTTTTGGCCAATAAAAGTGAGTCAAGATATTGTGGTAAGTTTTATTTATCCATAAATGACCAGCCAGAGGGGTTTCATGGGCTAAACTAAGTATTTCCTGTCATTAAGATTTTGGAATCACAATCTGATAGTTCACTGGCTACTCATCACTAGCAGTTACCTTGGGAGATTACCATTTTCTCATAAGAATTCCATTTTTAATGAAATAAGAGACTGGCATTTCAGTGGCTTCAGTTTCACTAATGGCCCTGAAACAAACATGAGATATCAGGATCTTTTCCAGTTAACAGAAGCTCGATTTTTAGAAGTTGTGCCAGATTGAGTTTTACAAGGAGTCATATTAAGCTGAAAAACCTTTCTACTAGTAGACCACTGAGTGAGTGATTTACCTACAATAGGGACTTTATGAGTTAATGAGTACTTGTCAGCAGCATTTTCCAAGATTTTAATTGCGTGTTTTTTCAAGATGATTCTTAATATCATTAGGAACACATTTTTTGAATTCTTCAATTAACACAAGTTATTCAAGACTTTCATAATCATGTTGAACTTTCTTGGCTAAGCACCATCTCTTAAATAACTGCTCTTTCTCTCTTGCAAATACTACATAAATTTCTCCCGCTTGCTTTTTATAGTTTCTGATAATCCTCATGGACTAATGCATAACTCTTTAAGATGCATGCATTAACCAAATCATAGTCACAACTCTGTTGTACTGATGCATAGATATTTCAGGTTTTGCTAAAAAGTTAACATTGCAATAATTAAGTCCAATGCTCCCTTGGCCATTTCAAATTTTCAGCAACTTTTTCAAAATAAATAAATAAAATATTTGTCTTCTTCCTTTTCACTAAAAGGGGGAACTAACATAATATTTTTTGTAATGTCAAAACTTGAATTTGTATGTGAAATGTGATCATGCTTTTCACTTGCCAACTCAAATTCTTTCATCTTAATTTGAAATTCCTTTTCATCATTTTCTTTTTGCATCTGTATGTGCATTTGTTCTTTTTTTATAGTATTTATTCTCTCTTTTAACTCTATTTGCATTTATCTTTCTCCTTCTTCCCCCCCCCCTCTCTCTCTCTCTCTCTCTCTCTCTCTCTCTCTCTCTCTCTCTCTCTCTCTCTCTCTCTCTCTCTCTCTCTCCTTTTTCTCAAACTGTAATTGTTTATCTTTCTCCATCTCCTGTCTCTCTCTTTCTCTCCTCTTTTTAAACTGCAATTTCATTTATTTATCATTCTCTCTTTCCGGTCTCTTTTTCTCCTCTTTCTCAAATAGCAAGTGTATTTGTTCTTTTTCTCTCTGAAGTTTGAACTCTCAATTCCATCCTGTATTTCATTTTTAATTCCATTACTTTTATGTCAGAGTCTGATATAGACTTGCTGACCAAAGCCAAAACACTTTTATCAAGAATTTTCTTCTCTACCAAATACTGAATCAAAATGTTTTCAATTTCTTGTTTCGTTAAGGAAGCTTTTGCTTCAGAAAGACTGTACTCTGTGGCAAGATCAAGTAATTCATCTTTTTTCAGGCTTTGCAACAGCTCCTGAGTAGGACTAGAAAAAAATGTCTCCACTTTTGATGACATTGTGAGCGAAAGACTGCTATTTTCACTAAAGATTTTAAACAAAATGTAAAATAGTACTTGGGATTTAAAAACAAGGCAAATTTAAATTTCAAAAAACAATTTTCTGAAATATTTTACCCAAAATTCATATATCCTGGACAAGACTCCAATTTTCTCATGTTACATATATAATTGTAACAAAAGAAAAGAGTTAAGTTATCAAGCTTTGTAAATTTTAACATAAGTTATTTCCCTAGAAAACAATGTAAATATAGAAAATAGGACTTACAGTTTGTGAAAATAATCTAAAAATTAATCCTAGAAACTAAAAATATAAGTCCTATCAATAAACAGTTCTAATTGAATCCAGGTTCCAATCTCAATGAATTTCCATATATAGAAGGCAATGGCATCAGATGAGGTCATTGAACTGGTGGCAACAGATCCTCAATTGAATCACAGTTTATGTTCATGGCTTTAGAATTCCAAATAATTTCTATGGAATGGCTTTGTCCAAGATTTTTTATAAATATGAAGCATTTCTGTAGTTTTCATGAGAATTAATTATTAATTCTGAAGAACAGAAAAACTCAAAAACAAACTCATCTAGCAGCAACAAAAAATACCTCTGATCTACAAAAGTATTATATTATTTTATTGACTAACTCAAAATCACTTAAACACAATTTTAGATCACGCAATAAATCATGTGGTCACTTATTACAAGACATTTATCACCTATGCCAGTGTAACCCCAATTAAGAACCAATAATAAAAAACGTTTACACATGGAAAACATGTTTGTCGACATGATCTTGGAAATAGCCAATCATTATCACTCGATGTTTACAAACTATATGAACCAGAGTGAGCTAAAATAATACTAATGTAATACATTTTGCCTTCTACACAAACAGAATTTACAGGAAAAAATATAGAATCCCATGAAAATAATCATTACAATAAAATTTAATTAAACAAAATAAAATAATTTTTTTTAACACACAAGCAATTTAATTACATATATGTAACAACATGAATAAGGTCAATCAGATATAATGCTGAGATCAAAACTCATTAATAATGTCAATTAGATATAATGCTGAGTTCAGAACTCATGAATAAGGTTAATTTGATATAATGCTGAAATCTGAACACATGAATAAGGTTAATCAGATGTCATGCTGAGATTTGAACATATGGATAAGGTCAATCAGAAATCAGGCTGAGATTTGAACACATGAATAAAGTCAATCAGATACCATGCAGAAATTTCATGAATAAGGTCAATCAGGTATCATACTAAAATTAGAAATTTTCAGTGGTCAGGGCTTATCAAATACTTTTCATCATTTTGTTTAGGACATATCCCATAACTTGTTAGTAGGGGTCCATAATCACTGACTTCATTACATACTAAAACAGCTGTGTAGCAAAAATGATTAAAATAAAGGTATAGGAACAAGTGTATTTGTGTGTATGGGTGTGAGTGTGGGTGGTAGTGTGTGTTAAACAAAATTCACATCAAATGTATATAATACAGCTAGTTTATGTAAATTGTGTATTTTTGCACTGCATTGTATTTATACATTCAATTATGTCCAATAATAATTTTTTAAAAAGTAAATAAAGATACAATACCCAAGCTTTAGATTAATTTCTTCAACCCGTTTTGTTGTACATTTGATAGCTCAGATCATATAAGCAAAAATGAAACAATATTGTAATAATAAATATACTTGCCAATTATAATTTATATCTACAGCTGCATTGTCTTCATCAAGTTGAAAGTGATTTAAATTAATGAAAAAATATCATTTGCAACAAAAAACCCATGATGATTAAATTCTGGTTGCACTTGAGACCAACATATTCTGACATTAAAATCTTTATTTCTTTTAAAATAAGAGCTCACACTCACATATTTGCCACTTCTACACACATTTTGCAATTAAATAAATGAACATCTGTAAAAAAAAGTGACATTTTTGTATATAAAATATATTGTTGTCAGTTCAAAACACCAGTTATATATGATTAGCACCTGAATGATGCTACACCATGTACAGCATGCTTGTAGCAATTCCAAAACACAGAATAACTTACATACATATAAGTAATCAATAAAATCCAAAGATGTTCAAAACAATCATATTTGTTCACAAAAAGTACTAATCCAGATAGAATAAGCACTGTTCACTCAAATGATGTGTATTCCTTACTTATAAGAATTTTATAATTTTATGTTGTTTGAGACCAGATTGTTCATGTGTTTTTGGAAAGTCTATGATATTTGTCAGCTGCCTAATATTCAAGTGCTCAATGCCCTGGCCTTCTAGCCAGATAAGTTCTTTCTTGAATGCAAAAATCGCTTAGTAACAGCAGGGGTAGAGGTGTGACATTTTTATACTGTCAATATAAGATCCTACATCCTGTTGATTGGGACCTATGTTTTCTCTTTTGGTGCCTGAGAAGAACTGGATGAATCAAGAGTACTGAGCACTATCCAGATCTGTCCTTTGTAAATCTATTTTTTTTTTTGTATTTTAGTCCAGCATCTGCATCTAAACCAGTCAGCTCATTGTTAATGTTTTTCCTCATCTAGTGGAATATTGTTTGCATCATCTACAAAATATCTTTCCTTTAAAGTACATGAATTTAAACCATAGATTATTATCAAACAGATGTGGCTGAAAATTTCTGTCTCTTAGTTCTGCAATATTTGACATTTTTCTGCTGCAGATGCATCTGGCTTATGTCTCTTTGAAAATATAGTCAGCACAGACTAGCTGCAGCCTTACATTTTATCCATGAATTTTCATGTGCATTTGTTTCTCTGTATCTTCATTATTACTTTTTCTTGCCAAAATACTTTAGCAAATTCATTTTCTCTACAGAGCGAAGACCACTTCACCTGACAACTACTTCCTAGAATGTCACATCATCCATATTGCTGTCTTATTATATCTCTAACTACTTCTTAATTAATATCATTACTTGACTTCAAACACAATGTCACATGTGGAAGATGATCCTCTGAATAATTAATTTAAAATTAGAGATTCATTAGGTCACTGAATCAGTTCATAAAGAAAACCAATGCAAATGTCAGTAAAGTGGATTTCATTATATTACTTGGATTGACATGTTGGATTGAAATCAGAGGATGATCTGATCAGATTTGTCTCAAGTTAACATGCCATAACAAGGAATTGTAAAATGCAGTAGAGTAATATCTTGGAATTGTTTTATTTAAAGTGTTTTGATTGGTTGATAATACAGCTGCTTAATATACAGTCAAGCAGTCAATGTGAGCACACAGTTCATTCTGTAAACCTATTTAGCATGAATGGATCAAGGTGGAGGAGGAAGTCATTAAAGCATGATGATCTGCATTTCCTGGTTTGGCACCAGGGAAAATTTAATTCTGCAACTCTGAAAATGGATCATCTGGGATCATGGCTATGAGAAATGAACAGTCCAAGTGCAATAAAAAGTCTGAAAATGAATCATCTCTAATCTATGCTATAAGATTTGATCAGCCCTAGTGCTACTAAAACCACTGAAATAACTATCTGAATGTACTGCATCATTTTCCAAACCTTTCTGATTAAACCTTGCAACAAAATTACCTTTAAATCATATTTTGAGAGTTTATTACAAAAATAAAAAATCTTTCTCTTCAACGACATCAAAACTCTTGAATATAGCTCTCAACTTTGATAACACACCTTATTATGTGATTCCATATATAACATGGTACTAACATGGAGCCTAGAACTAAAATCATACCAACATATAACAATATCAGTCAACTTGGTCATGTATCCTTTTTTCCATTTCAAGATATCAATATTTAATGATTTGTAATAGTGCCTGCTCTTGTGTAGTTCTGTATATTACACTATTCTTGAGGTTCAGTATGTATCGCAGTTGTCCATATAATGCAATCTAGTATATAACACAGTTGGCACTAATGAATTCATACCACTGAATTATAATGAGGGAGTGTAGTAATAATAAGATTAAAAAGTTATCTCCTCTTCTTTTGTTAAACCTTCATTATCTTGAGAAGACCATAAACAAATTTGATAGGATTTTTGCTGATTTTTTATGTTCTGATGTCCCCCATTTTCTTTTTATTGATTTCTAAACTTAAATATCATTTAAGATGGAGCAAAATGGAGACAGTAAAAAGAGGCAACCACCCACCTAACACCAATTGTTCTGAAACAGTGACCTAATTTGTGATTTCAGACCCACTCAAACTAGTACATCTACTCACCTTGTTCCAGAAAGGACTGGAGATGGTTGAGCACTGCCATAAGCATAGAAGGGAGAGACATAGTGTTAGCACACTGTGCCAGCCCTAGGATAAACAGTTGATTCCAGCATGACCGCACCAGTGTGGTCTGAACATCTTGGCTACAATAAAGTTAGGAAGATCACTTGAAAGGTTATTGAAGAAAGAACATTGAAATATTTTATTACGAATCTTTAGGGCAAATCAAACAGCACCATACGGAAACAAGAACTAATGAAAAATCTATTTTCTTATTTTTCATGCATAACTTGTTAAGTTTGACAAATACTAAAAATAATAACATTTGTATCAGCAAGAAAGAAAAGGGTTTCAAATAACTTTAAACAATTTTGTTCCTTTATTCATGTTTCCAAATTCTTTATCATTTATGATGAGGAACATAAGGAAAATATTAGTATTTGATAGTGCTCAAAATCACATGTTATTGTTTATATCATGTCAATGAAGCGGGAGCTGCATCCCCTCACAATGATAAACTTAAATTAAGGCAGTGGATGTGGGTTGACCTGGGTGGCTATCAAAACCCATGACCATTGGATTATTAGTCCAATGCCCAACTAACTAAGGTACTGAAGCTTCTAAAGTATTATAGTCTAAAAAAAAAGAGTCCCTTCATGGGTTAATGCACTCAGCCAAAAAGGTGGCAATAACTGCATAAGTGCAGTACATGATTCCATGTCATGACCATTGACCTTGAACTGCATTTATATCAGCCTTTTCCTACAGCCACTAAATACATAGTAACTGCATTTATATCAGCCATTTCCTACCACCACTAAATACATAGTAACTGCATTTATATCAGCCATTTCCTACAGCCACTAAATACATAGTAACTGCATTTATATCAGCCTTTTCCTACAGCCACTAAATACATAGTAACTGCATTTATATCTGCCATTTCCTACCATCGCTAAATACATAGTAACTGCATTTATATCAGCCATTTCATACCACCACTAAATACATAGTAACTGCATTTATATCAGCCATTTTCTACCACCATTAAATACACAGTAACTACATTTATATCAGCCATTTCCTACCACCACTAAATACATAGTAACTGCATTTATATCAGCCATTTCCTACCACCACTAAATACATAGTAACTGCATTTATATCAG
Source organism: Potamilus streckersoni (assembly GCA_016746295.1). NCBI lineage: Eukaryota > Metazoa > Mollusca > Bivalvia > Unionida > Unionidae > Potamilus > Potamilus streckersoni. The sequence continues at coordinate 1,189,263 of JAEAOA010001415.1, forward strand.
CCATTTCCTACCACCACTAAATACACAGTAACTGCATTTATATCAGCCATTTCCTACCACCACAAAATACATAGTAACTGCATTTATATCAGCCATTTCCTACCATCACTAAATACATAGTAACTGCTTTTATATCAGCCATTTCCTACCATCACTAAATACACAGTAACTGCATTTATATCAGCCATTTCCTACCACCACTAAATACATAGTAACTGCATTTATATCAGCCATTTCCTACCACCACTAAATACATAGTAACTGCATTTATATCAGCCATTTCCTACCACCACTAAATACATAGTAACTGCATTTATATCAGCCATTTCCTACCACCACTAAATACATAGTAACTGCATTTATATCAGCCATTTCCTACCACCACTAAATGTATAGTAACTGCATTTATATCAGCCATTTCCTACCACCACAAAATACATAGTAACTGCATTTATATCAGCCATTTCCTACCACTAAATGTATAGTAACTGCATTTATATTATCAATCATTCATTTACCTAAGCATTCAGTGCAACAAAGACCAATATTTTTAAAGTCCTTAACAACATTCTCACTCATGTGTTTATCTAAACATTAAGCAAACTAGTTTATTTCTTTATCTTTCAGAACATTATGAATCATTAATACATTAGGATTAAGATACAAGTGTGTGCTGCTGAAAACAAGCCCTTTCATTTAAAACTGATGAACTTCATAAAATGATACATTTTTAAATTTTAAAAGCAATTTAACAGAGAACAAATTCAAAATTATATGCAAGTGAATTGTGGTATGAAAAAGTGATGAGTGGTGCATAAATTTATTAGATGTTCATTGGATAAAAATTATTTACATATGCAAAATGACTTAAAGCAAAGTATTCTCAATCAGTATATGACTTCAAGGGAAATCAGGATGATGTTATGACAAGGACAAGAACTAAGGAAAAACACTCTGCAGTAAAGAAATAAATAGTAATCTTTATACCAATGGGAACCTTACAGCATAGTCCCAGTGTTATTATCAAGGCTCATAATTTCTTCAAGTCTGAGTGTTATTATCAAGACTTAATTTCTTCAATTCCAAGTGTTATTATCAAGGCTCTTAATTTCTTTGAGTCCGAGTGTTATTATCAAGGCTCTTAATTTCTTCAAGTCCAAGTGTTATTATCAAGGCTCTTAGTTTCTTTGAGTCCAAGTGTTATTATCAAGGCTCTTAGTTTCTTTGAGTCCGAGTGTTATTATCAAGGCTCTTAATTTCTTCAAGTCTGAGTGTTATTATCAAGGCTCTTAGTTTCTTCGAGTCCAAGTGTTATTATCAAGGCTCTTAGTTTCTTTGAGTCCAAGTGTTATTATCAAGACTTTTAATTTCTTTGAGTCCGGGTGTTATTATCAAGGCTCTTAATTTCTTCAAGTCCGAGTGTTATTATCAAGACTCTTAATTTCTTCAAGTCCAAGTGTTATTATCAAGGCTCTTAGTTTCTTTGAGTCCAAGTGTTATTATCAAGGCTCTTAGTTTCTTTGAGTCCAAGTGTTATTATCAAGACTCTTAATTTCTTTGAGTCCGAGTGTTATTATCAAGGTTCTTAATTTCTTCAAGTCCAAGTGTTATTATCAAGACTCTTAATTTCTTTGAGTCCAAGTGTTATTATCAAGGCTCTTAATTTCATCGAGTCCAAGTGTTATATCAAGGCTCTTAATTTCTTTGAGTCCAAGTGTTATTATCAAGGCTCTTAATTTCTTCAAGTCCAAGTGTTATTATCAAGGCTCTTAATTTCTTCAAGTCTGAGTGTTATTATCAAGACCCTTAATTTCTTTGAGTCCAAGTGTTATTATCAAGGCTCTTAATTTCATCGAGTCCAAGTGTTATTATCAAGGCTCTTAATTTCTTTAAGACTGAGTGTTATTATCAAGGCTCTTAATTTCTTTAATTCTGAGTGTTATTATCAAGGCTCTTAATTTCATTGAGTCCAAGTGTTATTATCAAGACTCTTAATTTCTTCAAGTCCAAGTGTTATTATCAAGGCTCTTAATTTCTTTAAGTCTGAGTGTTATTATCAAGGCTCTTAATTTCTTCAAGTCCAAGTGTTATTATCAAGGATCTTAATTTCTTCAAGTCCGAGTGTTATTATCAAGACCCTTAATTTCTTTGAGTCCAAGTGTTATTATCAAGGCTCTGAATTTCATTGAGTCCAAGTGTTATTATCAAGGCTCTTAATTTCTTCAAGTCCAAGTGTTATTATCAAGGCTCTTAATTTCTTTAAGACTGAGTGTTATTATCAAGGCTCTTAATTTCTTCAAGTCCAAGTGTTATTATCAAGGCTCTTAATTTCTTTAAGACTGAGTGTTATTATCAAGGCTCTTTAAGTCTGAGTGTTATTTAATTTCTTTAAGTCTGAGTGTTATTATCAAGGCTCTTAATTTCTTCGAGTCTGAGTGTTATTATCAAGGCTCTTAATTTCTTCAATTCCAAGTGTTATTATCAAGGCTCTGAATTTCTTCAAGTCCAAGTGTTATTATCAAGGCTCTTAATTTCTTTGAGTCCGAGTGTTATTATCAACGCTCTTAATTTCTTCAAGTCCAAGTGTTATTATCAAGGCTCTTAATTTCAAGTCCAAGTGTTATTATCAAGGCTCTTAATTTCTTCAAGTCCAAGTGTTATTATCAAGGCTCTTAATTTCTTCGAGTCTGAGTGTTATTATCAAGGCTCTGAATTTCTTTGAGTCCGAGTGTTATTATCAAGACTCTTAATTTCTTAGAGGACTTGCCTGATGGTTGGCACATATGGCATATAGAGGGTTGTTTTTGTGAGCCTTTTAATATGTTGCCAATGTCTTTGTGATTGATTCAAATTTTACAGTGCAAAAAGGCATGCAGGTATAGCCTGGAAAAAGCACTGCACATTTCTGTAATGAAGCATTGTTTTCTCAAATTACATATTTTAATTTATTTAACTCTTACTTCACCTTGAAGAATGTGTTGATTTAGGTTATTTGCTAGAGAATAAAAAGACTAATTTATTTTTATGATAACTTGCTTGACATTCTTAAAACTTTTGAAACTCAAGTGTAGGTTTTAAAAAGATAGGCATCTTCAACTTTGATGAGAATAAAGTTAGTGTCAAAACATTTATGACTTTCATAAGTTTGTTTTATCTATCTGCATGCTAAATTTCAAAATTAAATATATTGTACAAGCACTATACTCAAAATTTAGATTTTGAGCCAGAGCTTGAGTATTATGTTAATAAATTTGTAGAATACATGTAGGCTCACATACAATAGATACCAAAATTACTGCTCAGCAAACACAGATCTGCAAGAGATCATAGACTAAACTGTTCATTGAACTTTAAGTGGGTGGTACAGACCCTGAGCTCCTAGCATATTAAGCAACAGTAGGTCTGAGCTGACACTGGTGTGTAGGCATATGTTACACTTGGACAAAAATAGGCTGTAAAAATGACCGTATTAAGGAAGAGAATGAGCAAGTAGTACAATTTTACACAATAAGATTTTCATGTGTAAATATCAGTAATCTTAAATGGAAGTGTTTCTCTAACTCTTGAGAATTGGGATATAAAACAATACAAATGCCAATAATTCTGTGCAACTAGTTTTGCATTTAATACATGCTTCTTCAGGCACAGATGTTTTGAAAGAAATGAATGATATCTTTATATTTTAAAATAACAATAACATCACTATGTAATGTCATTAATCATCTGCATCATCATAACAATTATATGTATGTATGTATGTATGTTGTTGTTGTTGTTGTTGTGCTTAACGCCATTTTTCAGCACAAGATAGGCTATTCATGGCGGCCAGTATTAATGGTGAAGGAAGAAACCGGGAAATCACCGGAAAGAACCACCGACACACGAGAAGCTACTGGCAAGCTTTCTCACATATCCACATTCGCGGAATCCTAGACTCGAACCCACGCAGACAGAGGTGAGATGGCAGTGATCCGTAACGGATCGCGCTTTAGACCACTCGGCCACCCTATATGTATGTATGTATGTATGTATGTATGTATGTATGTATGTATGTATGTATGTATATATATATATATATATATATATATATATATATATATATATATATATATATATAAGTATGTATGTATGACAGGATCTAACAGATACATATATTTCTAATGAAACCTGAATAAGTAAATTAATAAAATAATAAAATACAATAGAGACAGTCATACATATAATTATATTGTTATAAAGGATATACAATTCATCAATTTAAAAAAAAATGTATACAATTTTATACAGTGCATTCATATTAAGGCCATTAGGATACGAAGTACCTAATTTATGAATCCAATAAGTTTCTTTTATCAGTCAATTCATGTCTCCATGCACACTATCTACTGGCATGAAAGAGAGTGATCATTGGTATTAAAATGTGTTGAAACATTACTGGAAAACTGAGGATCTCAATATTTTTATATGAAAGCAATAATTATTCATTCTCATAGAAACCTGCTGAAGTGTTTGTCCAGCTTCTTGCATATTACATTTTTTACAGGTTATCAAATAAATCACATCAGTTGATACGCAGTTAGTGTTATGACGTAGAGAAAATACCTCTTTTGTATTAGTGCTACTGAAAGAAGTACTTTCTCTTATGTTTGCACATTGAGAGCACTAGTGTCTATTACATTTAGATGAGAAAAATTGTCTTTTTTATTTTTTGTCTGTTCAGTTCTAATTAGAAAATCTTGCAAATTCTTGAGTCTTCAATAAGCAAGAATTGGTTTACTGTTGTAAAGTGATTTTACCCTGGTTTTATTTGAAAAATTAGGGAGACTCTAACATTTATTTATTATAAGGCCTATATTAGGTAATGAAGAGTTAAATTGTATTGTTAAAGGAATTATATTTTTCTCTATTGTATAATTTGCTGTGTTTAAAACCTGGTGTTGAGTAAGATTATGGACTTTGTTCAGCACAGAATCAATTGTATGTTTGGGGTAATTTCTGTTTTGTAAATATGTTTTTAAATTATTCAATGAATAATGTAAATGAAAAATCATCTGAAATAATGTGTTATTATCTTTTGGCCTGGCTATATGGTATACCATTTTTTACATGACATGGGATGACATGAAGAATACTGGTGGATATTAATTTCCTTGACATGAATATTTGTAGAGATAGTGTCATCAATATTTTTAAGTACATTTACATCTAAAAATGAAACATACATACTAGATATAGTATAAGTAAATTTAATCATTGGTTGAAAATGATTTGGGCAATCAATGAATTATCAATATTTTTAAGTACATTTATATCAAAAAATGAAACATATGTACTAGATATAGCATAAGTAAATTTAATCGTCGGTTGAAATGATTTGGGCGATCAATGAATTATTTCAGTTCTTCATTTGAATGGTTCCAGATCATAAATGTTATCTAAAAATCTTAACCAAAATGACAGATTAAACAGATAGATGTGGAATAGACTTCAATTTTTTTAAGGAAATCAGTAGTATCTGTAATGTACGATGGAAGTGATTTCATTAAAGGTTGTAAAACACTATCAATAAATTTGGATATGTTTTCAGTATATGAATTACAACCTGATATAATGGGTCATCCTGGATAATTTAAAGGTAAATTATGGTCAGGATTTGCATGAGTTTTGGGCATTATGTAGAATTGAGATTGACATATGTTGAGAGGGAAAGTATCAAATTCCTCATATATGGAATTATTATTTTTAGCGATCTCATTAATGCATGTCGAGATTTTTGATTTAATTACTATTTACAGGTTTTCATTAATATGTTTGTAGTATTTTTCCTCATTTATTTGACGTTCAACTTCCTTAACATAATCTTCTTGAGTCATAATAATAATAGTATTTAATTCATCAGCTTTTTCAATCACTATACTTTCATCATTCATTATATTATATAAAGACTTAATTTCGTCTTTAGAAATATCACTATAATATCGCTTTTCATGATTCCCATGTAATCTCTTTTGTGATCACATCAATATAAAATTAATCTAAATAGGAATCACGTCCTCCAGGTAATGTAGAAGATAATTTAATTGCATTGAAATAGCCCATTTTCTTAGAATGAAAAGAATCCAATTTACTTTCTGAATATCATAAAAAAATTCCTTTAATTTTAAGTGTCTAGAAAAGTTAAAAAATTTCTTCAGCTAATTTAATGCTATTGTGATATTTTGGTTTGGGACAGAATTTTAGCCCTTTGTCTAACAATATATAGTCATTATCAGTTAATCTTCTATGTGAGAAGTTTAACATGGTTTCTTTACCTCTCTTACTTTGTATTCTTTGCTTTTTTTTTCTTTCTTCAACTTTCTTCTATTTTTGAATCTATGGAAACTCCTACTCTTTTGTCTTGTGACTTCGTCTTTATTAGTCCTTGTCGAATCTTTACCAGGTTTGCCAATGTGTTTCTCATCGTCACTGTTTCTTATTCCCCCCATTTTAAGGCTTCTGCGCATGTCTTTGTTGTTGTGCCCTGAGAGACAAGTTTTTTTCGCTGTTGTTCATTTTTAGTCGATTCTTGTTAGGAATTTACAAAATTCCTATTTATGTCGACTCTTTGGTTAACTGATATTTTGGGAGATGCTATATGTGCATTACTGTTCCTTGCTGTAGTTTCTTTGAGTTTTGAATACTTCCTTTTTTGCTGTTCCTTACTCTGTTGTTGTGATGATTTGTTTTTTTTTTCTGCTTCTGCTTGTATTTTTTTTAATGGATTATATGTTCTCCTGTTTTTCTCAACTTGTTGACTTTTTTCTTCTTTTCTCTTGAAAATGGTTCAGTTTTTCATTCTGCTTCAGAAATATATTATTTTTCATTTAATCTATTTTCTGGTATACTTCTTGATAAAAACTGGAAAGACTTTGCCCATCTAGTTTCTTCTTCAGTTCATCCCTAACATTTTCCATCTGTTTTCTTAAGTTTAGTGATCTTTTTTGTTATTCATCTGATAATCTCTCGCCTATGTTCAGCGAGACTTCATTTCTGCTTCCTATAGAAATTTTCAGGAGACATGAATAGGGTCATAAAAGAAACTTATTGGATTCATAAATCATATGCTTTGTATTCTAATGGTCTTAATTCCAATGCACTGCATAAAATTGTATAAAATTCTTTTTTTTAAAATTGATTAATTGTATATCCTCTATAACATTATAATTATATGTATGACTGTCTCTATTTTATTTTATTATATTAACTCTTGAGGAAACTAAAATAACAGACTTTTAGAATTTTTCAAATAATGTAAACAATAAAAATTCTATTTAGTTCACTGTAAAACATAATACAATTAAAAATATTAAACAATTATGCCTACATACCACAAAATAATGCCTACCTGAGAATCTGAAAGGCAGGAATAGAGCGAGTCCAGTGCATGGATAAAAACAAAAGGCGTGAGGCACTTTCACAGATGTAATGGACATTTAGAAATGCAGGCATTGGTGAGGGAGTTGTCAAGTTGAAAGCAAAATTTTGCCGGGATAATATTGGACCTGGATAAAACAAATATAGAATACCTTCAGAGTAAAAAATACATCTATTTTGAAAAGAATGTATTAAAGTCAGTTACATGAATATACAAAAGTATATTTCCCCCAGGATTTAAAACAAAGTACATATATCAGTCCTCACCATTGCAAAGCAGGCTCAAGGAGGTACATGATAAACTGGTTGATTGTGCTAGCAAAGAAAGTTTCTATAATCAGCTGCTAAGATATATATATATATATATATATATATATATATATATATATATATATATATATATATATATATATACATACACACACACATATATATATATATTTGTGTGTGTGTGATTGTATGTATAAGATACTTTCTGTTATTCAACTTTCTTTTGAATGTCCTTGTGGCTGTTTTAAAATGCTTGCATTATATATCAGATATATAAAACTAAATTACTTCTTTTATTTTTAATTTTATATACAATTTGTACTTTATTGTTTTACAGCATAGAATACTGTGAGAGAAAGCATATTTTGAACACTATTTTGAGAATACATTACATATTTTTGTGTTTTGCCATATTACTTTACCATGAATAAAAACACTTTTTTTAGTAGTGCACTGTTAGGGACAAGGGAAGATTTTTTTTTTTTATATCCTTTTATTCATAGCATCTAGTACCAGACTTAATACCATATTTGTAACTTTCTTTAATACTTGACAGGCAACAGGCTAGAAAATAAAATGTATATGGGTTTTCCATCAATAGTGACAGCGGATAACAATCATATTACCAGGAATCATCTGGCTACAGTGCATGTTTTCATCTTTTAAGTCTGGAAGAAAGACTAAATTCTTGTTGGAGGCAAAATATTTAAGAAGTTCTTTGCTTTTGTTTTTGTTCTTTCAAAATTTAAAACTTTTATGACATGAAACTACCCCAATGGGGTGAAAAGATAATGACAATTTCGCCTGATTTGCACAGATTAATGTAAATCAAAGTTTCTCATGTTTTTCTATCTTCATCCATATTTGATGGCACATCAACTTCATTTGTCCAATACTGAAAGGCCATTATATCAGTTGGTTTCTGTCAAAGTTGGTTAAAATCTGAGTACCAGTTTTTGTTTATTTTTTATAGATAAAATTGTGTAAATGTTATCTACTTTTAGTTGTGGACTGGCATCATTTGTTCAAACATGGCTGCCCCTCTATTCCAAAATGTTTTCTGTCAAATTTGAGGTCAGTTCAGCTGAGCAGTTTTTAGAAAGTCATTTGAAAGGCTTTCACACCAGGATACTTTCATGCTAGGATGCTTTAAGTCAAGATTGGTCAAATTCTGTTTTGCTTTTGGAGAAAACATGTTTTAAAGGTTTTACTATATGTAGTAAGAGTGGTTTCTTTATCATTTTGTAATAGTGGCCATATAAGAAGGCAGTCTATACCACTGATTAAATTCAAAATGTCTTTACATCTGAATGCTTTCTGACAAATTCTATTAAATTCTGTCCAGTGATTTTTGGGCAGCTGTTTACAGGGTCTGTAATCATGTTAGTACTGCAGAACACATTTAAAAATGCAACTTTTTTCGGATAAATGATGCACGAGACGTAATAGTCACAGGGCCATAACATTAACTCACTTAGTCATGTAAAAAAATAAAATAATCCTATTATTTGATAAATCTTTTTGTTCTTTATTAGTACAGACTGTTTGTAGTTTAGAGTGTCTACAACGTAACTGGATTTGTGTGCATATTTTGTAGACCCTCAAAATCGTTTGATAATACTGGGAAAACCCAAATTTTTTGCAGGAGTTGTAAAATTTTAAACACCTTTTGGCATATTTTGTGACATAAGACAGCATAAATTCAAACAGCAGCAATAATGTTTTCACCTCATACAAACATATAGAATGGCGGTCTGACTAAGCAATTATGAATAAATGCAAAATTTTACTGGGTTTCTGTTCATGAGAGTTAATTATCACAAATAGTTTTTTGGCTTTACTGATAGCAAATGTAAAGTATAGGAAGCAACAGTAAATGTTTTTCATTTTAAATAAGAAATATGTTACATACAAAGTATGTGTCTCTAGTGTTGGAGTGGCATTAAATCACCTGCCATACACTATGGTGATAAACAATGTCACTTATACTACAATCTACTGTAATTTGCAAGCTGTCCAATTTGAAAGTCACTAATGCTTTTTTGGCTGAGAAAAAATTTCCAGGAATTCAAGATAAGATCATTTCCTTCTTTTAACTGAGTTTTCAAAAACTATGTCAGATTGACACAATTTTCATTCAAGAGAAAGTAGACATCATTGTTGGTGAAAACCCCATATCAGTATGATCATCCATTAGATGGAGTAGTAACATAAGACTTTAATTATGTTTATCATTCAAGATGCAAGACAATTTTCATTTAGGGCCAAGAGTTATTACACAAAGTTCTTTGGTGAAAATCTAATGTTGGTATGGCCATCCATTCTGGGAGGAGTAGCAACAACAATATTTTAAAGAGGGCTACACTGGCGGCTATAATGAGGTTCTGATTGGTACCATTTTAATTTAGGGCCAACTTGACATCATAAGAAGTCTTCTGATTAAACAACTTTCATTGAGACAAGTTTGATAATGATGGCATGTGAAGGAATGGTTATTAGCTGTGCAAGTGGCAATGTTTTTATTTAGGACCAACCAGAAATTATCAGGTAAAAACTGCATGTTAATATGGCTTTCCATTCAAAAAGCATGGTGATAACAAAATTTTCAAGTTGATTTGCATGGCAAGTATTACTTGACATCAGATCAACACAAATTTCATTTAGGACCAACTATACCATGGGATGAATGTGTGTCATGGCAATCCTCCAAAAGTAATGATAAAAAACTTGTGCTAATGGATGGATTGATGGACAAAAACTTTTCTAGAGGTCTCCAGGTCAATGACCAGTAGAGCTAAATAAGAGAGGATAATTTCTGTTCTTAACAATTATTAAGATAGGTTTGTTACTAAGGATATCTGGAACTTGCTCACCATCAATGTCAACTATCATGGAGCTATCGTCTGACTGATCCATGCTGTTTTCACTAAAACCTGACTGGTCCAATGTTGAATTATTCTGAAAGAAACATTAAAATTATCCAAAATGATTTCATTCAGAAACTGTGTAAACAGACTGATCATAAAGTATACTCTGTTGTAATTAATATGTAGCACTGAGATTTCCCAATGAAATGAATATTGAAATTTCCTAAACATCTTAACCCTTTCATCACTAAGTAACTTTGTAGGCATAGAGTCCTCAAAACTAAGTAACTTTGGAGTTGTAAAGCAAAAGGACTTGTGGACTTTGAAACAACATAACTTTGCCAATGTTAAAGTTATTTGGCTGGATTAGGTGTCAAAATCAAAGTTAAAAATCAAATTTTATGACTAATTCAATAAAATGTGCATATCTATTACAACTGTTAAAATGCAGGCACAAACAGGTAACAATAGGTAAAATACAATTATTTTATTTCATCTTAGAAAACTTAGAATGTTCTCAAAACTTGTTCAATTGACCCTAGATGTACTAGTGAATAATCACAGTAGTAAAACAAGTCTTTCTTTCATGGTGTCCATAATATATAAAATTCTATAAAATGAACCAAAATGATTTCCAAGGTGAGATCTGTCCACACACGTAAGTGACCTATATCGCCTCTGCCACGTTTGATCATCGCATTGAAGTTTGTTAAACGGACAATTTTTCCAAAAACTTCATCTGAATAGAATATCTGAAAATAATCCGAAGCTTTCCTGGAGAAATATAACTCTCGGGTGTGCCCAACTCTTGTCAGAAAACTGAAACAAATCTCTTTGGTTTCCGGGCTTTATCCACAAAAATCCACACATGGAGCGTACAATTCCTCTGGTTCAAAACCTTCAAAGCCATCTTCATCGTCATCACTGTCACCACAAGTGCATTCCATTGTCACTCCATACGTCTTCTCTTATTGTCAACCAAATTTATCAGGTCAAAATTATTTAAATCCTCCGAAAACTCTCCTCTAAAAATCCCTCAAACGACGTCATTTTGGATACAAATTTCAGCATTCGGAAAACACGTTGAAAGTTCCTACTTTGTTTGTTATTTCTAGCTGTATACAAGCTAAACTCACGAGATAATCCAAATATAACATCTACATTACCAGATAGAAGTTATTAGAGGAACCCCTAAAGATATTTAGTCTGGTACTATAATGTTAAAGAAGAACACTGCCCTAGACCGAAAACTCGGTCCATAGTGTTGACGGAGTTACTTCCCCTGGACTGCATATGCGGTCTGTCATGATGAAAGAGTTAATTAAGAATTGACTGATTTAACAAACTGCAAACATCACAAAAATAGATCTGACCAAACATCAACAAATAAGATACTCAAGGTCAGAATAAGCTAATTTAATAACTTATAAGCTCTGAAAAAAAAAACTTTTCCTAAGGTCTGGATTTTTGGTGAAACTGAGAAGAAACATGAATTCTATCAAAAGACTCATGTTCTCTTAGCTAGTTCTTGAATGAAAATAATGTCTTTTCAACACATTAAATATGGCTACCATTAGAGATGTTACCAGACATTTTCTTGTGAGGGGCAGGTCCCCACCAACCTACCTCATGGTCATGGGTAGGGAACGGGGCAGAAGCAGGTGGGGGAGACCAATGGCAAATGAGAACTGATGGGTGACCACACATTTTATGGTATATGAATAACAAATTTAATACATGCTTTTCGTGACTTTGCATCACTATTTAGAGAATATATATGGCATCTGCATACTCAAATCAATTTGCTCAAATGTAAAATATTCTTTTGTTTCTCCATTTCTTCAAAGCCTTTGCAAATGGAAATCATTTATTGGACACCCTTTGTCTTTATAGTCATCAGTTGTTTTTTTTTACCAGATGTTAGTTTGTTCGTCAGAGTAGCATGAATTTCGTTTTGAGAACTGAATTGCCTCTCACAGCCTTTATTTTAAAGGCCTAACCACTGCAATTTTGTCTAGTCGCAATAGATTCCACTACTAGTCAACAAGACATCCAAAACATAACTTTTAACAATTTATGCATGTTGTTTATGTATTTATGTATGTTGTTCCTAGCATATTTTTTAATAAGGTTCACATTTTGTGCACAGCCAAAATGAAGTGCTGGCTATGTCTGCATCCACCACTTTCTTCACTATGTTCAGTGACAGTCAAAGCATCAGACCTTTCCTCCTCCCTAGTTTTGTCCCCATTAGCTGATCTTTTCATCATTCCTACAGACATCAGTTTTCTTTTCTTTCAACATGACTCAGTACTGGTGCACTTGACATATTCCCAAATGGCTGATGAATGGATCAATTTGCTATACTGCTACAGGAAACAATTCAACCAGAAACACATTGATAGATTAATATGACAACAGATGTTGACTAATAAGATAGTCAAAGAACAGTCTCCATGAGACTGACTGAAGTTCAAAGTAAAATACAATGATTTTGATCAGCCTTAATTTACAATTAGAAAACAAATGTCACATGTCAGGTACAACAAATCACATAGACCAAAATTATTTGTATGACCAATTTCTATTGGATTTTAAAGTTGCACGATTTTTTATCATTTTTATGAAAAATCTGTGATTCTGTTGCCTAGCAGCATCTGCACCATATATATGTAGTCCATCTTGACAATCTATTCACCTGTGCACACAAGCTCACCTGATTTATTCCTGACTGTGGTTGTATAGCTTTTGCCAGTGTATCAAAGGCTTTAGCCACAGAATCATTAACATCTCCTCCTCCACCGTTTCCAATAGCAGATTGCTGCTGATGCTGTTCACTTTCTTCTTGATCATTTTTACTCATCAAGGCCAGAGTGGTAACTACACTTGCCAAGGTACTCAGATCTGCAACACAAAAACCAATAAGGCAGAGATGAGACACCACTACTAATTTGAAATTCATCATTTATGAAAGTAACTAAATTGACATATAATACTGAATCAATATGTTTTTTTTCAAGTGATTTGAGTGGAAGGTATATTTCAATGTTACAACAAACATCATCCCATCCTTCCTTGGAGCTGTTATCTAAAATGTATAGCAAAGATGTTCAGTTATATCTCTGTGTGCGTGTGTGTATAACTTTCATGCTGATCAAAAGGGCCCTGAGTATACAAGTGGTCTAAAGTGCTCACCATTACAAATCACTGCCATCTCACCTCTGTCTGCGTGGGTTTGAGTCTCAAGCTTGGCTAAAATGGGTACATGAGAAAGCCTGCCAGTAGCTTCTTGTAGGTCGGTGGTTCTTCCCGGGGTTTTCCTCCAGCATTAATACTGGCTTCTATGTATAGCCTATCTTGTGCTGAAAAATTGTGTTAAACCCTACAACAACAACATGCTGATCAACGTTCTGTCTATTACATAGATGTCATAACTTGAGTTTCTGTTTGCTCAAGCAAGGACATTACAGGAACCCTGCCACAAATTTAGAAAAAGATTTAAGACCTTTTCCAGACATGAAATGAAATATTTCCAGACCTAATAATGTGACAAGTTTATTGACCTGCATAGCCTACATGATGCTTAAGTCTTAAGTTTGGAAGGCCCTGTCCAGGCTTAGAAATCATCAGCTTCTTCCCACAAGGGTTATAAACACAATGTCCAGGCATTCTTTAAATATCAGGTCCACACTGGCACACAAAAAGATCAGTCCAAGAATGTTAAATCGAATAAAATCCAATAAAATTAAAATTAATACTCACTAGCACAACACAAAACTTAAGTAATGAAATAATCCATGAATCAGGGTTAATACAGATCAGGTCCCAGAGTTGAAATTCAATGACTTTTCAATTACCAGTTTTCAGTGACTACTCATGGTATCAAGTGTTCTGCTTATACAAAACCAATACAAAAATAAATAAATGCAATATGAAAGGGAAATGATATTAAAAAAAGAAATTGTAAACCAGATGTTAACCATTGCCTTTTAGTTTCTATACTTTTTTTTCAGTTGCACTCCAGTGTTTTCACTTCAGAGAAGCTGCCTGGATTTTATCTAAGGGGAAGGAAGGACCCACTTGTTACAAAAATAAGGGGGGGATATAACAAAAAGCAGGGAGAGAAGGAAATGTACATAGTTCACTATATACCTAACACTACAATATCCATCTGTCTATCTTCCAGCTACACTATGTTAAGAGTCCTAAGGAAATAAAAATCTTTAAAAGATGTTACCTCTAGTTGTATATGCATTAATCTGTTGACTTTTCTAAGCCTAATATGAATAATGCTCTAGGCTGAGACACACCTGCTGATGGGGCATACACATAGCAGCTAGTTTAGCCAGCTAGAACAAGTTTGGAAGATAATCCTAATGTTTATTATATACATTTTTTCACTGCTCATGGGTAATGTCTTTCAGATACTTTAGCTCAAAAATAAGAATTTTCACTAACATAAGCTTTGCTTACATTTCACTTTCTTATATCACTTGTTAGTATTGTTGTATTTTGATTAAATAAATGTATTTACCTCATAACTGTATATTTAGATTATTTATTAACCCTTTACCTAATATAAGCGCCTTTTAGCAATTTATCCGTGTCATGCTAAGTGCCTTTTGGCAATTTACCCACTGTCACACTAAGTGCCTTTTGGCAACTCTGTAAACAACAGCTATTTTGAGCCGGTTTTCGTAGCGCCACCTTCGGGGAAAACCCTGTTAGATACATTCATTGGTGAGAATGACCATTACATCAGATCATGTGGTCACTACTGATGCTCTGGTTGCAATCTGCTATTTAATGTAAGTAGGTCATAACTGGGTCATATTTTCCATTCGACAAAATGGCGGCCTCTGATATCGTTCAGTAATTGAACCAGTAAAATCACAACTATGAAAGCTTCAATAACTTGGGGAAAGGCTCTGAGACTGAGGTAGAAAGCCCTTAGTTTTTATAAATTATAAATTTAAATTATTTTGTGATGTAGACACAGACAAAGAACTTGTAAATTTTGAGAATGGAAATTTGCCACTGCCGTTAATCACGCAGCTTCGCTGATTTGACACTGAACGAGTTCTCAAGATTTTAAAGTACATACAAAATTCTTTTGTTAAAAATAATTATGCAGCTATAACGACCTTATTTTACTCTTAAATCTTTCCATACATAATATATGTGTTCCAAAAACATAAAATGGTTCAAATCGCTGTTAAACGTAACATACACTTCACTGCTTAACAGGCCTATGCGTAGCGGACTGCACTGTGTAACTTTGCTACATGCATATCGAAGGGCTAAAAAGCAATACACTCTATGAGGGAAAGGGTTAAATTGATCTTAACCATTAAAGGGATATATATATATATATAGCTATGCTCAAGGTATTTTTAATGAAGTAATTTTAAGGAGAACTGAATGTTAACTTTTTGGGATTTACTCTCATTATTACATATTCATGTTTGTTTTCTTTTTCCACTCATAAACCTTAAGATATTATAATAAAAGCTAATTAAAATTGAAATCACAACTTTGCGGACTTTAGGAATTTGCAAACATGTTAAAAATATAAACAATTTAAAGTATCCTAAATTAAATAAATCTGTGATATCACTTCATTTCGTCAAGTGAATTCAGAAAACAGTGAAAAGTTATATCCCAAAATTTATTCCTATCAAGGATAATTTGGCATTAAATAGTCACCAATTGTACATCAGAATTCACTTCACATTGATTTACTCCAAAAACAATTTATATGAATATAAATCGATGTTACTATTCATTGTTTAAATTGAACCTGTAAACTGAGTAGTAAATAAAATATCCAGGCGATGAATTGAAACACTCCTCAAGAATAAGACAGAATTAATCCATGTTTATAAGTCCAGAGATATCTGCTAACAATCACCTAATCTAGTGTTTGAAAAGTTATGATTTGCTATATAGCGTGCCGATTTTGGTCAAAAACTTGACATCTTGTGCAAGGGAAGAACAAAAATTTAAGACTTTTTCTAGACTTTATTTATTTTTTTTAAAAATTCAAACCTTCTCAAAGCCTGGAAAAGCAATTTTAATTAAAACAGACATGCTTATTTATATATGCATCATACAAAATTAAGGCATAAAAAAGGATTAATTAGTTTTAATGATGCAAATCATGTTTTCTTTTTAAAAAGCACTCTGAATGATTCATGTATCCATAAAAATGTTGTCATGGTGCATTCTATGACTGCATAATAGCCTGATGATTTTAGGCATAATGTGTTAGTATATTTGAGTCTGCATCAAGGTCTTATAGATTAATTTGTGTCATGCATAAACAACTCTGTTGATTCAGTAATGTATATACCTGTGTTAGCTGTGGTTCCACTCATCATCATTGTGCTTTGTTCATTGGGTACCATTCTCTCTTGTAGATTGGCCAGGAGATTGACAGCAAGTTTACTGTCATCATCAGACAGCTGAAAATAAAGAATATTTTTACTAAATAAGAGCAAAATAAAAGGGAGAAACAGAAACAGAAATGTACGAATACAGTGTGGATACCTCAGGGAAATACTATGTACATATGGCACGGATGTTCCAGGCCTGAAGCATACACACAGTATGGATGCCTTGGGTCAATACTGTCCACACAGCATGGATACCTCAGGCCAATAGTGTCCATACAGCATGGATACCTCAGGCCAATACTGTCCACACAGCATGGATACCTCAGGCCAATAGTGTCCCTACAGCATGGATACCTCAGGCCAATAGTGTCCATACAGCATGGATACCTCAGGCCAATAGTGTCCATACAGCATGGATACCTCAGGCCAATAGTGTCCATACAGCATGGATACCTCAGGCCAATAGTGTCCCTACAGCATGGATACCCCAGGCCAATAGTGTCCATACAGCATGGATACCTCAGGCCAATAGTGTCCATACAGCATGGATACCTCAGGCCAATACTGTCCACACAGCATGGATACCTCAGGCCAATAGTGTCCATACAGCATGGATACCTCAGGCCAATAGTGTCCATATAGCATGGATACCTCAGGCCAATAGTGTCCACACAGCATGAATACCTCAGGCCAATAGTGTCCATACAGCATGGATGCCTCAAGGCCAATAGCGTCCATAAAACATGGATGCCCTGGGTCAATAGTGTCCATATTGCATGGATGCCACAGGCCAATAGTGTCCATACAGGACACATGGTACTAATTGTATTGAAAAAATGGGAACCAGCCTAGAAATGGGTGAACATTAAATAGAGTATATATGGGTTTGGCTGATCAAAATTGGTTAATAATGTAAGTTATATTTTAGGAAAAAGAATCTTTTGAAGACCTTATCCTAGTTGAAAGTGAAGGAATTTCAGTCCTTTAATAGTCTTGAGTTTGGAACACTTATTGCTAAAGTTAGCACTTGATTTTTTGGTACGGAATTGAATGCACATGTTTCTAATACATGCAGGTCCTGAAAATGCTGTGGATCATATCCTTTCCTTTGCACAGAAGCTGACTTCCAAATTTCATCTATGCTGAAAAATATAGGTGTGGTCATGAGCACTCAAAAATGTTAAGTTATTGAATTTTTAATATCATGGTGTTTGCATAGGTTTAGTATGGGAACTGAATTAGTACCATAATTCCTACAGTATGGATGCCCTGGGCCAATACTATGTCCATACAGCATGGATTCCCTGGGACAATATTATGTCCATATAGTATGGATGTCCTAGGCCAATAGTGTCCACACAGCATGGATTCTCTGGGTCAATAGTGTCCATACAGCATGGATTCCCTGGGTCAATAGTGACCATACAGCATGGATGTCCCAGGACAATATAGTGTCAACACAGCATATATGCCCATGGCCAATAATGTCCATACACTAAGGATGCCACGGGTCAACAGTGTCCATTCAGCATGGATGCCACAGGCCATTACAGTGTCCATACAGAATGGATGCCCTGGGTCAATAGTGTCCATACACTGGATTTCCCAGTTCAACAGTGTCCATACTGCATGGACAAAAATTATCCTCCCCCATGTATAGTGTCCATACAGAATGGATGCCCTGGGTCAATAGTGTCCATAGAGCATGGATACCCTGGGCCAATACAGTGTCAATAAAGCATAGATGCCATAGGCCAATATAGTGTTTATAAAACACATATGCCCCTGGGTAATAAAGTGCAAATGAAAAGCTTTGTTCAACTTGCAAGAGTTGAAGAGTAATTGTATAAGGACCATCCATGGAAAGATTCACATGTTAGTGATCCAGAATCAAATACTATAATGAAGAACGGTCTTTATGTCAATTACATGCCAAGGAAAAGAAAAAAAAAGAGATATAATGGTGGTACTTACTACGAACAAATCTGTTTTTTCATATGCAGCTTTGAGCCAGTTCATATTTTGACATAATTGTGTATGGTAAGAGGGTCCAAACTAGAGGGATGTTTTTAACAGAAAGGAAGGCATTGGTAGCCATTATAACTAGTGCATAACAGATTAGCATTTTTCTACTGATTTCCGATTACAGATTTTAGGCTTGAAAGTTTTCCGATTCCGGATATGATTCGATTAATTGGAAATGCCTACTACCAGTTATTTGCTTCTAGCACATCCTACCAAAATCTCACCTCTGCATCCCTGTCATCTGAATTCACGTATCAGCGTGAATTGGATTCATATCTGAGAAAAATCAGCCGAGGACTTTACCACCAATGGAACCAGTTATATACTGGAAATCCCAAGAAAAAACATTCCAGCTTCTGGCAGCTGTCGCGAAACGTTCGTTTTTCAATACCACCCTTTAGCATCAATAGTGAAAGAAGTTTTAGCAGCACAGGTGCTATTTGCAGCAACAAACAATCGAGCATGTCCACTGAAAAATGGAGATGCTACTATTTCTTGCAAAGAACTTGGAAGTTATAAATTTTGATTATTTCTTTATTATCTATCAAACTGCATGCATCATGCCCATGCACATTAAAATATTGCAATAAATTTAAATATTTCGGTCTAACTCAAGTATTATCGTTTCAGCCCGGTGTGTTGACCATATTGGACTTTTCTGACTTCTTATTTAACTTTATTAACACACTATCGAATGATACGGTGTTAGACATTGTGCCATAGAAATTCAACTTTATTATTTTTATTAACCGAATCAGTCATTCTTGCCTTGTCCGACTCCAATTAATCGGAAGTTCATTCTATCTGGTGGAATCCAATTTCCAGATCAAAAGTCGGTTATGCCATAATTATAACCATGTTAAAATATTGACATAATCTAAAGGATATCAATTTCTGGTCCAGGCAAGGGAAATGTGTCATATATATTACATGAAGCCATTTGATACACAGTATCATTATCCAGACCTGAAGCTCGGACTTAAATGAACTGAGAAGCAATGAGGACTGGAAGTTCTGGTTAACAGGAAACTCAAAATTAGGTTTTGCATTTGACAGGGATTTTACAGACCCAGCAAATCCAGATTATTCTTTTATTATTCTAATTATATTATTCTAAATGTGAAGCTTAATATATATGAATGCGTAGTTGCATAATTTGGAGATGAAATGTGTACAAACTAAATGCAATGTGTAGGAGTAGGCAGGTCTGCATCACCCTAATTGTAGTCCAGTAATTAACAGCTAATGTAAAATGATCCTGATACAATTTCAAGATTGTGTTTAAATGATAATAAAGTGTGGGAATTGTAAGTTGTTACATTGTGATTCAATAACTAATCTCTTGGTTTTTAGTTTGTAATATATAATATATATCCTTTCTTTAGAACATGCATACCATTGTTCAACAGCTTGATATGTATTTTATCATAATTCTCAAGGAACTTTTGTTTCAGATACAGATCCAGCGAAAGTAGCTGAAAAGAAATCACTTGATATGACACAAAGTCCAAATGATTGACAGTGCCATATATTTTTACTATTATCCAAACACAATGCTGAAACTGCTATACTTAAGTAAACAAGTCCCTACTGATGCTCTACTGGTTGAAAAGATTTTCAAGCTCTCATCTCTGCTGCCCAAATTGGATGACAGATTGGCACCATTTTTTTATGTAGGGTCAACAAGTTCATGGGATGAATGTGTCTGTAGTGTCCATGTAGTTTAGGTGGAATAGTGATAACAAACTTATGCTAATCAATAGATGCATGACAAATTACAAAAAATCCCATAAGCTTTTCTGCTCTATGAACAACTGAGCTAAAATATATAACAATGATTTAAATTATGAAATTTTTGGTACTTATTTGCTTTTCAAAATAGAGTACTTCAGTAATAAAATGCACACGACCTACTCTACTAAAACTGATTTTATTTGGTTTTAATGAAAGGAATGTTTACTCTAGGCTTGAATCTCAACTATTTTTTGGTAGTTTCATTTTCTGAATACTGAACAAATCTCCTTGTTTCTCTACTGAAGTTAAAGAAAAAATGAAGTCAGAGAGACACTAGTCTTTTTTTTATAACATCAATAAATAGAAACAGAAACTTTAAGTTTCATAATTAGTTTACATCACAGACTTGTGGATGTGTTACAATTACAGAAAAATATAGCTTATTTTGTATAACTAATTTAAATTATGGAATACCTACTACTATTGCATTGCTTTTATTCCCCACAGTATCTCTATTCCCAATTAAATCTAATTATTCCCTCCTTGAATTAGTATTGGAGGGTTAAAATTGCAAAGAACAAGAACCTAGTCTGACTCCTTAGTCACAGCCAATACTTGGAACATCATCCACTTTTTATATGGATATACAGTACAAGACATCCAAGCAGAGTAGGTGGGAGAATCTTGGCAATAGCAGCAGGTAATTAATTAATAATAATAATAATAATAATAATAATAATAATAATAATAATAATAATGAGGACTTTATATAGCACCTAATCTTTATAAGTTCTAAGCATTTTATAACATTTGACAAACATATATAAGATATTTACAAAAAACAAAAACCATGAAATTAGAAAGCTGAGAACATGCTGAAAATATTTAAGGTAAGGAAACATTATTAGGTCTTAAAGTCTGTTCTTGCAGTTGAAGTAGGTAAGTTTTATGAGCACTCTTAAATGAGATCACTGTGTACACCTCTCCCTTGATAATTCACACACAATAGGATCCACAAAAATAGACTGCACTATAAACGAGGGCACAAGTTATCGAGGGACCTCCAAAAGTTGAAAAAATTCAATTAGATATCGAGAAAACAGAGGAGTGGGAGGGGTAGGTAACTGGACCATTTAATATCTGAATGCTCTTTTTACAATCACATGGATAATAATTTTTATTAATGTGCTTTTTCTAATAATTTGTTATTCAGTTTAAATAACATTTATTTTCAAAATGTCCAAAATGTGAAAGACTGTTCGACTGGTGTCAACAACCATCACATGAATGTAGAGACAACATCTGTATATCACTGCTTTTTGGTTTCTTGATGAGTCTGGTTCCCAGAGTGGTATTTAATGGTATCATGCCAGATTGGGAGTCAAAAGAGCAGGGAATTAGACTAACTATCGATACACCACCAAACAAGATTCCTTTTCTAAAAAAACAAGCAAAATTGATTTATTGAGACAATCTTCAACATTGAATCTCAATGTTTGTATTGTTCAGTTAGTACAGTATTGATGTCATGATTTCGTTGAAAGTAATAATGAAACTTCTTATCATCCCTCAGGATAGCTCTAAGTGCCAGTTCAAGAATTCTCTGAAACTTGCTTGCCCACAATGGTCAGTATCTGCGAAACCAAGCTCTTTATTTTACTTTATTTCACTTGGTTGTCTTTGATCACAGTTACCAATGAGTCTGTTAATTTAAGGTAGCTTATATTGTATACACAATATCATTTATAACAGTGATTGATCAAATGAAGAGAGTTCACCCGATATAAGACCTAAGACGCTAGATTAAGTTTGAAGAATTTTCATGCCTTTTAACTTTTCATTTTCTTTTCTTCCAGCTCCTTTATTTGATTCTGAAGACATAATTAACGTGATAAAACAAAGGTAGTCAGCTTTTAATTCAGTGCAACTAAACAACAAATACTTCCGCCAGTCAGTTATCAAAACATGGTCGGCACCTAATTAGGTTCTCAGAGAAATGCTTGTGGAGATAGCTGTTATAATAGATTGACATATTTTATGTTTAATTACAAGAGGACACATTGTATTTATGATGATTACACTTAAAAGGAACTAAAAGATAGAACTAGATCATAAATTTCAATTTATAAAAAATTATTTAATTTGCATTTATTTATTAAAGTACTGTCTCCACTTGGCATAAGTGACATTTTATTTGATTGAAATTTCCTTACATATCATTAATAGTAGCGAACTACCGTTTGGAAAGAAAATGTAAAAAATTGTATGACCATATTTTTAAATTTGATATTTCATAATGTTGATTAAAATTTTGGGTCTTATCTACTTTTTGTGACGATAAAACAAGCGATATATCAAAGTTTATGTTTCTAATTTTGATCACAATTTTCTTCAAGTTCGATAAAATAGATAAATTTTTGGGGTATTTTCTGGTTTAAAAAATGGGATCCATGCCTGACCCTGTATTAAAAGCAGGTTCGAGAGTTATCAGGGCATGAGTTATCGAGGGAGTGGTATATTTGTGTCTAAATTCAGTGGGAAATTTGTTCCACATTGCTGAGCCGTTGTATGTAAAAGAACTGACTTCATTTTCATAGTGTGAATAACAAGAATATGATTGTCGGAAGAGAATCACAAGTATCTTTCTGGTGTGTACACATGGGTGACATTGGATAGGTATGTTGGACTGGAGCCCATCAGTGAAATGTAGTACAGAGAAAAAATGTTGTGTTTGATTCTGGATCAAAATGATAGCCAGTGTAGGGTACCGAGCAGGTTGTGTGTGTGTGCTCTAACTGTGGTACTCAAAGGATGATCCAAGCAGCTGTGTTTTGATCATTTTGAAGTTTCTGGAGTAGATGTTGAGATGAACCAGACAAAATAGTTACAGTGGTCCAGTCTTGAAAGTACTAAGGAACACACAAGTATTTTAGTGGCATCACTTGAAAGATACTTGTGAATGGAGCTGATGCATATCAGCTCAAGATATGCAGCCTTGCACATGTTCATGACATGTTGGTGCAATGAGAGAGTACTGTAGAGAGTAACACCTATGCTTCATACTGACAGTGTAAATTCAATGTTGGTGTTGCTGATTTTATTGTTTAAGGTAAAGGAAGTGAATAATAAAGTTTTTGTGTTGTAATCAGAATGGCTTCAGTTTCATCATCATTAATCTGCAGCTTATTACATGTCACTCATGATTTTACATAGGAAATGCACCTTTCTACACCTTGGATGCGTAAACTTATCTGCAACTTCTCAAAAAAAATGCATTTTAATAACAGTAATACATTACCTACTATTATTACATTGCTGAATTTACCAGTTAGGAGGGATACTGACAGTCTCAATAAATCTGGAATAGAAAACATTTGGAGTGTTCACTATTGCAAGCTGGTAGAAGGTTAGGTCACAGACTGTGCCATCATGTTATGACAAAATGAAACAAATGCCTTCTTTCTTATTGAAAGCAAAACAAAAAAAAAAAAACAATGAGAGAAAACCAGAAGGTGCCTCTTGCAGCATCAACCAAAGGACATCTAGGATAAGCACAGTTTCAGCTTCACCAATTACAGAAGATTCTCCATTTAGCATCATAAACCCTGGAAGTAGATTACCTTCTAGCCTGGACTATGTAGTTGTCATCCTTGCTGAAAAACTGGTCCTGGTGGATTGATCACTAGAGATGAGCCATGTAAAAATGAGGAGAATCTGGGCTGTTATGGAGGAGAGATATCCCCATTGCTAGCACAGCAGGTTCCCCCATATAGTAATCTTCTGCACTCATTTACCAATAGGTTGAGTAGATTGTTGAACCTTAGCTACAGGGTTCCATGATGAGCAGAGCACCTGCATTATTATTTTGAAAGGTGGAAAAGGGTATATGTAAAACACTACTGATTCACAATGAAAGCTTCTATCACTCAGACCCTTTGATCTGATATTGGAAAGACATAAAAGTGGTGCTTTTTTGTTCAGTCTTGTAGGAAACAAATCCACCAAGGGTCTCCCACACTGCTGTATGGTATTCCTGACTGAGGTAGCAGTCTCCATCATGAAGAGTTCTTCCAAAAGAAATCTGTTTTAGGTGGATATGATTGATTACGAGCTGAAACTTTCTGCTGGTATTTTGACATCAAAAAGACCCAAAAATAGAAAGTCTGGTCGTTTTCCACCCTCTTGACCGTACACTTTTGCAGAAAGGTTGATACCTCATTCCTGAACTATGTCAGTTTGGACTGGTAAAAGAGATGCCTGACCAATCCCTTAAAGAAAAAAAACACATTCCTAAATGAGTATCTACTTGGATGCTGGTAAGTGGAAGATACTACATAGAGGGTGCAACTCCCTAGTGCAAACAACCTCCCTCTTTGAGAAATGATGAGGAGTCTTTCTCCCTTGGTCTCTTGAACTGCATCTAGTGAATGACTGGTGGGAAGGAGCTCTGAAACAAGTCTGCTTGTGATACTGTTTCAGATGTACCATTGATTGGCCTTACTGGTCTCTCAAATCCTGTGGTATCATGGTGGGGGGGATCTTCTGAAGATCATTTCTGACTCAAGAGGCACAAACTTTTTACAGCTTCATGGTCTCAACAATACAGGTGAAGAAGCTGCCCAGGGAGCACCACTGACATTGAGAACACATGATGTGATGTCTTTGCTACAGCCTTACAAGTGCTTCAGTGCCACTGTAGATATTGGTTTTTCCTATTATGCTAAGCTGGGCACAAACCAACTCCCTTAAATTCAACTAAACCAACAGATCAAACTTAAATCAAGGACTAAGCAAAGCAGCACAATTACATTTTTAGTTCAGAGGAAACTGGAGTAAAGTGCCTTGTCCACTTTAACTGACCCAGGCTGGTCACATAAGATTTGAACGTGCACCTTTTCAACCAATAATGGTTAAGTGAAACACCAAAAAGACATTAAAAAACAGATGCAAATTTGATAAACATTATAGCTCATGTGTGACACAAAGATCATCCAAGAAAAAAGGATGGTATTTTATATGTTGCTTCTAACTATGGAATCTGAATGGACTCATGTTCTTTTCAATTCTGGCTCCCCACCACTAATTGGAAAAGGGAATAATTAGTTTGGACTTGGAATTAGAGTCCCAGAAAAGAAAAGCAATGCAATAATAACAGGTATTGTAGTATAGCTACAAAAATACTAATTCTGTACAACAGTTGAATTGGTGTCTATCAACTATTTTAACTAAATGCTCTTTGAAATTAATCAAAATACAATGTAATTATTTCAGTTCCTTATGGGTGACCAATGCTATATTGCAGACTTTTATGTCATCAATAGAGGCTTATCTGAACAAATACACACAGGTACTATTCTATATAATTAACCAGTGATGCACTACCAAGTCAGAGTAAGTAAGGGACAGCTCATTATTATTCATGCATGACAAGTAAGCAGCACTAATTATAGGTAACCAATGAAATATGAAGAACAAAAATAGTATAGCTCAATGGGCAACACATACTGGATATGCCCCAAATTAGATTTGTAGGGGCTCTAGATATCAGGCTATCTGATTTTTCTAACACTGACACATATCTCCACAGGGACATAGTGAAATGGGATGTATGAGGCAGTTATTAGTACTTAAATGAAAAAGTGTCAAACACCAAATCCAAAAGACTGGTCTGGATTAGTACATTGATCAAAATGTACCAAGCACCAAATCCAAGAGAATGGTCTTGATTTGTACATAGATCAAAATGTACCAAGCACCAAATCCAAGACACTGGTCTGGATTTGTACATAGATCAAAATGTACCAATCACCAAATCCCCAAAACTGGTCTGGATTTGTACATAGATCAAAATGTACCAAGCACCAAATCCAAAAGACTGGTCTGGATTTGTACATAGATCATAATGTACCAAGCACCAAATCCAAAAAACTGGTCTGGATTAGTACATAGATCAAAATATACCAAGCACCAAATCCATAAAAATAGTCTGGATTAGAATGTACAAAACACCAAATCCATTACTTTTTTCTGAACCAACCTCATCATATGCTGTAAACTATAAAACCTAATTTGATATTGTCACATTTTGAGATACAGAATAGTTTGCAATCTGCCAATATATCATTACAAAGACAGAGAGGGAAGTTAGTAGCTTTTGCAAATACCTAAAATGATAAATACACACTCTAAACCTGTAAATGTAGAATTGAGCATTGACTCTAAAAATTTCTAAAACCAGTACATACCCTGGGGCTGAAGGTGGGGATAGCTGTGGAAGGGCTATTCAGGTCCTTTCTGATATAAATCTTTTGTGTTGATGTGGCAACTGTAGGGGACAGTTTGTCCTTCTCCGTTGGCTTTCTTTCCTGCTGGACAGCTGCAAAAATACAGCATATACATTTTGACTACCAGAATTAAGGTGCACCAATTATTCACAAAAAGGTATAGAAAAGTGAGAAAGGATTGTTATTGATCAACTAATTAGTTCTATACTTCCATTAATCCCTGATTTTAACAAGCAAATATTACTGAATAATTAACTAGTGTAAACAGATGTCTAGTCAGAACAAGGGCAATAACTCTGGCAAGTACTGATGCCAGGTGTTGATGATGATGGTAATTTTGAAAGACTTATATAAAGCTGAAGCACTAAATATGAGGTGCTTAAAACCCTGTCCCCCATCCCATAATACACCAAGGCATCAGAAGAATAGTTATGTTCCGTGACTGGTCCTAGCTATTACAAATATAAAATTAACATAATTTTTTATATCCAGTGACCCAGATCTTTAATCTCTGATCTAATAGGAAGCAATCCTTGCTCAATTGTAATGCAGCTATCAAGCTGATAAAGATGCATGCAACAGAAATATCATGTCAGTGACTTTGAACACTGACCTCCAAGCCAGAAGTCAATGGGAAGGTGCCTCTATTTCAACTGCAGACTATATAAGAAGACTGAGGAAAACTGGATCCAGAAAACTTGACATATCAAGCTGAAACTAAAAATAATCCAAAGCTGGCTCTATGGCATAGCCCCTGGCCTAACTGCAGTCAACTGAAGAAGTCTGATGAAAATTAGGCAAAAGAATCTTGGATTATCATGCAGAAATGAAAAACAATTTTTTTTAAAATAAAGGTAAATTATATTTCTCTGAAATTCTTAACCAAATACAAAAATGTTTGGAAAGGAGCTCTCTTACCTCTCAAATTCAGCAATAAATAAAAAATGTCTTTCCTGCTTTATATTACATACAATTGGAAGAAACTCTTATTCTATTACTTCCCCTGCCCAGTAATGTGACCAGGTAAGTTTTTTTTTAGAAGGATAATTTACTAAAAGCTTTCTCCATTGAATAATACATTCAATGGAACAAAGAAATGTTAGGTAATTAGAGGATGCAATATTGAGCATCCCTACCTCTACCGGGTTATTCTTGAGAGCAAAAGACTATTCCCTATAAGATAAATTGCACTATTAAAGAGATCAATGCAGCTAATGTTCACTAAAGCCATGGCAAGTATAACAGGATAACAGAAAAGAGGCAATAAGAACTTTTTGTTCAGAGTAAACATTTGGGAAAAATTCAGCAAAATTTTGATATTACATCTGTGTACAGATGTGATTTCATTTTGTCTTACAATGATCTGGGCTGCATGTAACTGATTAAACTGTGTCTCTGTGATGCTAGATCATGCAAATAAAAGCCTGAGAAGGTTTACTGTGCCTGCCTGCCAATAGCTTCAATGGTGTATCAGATGAAACATTGCGTTTTAATGAGATTTCAGAGTGTGATGAACATAAATCCCACTTAAGCCAGGCTGCATGGACTTGGGTGGTTATATAATCTAGCTTCAAATGAAAAGACCGTGTCCAACACAATAGATATTTCTGTCTTCTTCATGTAGTATTTAAGAAAATGCATCAATTCCTGCATTGCCACCCCTCTAGACTTATTGATGGAGCATAAGGGGTAGATGACCAAACTTTTGAGTGATTGCTGATGGCAACTTGTTATTTGCTATAAATACTGATTGTGTCATTCAGACTAACCATCTGATCTGAAATAGAGATAGCCCGGGTCCAATGATAGGGCATGTGAACTGCTCATAATGCATACCAAAGCTAGAGCTATCAGAAAACATCATGTATACAGGATCATGTATAACTTGATTTCAACCATATCAACATTCATTACAAATTCCATTTAAAAACAAAACAACTTGCACTGCCCATTACCTTTCTGGAAAAAAATCGATCCATGTGCCAGAAAAATGAAGAAGTCAGACACATACTGGAAGAATGTCTGTGGGAGGCAAGTGAATGACAACTGTTAGTAGGTTACTGGGTTGGAAATACATTGTTTCCTATTCTCATAATTAAATTGTCCCTGAAATTGAATTACCTGAAGTTGGACTATAAAGTGTTTGGTCTCTTTTTGTTGACTATTGTCTCTCCTTGGTGGTTAAGACTGATTCTGCCTAAAGCTGGTGCAGACAGCATGGCAAATTGGATGTGTGGTCCATACTTCCTCTATTGACAGTGTATGCCAAGAACAATGGCATGCTAAAGAGTGCAGACCAGACAGCCAAGGAATGCAGCAGTTTTAGAGCGGATGAGTGAAGACAGGCATTTTGTCTTACAAAATTCAGATTTGCTGAAGCCATTGGGATTATAACAGCCTGTTAATAACTTAGCAATCCAAGCTGTCACTCCTATGCATCATTACTACCTGATTGTTTTTGACCAAGTTAAAAATTGATAAGAAATTGTGACCATGTTTTATACTAATATGGAGGTACCAAGTAAGACATTCTTATCCACCTTATAAAACATAATGTTGGTCACAGTCTGTTTATGTCAAATGACATTAAGCATGTAAAAGAGCATAAACTAACTATACAAACATGATGAAAATGACACAAGCAGCTGGCTTTTGAAAAGGAATCCGTTGGAAATGCATGGATCCCATATTATGTCTGTCAGACAGTTGTATTTCCTTCTCTCTTTTTCCAACTGGGCAGTTCATCATTTTCCACATCTACTGAGGCCCTCTTTTGTGCCTGGCTTGCAGTTGGCATGACAAGCAATCAAAAATAGACTCTATAGATATCCTCCATGGCTGCTTTAAAGCTAAACATGTCAATCCATTGTGAAGTTGGAGTATACTATATCTTCAAGGTTATTCCTGCACTCACAGCATCCTCAGGCATTGCACTTACATTACAGATGAATATTCTCTGGACTGGGATGAGGCAATCTGTAATGTCCAGCATCTCCTCAAAAGGGTATGCTAAAGAGAAATAACTCAGTAGTTGTATCTGTACACAGGCTAATGGCAATGCTAGTGGTGGCAGTGTGTTGGCTGGTCAGCTCAGTTACAGCAAGGATGTATGGCCTGGTTACTGGTCAGCTCTAACCATCCAGGCAGTATGTGCAGTAAATTGGATAGACTGGCTAACTGGATCTCTGTATAACTCCACAAACCATGGTGTGGTTGGCCATCATGCAGCATGGCACACCAATAAGAAGGATTTATGGTCAGTCATGAATCTCCATGACTAGTGCTGGCTAGATAATTGGCAGCTGGAATGGTGATGTACATCCAACTGGCAATGTGAATAGTCAAAGTCTGAATAAACCAAATGCACTGAGACAAACAGACCATAAGATCATGCTCAGACATGGTGGTGATTTGTGCAAAACTGAACTGCCTAATAAAGGGAGGATGCTTTAAGGCATCAACGGTTAACTGTGTTAATCCAAGACTCCATCAATGCCTGTGAAGTGGGGGGGGGCACTGTCTGAATCACTTTAGATATGAAGTGGGAGTGAGGGTGAAACCATCATGATGCCCCACTAAATTTGCGACAATGTTTCAGGGTGAAAACTCAGTAAGTCACATCTGTCTTTGCTCATAGACCCTGATGCACAAACACAGCATGTTGCATTTGAAGAACATCTGGTACACGCTGGGAATGTCTCATGCATATTCTGTGGCCTTTACAACTGGCAGTATGTATGAAAACATCAACATTGGGCAACAAAACTACTGTCTTGGGACACATAACTGCAGACTAATTTACATAATTATAAGGAACTTTTAAATGCTTGCAACATAAATACCTTTACTATCAATAATATATTGACTTAATCCATGGATGATAAAATGAACCTGACAATATTTCTAAGATTTGGGGAAGCACAGGATACAATGTAGAAGGTATCTAAGGAAAATCAAAACTATGAATGCAGCCACCTAGTGGGTAGTGCTAGCGAGGTATTGGATAAGTGTGTGTGTGTGTGTGTGAGAGATTTGGATTTTTAATGGAGCTTTAAGAATTTTTCAGTCATATTGTTATGATGTCTGCAGTGTTGCAGTTTATAGTGATGTCCAGCACTGGGGGAACATACTGCAGACATGTTGCATGATGTCCCACAAAGTCACATTATCCTGACACCTGGCCGACCAGTCCTAATGCTAACCTGTTAATGCTGAGCACCTAGAGAGGCAGCTGTAAGTACCATTTGTATAAGATTTATATAAATCTTTGGTATGACTCAGGTGGGGTTCATCCAAGGCGGACACTCTAACCATTAGACCACTGGAACAGCCTAATGGATAGAAGCTTCTTCCCTTTGTTTATATACGATATAGAAAGGAAATTTCTTTTGGTTTTTTTTTGCAATTGCTGGGTTGAGACATAACAGATCTTTTATCTAACATTAATGTGATCAGGGAATGTATTCAAAGGAGAAATACCATTTTCAGGTAAACCTTAGACTGAGAAATACCATTTTCAGGTAAACCTTAGAAATACCATTTTCAGGTAAACCTTAGACTGAGAAATACCATTTTCAGGTAAACCTTAGAAATACCATTTTCAGGTAAACCTTAGACTGACTCAAAATGTAGAGGCCTATGCCTGTATGCAAGGACAAGACACTTATGCCTGTACATAAGGACAAGACACTTTTACCTGTACATAAGGACAACACACTTATGCCTGTACATAAGGACAACACACTTATGCCTGTACATAAGGACAAGACACTTTTGCCTGTACATAAGGACAACACACTTTTACCTGTACATAAGGACAACACACTTTTGCCTGTACATAAGGACAACACATTAATGCCTGTACATAAGGACAACACACTTATGCCTGTACATAAGGACAAGACACTTTTGCCTGTACATAAGGACAACAAACTTATACCTGTACATAAGGACAACACACTTATGCCTGTACATAAGGACAAGACACTTTTGCCTGTACATAAGGACAACACACTTATGCCTGTACATAAGGACAAGACACTTTTACCTCTACATAAGGACAAGACACTTATGCCTGTACATAAGGACAAGACACTTTTACCTGTACATAAGGACAAGACACTTTTGCCTGTACATAAGGACAAGACAATTATGCCTGTCCATAAGAGCAAGACACTTATGCCTGTCCATAAGGACAAGACACTTTTACCTGTACATAAGGACAACACACTTATGCCTGTACATAAGGACAAAACACTTTTACCTGTACATAAGGACAACAAACTTATGCCTGTACATAAGAAAAACACACTTATGCCTGTACATAAGGACAAGACATTTTACCTCTACATAAGGACAAGACACTTATGCCTGTACATAAGGACAACACACTTTTACCTGTACATAAGGACAAGACACTTTTGCCTGTACATAAGGACAAGACAATTATGCCTGTCCATAAGAGCAAGACACTTATGCCTGTCCATAAGGACAAGACACTTTTGCCTGTACATATGGACAACATACTTATGCCTGTATATAAGGACATCACACTTATGCCTATAAATAAGGACAACACACTTATGCCTGTACATAAGGACAAGACATTTTTGCCTGTACATAAGGACAAGACACTTATGCCTATACATAAGGACAACACACTTTTACCTGTACATAAGGACAAGACACTTTTGCCTGTACATAAGGACAAGACAATTATGCCTGTCCATAAGGGCAAGACACTTATGCCTGTCCATAAGGACAAGACACTTTTGCCTGTACATATGAACAATACACTTATGCCTGTATATAAGGACATCACACTTATGCCTATACATAAGGACAACACACTTATGCCTGTACATAAGGACAACACACTTATGCCTGTACATAAGGACAACACACTTATGCCTGTACATAAGGAAAAGACACTTTTGCCTGTACATAAGGACAAGACACTTTTACCTGTATATAAGGACAACACATATGCCTGTACATAAGGACAAGACACTTTTACCTGTACATAAGGACAACAAACTTATGCCTGTACATAAGGAAAACACAATTATGCCTGTACATAAGGACAACACACTTTAACCTGTACATAACGACAAGACACTTTTGCCTGTACATAAGGACAAGACAATTATTCCTGTCCATAAGGGCAAGACACTTATGCCTGTCCATAAGGACAAGACACTTTTGCCTGTACATATGGACAACACACTTATGCCTGTATATAAGGACATCACACTTATGCCTATACATAAGGACAACACACTTATGCATGTACATAAGGACAACACACTTTATGCCTGTACATAAGGACAACACACTTATGCCTGTACATAAGGACAAGACACTTTTGCCTGTACATAAGGACAAGACACTTATGCCTGTACATAAGGACAACACACTTATGCCTGTACATAAGGACAACACACTTATGCCTGTACATAAGGACAACACACTTATGCCTGTATGCAAGGACAAGACACTTATAAGACTTGAAAACAGAAAGACCTTGCAGAAATCATCTCGTCTATTAATGGAGAAACAGAAGTACCATATGAATAACAACAGTAGTACATATGAATGACAACATAAGTACCATATGAATGATAACAGCAGTACATAGGAATAAAAACAGTAGTATATATGAATGAAAACAGTAGTACCATATGAATGACAGTAGTACATATGAATGACAACAGTAGTACCATATGAATGACAACAGTAGTACATATGAATGACAACAGTAGTACATATGAATTACAACTGTAATACCATATGAATGACAACAGTAGTACATATGAATGACAACAGTAGTACATATGAATGACAACTGTAATACCATATGAATGACAACAGTAATACCATATGAATAACAACAGTTGTTCATAGGAATGAAAACAGTAGGACATATGAATGACAACATCAATATCATATGAATGACAACAGTAGTACATATAAATGAAAACAGTAACACATATGAATGAAAAATAGTACATATGAATGACAACTAGTATCAATGGAATGAAAAAGTAGTACCAATTGAATGAAAACAGTAATACATATGAATGAAAACAGTAGTACATATGAATGAAAACAGTAATACATATGAATGACATTAGTAAATTTGAATGAAAACAGTAGTACATATGAATGACAGTAAATTTGAATGAAAACAGTAGTTCCATATGAATGAAAACAGTAATACATATGAATGAAAACAGTTGTACATTTGAATGAAAACAGTAGTACATATGAATGAAAACAGTTGTACATATAAATGAAAACAGTAATATATATGAATGAAAATAGTTGTACATTTGAATGAAAACAGTATTACATATGAATGAAAAGAGTTGTACATATGAATGAAAACAGTAATACATATGAATGAAAATAGTTGTACATTTGAATGAAAACAGTAGTACATTTGAATGAAAACAGTAGTACATATGAATGAAAACAGTTGTACATATGAATGAAAACAGTAATACATATGAATGAAAATAGTTGTATATTTGAATGAAAACAGTAGTACATATGAATGACATCAGTACATAGGAATGAAAATAGTACATATGAATAACAACATTGGTTCATATGAATGACAACATTAGTACATAACAATGAAAACAGTAGTACCATATGAATGAAAATAGTTGTACCATATGAATGACAACTGTAGTATCATAGGAATGACAACAGTAGTACATATCAATGACAACAGTAGAACATATAAATGAAAACAGTAATATAAATGGATGAAAACAGTACATATGAATGACAACTAGTATATTAGGAATGCAAAAAAGTACAATATGAATGAAAATAGTACATATGAATGAAAACAATAGTACATATGAATGACAACAGTAGTACATATGAATGAAAACAGTAGTATATATGAATGTCAACAATAGTACATATGAATGACAACAGTAGTTCATATGAAAGACAACAGTAGTACATATAAATGAAAACAGTAATACACACAGATGAAAACAGTTGTACATATGAATGACATTAGAATGAAAACAACAGTACCATATGAATGAAAACAGTAGAACATAGTAATGAAAACAGTAGTAAATATAAATAATAACATTATTACATACAAAAATATATTTTTACAAAATCATGAAACAGATATCCATGAAAACATGTCACTTTTAACATTTTGCCTAGAAGCAGTTACAGATTTTCTTGAGTCAATTACTAAAACATGGAGTTCTAGATGATGTTCAAATGCATATACTCCTCACTGGAACAGGTCAAGAGCATCTTTAAACATGAGACTCTAGTGGGTCTGAAATCACTCACCTGAAGGGCATCTGCCTATAAGCAAACACAAGAGAGCTGGCCAAGAAATCTGGATTTATTAAATGTTTATTGTATTTTGGACTTCAAATTCTGATCATTTATTATGACAATAGCTTCAAGGTTTCTCCATTTTTAAACAAAATCCTGATCTACATTTGACAGATAATCAGCCGTTAAATAAACTGAAAGATCTGCATGCTTGCTGAAAAATTTAATTCCATTCCATTAAGAAGTGTTTGAAAAATGTCATAAAAAGGTTTTACTATTTTACTGACACTGGCAATATTTAATGGTGGGTGCTCACAAATAAAATCAGTCAGTTCTGTGGATTTATGGAAAGAAGTTCTCTAACAGCTTTCCTATTTTTAATGAACCCTGAAATGTGTAATTTTAATGAATCTGCATTGCATTTACATTTCAAATGAGCTTTATTTTCATTTGAATTCTTTTCATTTGCATTTCATTTATTTTATGCATTTCAGGCACCATCTCATTATTTTTTTGAAAATGCATTTTCTTTTTTGGTTTGCTTCCATTCATCTTCACATGTTTGGAACAAAATGGAAAGGTATTTACCACTGCTGGGTTTTCCATGTCTGAGAGCATTCAAGGGAGAGAACTTATGCATTCATATCTTGTCTTATTAAATGCAGGATTTAACAAAACTAGCAAAGGCATGAATTTTGCAATTTCCATTTACTTCAATGGCATTTAGCATTTTGTTTGCATTCATTCTGCATTCTTTTTGCATTTTTCTTCATTTACTTTCCATTTCACTCATTCTTCGTTTGCTTTGCATTGTTTTTCCTATGGTAAAAGTACATTTCAGGATCGGTACTTATGATGGTCAAGTTTCAGAAAATAATGGCATCATTTTTATAAGCTTTTATATCATGATGCTTTTAAAACAAATTTGGAAGCGAGTCTTTTGAGAAGTGATTTAAATGTTTTCTGACTTTTTAAATATTACAGTTTGATGGTGAATTGGCATCATTTCTAAAACAATGCAAGCATTTATGCTATGATGCTTTCTGAGCAATAAGGTAAAGTTTTGTTAAAGCCCTTTAAATAATATATCATTTTAAATATTGTTTATATGTAGTAAAGGTGATCAGATCTTTATGGTAGGGTACTCTATCAAATTTAGCTTAAACTAGTCCATTGTTTTATTAGAAGCTCAGAAAGCAAACGTCGGTGGATGGCATATAACCATACTTCATGCTCAACTTGGTCCTCTAGCCATGAATAATGAAAAAAGCAGTGTACAATATAAAATTTCTTACATTCTGATCTCATTCCAATTCCAAGACACTTTTGCAGTCTACAGTACTGACATCTGTTCCGATGTGGCTTGCTCACAGGGCAGTCTTTGTTTCCACGGCAGGCATAACCAAGCTGCTTTCTGATACTTCTTTTAAAAAAACCTTTACAGCCTTCACAGCTTATTGCTCCATAGTGACGACCTATGAAGTAAAAAAATCTGTCTCAATAAAATCTATCAAAGTAAAGGTTTTCGTTGATTAGGTTTCATGTTTAACAATAACACATTTAAATGGAAAGAAGTGCTGTGCCAAAGGAATCATCATTGTAGCAGACCTGGGCTAATATGATGGTTGGATTGGGAATCTGTATGCTTTCATTTGCAAGATTGGCCTACTAAACACTGTTCTATTTCTGCCTCTGTTTTTCACCTTTGTTTATGACATGCAGTAGAGTATGTCAGGCCCACAACATTCTAGTACCTTTTAAAGACCAAGAGATCATAGCTTAATCCAAGTGGATAAATTATCTGATTTGAAGGGCAATGGTCTTTGAAAATGCTTTCTTTTCAATTCAAATATGAATTCAGTGTAAGGAAAAAAACTGGAGGTCAAAAAAGAATATGAGCATTCATATTTTGATGTACACTTTTCCCAAACTAAAAATATCTATCATCCCCCAGATACCTCATCTTCGCTAGCCAAGGTTCAGATGTGTTAACCCTATCTACACTTCTGCAGACTGAGCAGATAATTCAGTGTGTCAGATCTGTGAATATCATTGGATGTAGCAGTAAACCACCTCATCCAATCAAAATCGAATTGTTCAAATTTGAACACTGTTCCTATGTGATTAACACAAATGGAATGGACTGATTAATAAACAATTTTTCATGCTGGTCTATGAACAAATATATCCTTACCCTCAAATACACCTGTAATGACTTCTCTCTGGTATGAAGTCATACCTTTGATGTTAAACATACAAAATATCCTTTGAAGTGAATTTCTTCAACCACTTTCAGTGAATGTACAAAGTAACAATTAAATGCTGTTAAGCATTATTGGTTAGCTGGCATTACATACAGCTGATATGACTTTCTGTTCAGGAGAAGTATTAACAAGATTCTGAAGATGGCTGCCACAGTGACTATACTGGAAATCTGATCTGCACCATTTTTACCAACAAGATCTTATAAGAAGTCTTTGAGAGAAAACACCATGTTGATATTCATTTAGGATGAGTAGCAATAGCATTTTCAAAGATGGCTATTTTGTATGTCAGAATGTATAACTCTATGGTCAGTTACAGAAAAGAACAAAAGCAACAAGTTTCATAAAATTCAACAAAAAATTGCCCCAGAAAAGAAAAGGTGAAAATTAAATAGCACTGTATTTTGAATTAAATCCGAAGTAGTCCTAGAATTTCCAACACAAGTCCTAATGCATTCTAAATAAGTTCTAGTGGTATTTCAAATAAAATCCAATGCTGAAGGTTTTGATGTGCCTTTAGTGGCCTGAAGTGATGATGTGCTGACAGTCTTTTGATGAATCACAATAATATAATCCAAGATGTCATTGTCTGAATTCACTATAATTCAAAATTAAGGTCTCCCCCTCCAAGAATATTACTGATGATCACAAAAAATTTGAATAAATAAATTCCAGCCCAAATCAAATACTAGACACAACAAATGATTCTGCTTCAAGATCTTACAACATGAATGAACACTTTCTAGATAAACAAGATTATAAAACCCTCGACTTGACTTACGTCACAATTAGCCTTTTCTATCCAAAAAAAATACTGACTGGAAAATTCCATTCTTGAAGATTCTGTAACTAAAAGTATAATAAAGAACATGGCAAACATAATGTCCTCGACTCAGATCAAGTTATAGATCCTAATATATAACTCACACCTACAGAAAATATTACCTGTATATTACATGTATTATTTGTTCACAAAAAAAAAACATCAGTGTCTTTAGTCAGGAGCAGAGTGAACCTGATTCTGGACAAGGCCAAGTTCAAAACGTAGTTTTCCATAGCATATAATGAATTTTAAAAAAAAAAAAAACGCAAATTAAATATACATAACAATAGCACTGTTTTCATTTATGACTAACAAATCCTACATTGAGGACTAGCTAGAGAAGTAGTAATAATGGACAGACAGATGATGGATGATAGACAAAGGTCATCCCATGTTAAATGACCAGTGGAGCTAACCATTTGTTTTCTGCTTGCTCAGTCTCAATGATGAGGTCTGAGGTTAAAAGACTACAGCAAACTATAGTTTTGTGGAAACAACATTTCATGCAGTTGGACAAACATTCTAAGATCACTATTACTACTGTCCCCACTCAATTTTGTGGATAGAATAATAATGGACAAATAAAGGAACTGGAGTTTGGGAGCATATTTTATGAGAATTCTAAATATGTACATGGTACACAATAAACAAAATGATGCCATTTAATTTAAGGGATTCAGCCTTTCCTCCAGTATTCATGTTAGGATTACAGATAACAACTATTTATATGCAAGCCATAAACAATCTGCATTTGACTATTTCATGTTAGACATGTCTTTGTTTAATATATCTGAGAATTTAGGTAAAACATCACTTAGAAAGCTTTGATATGTTTCATACAGCTACACACATTACGAATAAATAATACAAGTGGGAATAATGTCTGGATATGTTCACAGGACTAAAAAGACTTCAGTGGCTTATAAACTTTAAACGTTGTTTCTTTAAATAAAATGTTTTACACTGAATGTTCTATTAATGAACATATTTTTGCAGATAATAAATAGTCAAAAACCTCAGCATTATCAATAAGTTCGAGTAAAACAAATTTATGACCCAGGAAAGTACTTTCATTGTCTAGTCACCCATAGATGCAATTTATGTTTTATCATTTTCATAGGATCTCAAGTGGAAATCGGATTACTCAGGTATATAACTTTTAAAAACTTCCTTTCCTGGATTCTAAATATGTTTACCCGATCAGCCCTAAATCTACATGCTACAGTGTAATGTGCACAAACAATCTGCAGCAATTTCAGCCTTTTTCCTATTTTTCCACAATGGCTGTGAAAATCATCAAAACTTTATTAAGAACAGTAAATTTTACTAAGAAAATCTCTTAAGCAAAGATGTTAAAATTGAAATGAGTAGTCCCTGCATGACTGAGAGCTACCTGCATATTCATTTACATAGTTAACAATTTTGTAAATGTTTTGATGAAGTAAATTTAGCTGTGCTGTTAATTTTGATGTAACAGTTCTATCAGCATGCAAAGAATATTGGATATGTTTTCAATGTTCAGGAAGAAAACTATATCATACAAGTATGTCTTCAGTGTAGGGAAATAATATATCATACAAGCTTACATACATGTGTGTCATTGGTGGAGGGAAAGAACATATTCAGGTATGGGGAAGAAAATATACAGGTATGGCTTTTTGTATCATACATGTATGTCTTCATTGTAGGGAAAGAATATATCATACATGTATGGCCTTGAATAGGGAAAGAATATATCATACAGGCATGGCTTGGTGTAGAAAAAGAAAATATACATGTATGGGTTGGTTTAGGGGAAAATATATCATACAGGTATGGCTTGGTGTAGGGAAAGAAAGTATACAGGTATGGCTTGGTATAGGAAAAGAATATTTCATACAGATATGGCTTGGTGTAAGGAAAGACAATATCATACAGGTATGGCTTGGAGTAGGGGAAGAATGTTTCATACAGGTATGGCTTGGTGTATGGAATAATAGATCATACAGGTGTAGCTTGGAGAAGGGGAATAATATATCATACAGGTATGGCTTGGAGTAGGGAATAATAAATCATACAGGTATGGCTTGGTGTAGGGGAGTAGTATTTCATAGGGAAGTGGAATATTATATCATACAGGTATGGTTTGGTCTAGGGGAATACTGTATCATAGTGTAGTGGAATACTATATCACACCAGTATGGCTTGGAGTAAGGGAATAAGTAGTCGAATCAGGGTTCCTGCAGACTTAACAAAAACAAATTCCATGACTTTTCCAAAACTTTTCCAGGTCCATTTCATAAAACTCAAGGACGGTGCTAATCTTGCATTGTCAAGTAACTGAATTTAAAGAATGACATCTTTTAATTTAAAATAACTAATAAGTTAAAAACAAATATTTTTAATATGTACATTTTAAATTTACCTGGGCTAGCACACTTTGACTTTATGTAGTAATTCATGTTAAATGTAAAAAAAAAAAAACACTCTTATGTAGTCTTTGTGTGTGTTCCTATTTACAATATTAACGAAACACATTACTTTCCAGTTGCTTTCTTTTATTTAGTGAACTACACCAGAAATCATGTGATACTTCCATTAGGGGAACTTACTCTTGTTATATGAATTGAAACCATTTATTGATTGTAATTTTATCATTTTATTTAATCAGATCTCGGTGCTCTATGAAATTTGAAGTAATCAATTTCTTTAACTCCATTGTCACAAATCCCGTGACTTTTCCAAAACTTAGCAAGGTTTTGACAAATTCCATAACTTTTCAAGGCCCTTGAAATTTATTTTTTAAATTCCAAAACTTTTCCAGGATTCCATGACCCGCGGGAACCCTGTCGAATAATATATCATACAGGTATGGCTTGGAAGTAGGGAAATAATAGATCATACAGGTGTAGCTTGGAGTAGGGAAATAATATATCATAACAGTATGACTTGGAGTAGGGGAATAATATATCATACAGGTATGGCTTGGAAGTAGACAAATAATATATCATACAGGTATGGCTTGGAGGAGGGGAATAATATATCCTATAGGTGTGGCTTGGAGTAGTGGAATACAGGTATGGCTTGGAGTAGGGGAATAATTTATCATACAGGTATGGCTTGGAAGTAGACAAATAATATATCATACAGGTATGGCTTGGAAGTAGGGTTATCAAATATAATACAGATATGGCTTGGAGTAGGGGAATAATTTATCAAAAGGGTAAGACTTGGAGTAGGGGAATAATATATCATACAGTTGTAGTTTGGAGTAATGGAATAATATATCATACAGGTATGGCTTGAAGTAGGGGAATAATATATCTTATTATATGCTCATCTTTTTTCTCCGTTAACTTTACATTGTCAGAATCGTTCAATATCCGGCGATATTGAACACCTTCATATTGCACTCCCACGTGACTGATGCATGTGAATGAAGAACTACTTTCTATAGTAAACAAACAATGGACGCAGACGCCAGTACTTTAGATTATTGTGTTTGTCGGTGGATAAAGTAAACCAACTGTTTGAACCATTTGAAAGTAGAGATGCCAAAGTTGAGAATGTGGATGAATTCATAGATTCACAGAAATTTTCAACGAAGCTGGCGACTGAACGTGATAACAGAAATGTTCAGCGAAGGCTGTATGAAATATAAACAAAGAAAAAAAGGACTAACAATTTTTTTAGACAATGCAAAGAATGAATGAAAATAAAATTACATAACATAAAACAA
This sequence comes from Potamilus streckersoni, assembly GCA_016746295.1. Classification (NCBI taxonomy): domain Eukaryota; kingdom Metazoa; phylum Mollusca; class Bivalvia; order Unionida; family Unionidae; genus Potamilus; species Potamilus streckersoni. The sequence goes on from JAEAOA010001415.1 coordinate 1,231,375, forward strand.
AAAATATGGGGAAAATATGTAATGAATTGTATAATCTGCACATACCAAACCATTTTCACAATGAAATACATTAATCAACATTGCCAAATATAAAAAAACTGGTTTTTATGTCAGGTGCATTAGATTATTGAATTAAATAAAACATATTCGCGATGCAAATGTTAAAAATTGCTGGTATTATCCGAGACCAATGGGGTTTAATCAGCTTGGAACTCTGATGAAATGAGCAGCCGAAAGGACACAAATCCAGGGGAGAATTACCCATCATTCTGTAAGGAAGACTACTGTGACAAACCTGTCAAAAGCTGGGGTCCCTCCAACAAAGATAATGCAAGTGACTGGGCATAAAAAATATGTCATCTATAACTGGTAATAGTAATGAGAATAAATCTACTTGCCTTTTTGCCTCTTTAATCTCCTCAAAATGTACTTTGTACTTTGTGGACTCTTTCTGCTAATAAGAATTACGTATTTCCAAATACTGTTACACATCTGTGTACTATAATATATAGGCCTATAGAATCCAGACTACATTGTTGAAATCGAAATCACATTCCATAGTAGACTGTACAGAACTCCGCAACAAATGAATCTGTTGTTCACAACAAAAAAAACAATATTGAAACAAGCATCTTCTTAAGAATTTATGTTTAAAAACTTTCATATTTTTCTAGTTTACAATTCTAAACTATCCATGGCAGAACAGAAAAAGTTATGCAGATTGTTGTCATTGCCAGTCCCTAAAATCACACGTACATCGTGCGGAAAACACACAGACGGAGATAATCAGAATTTGGCTGTATTGACAGAGAAACAAAATCTCTCAATTCCTGACCAGCTGGAAACTTTGTTCAATGGCACAATCATTCATAATATGACTTTAAATTCAATTTCAGATAGACCAAAATGGGATTTCTTTCTTAAATGAGCAAGCGCTCCGTACGCTATGAAGTCAAAAGGTCGATGGGCGGAGCTATATGCGCATAAATGCTATTATTGTGTATTGAAGGAGAATTTATGATTGTCAACTTATTTATTTTAATAATAAAATAAAAAAATTTTATTATTAAATATATTTTGTTCTAAATTTTATTTTTAAGTCTTTGGTAATGAAACAAAAATGAGCATATAATAAAAAGGTTACTTCATTTGAATGGGAAAATATGAACTAGTTTTTTTGGATGGCTATACTGCACTCCCAAGGATGTGCAGTAAAGCTATCCAAAAAACTTGTTCATATTTTTCCATACAAATGCAGTAACCTATAAATACAGGTGTGGCTTAGAGTAGGGGAATAATATATCATACAGGTGTAGCTTGGAGTAGGGGAATAATATATCATACAGGTATGGCATGGAGCAGGGGAATAATATATCATACAGGTATGACTTGGAGCAGGGGAATAATATATCATACAGGTATGACTTGAAGTAGGGGAATAATATATCATACAGGTATGGCTTGAAGTAGGGGAATAATATATCATACAGGTATGGCTTGAAGTAGGGGAATAATATATCATACAGGTATGGCTTGAAGTAGGGGAATAATATATCATACAGGTATGGCTTTAAGTAGGGGAATAATATATCATACAGGTATGGCTTGAAGTAGGGGAATAATATATCATACAGGTATGGCTTGAAGTAGGGGAATAATATATATCATACAGGTATGGCTTGAAGTAGGGGAATAATATATCATACAGGTATGGCTTGAAGTAGGGGAAAAATATATCTTACAGGTATGGCTTTAAGTAGGGGAATAATATATCATACAGGTATGGCTTGAAGTAGGGGAATACTATATCATACAGGTATGGCTTGAAGTAGGGGAATAATATATCATACAGGTATGGCTTGAAGTAGGGGAATAATATATCATACAGGTATGGCTTGAAGTAGGGGAATAATATATCATACAGGTATGGCTTGAAGTAGGGGAATAATATATCATACAGGTATGGCTTGAAGTAGGGGAATAATATATCATACAGGTATGGCTTGAAGTAGGGGAATAATATATCTTACAGGTATGGCTTGAAGTAGGGGAATAATATATCTTACAGGTATGGCTTGAAGTAGGGGAACAATATATCTTACAGGTATGGCTTGAAGTAGGGGAATAATATATCATACATAAAAAGCTCTTCATCTTAAGATCTAAGAGCTAAAAGAAAAGAGATTGGTGATGTTTCACACTTTTTTCATGGATTGTTACCTGAAGCCTTGTCTCCACAGACTAAACATGGTTCAAATTTCTGCTCAAACTGTTGCTTTTGTGTTGATTTATCTCGCTGAATCTGTTGTTCCTCCCTCAGTCGCTCCAATCTTTGAGCATGCTGCAGTTCCTACAGAAATGTAAATCCATTAAATATCAGTGTTTTATATTCTGAATTTGGCACATTGGAGTCATACTGTATACAAAAGTATTAAAATTAGGAAACAATTACTTCATGTTATTAATACTTTAACATTACTTTCTTATGATGCTAATACTACAACTCAACAAGATCTCATACCAATGGCCATCTTTAATGATATAACCATATTGGATTTCACATGCAGAACATGTCTAACAATTAGGTGTGAAGAGTTTCCAACTATTCTGCAGACTTCAGATAATTTGCTAACTTTAAAATAGTTTCTGAAATGAGTTATACCTTATGTATAAAAGAGAAAACCTAGTAGGCATGATATCCATCACCTGCTTACATAAACTAACAAATTACCATTTCATTAAACTGGCTTATGTAGTACTGAAGAAAAACAAATACAACCTAAATAAACTATGTCCAAAACATTATATGATGTTCATTTATCTATTTAAGTATGTTCTGATTTAAATTTGTTCTGTAAATATAAGTTAATATATCCAATCTCTTGCTCATAACTGAATTCATCAAGGATCATTAGAGATAATGAACCCATTTACCATGTTTTATAGAAAAAGGATGATAAATACAGTTCTGAGATCTAGAGCGGTAATAAGCTCAGCCATTTGCAAGGTATCTCATTAAAATAGCCATTTTAAAAGTCTGATCAAAATTAGATAAAAATTAAAACATAAATATGACCTCTAGAATGGTACCAAGTTCAGCCAGATAAATAGAAAATCATTTAATTAGTATGCCCAGATTTTTTTACATTTGTGAACTTGTCCAACATCTTAGTGGTGAAAGCTTATATGCCAAGTTTGATTAAATTCAGATCAGATATATGGCCTACACTGTGGTAACAAGCTCATCCAATCATGTGCAACCTTCCCACACAAATATGCATAGATCTTGCTTACTTCTCATCTGATCATAATGATATAAGCATATATTTCAAATTGGTAAAGATCAAGAATAAATACTCAGATGCAACTATATTATTAATATCCTTGAATCCTAGTCCAAATTTGTTCATGATTTTATTGATATAAACCCATATTCTAAATATAAGATGGATTGGAAATATGGACTCCATACAGTATCATTGGTTGAATTAAAAATGAATGCATGATTCATGATGTAAATAGGGCCATACCATAAACTCCATACCTGGCCATATGGCCTGGTGATCTATAAATAAACTTTTCAGGCTTCTTGAAAAGAGCATGTTTGTTTTAATATTTCTTGTGCCAATGACATAAAGATATTCCAGAATTGTAGTGTTTCAATCATTGACAAAAGAAACAGAATGGAAATGTATGAAGTATGGAATAATAAAAAGTCTTCTAAACTGTTTTTATTTGGTACTTTTGTACAAATGCTTCAAGAAAATTTACATGAATAAACTCATTATGAGTGAGAATTAACATACATAATGGCCATTTGAATTTAGTAAATTACAGTCTGGCAATTGTCAAATAGTTATTAACTGATACCTCACTTTTATAATAAGATGTAATGCAAGTTACTAAATGAGATGACAAATTTTTTAACACATAAAATTCAAATGTTTTCTGGCAGCTTTAGCTGTTACAATGAGTTTTATTCTGATATAAATTATCTAGAAACCACTTTGTTTCTGAAAATCACTATTAAAACATTTTGTAAATATGTGTTATTGGAATATAATCATGGAAGTTTTGTTACAAGAGATGGGGAAATATGTTTCTTTAATTCCTAAAATTTATTGTGAGCACTGTCATTGAAAACAAAATTCATGTGATAATTTTGAGGTGCATCTTTTTTTCAATTAAAGGTAGTTTGTGAAAGGTAAATTATCCTGGAATTTCTTTCAACATATGAGAATAAGAATTTTAACTTTGTTTGAAATAAGCTGCTGTGATTTTAATGAGGTTGGGCACAGTTCTACAGCATCAAAGCTCTGGAAGCTTCTTGGTTCCCATATTAAACCAGCAATATTTCTGTAGTGTAAAAATACTTAAATTTCAGTGAACAGATATCTGTGATATCTCTCAGTCTGATTTCAGGCTCACTTTTGTTAATAATCTTTGTGGGGAGGCCTGTTTTATTTCTATTTGGGGTGTATGTTAACAGCACTTTTATAACATTAATAGCATTGGCTATATGATGCAGAGGAAATATGTACCTTTCCCCATGACACACAAAGGCAAAAAACCAGATTACAAGTCTGACTCTATGCCAATTGACTTACAAAAGCTCTTAGATCTCCTTCTCTCATTTTTACACTCCATTTTGTTTTGATTCATAGTTCATTTAGTGGAAATTGAAATTTTGGAGAAACTACTTTTTCTCAAAATACATACTTAATCTCATTACTGTTAGAAACTACTTCTCCTTTCTTCCAAATACAGAGCTATCACAAGCATGAAAAGTCTTTTGATGTAAATATTTTATAGTCAAAGGGAACCAACTCTTACAAATTACTTCTCTCACCTGGTTAGGTGACATTCCATACAAGAGAATATAATCGGTTTAAATTTTAATACTGCGACCGGATACTCATAATGTAAGGAGGGATTTATAGAAATGTGATAGGCTACTAAATTTTGGAGAAACAGAATTTACTACAAAATTTCCTTTCTTTGTCAAATACATAAACCAATCACATTAGGAGAATGGAGAAGTGGAGGATATGCTTAGCATTCAACCTCTACCCAAAAGCATCTCTAGAACCAAAAAATCTCTACTTTCAAGGGTGAAACAAAAGTTAACACAACCTAATATAACTGTATGAACATGTGCATGTAAGTACTCTGTGGGTTCGAACAAATGATTACAGACAACAGCTATTCTTGGGTGAATCCAGCCAATATTGATTGGTCATACCAAGAATGCAGTTGTGCCAAGGTGTGGCAACGCCTTATGACCTGTTTGTGAGGCAACGAAATAACCAATAAAGCTCTGAGTTCTGTGTGGCCACATCATTCAAACAGAAACTAGAAAAAAAAGTGGACTGGGCAGGCCAATCAACTGATTCCATTGTTTTCATTGAAGTATTGCCTTGAAGGCAAGGCTCTTAGAAATATCTCTTTATTTCATTAGCCAAAATTTTCATCAGCCATCCTTACTTCTGTCAGTGACCAGAGTGAATGACTCACCTCAGCCAGGAGGACAATGCTAGTGGTCTTAAAACTTGTTTTCATGGGATTGGGGGGGGTGTTCTGGGGCTTAATGCCATTTTTCAGCACACGATAGGCTATACATTGGCAGCCAGTATTAATGGTGGAGGAAGAAACCAGGAAATCTGCGGAAAGAACCACCGACCCACAAGAAGCTACTGGCAAGTTTTCTCACATATCCACATTCACCGAATCTTAGACCAAGGTGAGATGGCAGTGATCCATAACGGACAGCGCTTTAGACCACTAGGCCACTCTGCCTAGTGTTTTCATGGCTTGAGTGGCAGGAAAAAATACTATGGCATCCAGTCTGAAATTTCCTTTTGTGTCTCTTATCATTAAAATGATTGAACTGTAGGAGAGAAACTGAAAATACACCAAAAATGGAGCTTGCTTACTCTTGATACTGAAGCCAAGCAAGCACATCTTGTATATTGTTGCTTCAGCAAGACTGTGAACAAAGATTCAAACTTAGAAGAGTCATGTTAAAAGCCATGACAGATTCCACTGGGTTAGTCAGAGCAAGGGCTGGACAGATCAAAGCTGGTCAACAAGTATTAAAGATCTTCTTGGGACAATGGTCATGACTCTCATGATGTCTGAATTTTCATCACAAAGTGATGTCCTTTGATTGTTATTGTATAAGCTTCTCACTTTCAAAGTGAATGGGAAAGAAGTTAACCAGCTGGGGAATGGACAGTGACAGTGGTGTATGGTCTTGTGCACAAGACCAGACAAAATCAGCTAGTGGGTGCCCCAACCTGTCAAGTTTGCATCTGAGCAGATTGTAAATTCTGGTTGTAGGGCTTCCAACAGAGCTAATGCCACAGGCCATTCCTTGTTTACTGCTGAATCAGTGTCTAATTTCCACTGAGATTCCTATTTTTTCATGGAATGGACAAGTGCAATCAGTCTCCAGTGGCAAGAGTTATCTGCAGAGAGTGTGACTCTATAGAGTCAACTCACATTCCCCAACCATGATGGGAATCCAAATGGAATGGAGCACAACTTGAGTGAGGAAGAACTTATTGAATCTTAGTTACAGGAGACTATGGTGCTAGCAATAGCATGAAAAGCATCCTATAAATAACTCTGAAAATTCCACTGGCTTTATCCCAATTTTGATTGTTCTTGGTCATCCCTGCCAAATAGGTAAACTGCCTTGAGGTCAAATGCAGAAGAGGAAACAGAAAGCATGTTCCTTATGAACTTAGAAGTGGCATTAAACACACATATGTGCATTTTAGTACAGTGGAGACAAATAGATGGCAGAGAAATCTTTCTAATGGCTATAAATATCCATGTCATAGGAGTTGGTATGTGATCAATGCACAGATGTTATTGCCTGGATTGCTATCTTGTCTGATATGCAACTGGCAATTTTCACAATTGCAAAAGACTGATAAAACTTGAGAATGGATATGTCATCTTTGTCCTCTTCAAATGAAGCCTTGATTTTGTATGCCCAAATAATAACTGGTGGTGGGGCTTCCATAGTTAGTAAAATTAAACTTATACCTCTTTCTTGATAACTCGCACCTTCATAACTTGTGAACCTGCTTATGACATGGAGACAGGCAGAGATCAGATTTTTATTCTTTGCAAAAAATACCAAAACAGCCCCTAATTTGGCTAATTGAAGAAAATTTTAATAAAAACTGGTAAATGTCACTTTGGTAAATCATTTGTTTAATTCTCATTAATGGCAGATAACACCAGCAATTTAGAATGAACAGTTTTAGTAAGAAATTACATATTACACTGCATATTGGATTTTCTAGGAAATAATATTTTTTCAATACACTTTTAAGTAACAATATATGCTGAAATAGCAAACAATGGAAAATGCTGGTAAATGCTAACAAGTGGCATCACTGTAAGAAAGAAACACCAATTAAAGATGTCTTGCTAGGTGAAATTAATGTTATAATCTTAAAATTCTGTTTTATTGTAATATGTGCAACTGTTGTTTTATTCTATTCATATATAGCCCGTCAACTGACACAATCATGATACATGCATGAACTTCTGTTAGAACCTAATGAAGTTTTAGCAGGGTTTTGATATACAAATTGGGGAAGTGTTTTGTTGCATTGTAACAATCCATTAAAATAGACCTGCTTTGTTTTATTACATTAATTGTTGCATTGAAACAGTTCATTAAAAAACAGACCTGCTTTATTTTATTACATTAATTATTGTTTAACCCCTGGGTGTCTACTTTTAAGTAATTTATTCCAGTTTTAGGTAAGTTTGAACATCCATATTTATATTATATTGTGTTGAAATGTATAAACATTGTTTGTATTTAATGCAATACAAGTTTTGGTTTGTTCTGTATTTGCCTTTATCATAACCCTGATCTAATTCCCAAGTAATATTTCCCAAGTCATCTACCAATGCTAAGCCCTTAGCGTTTGAGGCAGCACTCACTTTATTTTCTCAGTAGTCAATCCTTTGATCAAGCTATGAATTTGATACTTATTTGGTGGCAATGATTCCTACAACTCCCTGTACATGTCTGACAATAATTCCTTAGCTTTTGGAGGCAGCATCCACTTTGTTTTCTAGCTGACAATTCTTTGATCAAGCCACAAATATAACACTTGTTCAGTGTCAAGCAGCATCCTATATTTAGCCAATGAGTTTATTTGAACTTAATGTTCAGTTGTGGGGCATCCTTTTTCTAGATTTCAAAGAATGAATGTTGAAAGTATCACTTACAAAACAAGCAGTCAATCTCCACACAAGCACTCACCGATGACAATCAAAATTAGGAACAACCTGGATGAATTCTTAAGCTTTGTACCAAATATTTCAACAACGGGAATCACAAAAGTGTCAACTTCACTTTCATTGTTTATTTGCAAGACATACTGAATTAACAACTTATGGGATATTGTGAATCAAATCATTCTAGACTACTACTTTTAACTGGTAAATGACCTATAATAGAATTCATTGATTTATTATATATTTTATTAAGCATTTTGGATTTCTATGGATTTTATTATTTTATTACATAATGATGGACAAAAAATGTAATCTGTCAATTTATTTGTAACATTCCCCTCAGTAATTTTATTTATTTTACTGTAATTATTTTCTGTATCCATCCATCTAGTTTGTCTTATTTTTCCAAATGAACTCATATATGCTGACAAGTCACCCTTTCCAAGTTTAAACATTGTTTCCTGATATTAATTCCTACCTTTTTTTAAAAACTATAACACTAGTATGTATCAAATTCAACACAAAAAGGATTGATGTAATGCACAATGTGTTCTGTGTTACATATTTCGAGTGTACTTACACCGCCTTAAATTTTAATGGCCTTTACAAGGTCATTTATTTTGAAAATATTAAAGGTAATTTATAAATAAAGAGACACAACTCCATTATAAAAGCTATTTTTTTCAATTATTCTCAACAAGGTAATAAAACAAGTATTGAAAAATGTTTTTTTGTCCACCAACCAACTGATCTCTCTGTCAAACTCCATCCCATTATTAGTTATTCAAAGGTCCATCGTCAACTTGCACCCTTGCTTATATTATTAACTGAGTTATCACGGAACAGATGTTTTTCCTCTATAGCTGCCTTAAAAGTGAATTATTCTTTTCATAGAAGGATCAGAATTATCAAGTGATTCAAGTTGGAATAGTTGTTGACCCCCATGTTATCCTCCTAATGGGTGCATATCTTGCGGTGTGTCTCATACCTTAAAGCAAATATGTATATTTAGCATGAACTGTTGTGTACCTCATTGATAGGAAGGTTAACAAAGGTGGTTTGTACTAAAGTGCAACTAAGCATGTTTGGATCAGATGGCATGGATGACTGGGTCAGGATGTGTTAGGATGGACTGACTTTCCATGTGACAAGTGTAGCCTGGTTAGATGATTGACCAGCAGATGGTCAGGGTAGCAAAAGATGTATCACTAAATGTACAGACAAACAATACTTCAATAAAACTGAACCGGAACCTTGTATTATATATCTAGATATCTGGATAAATGTGTCAACATCCAAGATGGCAAATATAATTTGCACAATATCTCTCCCAGGGACTAAATGCAAGGTTTCCTCTTTCCTGGCCAGGATAAATGGTGGAAGGGTAGGTACTCCTAAATTCCCAGCTAAAAGAGTTAATGAGTTCGAGCTGAGATGAAATCTCAAAATGTCCTGTTAACTAGATTAAGATCTGGCTATTTACTCTTTTCTTGCAAGTTGCTTTTGCTGAATATAGGTCCTCAGTCCAAGAATAGCACACCTTGTAAATGTTAGACAATGAGCATTTTGTACATGTGAGACTGGACTTATGATTATCTTGCACTACCTTAAATCCACTGAACTTCTTGCATTTGATCGTAACTTTGTTGCAGATGATTTAAAAATATAAAAACAAAACACATCATGTGCAATTTAATGTTGTTGTTGTTGTTGTTGTGGGTTTAATGCCATTTTTCAGCACATGATAAGCTATACATGTTGACCAGTATTAATGGTGTAGGAAGAACACTGGCAAACTCCGGAAAGAACCACTGATCAATGAGAAGCTACTGGCAAGCTTTCTCACATACCCAATTTAATGCAAGATAGTGGTGACTGAATATCAAATTATATGATTGTACATTTCTATTGGTGTCTTAAATCAAACAATAGTCTGTAAGTCAAAGCATAAGAGAGTCAATGACTAAACTGTCAAAGGAAAGAATGAAAAGTAATGAAAATATACTTATAGTATCATAAATATACTTATAATATCATAAATATATCAAATATATATGTGTGAGATAAGCGAACCAGACCTGTCCGATAAACAAAACAGTGTACTGCAATATAACAGTGGTAAATAGGTTGTTACCAACTATAAACCTGTTTCATAACAAATACAAATAGCAAACACGTGTCATAACAAACAGGTAAGAAATTTACAGAGTGATCATCATGGATGGTTGACAGGAAATATAAAAATCCACATGGATTTGCAGAGGCCTGTTGACAGGGTGAAAGTTTATACTGGCTGTATGCAGCATATGAAATACCAGTGAATGGTGTACATGGAGATAATCTGTAAGAGTAGCTTCCCTTTGTCTATGCAAAGTACAGACTGGTAGACTTCAAATCTGTAGGAGGGCTGGTTTAGGGAGCAAGCAGAAGTAATTGGTAATCTTAATTTGATTAGGTAATGTATTTGATTAAGAAATACAGCAAGTCATATCTCTCAGATTTTTAATGGAATAGCCTGAAGAAAAACTTGAGCCTGGGTACAGGTTTTCATCTTTATGGTAAAATATTGCTTGCAAGTGACTTAAATCTTAAAAAAATATTGTACATCTGGGTGCTTGAAAAAAAAAATTTTTTTTACAAATAAAGACTGCAGCAAATGGAATTTTATTTGATGCAAGTAACTTCCTTGAGGACTATCAAAATGTGATACCCAATTTCCCAACCTTAAGCTTAGCAGCCCAGTCCACAGTACTGAGAGTGCCTGCTGGAACATGGATAATTTGAGGTGGTACAGGATTGTCCTTTGACAACTTGTTGGCCAACTCTGCATTAGTTAAAGAAGACATCATCATTGGGGTTGCGCCATTTGTCCCAACATTGGACGTACTGGTGTTTACCTGTTGAAATGTTATTTAAGGTTAAGAAATAAATAAAACCAATACAAATTACAAGTGATACTGTATTAAGCATAATACTGACAACACTTCTTTAAGTGCATACCTTTGATTTTAGTTAAAATTTGCTAAAAGCATTTCTTGACAAAGTGCACAGTATTTAAACTTTGAATACTCACATAAGGGAACCAGCTGCTAATAATAATATAATATAACCCTTGGAAACACAACAATATTAAATATTCAATTTCTAAATACCCAAGACCAAATGTATACTAATTGCACAGAACTATCCTTGATGTATGCTTGTGTTGAGGAAACTAAATGAACAATATTTAAAAACTCAAAACAAAACAAAACTACACATTATTATTTCTCACCTAAGGAATAAACTGTTACTTTATTATTGTGCTTAACAAACCATTCTAGTAAGACACCTGACCCGCATGAATAGAACCTTTTTCCATGTACATGTAACTTTACTTTCAATTGGCAACAGAATCAGTTTTGAACATTTCACCATTCTTCCAATCTAGGAAGAAAGGAATTGATTTATTTAATAAAGCTATCTAACATCAACCATTCCTTGAAATAATCAAGATGTTATGTTTAAATGATGCTCAAAATATTCAGTTTTGAATTGACAGGCATTACCCATTCATTCAGTCCATTAAGTTGCCCATTAATTCAGTCCATTAAGTTACCCACTAATTCAGTCCATTAAGTTACCCAATAATTCAGTTCATTAAATTACTCATTAATTCAGTCCATTAAGTCATCCATTAATTCAGTCCATTAAGTTACCCAATAATTCAGTCCATTAAGTTACCCATTAATTCAGTCCATTAAGTTACTCATTAATTCAATCCATTAAGTCATCCATTAATTCAGTCCATTAAGTTACTCATTAATTCAATCCATTAAGTCATCCATTAATTCAGTCTATTAAGTTACCCAATAATTCAGTCCATTAAGTTACCCAGTAATTCAGTCTATTAAGTTACTCATTAATTCATTCCATTAAGTTACCCAATAATTCAGTCCATTAAGTTGCTCATTAATTCAGTCCATTCAGTTATCCATTAATTCAGTCCATTAAGTTACCCATTAATTCAGTCCATTAAGTTACTCATTAATTCAGTCCATTAAGTTATCCATTAATTCAGTCCACTAAGTTACTCATTAATTCAGTCCACTAAGTTACTCATTAATTCATTCCATTAAGTTACCCATTAATACAGTCCATTAAGTTACCCATTAATTCAGTCCATTAAGTTACCCATTATTTCAGTCCATTAAGTTACCCATTCAGTCCACTAAGTTACCTATTAATTCAGTCCATTAAGTTACCCATTAATTCAGTCTATTAAGTTACCCAATATTCAGTCCAATAAGTTACTCATTAATTCAGTCCATTAAGTTATCCATTCAGTCCATTAAGTTACCAAATAATTCAGTCCATTAAGTTACCCATTAATTCAGTCCATTAAGTTACCCATTAATTCAGTCCATTAAGTTAAGTTACCCATTATTTCAGTCCATCAAGTTACTCATAATTCTGTTCATTTTTAGGAGTGCTCCAAAAATGGTGATGTGATACATCTGAGAAATTCCACTTGTGATTAATCTAATAACATCATTTGCATGAGGTAGACAAACTTTTTTTGTGAGGGAATGCTGAAGCAGGCAGACTTTTTCAAGCAAATCTAAGAAAAAATGTGCACTAGATAAAAATAAGAATGACATGAATATTGGTGATCAGAGAGGGCACTGGCATACTTTGAAGAGGGAACTAGAGCTGAAGACAAATGTAGCTGTTGCAGACTTCCATATTAATTGGTAAGCATACAGCACATACTTACTAAATATAATATACATCATTAGCACTTAACTAAAAATGCTAGGCCAAATATTGCATTATATCAAATGCAAAATGAGAATAGCATATCACATAAGGATCAATTAACGTATCCAACATAGTTTGGTGTTGGCTTCTTATATTTACAATCTTGAATTCATCAAATCTTGTGTTCCAGCTTTCAATAAAAATTGGTTGATCAACATCAGATTGTGTGAAAAATGTCAGGCTTTCTTAGTTCAAGAGAGCAAATACATGGCTGATAATATGATGAAACACTGATATTTCCTGGTATTAATGGAACCCAACAATGTTTAGGTGTAATATCCTTAAATATTCATTATTATTTAGATAATTTGCCATATACAACATTTTGCACATAATGGTGGCATTGGGGCTTTAACTTAAGGCTATTATTATCTAGCTTTTACAGCTATAATTAAAGTCAGTAATGAAAGGGAAAAAGCTTTAAAAAATGTGGAGAATATGTTAGACATGAAGACTAAAACCAATATATCTAAGTAAAAATTCTGTTTATGCTGTATGTTTATAACTTGTTTCTGGTTCACTAGTCCTGTAAGATGAACTTGCATATAATTTCCCATTATTTGGCTTCTTTTGACTGGTACACCAGGCTTTCTTTGTACCAAAAACTTGATATCCTCAAAGCAGTAATTCTTTTTGATAACTAGAATGAAAGTTGTTGAATGATAGGATCATTCTTCACTGTGTACCAATTCCTCTAGCCAAATTCTGAGTCATTCTGCCTTTATCAACTGAAGAAAAGGTATATTCCTTGTATTTTACAACAGGACATTTTTTTCACATTCATGGGATTGAAACATAGAAAAGAGTTCAACAAAGTTTTATGCAGCAAACAATATACACAGTTTCTCCTCTGAAATTCCCATGTTTCCACTGATTATTAAAAGTTTATTAGTATCACTCATTTCTTTTCTTTTTGCAGGTCTCAGTTTGCATTGTAAAATATTAGGATTAATTGGTCATTCATGTTGATAGAAGCAATAGCTTGTACCTCATCCAACTACTTATTCTGATCCAAGTGCACAAGTGTGACTTAGATGGACAGGTTTAGTCTCCACAAGAGTTGTGTTTTATGGAATGTGCTTATTAAAAGCCATTTAGATGAAATTGATATTTATCTTGAACTGAATTTCCATTGTTAATATTTATTTTATACCTTATCTTACTATTTGCTATCATTTTGTCCATAAAGTCAGTTAGAGTGAATTGATGTCTCAATTTCTGTTCAATTGTATAGTGTATTTATATCTATATGGTCAATTTCAGTAGTTATGTCTAACTGGATTTACTTGATATTTCACTGTGCAAGCATATGTAACACTCAGTTGAGGGGGAGATAACTGTGTATTGTATCTATGTTATAACTATTTACATAAAATAACATAGCATAGTTTGGGTTTAACTTATTAGATATGGGAAAATAATGGGGATTGTAATATATTTTCTTTCTCTTTCTGTAAGTGTCAAGATCTACATCATTATTTCAATGAATATTATTCATCTTTTAGCATAGAGAAGCATTTGCATCACATGTCAACATGGGTATTTAAAGAGAAGCATTTGCATCACATGTCAACATGGGTATTTAAAGTAACTGAACTCCACAGGAGCATATACACTTTAGAAAAATCATAAACAAACATACTATTCTGAATATTCAGTGAGAGTTGTACTTTGTGGTATGTATTTATTAGAAACCACGAGGTTGAAAGACTTCTCAGCTTGAACTGAAGTTTCCATGTTAATATTTGTTCTATAACCTGTGTTAAGATTTATATCATTCTGTATGTTTCAAAAAATCATTAAAATCAGCTGTAAGTGAATGGAAGTCTGAGAAGAAATTTCTGATAAACTATATGGAGTATTTTTATCTGGATTGTTAGTTTCAGTTGTAATTTATCATTTGATTTATTATGTTACTCTGCAAACTTAACAGGGTTTCCTTTCACAGTAGTATATCAATGTTCCAACATGGACTAATGTTTGTAAATAAGACTTTGATTTCCACCAATTAGTTAGACTATAGTGGTTTACCTCCCTCCCCCAATTAGTTAGACTGTAGTGATTTACCTCCTTCCCCCAATTAGACTAGTGGTTTACCTCTGTCCCCCAATTAGTTCTACTGTAGTGATTTACCCACCCACCCCATTGCTACTGATATTAGAACCACCAGAACAATAATGAAAGGTTATGAACAATATCTAGCTAAAATTACTTCTAAAATATGTTATTCACTAAACTGTGTGCATCCTTTCTGTTATGTTAGCTAAAACACTTTGAAAAATTCAGTTTTATCATTGACAGCAAACATAGTATTTCTGTCATTCATTCATAAAATTTGTAAGTACAAAATCTCTTGTCATTCAATAAACATTGTAAAGGAATTCCAGTTATATCCTGATGTTATAGTAGTAAACAAAGACAAAAAAATATCACTGAAGCTGCACTCAATTTTAAATCTTAGAACAAATTCAGGCAGCCATAATTTACAGTATACACAATGCAATAATGTATGCAGCAAAGAACTTTTCTAAAACAGTAATTTTTATAGTCTTGTATACAATAATTTTCATTTATACCATTTAGATACTGTCAAAATATGTAATATGTACACTATTTTTGACAAAAAACAATTTTAAGATTCATACATGTGCCCATCAAATTTCTCAACTTAATGCCATGATGTGAGTTTCAATGATTTTATTGTTTAATAAATGATGATATGGATATATCTTTTAACTTGGTATTTAAGGCTTGTGCTCATGAAATTTGTGTGCAGCATCTATGCTTCACATAGTACCTTTGCATTACATAGAAATAACTTTAGTCACCTAGCAAGCAGAGTCATAAAGCCCAAAGCAGTAGACCGGTGGGTTCAAAGCAAGTAGAAATGGATTGTTTGGCAACTATTTTGAATTATATCAAGCTGTTAAGCATAGTTTTTTCAAAACTGTCATCTAAGAAAAGGGTTTGCATTTGCCCTGTGTGCACCACTTAGCATAAAAAATGACCTCAGGTTCTCAAAAATGCAGGTATGAATTTGGGGTTTGGGTGCACACTTCTTTTCCTATGACTGCCATGGACTTGCCAGGTCAAGTTAATAATATTCTTATGCTGTTTTGCTATGCAAAATATAGACCTTTTTGACCACACCTGTGCATTTTATTTCTTATATTAGGCAAATGGCTGAAGCATTCAACTTGTATAAAAACTGTTCCTTACACCCTTAGCATGATCATAATGAAGATAAAATGTACTCCATAGTGGGGAGTTCCCAACAAAGAGAACTAACTCTTCCAACATAAACAACATCTGCATGAAACACCTTAATAGATTTTAAATGCTCAGTGCAGTTAGTACAATAAATACAGCAATTTTGAAAACATAAAATGCTACATTTAGGTTGGGGCAATAACCTAAATAAATATTTCACCATAGCAAGGTGTTGATATAATGTATTTATCGGACATAAAAGTCACCAGCAGATCTGGGTCAAATATATAAAGCATAGAACCCAATTTGCCAGTGATTTTTAATCTGTTTATCTACTGGTTATAGTTACTTTATGTAGTGTTTGGTTTGCAATGTGGTGTTTGCTGTATCATGAAATTCTCAATAGACAGAGGTTGATCATAACGAGGAATTCCTTGATTTACTTCCATGAATGAGCCTCAATTGTATGCCTCAAATAAATTTAACATAAGGACTGTCACAGCTAGCTGAAGTCCATATAAAAGCAAGGGGTTGACTTGGCCAACACATCATAAACAGCTGACAATTCCACAGGGATTCAATACAAATCTTATATTTTTCTCTTCCATAACGAATTTCAAACTTTTCATGACTAAATTATTTAATTTTGGCAACAAAAAAATAATGGAAAGTTGGATTTGTACGCAGGAATTATTGATAATACTGGTCAACATCATAGAGAAGATAATCATATAATCAACTTTTTTGGTCAAGATGTCCTCCTTCCCTAAAAGCCATCCAATCCACACAGTTTATTACTACAGACTGACAAGCAAGTAATGGGAGATATTCATCTTTTGGCCATTTTCTATACTTATCCATTACATTCCATGATACAGTTTATAAATTACTTTCCATTAAAAGAAATTCCAATAATTTTCAAGAATTTTCTATGAGTGGGGACCTTGAAAATCCACTAAGAAATTTCTCTAATATTGTAACATAATTCATTGAAAACTATGTCCTAATACTGTCTTCATCTTGATATTACCTATTTTATTGCAGTCTGAAAAATTGATTCTAAAGATAAAGGCATAATGCATCAAAACAATGTAAGAATGGAATTTTTGTTAGCAAATTTTGTTCCCTTGAGAATACTCAACAAATCATATTAACATTATGAAATAACCACCACCTCCAAATCCAATCCTTCCTGAATGAAAAAAAAAGTCTTTTGGTCAGGATTTCATATAGATGAAGCAAAGTAACTTTTACAGATTATCTTCCTTTATCTCCACATCATGGCCACCTATAAATCTACCTGTTTCAGCTTGCATAACACCAACATAAGGATGTTAGTATTTGCAGGGCAAAGATGGGGGGGGGGTTTGACAGCAATGTGATCCAGTAAGTATTCTTGGAGAAACATAATTTGCAAAACAATTTCTTTTCTTTGTCAAAGACCATACTTAATCACATTAAATGAGTTGAAAAGGGTAATAGAAGGAGGAAATATATAAATGTATAACCTATACACGTCACACTGTAAGAGTACAATGTCTACCTGATCTGCAAAAGTTTCAGTTTGTTGTGCTCTCATGAACAGGGCAATGGTAACTGCTTCAGCATTTACCTGTAACCAGATGAGAGTTGGTTTTACAAGGCCATGTCATATAAACAGAAGCTGGAGAAAGCAAACTTAGGATGCCAGCCAAGTGACTCACTATGTTTTGAATAGAAATGTTTATGTTTCAAGGCCAGGGTCATAGAAAGAGCTCATATTCTGAAAACTAAAATCTTCAAGAGCTGTATCTGATCCTGTGACAGTTTTAATAACCTACTTTAGCAAGAAACCAGAGCTTATGGTGTGCTTTCTCATTTTAATCAGCTGGAAATCCAGATGGACAATGTGGACTTTGTGCACCTCAGGTAATATCTGACAGTGTAAACCAGGTCCTGCAGCTTCACCTCTCTTAATGGGCCGATTGGGAAGAATGCATAGATAGCTTTATTTTTTTCCATGTAGAAGTTAAACTATTCTTACAGATGTAGCACAGACCCCGAGTGGCCGAGTGGTCTAAAGCGCTTTCTGTTATAGATCACTGCCATCTCACCTCTGTCTGTGTGGGTTTGAGTCTAAGATTCGGTGAATGTGGATATGTGAGAAAGCTTTCCGGTTACTTCTCGTGGGTCGGTGGTTCTTTCTGTGGATTTCCCGGTTTCTTCCTCCACCATTAATACTGGCTGCCATGTATATTGTGCTGAAAAATGGCGTTAAGCCCCACAACAACAATAACCGATGTAGCAAGGTTTTAACACTAGTATGACTGAGTCATTTGGAACAAGACTGCATGTAGTTTGTATCCATTAACAGCGCATACAGTTTACTCACACTGCATCTGAAGACTAAGGCTATCAGGATCTTATATGATAACAGCTTCTTTGAGGTCGATAATATGGGTGAGTTAAGCCACATCAAAACCCTTGAGAGGTTAAATTTTGAGAACAAGTTGAGTGAATGTTGGCCTGGATAGTTTTAAAGTGGACAAGTCAGAAAGATCTGTGGTGCAAACAATATCATCCCATTCATGATGTCTGAACATGTCTGAAATCATGGAACTATATCTTTTGATTGTGTTAAAATTTTTGATCTCAACAAGGAAAAAAGTTAGCTAACAGGGGGATGGAGACAAAGAGTGGAGTGATGTCATTAACATGACATGAGTTAATGAAACATGCTCTCTTCATATGCCTTCAAAGTAGTGTAGGATCTTGTAGCTGCTGAATTCCTCTCCAAGACTGAAAACATTCCTTTTCAAACAAACTTACAAGATCCAGGAATTTCGCTTGATTTGGTCAAGTGACCAATGACCTCTACTGCTTGAGATTTTCATGGGTACAAGTGTCATGAAATCAGAGAGTTCAATGACACATGATAAAATTGGTGGATATGAACAATCAGAAGTTATGCAAGCCATGGTAGCAAAAGGCATATGTTCCCTTCATCTGACTAATAGGGCACTGACAACCTAAGCCTGAGGGTCCAGAAATGGAGAGATAAAAGTAGTCAGTTTATTGTTCCACATTGCTCATAATGTATGTAGCAAAAGTCATCCACAGAGTGCAAACTCAATGAATGTTGTCAGACCATCCCATATAAAGCAATAGGTCTCTCCTCAATAATTAATCATCTAGGACATTAAGCCTTCTGAGATGTGACAGAATTGTATGAAAAGACTCTACTGGGCACTCCTATGAAGGAATTTCTAAACACTAATGCAGAGTTCTGGTAATTTGTCCCCTTTTGTTGAAAAGGTAGTTGACTGAGTTGTCCAACATCATTAAAATTGTCATTCCCTGGATATGAACCGTCCAAGCATGAGGCATGGAGAATGAACTTTATGTAAAACAGATTGCAATAAAGACCCTTTTCTTACACTATCCACTTGTTGCTGACTGATGAGTCATATAGTATTCCCATTAACCTGACAAACTGACAACTGTACATTGTGACTCCAATGGCATTCCTGCTGCTAGCCACACTGAAGCTCAGTGTTTGATTTCTGGTGAAATCATAATCAGGTGATCTAAAAAATCTGCTAACTAAATTTTGCTAACAAAAGAGGTGAAGAGATTCTTCATAATGTCTGTTATTTTTGAAGCATGCAAAATGCTTTGGAGAGGAAAATATACCAGGGTGAGATGAGTTATAACTATACGTGTAAATGAACAAAATGCTGAGAAGGGACAACACTTTACTTTTCTACAATGTTGATCCATCCATAATTGTGAAGAAGGAAAAGAACATGAACAAAAAAACAGAACATACAAGTGTTCTGGCAAAATATTGTCCACATAAACCAGGAGGGAAGAGCATGTCATGAAGTGTGATATGGCACATTCACAGAAGGGCATGGAATTAAAACACTGTCCAACAGTAACTAAAGTAAAGAAACTAGCAAATGGAATTATGTGTCAGATTCAAAGCATTCAAATTATCACCGAACAGACCTTGTTGTCTACAGTTTGAATTTTGAAGCAACAATAACCTAAATGTGTTGGTTCAAGTCTATAACTGGTCTCAATTTCCTGTTAGCTTTTGTGATCAGGAAAAGTGTTGAGTATAAATCCAATTTTAATTAACTACACCATATGCCTTACAATTAAATGCCTTTATAGATCACTTTAAATTTCCATCTAGAAAGGCAATTGCAAAAGGGGTGGGAGCTTGATGAACAAGATCAAAAGGACTCCCTTTTTCTCTAACATGGATCACTCAATTCTTTCTCAATAAAATGTTCCAAGTCTTGCAAAAGAGCAAGAAGTTGGATATCAAATTGATTGCTGAAAGGGGCTGATTCAAGTCTGACAAAAGAGGAGGAGTCTGGCATCCACAAGAGGGTTGTTGGTGGGCAGGAGAACCAGGAAGTAATTGTCAGCTGGCAGGAGGCTTGGGAGTGAAGAAATTGGTTTCTCTTCCCCCACTCTGCCTACCTGTGCATGTTGTAAACATACAGCCACCTCCAATCTGCCAGGCCACCAAAAATGTTGTTGCTGCTGGAAAGAAGTAACCATGTGGTATTTTAGCCAATGATCATTTCTGGTATGACCCTTGATGAGTCCAAGACAAAGTAGCTAACAGCTTGCATGGAGAGCAGAAGTGGCAACTCTTGTGCTGCTTGTTATATGATGTTCTGAGTATAGCCCCCAAACAAATGGTGGAGCTGAAAATAAGCTAAAGCTGAATGATGTCTGCTTGAATGAAAAATAAAAATTAAGAAGTGCTCAAGTCATCTCCCTCACTGACATGGTTGTCAACCTGCACACTCTGCATTCTGGGATATAACATGCTGCATGACAGTGCCAATTCTCTATTGTCACAATGTGCAATGTGGGTCCTACCTAACAGGTATGCTAGCAGAACTGACAGGGCCAAATCAAGCATGGAAATGGTCTTTTTGGAGGATGCTGATTTGGGTTGACCAGTAAGGTCAGTATGTTATGTTGGTGTAATTTGTCTAGTCCAGCATGCTGTCTGGCAGGTCAGCTAGGTGTATCCCACCATCACTGTCAGAACTGTCGACCCACATCAAGTTTGTTTGTTGAAGTGACTTTTGCCATAGGTACAGATCTAGAAATTCTCAATAAGGATGGGGTGGCATGAGTTTGGAGAAATACTCAGCACAGTTTGGTCATATGATTTAGAATGTGCCCTCTTTTTGGGCCCTGACTCTGCACCACTTGCATTTCATACACTTGCTCAACATCTCTGAAATTACAGAGAGAAAAGAATAAAGCATAACAAATATAAAAATTATAATCTATTTGGCAAAACTTATGATACTGAGCACACCTATCCAAGAAATGCATGACAAACTGAAGTTTAACAGTGCAAATTCAAATTATGATGGTAAATGCAAACATACAAGTCGTCCTACTGACATATCACACAAACAAAAACAAACAGAATTATTAATAAATACACCCAAAAATGCCTCCATATGAATTGTATGCACCAAGCAGATCAACCTTTTGATTTGCTAAACCACTAGGAAAATTTGCTGGATGGCCTAAAAGTATGAACAATTATGCTCAGTTTTGGAACCACTGTTTACAGATTCATGAAAAAGTTTAAAGTGGTAAACATATGGGATATGGGTGGCTACCTAGTGAGATCAAGGAGAGGTAAACTGAAAGAGTTACTTCCCTTTCTCACTATGGTGCAAAGACATTTCTTTTGATCTATCAGAGGGCATGATTCATTGATAGTGGAGGTTATTTTATAATTAAAATGTGATCAGGTAATGTATTTAGTGGAGAAATGTATTCTCTTGATAGGGAAGCTCAGCCAACAAAATGCACATCATTAATAGAGAGCAGCTGGAGCTTAGATGGAACAGTGCCAGACTTGTAATTGGAACTTCAACTCCTATTTCCTCTATATGAAACTGCGTTAAAAGTGCCTTTAAAACCAACAAAAACCCCCTTAATATGGACATATTTTACATATTAAAAAACCAGTCTAAGACTTCAATCAAAAGGTCAGTCTCCAGAGTATTGCATTAATGTTGACAAACTCAATGAAATAGATGCAATATTACCTCATTAACATATGTGGATGTTGTACTTTACTAAACACATCTGAAAGCTTCCTGATATAAGCACACATTCCAAGTTTAATCAAAACTGGATCAGAAATATAACATCCAGGATGCTGACAATTCAGCTCAAAAGATAATGTGTGGATCTTGCTCCTGAGAAGATGATGACACAAGCCTGTACATCAAGTCTGATCAAAACTATATGAGAATATGGTCTTCTGGGTGCTAACAAGCACTGCCTTACAGATGTAAATTAATTTTATTGTTATGCCAAGATCTTGCTACATACTGTCTTTCAGAGCTAATGAACAGACGGACTGATGATATAAGGGGCACACCATATAATTTACTTTGGTTTAGTTCCACATGAACAAACAGGCTCATGTTGGCCTTACACTGCTCATCTTACTTGCATAACTTAACAGTTGACCAATTCAATAAGCAGGCTTATATCATATTGTAGGAACAAATACTCTTTAAACTATCTCCCAAGCTTTACATCCTGATAAAAATTCTTCATAAAGATAAATGCATAATTATTTTGCACAAAGCTTTGCTCATAACTGACAACATCCAGATCCAGACAATAAACCCAACAGATCAAAACTATGGTTTCAAAAGTGGTAACAAGGTAACACAACCAACATTTTTCTTGCTCTCAGAAATACGCTGTACTTTAGAAATTGAGTACAAATATTCTGTAAATATTTCTAACAAGCATTTCTCTAAATATTGCATAAACCTCTGTAAGTAAACTGACACAGTAAAGTCAAGGGCATTTTAAAGTAACTGTTAAAAGACATAACCATAATACTTATTTAATAAGGCAACTCAAACTGCACAGACCCAGATCTGCCATAACATATTGCATCAGCAGATCTGGGCTTGTGCTGGTTGTCAGCAGAACAATCTGCATAGACCCTTATCTGCAGACCCATTATAACAGATCAGAATCGTTGTTGTTTGCAGTCTGACTCAACTTACAAGCAAGTATAGTTAGTATGAAAAATTATATTTTATCTGTTATGAATAAATGTGAATATTCCTTTAAAAGTATTAAGACCATTCAATGCTTTGTGGTCTAAAAAAAAAAGCATATGTCAGCTTTCAAAGCCTAACTAACCAACTGTGTGCCAAGTGACATTGGCAGAGTGAAGGCCCCTGGGGCAATGGTAATGGTCTGTATGTTGCCTGTTGTGGCAGTAGTGGGAAGCCCAGATGGTGCTATCACATGAATGATGCTTTGCTGCTGCTCCTGACCAGCTGTGGAGGTGTCCATGGCAACAGCTCAGATCTGCTGAGCAACAGAGGTGGACAAAGAAAAATGATTGTTGATGACTTGTCAATCTTTAGTCCCTCCTCTGTACAGCTCATCAGAAGCAGTAGTCCACTTGAGGTTTAACTGTAGTCCACTCCAGTATTAACTGAAAAAAAGTGGAATAAATTAATGTCCCAACTTGCAACTTGTTAATATATATGCAACTTTGAATGCATATAATCTAACCTGATCTAGTGAACAACTGCATACAGAGCTTACCTGTTCATAGCAAATAATTATTTTAAAGTAATAACATTTTTTTATATATATCTTCATTATAATGACTACCTGCCTAACAACCAGTGACTAACACTTTTGATCCCATAAATACTTCAAGCCATATGTATCAGTATTTGCACTAAAGCATTAGCATTTTGTCATGCTTATTTATTTATATATTTATATAGATATCAATCGATTGAACCTATCAATCAACTTTATGAACCTAATTTGTAAATGTTTGTCTAACTCTCTATACTTCACAATACAGCCACCATTCAATGTTTTGTTCAAGTTGGGAGTATGAATTCATTGCATATGGAATTTCCCTATGTCATAGTTAACTCTTCCTTTCTGCCAAATTTGAACAAAACACATTTAGTTTGGAGTATTTGTCATTTACTTAAGGGTTTTATTAATGGAAAATAAAGAATTTATTTCCAACATGTGGCCCAGATCTCACCCAGGTCAACTTATTGGAACTGACCATACACAGCTCTTCCTCACTACAACAATGTTGTCAGTGTCCATAACAACCAGTGTTATGTACTGAATCATGTTATAGTGAGAACTGTGATATGTACAAAACCATGACATATTATTTGTTGTTGTTGTTGGGCTTAACACAATTTTTCAGCACACAATAGGCTATTCATGGCGGCCAGTATTAATGGTGGAGGAAGAAACCGGGAAATCACTGGAAAGAACCACCAACCCACGAGAAGCTACTGGCAAGCTTTCTCTCATATCCACATTCGCCGAATCCTAGACTCGAACCCACGCAGACAGAGGTGAGATGGCAGTGATCCATAATGGACAGCGCTTTAGACCACTCGGGGTCCCCCATGACATATTAAGACTAATGTAATAGAATGAAATTGGTATAATGGACACTATGAATGAAAGTGTTATAATGGACACTATCAAAATTAGTCAACTAATTGTGTTTTGAAAATGAAATGAAAATAAAACTAAGTTTCATTTTACTTTCATTCAACCCATCATGTTATACATAGGTGTAGTTTTGGCCCGAGGGTCAATACTAATCAGGGTCCTCACTAGACGCATACCCTTGGGCTTTTACACTTCCAACCTCATTGTTCGTGTTACAAGTTTTAAAAAAAGATTCCAAAATGAATATCCAGACATAATAATGTGATGTGTGATATGATGTGATTATGATTTTTAACATAGCTTTAACAATTTTTCAGTTATATTGCTATGATGTCTGCAGTGTGGCAGTTTATAGTAATGTCTAGCACTGGGGCATCATGCCGCAGATATGTAGCATGATGTCCCACCCAGTCACATTATCCTGACACCAGACCGACCAGTCCTAACACTAACCTCTTAATGCTGAGTGTCAAGCAAGGCAGCTGTTAGTACCATTTTTGTAAGTCTTTGGTATGACTCGACTGGGGATCATACCCACGACCTCCCACATCTGAGGCGGTTCGCTTTAACTACTTGGCCACTGGAGCGGTTGACATAATAATGTAAAAGTTTATTGATAAAAGGAGGGTCAGGTACTTAAATTATAATAAAAATTGCAAGTGAAATGTGATGAGATGAAAAAGTATAATGTATATTACATGTACAAGATTTTATCTATAACTAAAACTTCTCCCAAACACAATTGAGCAGTCACAATAAAGGTTTCCATAATAATGAAAATTTAATATTTTTTCAAAACTTTTTAGTTATTTTATAAATTACAAATTTTTCCAGATATTTTCAAGGTCTGGAAAAGTAATTTTCAAATTTTCAACCTAATCCAGATTTCTAGATGACTGCATGTTGATATAGTCCAAACCATCAGACTTAATTGTTCCTCCAGCATTCTTACAGGGCACACACAGTCCATAACAAACTTCGATTGACCTTTGCTAGACTGTTTTACACCTCATCAGCCAACAATATAATATTACAGTTGTACAAAATCAACATAAATAGGATCTAACACTAAACTGATGTTATACTTAGGTAGGTATAACTGAATCAAGGTTAGATTGTTTACCAATATCTTTGACATTTATGATGGAATAAGAGGGAATCAATTATAACTTGATTGGTTAAACTTTTGATCAAATATCAGTATTTGATTGCCCACCGACATAGATGTTCTTCTATGGGCAGTAGGACAAAAATACCTTTGTAGAAGCTATCTATGGCACATAGTTTTATAGCTGAAATCTACAGAAACCACTCTGAACCAGTCTACTTGGGAGCAGAAATTTTACAGGTACAGTGATATGTGGTTGAGTAACCACATTACAAAAGCTAACATGTTTACACATAAAGCTAATAGGTGAATACCTTACTGTTGTAACCTGCAGTTTAAGGCCAAATGCCAATTGTTCCAGGAGGGTGTTAAAAGTAATACAAGGATTAGTGGTGATAATGGCTTTCAAAAAATTAGCTGATTATTGGCAGAGCCAAGAAAAAAAAAATCATTTCTGCACAAACACAAGTTTGTAATTTTGATTTGTAGTATTTTTTAATTGTGTTGCTCAAGATGTTTTTGAGGAATATTTAAATGTTTTATTTAAATTCAAAAAGCTTTGGATTTCTTCCAATGCCATAGTATGCTAAATACACCAAATAATGAATATGAAAAACTCGGGATCACATGTTTTGTTCAACTCTTCATAATGAACATGGATTGGAGGAATACTGACCCAGCCAAAGGAAATTTAAACTTTCTTGCTGGCTAATTGTTCCTGTTTTGTCATTAGCATATTCTAATGATACAGAGAAGGCAGTCTCCATTCTTCACAAAATAGAGATTTAAGGGAAATTTTGGATCAGAAACCTATTAGGTGTGAAACTAAATAATCACAATTAATGTCATTAGTGATCACAAGTAAGCGATCTTGAGAAGAAGTAAAAATGCATGTGGATTTTTTAAAAGTGGAAACTTTGCAGAGAACTACATGACAATACAATTTTTTCTCTTTCATTTAATTATCATAAACTATTTCATATTAATTAATCACAATAGCTATAATATGTCTATTTTCTTTTTTAAGATTAGAAAGGCACTTTTCTTCTTCCAAACACAATATATCCAGTGGCTTCAGAGATGCATCTAAAATAGATAAATTCCTTTGAATGAGGGCCTCAAGGTAGATTAGTTGTTAGCTAACTGTGTTAACCTCTTTAAATAAAGTTTTTATTATTATTATCATTATCATTATTATTATTATTATTTTTATTTATTATTATTATTATTATTATTATTATTATTATTATTATTATTATTATTATTATTATTAAGATTGTAAAACAAATCTTGAACAATAGTTTGCTACATGAATAAGGAACAATCCCAGCTACTAGCTGATGACTTAAAATAAATGGCTCATGAGAATTCAGACAGTTCAACTAAAAATAAAGATATTGTTAAATGCATTCAAATTATGCAAAAAGTAAAGCTGAATGCATTTTAGTTCCAATTTGGCAGAGTATTGCTCCTGCTGCAAGCACAGTTATGGTACATTAGATTAATATAAACTGCACCATCCATTAGAGATCCTGGTGCTTCCTGAATGTTTGAAATTATGGACATGACAGGGCTCAAACTAAGAATAATCTAAAGCCATTAGTCTTTCAAGAGAAAACAAAAGTACCTAAAGGGAGGGACCAGCACTCAACTGTCAGAAAAGAATTTCCCATAATACAAGACCATTTATTCTTTTTAACAGAGCTAAACTATCTCTCACATCAAATTATCTCTTAACTGCAGCCATATTTTTTATGTAAGATTTGAACAATTAGGACAAATCACACTATTTTAGAGTTTTTGTGAAAAATCTATGTTGACAAGACCATCCATTCTACAGAATTAGAAACAAGACTTTTAATACTGCGACTATCTACAGATATTGTGTATTTCAGAAAGTGTTAAGTTGTGTGCATTTGCAACATGGTAAAAATTTTGGCATACCTCTATATATCTTTCATGTACTGTGGCTGAAAATTCTTTGGATATTGCACTTGTGGAAACTGGACATGATCTAAGCACACAGCTAACCAAAATGGTTGCTTCCATGTGCTTGAAAAATCAGCCTGAAGTAAAAAAAAGTAAAAAATGTTATTGGCTCCTCTTATTATTTTACAATTTACCTTTTAACATTCAAAAAGTGAAAATGACACAAACTGAGCTAGATGGTTTTTCATAGGTGCACATCTGAAGGAAAGCTAAGCTGTATACTTTACAACCCAAACAAAACCCATCAATCATATACCAAAATAGAGCAAATTAAAAGTCCCCTTTAACAATACAAATGATATGAAAGGTCTTCTTAAATAACATGACTAACCAATGAGGAAAACATGGAATATTATTTTCTTTAATAATCTAAACCACGTAAAATATTAAACATAATAGCATCCCATATGTTCATTGTGGCTGGAGTCATATTTAAGGTCATCTACACTATTTTTACTTAGGGCCAACTAGTTACCACAATTATTTGTTCGCTGGCAGACTAAATATAGATACCACCTTCCATTTTGGAAGAGCAGCAACAAGATCTTCAAAACAGTGGCCAAGCTTGCAACAATGGATGTCATAAGAAACCTGGAGAAAACTAATGACTTTTTGTTTACTCTCTAGGACGAGGAGTGATAGGATTTTTTTTTAACCACTTCATGGCCACACTGGATATCAAAACAATTTTATTTAAGACCAACTGGACACCACAAGAAATTTTCCAATGGAAATCACATGCAAAAAAAAGCTTTATATTCACAAGTACTAACAAGTTTTAAGATGGCTGCCATGATGTCTATATTAGACATCAGATGATTATGTAGGACAAACTAGAAAACATAGAAACCGCTTGGGTGAAAACCTCATATTGATATGAGGCCATACATTTAATTGTAGCAAAAATAATGAAATTTTCAAGCTGGTGACTGTGCAAGTCATACTCGATATCACAGTGAAATGATTTTTCTTTAGGACATACCATAAATCTTAAGAATTCATATGGTAAAAATCCCATTCATAAGAAGTGCTAACTTTCCATTAAATAAGAGTAGCAATAATAAGATTTTGACAATGGCTACTGTGGTGTTCATTTTGGATGTCTGAGCAGACCACTTTCAACTAGATCCTGTGAAGAATGTGCATATAAGGATTCACCACAATCTTCCAAGTAGTTTAGTAATAACAAACGTTTGCGAACTGACAGACCAATGAAAATTGGATTCCAGATGACAGATAATATGCCATAAGCTCTTCTGGTCACTGACCAGTAGAACAAAAGAGATAAGTGAGAGAATATGTGGTATGAAATGAAATATAATTTGTCATTTGCAAAAAGCAATTTTATATAAATTATTATAGCCTTAACTTTGGTCAACATCAATGATTTTCTATGATATGCATAAAATGCCTGTCCATTTCTTGCAATTAAAGGAATACAATACTACCTTTTCAGACCATATATTTGTTAAAAGAATAAGATTTTTAAAAAGTATTCCTAATAATAATGAAAAATTGAGGTAATCACAGTAATATAAAAAATTTTCAGCATGATTTTTAATACAGTATTTTTGTAATAACTTTGCAAGTAACTGATTAAAATTGTCATTATTTCATCATATATATATATATATATATATATATATATATATATATATATATATATATATATATATATATATATATACTTGCTAGGTACTTATTTGTTTATTTAACAACTTGCTGGCTTCTTTGCTCGACTATCCTACTCTCAAAAGTTTGTTTTATTACAATCACCTGCCTGCTTTCTTGCTTATCCATCAATAGTTTCTAATATGCATCATTCATAAACCAAGCATCATGTTGATTTTAACCAATAAATAAATTTAGCCTGTTTGGAATGCCTTGGATTTTACCTTAGTACAAGGTAAGCAAACATCTTGCTTTTACTTCAGAAAAGTCAGCAGTTTAATCTTGTTGAAGATGGTCACCTTGCTCCAAAAAAAACACCCCATTCAAACATTTGGCCTTGTGTAATTACAGGATTAGGTTACACAACTTCACTCACTGACAACTTTGAGTAGGACCAATTTTATCTACAGATAACATAAGAACATGTTTGTATTCCACAATAGTCCCAACCATAAATGTGCTACACAATAGAATCCTATAGGATGTTAAATCAAGCATGATAAGGAAACTAAAGAACCTGGGATCAATGGGAACATGTTGTCAGGATGACTCAGAGGCTCATTTCCAAATCAATCTGGAAATTGTTTATAAAAAGATAACTGTACCAAAAATGTGACTCCATAAAGTTGTTTTTTTATCACCTCCTAGTTTGAGCTCTCCTTGATAATACAGGCCATATAACCAAATGAATCATGAATTTTTCTTGGTCACCAATTCTTTTTACACACAAAAATCACATCTTAAAAATTAAAAGTCTTGGAAGTTTTGTGATTAGCTGTGTTGAATTTCTAAAATGACAATTACTAATTATCCAGTGAATAAACTACCCTGTGTATTAAATTCTTATATAGCTTTCTGATACATAGACATTTATATGACTTGAATTATTCATTTTTAACACTGCATACTGTTCTGAATTTGTAGAGATTGGACAATTACTGTACTATCAGCACTGAAACTTCCTTAAATAGTCTACTGATGTACAAATGTTATAAAAAGGGTCGCTGAGATTTTACCAAAAATAAAAATTTTTAAATGTGAAATCTAGTTATTCCAGAGCACTGCTACATACTGAATGAGGTATTATTCACTGATGTTTTCATAAATGTCTAATGAAAACATTATTATACAAATGTTCTTTCAAATTTGTTCTATCATGCACAGCTTTCAAAACAAAATTTCATGAAAGGGTTGAAAACAGCTGTACAGATAATTTTTCAATCAATAATGGCATATTTATAGAGAAAGTGTGTATTTACATAAGTGGAAGTCACACAAAATAATAGATAAATTAGGCTATTACAGCTGAGTGCTCAAACCACAAAAATGCTGGTATGTCTCATGTAATTCAAATATAACAATTTTTCTTACTTTTATTAAGCTTCTTAGTATTTTAGTATTTTCCATGTTATTAAGGGTGAGCTGATGATATATAGGATGTCTAAATAGTTTCTGAATTGAACTATTGCTCATCAGAAAAATAATGGCAGTTTACACACACTGATCTTTCTGTAGTCTTAAAAACTACACAGTTTTGCAAATGCAATGGTATCTAACTAATAGGAGATAGCAGTGGTGGTATAAGAGTGATCTCCCTTACTTACCTCATATTTTTCAGGACATGTGGTACTAATTATATGGAAGAACTGTGAACCAATCTAGAAATGGGTGATAAAGAGTATATATGGGTTTGGTGGTCCATAATTGGTTAAAAATGTAAAGTAAAAACAATATAGGCAAAATTATATTAATGCAATTTTAGTATTTGTACAGACTTGACTTAGGAGTACTCAATAATGAGAGCAGACCTGATTCATTTAGTGCAGAATCAATAACATGTGTTTCATTCACATGTATATTTAAAAAAATGCTGCGGCTCATATGGTGTTCTCCACACAGAAGCTTGCATCAAGGATAGTTGTGCATGGAGAAATATAGGTCTGATCATCAGCACCCAGAAATTTTAAGTTATTGATTTTTAAATATGATGATGTTTTCATATGCCTACTATGGGAGCTGAATTAGTACCAAGAGTCCTATATGCAACCTATACCATACTAGGAGCCTGTTGTTTCCATGGTTACCACATGCATCCAGGGTATCATTTTGGTGGATTTTGCATATGACAGTCATAATGGAGTCTTTTTTCATGGTCTACATATGGTATGGAGAAATATTCTATACAAAACACAGATGGGAATGGTTGCATATACTGGACAGGGAAAGTAGATAGCTCAGGCTATAGAAACAAGAGAATAGTATGGCCCAATGACAGAATTTCATATGTTGGTGCCCACAGATTGGCCTATATAGTTAAATACCATTTAACATACACCACTCCCTCGATAACTCGCGGACATTGGGGTCCAAAAACATCGACCACGATATAAGCGAGGGCGCGAGTTATCGAAGGACCTATAACAAACAACAAATATAACAATGGGATCGTCGCATAGGGAAAAGGGTGTGGGTGGGGTGGTTGGCATGTTGAATACTCAATTAATAATCACGCTAAGATTAACAGTTGATAAATATCTTTTCATATCTTTGTTTAGTTTTTTCTCACAGAGCAACATTAATTTCAGGATAACTTACAGTATATTGAGGAAATCATCTAAACATTATTCCTCCTGGTTTCCGTTTGCTTAGCACATGTACTTCACACGTTGTGTATTACGTCACTTATTTTTGTGGTGAATGGTATACATTCTAATTTTATTGTTTGATCCAAAGTAGACTGTTTTTTTTTTTAATACAAAAGGACACATTTAAAAAAAACTCAATCAAACGATGTGTAGATTTTTATTGCGGTAGAAGTAAAATGGAAGAAAAAAATTCACAAAATTTAACCATTACCAACATGAATTTAATGGGTCTAAAAATTTAAAACGACATAAATTAGAACACAATAACACTTGCGGTTAGTGACACGTTTGAGAAATATCACTTCACATTTTGAAAAAAATGCAAATTTCACAATATGGATTCTATATTTACTGGCAATACCGTATTTTCCGCCCTATAAGTCGCTCCTCTGCACTTACCATAATCACGTCTTTGATACCGCCGGCCATTGCATTCAACTTGGTAATTTCCAACTTCGTGTAAGAAATATTATACAATTGTTTAAGAGTTATATAAAAGTTAGTATTACAATAGACATTGACTTTGCCTTGAGTCGTATTTGAATTGTTGAAAGTCCATGACCTGCAGCACGCTGTTCCACAATCCATTTTCATAGATTTTTCTCGAGAACTGGCCAACTTGCTTTGCCACTACGATTTCCCTTCTTGGTTTTTTTTTTTTTTGTCGACCTTAACTCGTTTTCTTTTTACGCCAGTCACGCACAATCTTCTCGCTTATGTTGAATTTTCTTTCTGCTGCACGATTTCCGTTTTTTTTTTCGCAAATGCTACGACGTTTAACTTAAATTCAGCATCATATTTTTTCTAGTTGTTGGTGCCATGATAAATGGCAAGAATTTAATTTAAAACAAAACTTATTGACTTACGCTAATATAACAAATTTAAATCATACAACGTTATTGTGAAACTATATTTTATTATTGCTCCATTGTATGAACAGTACGTATTTATATATTTATATATCGGTCATTTCCTCAACCCAATCGAACTTCAAAGGCACTTTATACGCTACAGTGATTTTAATACATTAACGAAGACTTTGCGAATGCACCTAACTATTGAAACTGTTCGCTGTCCTTCCAGTTATTTTTTTTTTATATTAATTACCGATACTTTGAAGTTCTCTCCCTGAATGCCAGTCTTGGCTTAATCCAGAGTTTAAAACTAGAGCAATCATCAGAGCAAATATTCATGCTATGTTTTTTTTTTTTATAACAAGCCATTGTGAAACCAACCAAAAAAATAATTGTGTGTTTTTATAAACTACTATTAAAGTAAATTATGAAGCGATAACCGGTCTCAGAAACGCTTTACAGTGACACAATTCGTTGTTTAAAACAACTAAATAATTCCAGTTTTGCATTCTGTATTTATTTGAGTACATCAAAAGAACATGACGCAATAGTTGGGTGGCAAGTTCAAAGGACTTTGACTAGCAGCTTGGGTGGGAAAATGTGCTGAAATTTACAATGACTGAATTTAGAGACAGAAAGATTTTAAGATGTACATGCCAAATAATAAAGAAAATACAATGGCAATCGTTATTTCAGTATTTTTTTAATTTATTAATAACAACAAATTTTAGCACATATATAACTAAATATTATTTGACTATTTAATTTGATAATCTTATAGTCTAATACTTACATGTACCGTATGTAAGTTTCCAGCAATTGGCTTGCCCGTATACCGGCAAATGCATTTCGCTAAAGCACAGCATCACTTCGCATCAGTCACAGTCGTTAAAAAAATTTATTTATCATATAAGTCGCTCCTGCATATAAGTCCCACACGTCATTTTTAAGAAAAAAAAAAACGAAAAAAGTAGCGACTTATACCCCGGAAAATACGGTAATCACCATTTTCGATGATAAAAATGAACTATGTATCAAGGTTAAATTTGCCAATTTACAATTTATTATCACAACTTTTTTCATGTTTAACACATTTTAAAATATATTTTCCTTGGAAAAAAAATCGGGAGCCATGCCAGACACCGCCTTATAAGCGGGTTCGAGAGTTATCCGGGCGCGAGTTATCGAGGGAGTGGTGTATGCAACAGTTCCCAAAAATAGGGTGGGAGAGAGATTTTAAATATAAGCCACTTATGATTGTAATAATACCTAAGAAATACAGCATTCATTAATATAATAATACTTAAGAAATACTGCCTTTATGAATGTAATAATACCTAAGCCAATTAGATGCCAGACTCCTATTAATGTGTGAAGATCAGTGATGGGTGCAATACAGCCCATAACTAGGCTATATCAGTTAATTTACATCATAAGGTGTGACTTTAAAACGTAGATTGGGGAGGGGGTAAATTAATTTTAATTATGTAATACTTGTTCGTAGCTATTGTTTAGCTTCCTTTTTCATGCTGAAAAACCCACCATCCTTTTGATGTGAATATATCCTCTAGAGTGTAGTAATGTTAGATTAACCCACTCATGCAACTTGGGTAGTCCTTTGTATGGTCATGTGCAGAATGAGTGCAGATGGTTAAACTTTTTCACATATTACTATTACACCAGGACATTAGAGAGGAGTGGAAGGAGGACATTTTACAGTAGCTATGGGTAAGTATTGCATAAATAAAATTAACTCCCCCTTAACACAACATTTTAATAGTATCATCAGTTTACCCATAGCTATTGCTTAGCTGAATTTGTCAGTAAGAAGAGTTGGCTGAAGACAAACTGACAAAAATCACATGTACTCACCACTGACAAGTTACTTTATGTTATGGAACGTCTATGTTTATAGGGATCGTATACCATGCTGCAATGATGGAACCAGAAAAAAAAATGTTTTTGCTTTCCTGTGTTAGTGAGCAGAGGTAAAAAGAGAAAATACTATGGGAATGCCAAAATGCAGTCTTCATGATGTCCTCCATGGAGGAGTAATCAAGGCAGGAAACTGCATAAAGATCATGGACTTTGAGTTTCACACAGGAAACGTTTCAATCATTAAGAGACTTGTACGCTCTTTTCATTATGGTGACAATCCATCATGAAATGGTGGGTACTGATACGGAGCCCTTGAGAGGATGGAAAAGATGCTTCATACCCAATGCTTTGAATCTGGATGCTGACAGAAACAGAGTGAATTCATGGTACATAAAAGTCTATCTGCACCACATCATCAATTGAGACTAGGAATTTCTGTTGCTAAAGGACAAAGGAGGGTAACCAAATCACAATTCCCATTCAACTGGAGAAAGCTATTTTTAACAAATAAGGCATGAGTCTCACTTCATCTTGCAAAGGCAAGTAGAGTAGTTGAGCCAAAATGCAAACAGATCCACCATATGGCATAATTTTGGGCAAGCCTTTGATTTAAAATCATATATGAAAAGACTAGAAGAAGTTGACATAAACAGTGACTTGTCAAACAGCTTGTATCATGTGGAGTACTTCAATGATACATTTTTGGGCCACTACTATTTATTATGTTTATAAATAATCAGTATTTGCATACAGAAAATACTGAAACCTATCCTGTTGCTGATGACAACAACTTACATGATATTACCTCATGTAAAACTATTCTCAAAAGAAACTTACATAATGCTTTTGTAAAACTCTGAATGGTGTAAACATAATGGTCATTAATTAATTAATGGTCATTAACAAAACCAAAATGATGCTGACCACTCAGGACAAACATAAAGGATAACTGAATTAGAGATGATATTTTAACATAAATTTTAATGGAAATAGAAAATGTTACACAATAGAAACTTTTAAATAGTTTAGTTGATAGCAACAGGTTAAATACAAGAGAAATTTTAAAAAAATACACACAAATCTATCACTTAACAGATCATTCAAAAATTTTAATGAAGAACAATTTCTCAATGACCTATATAAAGTTCCATGGAGTATGATCCAAAATTTGGATTATATAGATGAAGCTCTGAGGGTGTGGACTAACATATTTATGGATGTAATCTCTAAGCATGCACTAATGAAAGTACATGGAGTAAAGAATGAAATCCAACCTAATTGGCTTACAACTGAAATCCATGATGCTATGAAAATACAAGACCAATTCAAGGCTATGGGAAATCATGCACAATATAAAGTATGGAGAAATAAAATAACAAGTATGATTAAAAAAGCTAAACAAAATTATTATCAATCATTGCTTGAAAGCAAAAAAGTGACAAAAACTGCATTTGGAAAGTCTTCAATGAACTCACTGGAGGAACACACAAAGATCAGATAAATAAAATTCACTTCTGGTGAATGACACCATAGGCAATGATGACAATGACATTGCAAATGTTTTCAATGATTTTTCACCAGCATTACTAGAAAGTTAAAAGAACCAGTGATTAAAACAACTTTAATGAATTGAAAAAGTTCTGCAGCAGCAAAATCTCTAAGGAAGTATGTATCTCTATCCCACCAGTATCAAAAAACTTTGTTAAGAAATGTCTCAGTGAACTTGATACTAAGAAAGCTACAGGACTTGATCCTATTGGTTCACCACTCATCAAATCTGCCTCTGCTATTGTAGATAGCTTAACATTCATAATCAATTTAAGTATTGCAACCTCATCTGTCCCCAAATTATGGAAAACTGCAAAAGTAACTCCTATTCACAAATCTGGTCCTATGGATGATGCTGATAACTACAGGCCAATCTCATACTACCAAACAAGTCAAAATTGATCAAAAAACATGTCCATGACTCATTCATATCATATTTAACCAAACACTTGCTGTTACACACTAATCAATCAGGCTTTAGACAGGAACAATAATGTGAGACTGCTTTGATCTCCATAAATGATAAATGGCTTCAAGCACTTGACCAAGGTAGAATAATAGGATCTGTATTTGTAGATTTTAGGAAAGTTTTTGACATGGTGGATCAAGAAAACCTTTTAAAGAAACTGAAAATCTACCAATGTGGTGAAAGCACAGTTAGATGGTATACTTCATACTTAGGTGAGTGAACACAACATGTTTATATAAATAATGTTCTGTCTGAACCTGGAACAAATAGATGTGGAGTACCACAAGGCTTAATTCTAGGTCCATTACTATTTATTTAATAATGACCTACCACTTGTACTAAGGGACTCAATATCATCTACAGATCTTTATGCAGATGAAACAACATTGTCAGACATCCAAAACACAAAGCATGAACTCAAAATTTCTTTAAAAGAATGCCCTAATCAAACTGGACAACTGGTGCACATGCAGTGGGTGGTTACTACTGGTAAAAACAAAATATTACTTATTTCAACACAGAAAAAAAAACTTGATAGTAATGAACTGTCTAATATGGAAGGATGAAATTTGCAAATGGTCTGTCATGATAGTCTACTTGGTGTTTTGGTAGACAATAACCTATCATGGACTGAACATATCAAACATATCAGTTAAAAAAGGCAAGTCAAGTTTATGACTTCTCAGTAGGATAAGATCACTCCAGAAAAAGTTAAGCCCTACCTAAGAGGTTTTGTTTAAAGACACCTATCATCATACAGTGATTGGTATGAATATTTTGAACTTCAAGTAAATAAAATTTCAAATAAGAGAAAGAATTTTACATTCTAGGTAATATAAATAGACCTCACTGATCAAATAAAAATGAACTGGATGAATTTATTGCTTCATTAGGTATGGTGCAACTAGTAAATAAACCCACCATAGTAACATTTACCTGAAAAACACTTACAGATTATATTTATACTAATATAAAAGAAAATGTTTTGGAAGCAATGGTTCCAAAAGATTGGTATAAGTAACACATAGTGTCAATGGCAAATTTTAAAAAAAATTAATATCTATAAATTCATTACTTTTAGATCTTTTCAAAACTTTGATACTGTTAAATTACTGGAAGAACTGAAACAGATTCCATGGAATACAGTCCAAATCTTTGAAAATATTTATGATGTTTTAGACATTTGGACAGATCTGTTCCTCAGTATAGTGAACAAACATGCCCCTTTAAAAACACACAGCATAAAGAAAGACCACCAGCCCGGCTGGACCTCCCTAGCAATTTTAGAAGCAATAATGCAAAGATTTTAGAAGCAATAATGCAAAGACAGAGACTAAATTCAGTAGGAAATCAAACTGAGTATAGAGTTTGGAAGAATAAAGTTAATAAAATGTTATGCCAAGCCACACAAGTGCACTACAAAATAGTGCTGGATGAAAACCAAAATAATCTGAAATCTATCTGGAAAATGTGTATAGTTTGGTGCAGGCAAATGTAAAACTGAAATTTTATCCTTCAATCATAACGGCATTTATACTGATAATTCAAATGACATCTCAAATATTTTAAATGACTTTTTCATCAAAATTGCTGAAAAACATAAAGAACCCAGAACTTCATCTGATCATCTGAAATTCAAACATTTATCTGCCAAAGAACTACCAAACAATATAAAGTCTGAAATTCCTGAAATGAGTCCAGAATTTGTGCTGAAATATATTTAAAAAATGGATGATTGTAAAGCTAAAGGGCTTGATATGATTGGACCAAGGTTACTAAAGATACCTGCAATTGTTGACAGTATAGCTTCCATTTGCAATGAAAAAAATAGGCCTAATAAATTTCCACAAACATGGAAAACATCCAAGGTTACACAACAATTATGGTTGATTTTCATAAAGCTTTTGATCATGTAGATCATGAAATTTTTATTGAAAAACTATAAATCTATCAATGCAGTGAAAACTCCCTAAACTGGTTTACTTCCTACATAACCAATTGAGTGCAAAAAGTATCTTTTAATGGTCAACTTTCTGAAAGTAAAAATATTAATTGTGGAGTACTACAGGGCTCTATCCTTGGATCTCTTTATTCATTCTATTTATCAATGATTTGCCTCTTAAGATTGGAACTTCAATTTCTTTCACTCTATGCAGATAAATACTACACTGAGATGGGTAAAACCAAAACAGTACTTTAAAATAACTTACAAGATGCTCTCAACAGACTTCAAGCATGGTGCAAGGAAAATAGTATGATTATAAATACAGAAAAAATGTAAGCCTTACTAGTTACAACGCAATAAAAATGAGCAAGACTAGATAGCAACAAACTCCAGATTTTATTTGACAATGTGAGCCTTAATATGACCTCTCAGGATAAAATTCTTGGGGTATTCAAAGATAGCAGTGAATCATACTTGGTCTATTCACATTAAACATCTTTCAAAAAAGGTTAATTATTATCTTTAGCTACTGAGGAAAATCAAAATATACATTCCTCTTCAGTGTAGGGTCACCTTTTATAAAAGTTATATTCAGCCATATCTGGACTATCGTAATGTAATTTAGGGTAATACCTCTAATTCAAACATAACAACACTTACTCCAAAAGAGGGCTTGCCATTTAATTCTAGATCAATGAATAAATTTCCAGGACACAATGAATATTATAAAGGTTTTAACAATACATGAAAGAATATTTCTTAGAAAGGCCAAATATATGTATAAAGTATCCAGAGAAGCCATTCCTGCCTATCTAAGCTATAAATTTCACCAATGAGATGCTGATGGTCTTCAAATTTAAGGTCCATAAGAAATAAAAATTGCATTATACCAAGGCCAAGGAAGAAATTGTTTACAAAAAGTTATCAATATACTGGTCCACTGATATGGAACAACATACCCAGTGACATAAATCCGGCTTCTAGCATTTCTTCTTTTTATTATCAATGTCTCAAATGGATGAAATCTGTAAACAATTGAACAGTTCTAGTAAAATAAATATGGCCTGCTTTTCTGCAATTTTGCAACATTTTCACAGTTTGAGTTTTCAATGTATAATGATATTTTATACTTTAAATCTATTTTTGTTATATATGGCTTGATGCTTTGACTTTTAAAATCATTTAATTATTTAGTGTCAAGCCAGATTCTTCACATCATGTGGTATAAACTGTCTATATTGTACATAACAGATAGAATGCCTCAAGGTAGATTAGTTTTGTAACTGAGTTACCTTCACTAAAGTCTTTATTATTATTATTATTATTATTATTATTATTATTATTATTATTATTATTATTATTATTATTATTATTATTAACCTATTTCTAAAATTACTATGTATTGAAACATGATAGTCATTTCTTTTTTATAAATAAATACAGTCCAAAAGCTTCAAGGCAACAAAATGAGCATATGGTACTAATGTACAAAGTACAAAATTACATGAAGACTTAACAAATATGTATTTAGCTTAATGACAGGTAAGAACAGTCCTGGCTATATTGCCAATTAAAGCAAAGTTTTAAAAAATGTCAAGG
This sequence comes from Potamilus streckersoni, assembly GCA_016746295.1. NCBI lineage: Eukaryota > Metazoa > Mollusca > Bivalvia > Unionida > Unionidae > Potamilus > Potamilus streckersoni. The sequence goes on from JAEAOA010001415.1 coordinate 1,271,870, forward strand.
TATAAACTGCACTCAAATTTGGATACAACTTTCCAAAATCAATGTAAGCATGTAGTCTTGCAAAATAAAAGGTATATGAAATAAATGAGAAAGATATAAAAAAGTAAAATCCTTCAAATATAATGTCAAAATGTGTTGTATCAACTGCATTTTTTGAAAAAGTCAAATATTTAATGTGGAACATCATCAGAAATTTCTTAACTGAGTTCCCAACAAAAAGCTGTCTCATATGGTGATCCTCGTTAAGTTCAAGAAGAGGTTCTACTGGTTCAGATATATACCACTCCTTCAGTAAGCTTCAATCAGCAGGCCCCGCCCTCTTTTATAACTCTATTTCAATAAAAGGGTAAACATGTCTGTGGCATGATGCCATAGTGCTAGACATCACTATACCTGTAACACTACAGACATCATAACAATATGACTGAAAAATTGTTAGAACTACATTAAAAATCTAAAATCACATACACCCTCACTCATTAAAGGGGGTGATTTCCTGACAATAGGTGTGGATTTGAAGAAGATATAAAGATATAACTTGAAAATAAAATGCACAATTATGGCATTTTAGTACTGTCCTGCAAGATATTTTAATATAAGCATAACAATATGAATGAAAAATTGTTAGAACTACATAAAAATCTAAAATCGCATACTCCCTCACTCATTAAAGGGGGTGATTTCCTGACAATAGTTGAGATTTTGAAGAAGATATAAAGATGTAACTTGAAAATAAAATGCACAATTATGACATTTTAGTAAACTGTCCTGCAAGATATTTTAATATAAGCATGGATTCTGCAATCATACATCCTTGAAGAGATACTGAGTCTAATATATGTCCTAAGCATGTTGCACAATACCTCCCCATCTCAGTGATTTATTCTGTATGAGGCATGAGTTTCCAGGGACAAACTTCAAAAATATTTTACTCTAGTAATTATTTAATGCTCAGACAATGTCTTTTCCCAATTGCTAGAAACAGTCCAGATTTTGTTCAAGGATTACTACATTTATAAATAAATCACTGGTCTGCATGTTTTTGTTAACTTACCAGTTCTGAAAAAAAATTCTGATTCATCCAAATTTCTTCTGATGGTACTGCAATTAACACTAATTTTAAACAACAAAATTCTAAAGGCATTTTCAACAGGAGCGGTAAGAATAGTACATGTTTTATGGTTCAGAAAAATCTGAACTTTTTTAAAAAAATAAACATGATTTAAGCTGTTTTGAAAATAGCAGGAAAAAATTATTCAAAGTAGAAACATCATACTGCTTACCAGGAATGAATACCATGATAGCTGAAATACTTTAGATATCAAAATCAATTCACACCTATATCCAGCCTTACAACTCATAATACACATACCTCCTCTAGCTCTGGTGAATTTTATGAGGCTGCCAGTTGATACTTGATGCAAAATAATTTCCAAGCAGAGAAATGGGTCTCACATCTAAGCACAAACAGTCAAGGGCATGCTCTTGCCTAAATAATTTACATAATGACAAATTTTAAAGCTGAATATTGCTAATAATTCCAGTGTTGATGAAATTCACCCTATTCATTGGCACTTATCCTAATCAGATGTGGATGTATGGTCCCTAATCAATGCAATTGCCTGAACTGTAATTGACCTATGCTCTCCCTTTGACATTTCACCTCCTACTGTCCAAAGCCAGGTAAATGTAGTGTGCATATATACATATGTACAGCCAGCCATTCAGCAAGCTGCTATAACACTATACAGTACTGAATGTGTAATGGAAGTTAAATGACCACCACAAATTGGCATTGATCACAGGCCCCAAGGCTATAATGTTACCTAAGCCCTTTTCAAATGATACAGCCACAAGGGGTCACAATTTATTGAGGACAAAAGTGGTGCATCTCTGATACTGTCAATTCCTACAATAATTTTCACTATCAGATACTGTTTTTTTATTATAACAAAAGGTATATAAGTTCTTGAAATAAAAGCAACTGTTCATTGGGAAATATAACAACATGAAGCCTTGTCCATAAAGAGTTGAACAAATGAAAAATAATTTGACTGTCAACCTTCATGTTACTACTGTGCTTGAATTATAGCAAGAATTCATAATTTGCAAGTGACCAGTGCATAAGGTTTACACTATGTGATAATAAAGTACAGTAAGCAAGATAATCAACTTCATGAAAACTATCAAGGTACAGGACAGGCCTTCAAAGGCATGTCAACAGAAATTTTATAGAAATTGTCCTTTGAACTTTTTACTAAATGTGTAACTGAAACTTCTGTGTAGAAACCATATTTCTTCTCCCAGTTAGTGACCTTGTCATTTTATCTTTTGACCCTTAAACAACAAAGTTTTTCCTTACTAAAAGACTTGACTGGGGATTGAATCCACGACCTCCCGCATCAGAGGCAGATGCTCTAACCACTAGGCCACTGGAGCAGTATTCATTTCATTGGTAAATGTAAATGGTGGAAAACTTGAGTTATTGTGCAGAAATAATTGTCTCTTCTTTCAGTCACAATGACCTTGACCTTTGACAAATTTTTTAGGGCTCTTTCTTACACCATGTGCCTTAAAGCTTGGTAAATGTAGATTGTGGACAACTGTTGTTAGTGTGTGAAACTAGCAATATCCCAATGACTGAACATCATATGTTCTACTTTATGACTGACATATAAAAGTGGGAAAAATTATTTAATATAGGATATTTGATGAAAATACAAAGGTAGTGCTTGAAAATATAATGGTACAATTTGTGTGCATATGGTTGATATATGTGTGACTATTTTGTAACTGGTGTGAATTGTGCACTCATAATAGACCCTGATAGCATTAAATTTTTTAAATGAATGCACAAAATGCTTATCTTTAGACAAACAAATGATTGACAAAAATAATTTTAGTCCCATATTGATGTGAAAGACCACCTCTCCATTTTCTCTATTTTCTGTACTTTATCATTTAATTTCTGCAGCAATAAATTGCTTGATCTCTACCAACACTTTGTACAGCTTCTGTCCTAGACTAACATTATTTTGTATAAACCCACCATTATCCTGTATCTGTGAGTGGTATGTGGATGTGTTGTGTGTGAAGTCATGCCACCTTTTCTGATAACGGCCATTTTATTGTCATGAGAACAACTGTTTCACTATTTGTCAATTTCTGTTATTTCCATCCACAATTGTGAATATAGAATTATTGCTTAAACAATTATTCTATAATCGGCACATTATATACCCACTTTGTAATGCATAGTCCTATGCAAAAATAATTAAAAGTTTTGTCAGTGACTTTGACATTTGACCTTTGACAAAATTATGAGGCCTCTCCCTTCCCCCAAATGAAAGACATACACAATGTTTGGCTCAAGCCTGCAATGCAGATTAATGTTTTGTGTAGAAACCATTTTTCTTCTTTCAGTCACAGTAATCCTGAACTGTGTGATCCCAAAATCATTTAGCTTCTTCCAAGGTTACCCCAAATGCAAGCCATGGACAAAGTTTGGTCCAGGTATGTGATGTTAGTGTGTGGAAACCATTTTTATTATTTCAATCACAAAGCATTGGTGCTTTGACCTTTGTTGACATTGAACTGATTGAGTTTCCTTAACAAGTGGAAAGCATTTACAAAGCCAGTAATCACATTTGATGGTCTCCATTTACAGTTATCTTCATCTTTAAACCCAACAGGGTTCATCATTATCTAAATGGCAAACCATTCGTACTGTTTGATAACCACCAGCGTGGAAAACTTTAATTTTTTGTACATAAATATTTTCAATCTTGAAGTTTACAGGCTTTTTTCTTCTATATGTCAAGTACAAACCATGTACAAAGTTTGGTAACTACAAATTACTGTCAACTCTAGTTATCATTCTGAAACCAAATTAGCACAAAATGAATCAACTGAGACAACATTATATAAACACACTCATCCTTATTAGAAGCATATAATAACTGAAATCTGAACATCAAAATATGTAAAATTTCTATCCTACAAATTATTTTATGCATTAAATCTTCCAGAGTTAAGATGGTTTTTTGGTTTCGACCATTCCCATGTGATACACTAAAGAGAGTGATGAAAAGACTCATAAGGTACAATGTAGAAGATACCTTGTGCATTTCATATAGAATGCATGAAGCATGTTTTCATTATACAATTTTCAACTGATGTTTTCAACTTGATGGTGGCCTAAAGCGCTGTCCGTTACAGATCAATGCCATCTCACCTCAGTCTTCGTGTGCTTGAGTCTAGGATTCGACGAATGTAGATATGTGAGAAAGCTTGCCAGTAGCTTTTTGTGGGTCGGTGGTTCTTTCCGGTGATTTCCTGGTTTCTTCCTCCACTATTAATACTGGCCACCATGAATAGCCTATCGTGTGCTGAAAAATGGCATTAAGCCCAACAACAACAAAATCAACTTGATGGATTTATTTTAAATAAAACTTTCTTTGGTCAAGACTGGTTGCTTAGCTGACATGATTTATAATTGCTCACTATTCAATTTCTTCTTAGAAGCATATGCTAGGATATCTTTTCACAAAAGAATTACATTCAGATATTGTAAGGACTTGTGATCTATACATTCTTTTAATTACATTACTTTTTTGCTTACATAAAACTGTATTTAACCTGAAAAGCAGAATTGGATAGCAGCAATCACAACATAAGATGAATTTTAAAAGCAGAAATGATGCAGCCAAAATCTGAATGGTTGGCATCTGTCTTATGCCAGGGTGCCTTTTACAACATATGATTTAATTCTCTTGAGCAATTTTTTAAATCGTCATGTTTTTAATTTTAATAATGACAGCATATATGATGATGAATTGCCAGATATCTAAGTTCTTTAAGAAAGAATTTTTGTGTTCTAACTTTGCTTAAGTTCTGTTGAATGGTTTTGGAGTTGTTATGTATTGCATCAACCATATCTGACAATGGATTGGCAAGGTTGAATTTTTGGGGGAGAAGTTGTTTAATTTCTCTAATAAACAAATGATGACCATAATTCTTAGTGAACTACCATAATCTATACAAATTTAAAATACTTTCATACCAGTCTTCTTTTCTGTCAAAATTAGGTCCAATTCTATTCTGCAACTTTTGAGTAGGCAGGCCTGATAGATTGAAAAATTAACTAATTCTACTGAATCTTCACTAGTCCTTCCCAAAGAACTATTGGCAACCATTGATTGGCATTATGTCTGAATCTGAAAGTCTTTCTGTCAAATTATTTTCAGTAGATTTAGAAGTCATTAAAGAGATGATTTTTTTTGAGTAACATATTGAACAGCTGATCACAAACACTGAAGGGTACATTTCAGTTTGTAATGGTTTAAATATCTGTAGATGCTTTGTTGTAGCACATTTTGTTGTGATTTATATGACAATTGGTTAGGCTCGAAACAAATAACTGCCTGATTAGATGGAAAATGCTTGTTTCGTGACTTGACTGGATTTTAATTAGGAATGGATAAGGAGGTTAACAGTCAAAAAGATAGGGCCAAATCAAGTGAAGAAAATGACAAAGTTTAGACAAGCCATACATAAATTTTGGAATATCTTGGGCTATTTGAAATAGGTATCATAAAATAATATTCTCCAGAAAAGTTATTATTAATAGTGGACAAGAGAGAATTAAAATTTAAGTGGTTAGAGAACATTAATCTGGACTGGCTAAGCTAAATGTGGTTGTGTGTTTCCCAATCTAAAGTTAAGGTTTGACTGTGGAAGGGGATTGGCTTTGTGATTAATATATTCATTATAACTGTCCAAGGCATGAGTGTTGGGAAAATTCAGGGACACAGAAAGATAGGTTCAACTTCATTGAAAAGAGTCTAAGCCCTGGGAAAGCACAAGGAAAAAAAATAGTTCCATACCTGTGATATCCAGTGGGAAGAGTGTAAACTACAACCAAGTTGCAGCTGAGGAGATGAAGAGGCTGGAGAGAGAGAGAGAAGGAAAAGAAATAAGGAAATGCTAGCCTGTCAGCAACAGTGATTTGGAATGGACCAGAAATACCTGGTTAAGCAAACATGCTGGCAATTTGAAAATGATCATTCAGTCTCATTTCTATGATGAAATTTGTTTTATCATTAAAACAGAATAGCTAACTGCATTTCACATAAATTTTGTAATTTTTTTGTATCATTCAAATATCATGTTATATTTTGCAAAGGGGACATGTGTTATTCTATTCTATATCTTTGCTTAGATCTGTTATCCCATCCATTAATTTAATATTTCATTTTCTTGTTTGCTCGATCAGGGCAACAACAATGTAGTTGACCATCTAGATAATGAAAATCAATTGGTGGGGGAATTGCATATTACCACCCCACATTTGTTTTATTCTTAAAAAGGTGCATATTTGAAGGCATACTGGCATATATAAAACTGGAAGACCTACATGCATGGTTAACCTGAATGCTGTCAAATTTGGTCATCACTATTCCATGTTTAGAAAAGGTTATTAAAAGTTTGTGGTATTCTAGTAATGGTAATCAATATATGGATCAGCATCATTTTGCACCACTTTTAGTCAAACTGATTCCTATTAAGTTTCATGTTTTGTCTAGAAGAATACAATGTTTACACATTAGAACAGCTTGGTTTAGTTTTCTGCCTGTGAAAATGTACAAAATTTGTTAACAATGAAAAAAAAAAACATGCATGTCATCAGTGACATCTGAACTAATGATAACTGTTACAATTAAATGATATAATGCCACATCTTTGCTTCAGAAAACTGTTTTTAGTGGGAATTTTCAAATGTGAAAATGCTAGGAAAGAGCCAAAGTCAATGTACTGCACATTATACAACATGATCTATCTGAATAATTTACTGGTCTTGCTGACAAAAATTCTTTCAACAAATTTTTTATCTTTGAAACAACATGATCAGAAACAAAACCTTTGATAAGTAACTGTAAGTACTGGTAACTGTGTGTGTGTGTGTGTGGTGTGTGTGTGTGTGTGTGTGTGTGTGTGTGTGTGTGTGTGTGTGTGTGTGTGTAATTTAGAGTTTTAATGTAGCTTTAACAATTATCCAGTCATATCACTATGATGTCTGCAGTGTGGCAGTTTACTGTAATGTCTAGCACTGAGGCATCATGCTGCAGACATGTAGCATCCTGTCCCACCCAGTCACATTATCCTGGCACCAGACTGACCAATTCTAACACTAACTTCTTAAGGCTGAACACTTAGCAAGGCAGCTGTTAGTACCATTTTCATAAGACTTGGCAAGACTCTGCTGGAGTTAGAACCTGCAACCCCCAGCATCTAACCACTAACCACCAGGTAAAGGTATGGTCAAGAAACATCAGTTACAACTCTACAGTCCTAAACTAAGTAACTGCATGAAGCAAAAATAAAAAACTTTGTTAAAATTAACAAATAATTTTTTTGCCTACAATACAAAGTAAATATGAGAAATTTACAGGTAAAAGATATACAGCAAATGTAACAGTTGCAAGTTGTTTGTATGTAACTATCACTTGTTTAAATATAAATATAAATAGTTGAAAGCTCCATATGAAGAATTAGTTTGATTAAATGTTCATTGTATACCATATTCACATTTAGAAACATGATAAATATTGCAGCCTTATTTAGAAGCAGTAATTTAAAAAGTTTAGCTTTATTTTGCAATAGATATTACCAGCATATCTGATGGTAGGATGGTACTGGTTGTAACAATATGAAAGCCATTCATACCAGGTTACTGACCTAAACAATTACAAACAGTCTGAGTTTCATCTGACCTTCCCAGCCCATTCTAGCTGTTGAAGTACATAAATAAGGATCTGAAAGGTCAGAGAAAGCTCTAAGATACAAAGATGACCATAACCTGCATGGTCAAAAGGCTGAACAAGCAGAACAAATTGTGTCAGCATCATAATAATTGATTCCAAGTATGAATGAAATATCAACAGGTACAAGATATATAAGCAAACAAAAACACTTTAACCAGATCCAGAAGAAAAATGCAGAGGCACAGCAAGGACGTATGGTGACCACAGCAAGAACTAAAATTGTGCCCCCCGTCAAAACTTTGAAAGTAGAAAAAAACTGTTATGTTTACCGATTTTCCACCCCATCCCTCTTTAAGTAATGCCTACAACACTTGGTGTCTTGCCACACCCTCCCTACACCTCTGAAAAAATGTATAGAACTCATATTCACACCTATGTAGAAGTGTATAAAAAAGTATTTTTGCAAAATGAATTTTATCTCAAGTAAGAAAAAAACGCAACAGTTCAGCACACTGTATAAGCACCCTGAAAGCTACTGTATATCATATGCCATTCCATGTTTAATAGTAATCTATGTTAGTATTAATAGAGTGTGGTTGACTTTGGGGATAATGAGAGTACTGACCAACAGGACTTAATGACCTGGTCTTTCGTCAAGGTATGCAGTCCTGAACTAAACTTAATGGACAGAATTCATTATTTTATTATGAAACTTGCCATGACTGTCACCTCTGACCAATGAACAAAATTATTCTGCAAGCCAATCTTTTGGAGTCAGAATGAATATAACTTGTGACTTTCTGATCCCTTCAATGACTTATGCTCAAGCCCTCTAGATCTTTCTTTCATACCCAAAGCACAAGCTTTTCACAAATCTTGGTCAAGGTATATGACCAATAACTAACATTATTATGTAAAAAATATATTTTTCTTCTTTCAGCAACTGTGTAGGATCCATTTTCTTCTGTTTTTGTCAGCTTCCTTGCCATGTTCTGGTGACCTATGTTATTGCTTTAATCAAAAATTTTATTAGCCAATCTGGTGAAATCTTATATCTTCAGTTTGGGGAGATTGGAGAGTATGGATGCAGAGCACCAAAAATGTGCCAAAGATTTTGATATGCTTTCCGATTTTTTAAATCTGCATTTCCATTTTTTAATTCAAATGTCAATGGAACATGACCCCTAAGAGGTCAATGTCAGATATTCATATAGGGCCATGGACATCTAATCAGATTGAATAACTGTAGATTGTTGATAACTCTATTGACTGAGTGGAATCCAACTTGGTAACCAAAAACTGGATGGTAGTTTTAGTAGTAGCTGGGTTTAACTGCACATGAATTCAATATTGATTACAACCTCGGTCAACATAACTGGGCCCCTGACATATCTGGGTTCATTAAAACTGATAACATAATTTTTAAGATGTCCTTGACCATTGCTCCCTTCTCTTGCTCTTGTGTTTAACTGGAATCCCTCCCATTGCATGTTACAAAAAAAAATAAATGTTTAATTAATAATTAAATGAAAGAAACTAACCTGGTATTGTTATTATGTATTCCCTTTTTATCATCATTAGCAATTTATTAAAGAAAAAATATATGAACTTCCTATATCACATGTAGTGTATACATTCATACTATAGCATGCATCACTTATACTGTATAGCCAACCGTATAGCCAACAAGGCATTGAAAATCAAATCATGTTTGGCTGTACTCTGAGGTTTGAATATGTTATCCTGACTTAAAATTGGATCAAAAAAAATCACAAACAAGAGTGAGAGAGAAACATCAACAGAATGTTTTCAGGCAAGGGCCATTCACACATAACATGGTGTTAGGTGCACAATAACCAAGGTTGTATTATATCCAGGTTAATATATGACAGTATCTTGCAAATGAAGATCAATACATGTTTTTGAAAAATTCATGTACACAAGCTAGCATGGGTTACAAAGAGTATTATTAAAGCAAGTGGATGTGGAGTATAGTACTTACCCTGCAGGCATCAATGGGAGTTTGTAACAACTATGATTCCAGATGACAAACAAATAGATGCCCAAGTAGTGAATAAACATATCTGGTAACTAGCAGTAAACTCATTATTTGAACTTAGGGACAAATGATATCAAATACAAAGGTTATTTTATTGCAAAGCAAACAATCTTTGGAAAATGACTTTGGATTCTTTTAAGTGTGCTGATTCTTTTATTCTTTTGGGTTTTTTTCCCCAGCCAACTGTGGTTTTCTTTTACAGGTAATCAGGGGAATATTGAAAATAAATTAAGACAATGGAAGCCAATTTTTCTGTTAGACTGAAAGAAGAGATATTACAAATAAGAAAACAAAACAAAATTAAAAAGAACTCAAACCTGAAAACTAAATTATGGGGCCTTGTCTGCCACTGTATAGTAGCCAAGTGCCTGAGATTATCCATTGCCATGTATATGTAAAAGGGTATATATTGGGTGATATTCTACCCAGTAATAAATTTCTTTTGTTTATTTTCTGTTGACAAGTACATGTAAATGATGTTTTATGAAATGGCTGAATGCAAAAAAATGAAATTGTGGCAAGTGTCACAGGTACCGAGCATATGTAAGAAAACATTAGTTCGTTTGAAGAGTTCATTACAATTCAGCGTCGGATTAAACAAAAGCAGACTGATATTAATTCATATTTGCTAAAAAATATAATGCGGTGCAGATCATGATGTTTATAATTCCTAGATATTTTGAAAATATTGCTGACATGTTTGGCTATTTTGTCATAAAATGCAATAAAATAAATCATCATGATATTACATGCATTTGGAAAAATTTCATAACTTTTGAATATTCAGGCAATAAGTAATTTTCTGCCAGCACATTAATTATTAATTTAATTACTTGTATCTCCTTGAGCGTTGTTTCTTTTATACATTTCCAAAAATAATTCAGATCTGAACTGTACCTTAAGAAACAAAAAGGGAAATATATAGCTGTTATGTAGCTGACCTCTAGGATTCTGCGTTTTGTAAAATAAAATTACACTGTAATTTGTGCACACTCGTCTTTGTAATCCCTTGAATATTGTATGTAGTGAGCATGATATATTCTTAATTAACTAATTGATTAAGCTATTTTTAGGAACCAAAAATAGAATTAATGCTAACTAAACATGTGACTACTGCCATAACTTACCAAAATTGTGCATGAAAATCAATCGATTTTGTTGACCACTTCTTTCATAATTTATGTCAGTGGCGTTAAACGGTTGCACTAGTCAAATTAAGGTGGTCATCACCATCACATCACTTTGGACTGAAACTTATGCCCAACAAAACCAGGTTATGGACTTAACAGAGGTTGAGATAAGCAGGCAAAAAATAGCATTATTTTGGGAGGACCAAAATGATTGACATATGCAGGTTGTTGAAATAACCAAGGTTGGGATAAGTGTGTTTGACTGTATATAGTGCAAATTCAAAACAGCTCTAAATATGTTAATAGAAATGTGAGAAAAAACTTCATAAAGACAAAGCATTCCAAACCCACCTCCAACCAAGGTTGTGATAAGTGTGTTTGACTGTATATAGTCCAAATTCAAAACAGCTCTAAATATGTTAATAGAAATGTGAGGAAAAACTTCATAAAGACAAAGCATTCCAACCCCACCTCCGCAAGCAGTAAGCATTAAATATGTTAAATGGTATATATGTTAAATTCTCTAAATAGCATAAAAAGTACAACATTAACATCTTTAAAAAAAGGTCACATGTTTTAAATATAACACGTCCTCAAAAGATTTCTCTTATGGTACATCATTACAGAGATTCTTCAAGAAGTTCAAATCAAAGGAAATTTCAGTGTTTTAACATTCAGATCCACCTGTGTAAGATGGACTCACATATTGGGACTACAAGAAAAACTTCGGAAATGAAACTAGGTTCTACCATTTTAAGCCATGTGTTGAATGTGTCTGATGAAATTATGTGACCAATATGCACTTCACATTAAAAATTAAAAAACTTCTGACACATAGTTTAAGTCAATCACTCAACAAAACTGCTCCACTGTGAGAGTTAGGTAAGATGGACAAATTGACATAGGGTCAAAAACTGTCATACTTAAAGTATTGGTGATAAAGCTCAAAGGAGTGAGGATGCAAAATGAATTGTCTTAGTTTTATACTATCAATTCCAATTATGAGCAAAATCCATCAAGGATTTTAAGAAATATAAGCAAAAGAAAATGACTTCAATGACAAACTGTACATACATTTTCTACAGTGGCTCTAACACAAGAGTCAAAAAGAAAGTTTGCTTTTGCTAGAACAATCTTACATGCTTTATACAGTTCTGGAGATTTATTTTTGCAGAACGTTTGAAGAACTAAAGTTTTCAAGGAATATTTTGTTTTGTGGATAATAAACTGCTAAATGAATGCCATGAAGCTAAGCATTTACTAATTCCTAATTGTATAATCTTGTTTAGAGACATGGAAAATCTTGTCCAAGTATGTCAAGTTGCAAAAGACCAAAATTACATAAGACAGTTATATCCAACATTACATAAGACAGCTATATCCAATGTTACAAAAGACAACTATATCCAACATTACATAAGACAGCTATATCCAACATTACATAAGACATGTATATCCAACCTTACATAAGACAGCTATCTCAAACTGTGCCTCAAATGCAGAATAGCAGGATTTGAGATCAACTTCACAAATTGTAGTTTCATGGAACAATATCTATTTTAAATATTAACCCACACACCCAACCCCCTAAAATACAACCCAACCTTTACCCACACTTGCAAGATGAACGAGCATGAAATGTCCTTTCACTGGTTTGGTTTGGTGCTTTATGTCACATAACACATAATGGCTAATTAGTTGCCATAGATGTTTACTCTTTAGCAAGGCAGTAATTGACCAATTAGTATGGCTGTGGACAGTACAGCATTAAATAAAATACATCTAGTGATGCAAGTGTTTTGGAATTGTTTAAGGTTAATGGAGAAAAATGACCCCACAATAGACTTGTTGTCTCAAGCTATCTGAGAACAGCATCCACATTAGTATTTCTTTTTTATGGAATTATTTTCTGTGAAATGCCATAATTAAGATAATAATACATAAGCTGCTACATAATGATTTTACCCTATTATGTCAAGCTAAGAATAAAAATTTTTATTAAATTTTATTAACTCATAATTCAAGTTTTTATATTATTATTTTGATATAATATAGGAAAACCCCTTGCCCAAAGTAATGGATGACAATCCACCAAAGTCCTTTATTGCCTCTGGCTGCTTGTGCCAAAATTTCCTCATTGTTCATGAATATGCTGTCATGTATATCTATATTGTGTATTTAAGTTTTGTTCATCATTGTGGACCATACTTTAACATAATGATCATTTTATAAACATGTTTACTTTGATTTGAGAACATTGGTTTAACCACTGGAAAAAAAAAACATGGTCTACCTGATTTCTGTCAGGCATTCTAAAATTTAAATAAACAACCTGACCTTATTTATGAATTTGCTGGAAATTTCATTGACAATTACCAAAATACCATGGCAATTTATTCATAATTGTGTCATCTGTTATGTGAAAGTCTGTATAGATGGAGGACAGAGTAAACAATTATTCATTCCTATTTTAATATCAGTTTGGAATCACTTATAGTTGCATTCAGATATAATTTGAAAGGAATTATTTAAGTTATTTATTGGAATTACAAAGTGCTCATTGACATTTTAGACTAACACGGGGTTTTTTTATTATTGTGAATTCATTCAAAGACATTCTGGATTACATCATGGTGACACATAAAAAATATTGGTATTTTCTTCTCTTTATATCCTACTTGAACAGTTACAATAATTTAAAATATGGAGTTCCCACTGTGTACCACAGTGTCAAAAAAAGTCTAATACTGTAACATAATTTACTTCTAAATTTGCATCAGAAAACAGCTTCTGCTCACTGATATGTCTACTTTTATGTTGCAAATATTTGTCATTTTAATCCTTGTACTTACTGAGCAAATCTGATTCCTCTGTAATTTGTATAGACACATTTTAAGCCCTCTATTTACACCTGATCCATAAATGGATTATAGTTAAGTTTAGTATTTTACATGACATATGCTGTTGAATGTCTCTTGGGATTTAAAAATGGAGTACATTTCTAACTTTCATATGATTCATGATTCCTCAAAGCCTTTTTGGTCTGGACTTTTTTAAATTTCAACACCCACCAGATTTCACTGGCAACGTACACACACACACTCACTCACTCACTCTCTCTCTCCTCTCTCTCTCTCTCTCTCTCTCTCTCTCTCTCTCTCTCTCTCTCTCTCTCTCTCTCTCTCACTCACTCACTCACTCACTCACTCACTCACTCACTCACATGTTTGATGTCACTTTGCAGACCAGCTTCTTCTGAAACCTGATTGTCAGACATACTGTCCAAAATATTGTTGTCCATCTCAGCTTACTCTAATTTCAAGGCCTACATACAGTGACATGCCATTAAATTGCTTATCACTACCTATGGTATTCTCCCATTATCCCCAGTGGCAAAAGAGGTTATTTTCACCAATATGACCACATGTAAATGTGACATTTTTGAATAATTTAAAATGAATAGCAATAAATCAATCCTGGTATTTAATAAGTGGGCTATTATTGAATACTTCAGGTGGTAAAAGTAGTTATAGGTTGGGTGTGTGATAGGGAATCACATATTGAATATATGTATTGAATACCATATCAGATATGTATGATTAAATGGGTACATAACAAAGGATAATCATCTATATAAACTCATGTATACTTTTGCATTATTTCTTGCTGTTAGAATATGAGCAAATCTGTGTGATAGCAATAGTTTCAGAGCTTGAGTCTATTTATTATCAACACTATGGTGTTTATATTATGTTCTACGTTAAACAATAAATATCTATCAGAAAAATGATATAAACAGCATTGTTTTGACCAGTATAATACAACAACAAAAAAATGCTAAACAGTCTTGGTAAGAAAAATTGACACTATTTATACAGAACTCTGTTAGTACTTGCAACACAACCTGAACCTTTAAATGTTGATTTGGACCAATAATATTCTAAAACTGTTCATCATGTGGACCTTCAATAATTTGTTCTGGACTCTTAAATTTCTGAATCTGTGAAAACTGAACATGAACTCTTTTCCAATCAGGCTTCATGAACAAAATATAGAATTATTTTCAAAATGAGCAAAGGATGAGGTAGAAAAAAAATTTAAATATGAAGATAGTAATAACAATAAGGTCTGCTACTCCTACTTTCAGGTAATAATCTTATGTCTGCTAATGGATTTCTTTTCTACTCTGACCCCCCCCATTTTCCTATCAGCATTTCCGAATGTCTGGAGACTGAGGGTTCTGGACTCCAAATGCCAAAAGCCCATCTTGTAAAATACTTTTGTCAAATAATGATTTGCATCTATTTTCACAGTATTAATTAGCATTCAAATCTTTAGGTGTCTCAGTACACTGTCAGGCATCAATACTGTCGATACACTGTTAGGGGTCTCAATACACTGTCAAGCAATATAGGTTAAATATATCAAATATAATTTTCAAGTTTATATGTACTATGGAAGTCATTTACAAAAAATATGCAGTGAGTTTTACAAGTGAATGTTTCATTAGAAAACATTTAATTGTCGCTAATAAAACATCTTGCCAAACTCAATATAAACATTTTGATACAAAATGCATGGCATTTGTGAAATAGCATACCAAAAGTACAGTGCACTTTACAAATAAAATGGGCATTTTTGGGCTGTGTGCATGTTGCCACTAGAAGGAAATATTCATGTGAATTGATGGGAGTGCGGTTACTTCCTGTTCTTCTAAGGGTGAACTTGAGTAAAACTTGATCACAAGCACAACATGGTAGACAACTTATAATGATCCTTTTTAATGGCATTAATAGCTGCACATTTTGGGTTCAAGGTTTAAACAACGAATGTTAATATGCACATACCATCTGACCCTCACATGCTCCAGTTCTTAAATTTTACAGTAAATATCTTCCTTTAATCACCTCCATATGCCCAAACATCATTAAATATACCACCCATCCATCTAGTACCAACATCATAATGCATGTATACTGACAATGCAATTTCATATTAATGAGTGTCCATGGGGAAAGACAGGAAATTATGTGAATGTATTATGAGGGCATCAAGATATATTAGTAAAATCATTATTAGTTTTACAAATATGTGTACCTTTTTAAGCTGGGTAGGAAGGCAGCAGGATACAGAACATTCAATGTAATTTTCCCATTTTCTTTAAGTGTTCTATATGGTTACCCTCCCTCGTTAAGAGATAAATTGACAGGAGGGATCAGTTTGCACAGAGACACAATATAAAAAAATCATGAAAAGAATGTAAATAAACTTAGTTTTGCATCCCATTTTTGAAAACCAAAATTCTTCATTAAGTTTCATAGCACTACTTAAAAATAAATTCAATATGTACAGGAAACAGTTTTATCAGTTAGGTTCAGTGGCATCACTAGGGGTGTGTGAACTGCACCAGTTGACACCATCAGTGGAGGGTGACTCCAAAATGACTACAAAATTTTTGAACTTTTGTGCAGGAAGGAGGTCCATGGGGGTTACACCATGAGTTACCACACATGACATTAAAATTACCATACTGGGTAAAACCAATTCTAGTGATGCCACTGATTAGGTTACACAGCAGCTTTAAAAATCTTTCCCACACCCTGGAGGGAGTCACCCATGAATGGTCTAATAGTATCGTTAGGTTAGGCATGGAAAACTACATAGGTGCTATGGAGTTTAGACCAAGAAGTTGGTTCTGTGCATTTATTTTAATTTTTCTCAAAAAACTAAAGAAAAAATGCAAAAGAGGTTAGTGGTCTGCTATGAAGTTATGAAACTATCTATATAAGCAAAGCGGATTTTGTGTAAAGAAAAAGTTATTTATTATCTAAACTTTATTTACAGTCTCGTTAGTGTCAGTAATTCCTTTCTCAGACTAATGTATGTGTTTACTGAAAGTCAGCCTATGAAATTGCTTAATTTTCCCCCTCAATGTTCTCATATAATCATGTCAAATACGTTACTAGAAGAAAATAAAAATATTTGATTAATTCAAAACTCAATTGAAGCAGTGATAAACATTTACTAGGAAAAAAGTACATATAACTTATAACCTTTTTTTTTAATCCATATATACATATTGATTATGTACAGCGTATTCCGCAGCCGGCACTCTTCTACCAGTTTTGTACAAGCTGCGTGATACCATATGACGTAACTTGAAGCTTTGCAGAAAGAAAGGTCAGATTGGGAAAGAATAAAAAAAAAAATTTAAAAAAGAGGATTGCCTGGGCTTATTTGCATAAATTATGCATACGACCTACTTCTCACGTTTGCTGCATATGCGAAAGGACAAAGGTCGAAACTGATCAATATTACTCCGTTTCATCCCAAATTTATTATGAAATAAAATTAACCACCTTAGTTCTATTAACATGACTGTTCAACACAGTTGATTTTCTTTTGTAAGCGAATAATCAATCAAATTAACGGCATGACTAAAACAACATAACACAGAATAAAAGTCAGTATACTTGACCGTAACACAGAGACAAACACTCAAAGGTCATGCACCCTTACTTCGCCATGTGCCAGAAAGCGATGATTGTTTACTTACCAAAGCTAACCTTCCGTGGTAAATGTCAAATAATATCCAGCTGAATTTAGCCCACAAGTCAACATAATTAACAACTGTCGCAAGCTTGTAACATTCATCGAGCTTACTATATCCTGTCTACTGCCATTTTCAACCAAATGAAAAGCTCGAAGCAGGCAGATTCACTTATGGCGGACAGATAATCCTTCCAGAATTTGTAGTCATGCATTTTAAACAATATGAAAATAACCCATTTTTCCTATTTTGTTTTGTAAACTTGCTTTTACAAACGGTTCAGTATACCTACCACGTAAAATTTAGTTCTTCCGTGTTAAACAGTGTGCTTTTTTCGCCAGACTCTGAATAAAGGTCAGAGGTTGTGACCTTCTTTCCAAGCTTAACAGAAAAGCGCCAATTTGATTAGTTGATTAGATTAATCACGTGACAGAGTGGTGCCTGTTTACAGCGGAGAACAATTTGCATGGGTACTGTTGAAGTTACTTCTTTCATTTATTTATTTTTTTGTTTAAATTGTTTTTCGTTAAGTTTGAAAGAGAGAACTTGCATTTTTTTGCATCAATTTATGTGCGCCATTTGAGGAGGATTTATGATTTTTTTTTCATGCTCGTTCACAGCAAAACAAGCGTTTCTCGTTTGCATGAATGCAAACTGCAGTAAAGTACGGACAAGATGACAGTTTAAAATACATTATTTTGAACAGATTTTTTTATTTAAAAAAAAACAGAAAAGGGGTTGAACATGTAAAATAATAATAATAATAATAATAATAATAATAATAATAATAATAATAATAATAATAATAAACTAGCAATAACAGCTTTGAGTTTACCTCAATTGCAAACTTTGCAATTGCAACGCTTAGATGCGCAATTTCCTAGTTATTTTATTGGGGTTTTTTGTTTTTATTTTTAACGCGAAATGGAACATAGAAATGCGGAAACAAATCATACAAATAGTCTTTTATTTAATAGTTTTTGTGTCTGCCATATTTGCAAGGACAATTCTGTCTTAAAGCAACAGCTGTGGTATAGTTCACCGTCTTTTGTATAGTTCACCGTCTTTGGATAAACACACTCGTTCCGTAAGCTTTGGAGTTAAAATATCTTCTGGAAACATGTATAAACGTTTTTGTGTTTTTTAAAGGAAATGTTTGACCAAAAATTAATTTCAAGCATTCGACGCAGACGACACACACAAAAAAAAACTGGTTTTGAAATTAAAAAAACATGGCGATCAGTCTCATCTGTTTACGTGAGCTTCCGTTTGTTTTGAAACGCCAATAAATTAGCAGTGGTATGGCCCCCACCCCACCAACCCCTCTGGCCACATTGAGAGGAGGGTGAGGGTACAAACTAGAGGGTGTGTAAATACTTCAGAAAATCGGCGTACTAAATGCTGCACTGGCAATTAATAGTTGCTGATCCTTAAATTAGTAAAACTGTTTACTCTAAAATCAATACTTTAAAAAAATGTAATAGTTTAAGTTATAAACATTTAAATCAGGTATTTTTCTAGCTGATAAAAGCCTAAATTGATAATGTAAAATGTAATTTCAGCTTACAAAATTGAATCATGTCAAAGTGAATATTGGCTGGCCAAATCAAATTATAAAATAAAAAAAAATGCTTTTATTTATTATTTGAAATGAAGCCAGTTTGTTATAAATATACATTTCTAAATAAGCAATAATTAAATTAATTACGGATATAATTCCATTTTATATGCAGAAATTCCATTTCATATTAAATAAGTTGGACTTATTATCTTAATGTCAATTGTTTAATAATTTGCCTTTTAGTTGATAAAGAATGTTAATCTAAAATTAATAAAGATATTTAGTAAGGGTAAAAAACATGAAACTTTCTTTACTTAGTTGCAAATTATACATGTATTCAGGTTTATTTTTTTGAGAAAGTGAACAGTATGGAATATTGGCATGTGTAATGGAATTAAAATGTTTTTTGAAATTTTAATAACATAAGTATTGTGTTTTCTTTATAATCTAGATATTTGAAAAGTTCACATTTTTGATAATTACTTCACATATTATGAAATTACAATTGTTACAGGGAGTTTTGACGTAACAAATGTATAACAGAAATAATGAAAACATTTTCTAAAGTTTATGATTTGACTGATTGACTAACTCAAGAAAATCAAAGTCTATCAATTGTTACTCCTTCATTTGTCAAGTCAGTTTTCCAGTTTGCTACACAATTGCAACTTGATTAAAAGTGAGCACTATTTTATTTTAACTTAAACAGTTAGCTATTGTTAACATTCATTTTGGTAAAATATTATTAATAACAGGAATAATTAAAAAATGTATGCTTTACAATTCCATTTCACATGACTTAAAATTTTGCACAAAAAAACATAAAAGTTTGTTTCTTTCAATATCTGGTACATTTTATTTGTAAGTGATTTAAATAATACATTCTTTTATTTAAAAATTTTTCTTTTTTAGAATTTGTGTGTGTGTGATTTAATTTTTTAATTTAATTTAACAATTTTTCAGTCATATAAATATGATGTCTGCAGTATGACAGTTTATAGTGATGTCTAGTACTGGGGCATCATGCTGCAGACATGTGGCATCCTTTCCCACCTAGTCACATTATCCTGACACCAGGCCAACATGTCCTAACACTAACCTCATAATGCTGATCACCAAGTGAGGCAGTTATTAGTACCACTTTTTTAAAGTCTTTGGTACGACTCGGCTGGAGTTCAAACTAACAACCTCCCACATCCGAGGCGGATGCTCTAACCACTAGGCCACTGGAGCAGTTCTTAGAATGTAATTAAGCGAGGAAATATGATAACAATGTCACAAAAAGGTCTTACAAATCTGTATATAGCATGATGAAAGATGACTATTGAAAAAATTTCTTTTCAAAATAATAAATAATTTAATAATGGTCAATATGATTGAATTACAAGGTTTTTATAAAAATGTATATTAAGAAAGGAAAGGAAAAATTCAGTTATACATAAAACTTCCACTTTGCTCCATTTTGTAAAATAATTCTATTGTGCATTTTAGTCTAACGTGATACATATCAAACTATTTTGGTCAGGAAACAAACTAAGTTCATCACTTCCAAACTCAGGTGCTTATAAAATTTTAGTATATCAAGGTAGTTTGTTTGTTCTTCTTAAGCAGCATAATAGATGACATTTGTGTCTGTAGCTTTCAGTGAAAACAAATGTAGATTAAACTGCCTTTTTTAATTAACAAGTGAATAATTTCAACCAATACATTGTCTAAGATTGATAAAACTCATTGAGTATTGGGTTCAGACATGTAAAATAATTATTTAAAAATTATCAGTAACAGAGCTTAAAATTACAGGCAAAGAGACCTAGTCTCCATTATCTAGTTGTCATTGTTATGAGTCTATACTCTTGAAATAAGCAACAAAAAAAGAACAAAGACAACAAGCTTTATAAAATTTATCAAATAATTTATTTCCCTAGAATGCAACATGAAAACTCAAGAGAAAAGAACTTTAAGAATTAAATGCAAACATAAGCCAAGAAATAAAAATAGAAGACCTAGAAATAAAAAGTCCTGAGTGAAACTGATTTTGAGTCCCGATGAAATCCAAAATGGAAGGTGATGATATCTGTTGTGGTCAGCGAAGTGCTGCTATGTCAACAGTCCTAAGTTGGATCACAGAAAATATTATTCTAGTTTGAATTCAGTATAATTTCCAATAAATGTCTTTATTGAAGAATTTTGTCAGAGCAAATCTCCAGGAAAGGTATCACTTGATTTCAATAATTTGAAGAAAGTAAAAATTCTACCCAAACTGGTTACAACATAAGAAGTTTCTACAAATGGATATATGATACTTGTCACATAGTCAAGGTATGGCCTTGATTCACATTGAATGAATTGTGATTTTTTTTTTCGCATGAAAATGGGCTAGCTATGCAATAGCAGTAAAGTATTACATAAGTAAATTTAGTTTTATCCCCCCAAAACATTTAAAATCCCACCCAGGATAGTTTATATTCAATGAAAGAGGATGAATTGCTTGAGCATGTCAGACATTGTGATCTTGTTGAAGTTAAAGCATCTTTTACAAAGCAGGTAATAAATAATATTTTGATTCAGTATTTGGTGAGAAAGGAAATTTTGGATAATAGTAAATTGGGTTTGATTGGCAAGACTCTATCTGGTTTTGGTAGGAAGATAAAGAAATTAAAGTAGAAAAACCCAGATGGAATTGGAATTAAGACAGATTCAGAAAAAAAAAATGGAAATGCAAAATCAGAGAGAGGAACCAGAGAGGGAAATACAAATGCAAATTCAGAGAGAGAGAGAGAATACAGAGTTATGACTCTGGTCACAAATTAAGTAACAGAAAGAAGCAAAGCCAAGAAGTTTTGTCAAACTTAACAAATAATTTAAATATCTAAGTTATAAATGAAAATGTGAGAGGAACTTATATTATGAAGTGAATCCAAAATAGTCTTGATAAGGCTCTATAAAAGTCCAAACAAATGAAAAGTTAACTATATAAATTTCAAAACCAGAAATGTACTTGTCCATCAAGAATCATGACATTGTCAAGATGGTAGAACTCTTGAATAATTAACAACATTTCCAGAATAATATTATGGTCCAAATAATGAACACTATTTCCACTGAACAGTTCAAACATAATTTCTTCTTGAATAATTTCCAAGTACAACATAAAACTCTGCATACTTAAAACAGGAAGATAAGAAATTAGGATGACTCCAAAATAGGAATGAAGCTGACTACTCCATTCTCTCCTTATATACATCTTCTATTTATAACTATGTTTCATGAGATATTCTACATGACAGCCCTTACTACTCAATTTATCTCGAAAGTTGCCTATTCATATGAATGGGATGTTACTGAATTCTTCTAGATCCATCCAAATTCCATCAGCCTATGAGAAATTAACTCAAAGACATCATTAAGTCTTATTATTAAGATTATCAATTTTAGTAATTGTCAACACATATGTAAGCATTTATTTATAGATTCTATGTACTTTTATACTCAGACCCTAGTCACACTGGCAAAAATCTAACTAAAAAGCTTCTGTACATTTTTTCAGACATGAATAAAAACTACAAAATTTAAACAAAAATAATGAAGGAGCTAAAAATAGACATACCAGTACATAACAAAGAAATGCAGATTCAGAGAGAGAGGGAGAGATTCAATGTTAATTAAAAAAATAGAAACTGACTGGTTAGCACTACCTCCTCCCACCAATACAAACATGTTCAGGTTTTTATATTATACTGCATTTACTATCCAACTAGAATCATGAAACATGGTGATGGGATGCATCTTGATTACTAAACCCTAATTACAGTAAAGAGATCTCTTTGATTTTAATGAAACTTGTGTTAGGTTAAATTTTCTTGTACTGTTCTTGATGGAATAATGAAACTTGATTGTTGGTGTATATTAATGCCACACCCATGCAACAAAAGATCATTATGATCTATATTTTGTTTCACTGGTTTTATTTAGGTCTCTATGTTTAGCACATGATCACAACAGCTTTTTTAAGATATATGCAGTTAATACTAAGCTAAATACTTGTAACAAAAAGTGGTCTCAGTGACCTACATTTCAAATTTAAGTGATTTTGTTGTAATTGTATGTTTAAAGTTGAAGTTTAAAGTTCATTTCTTAGGCACTGTTCAGGGGAGGGAGAAATGTCTTGATAATGGTACCAAACCATAAGAACAGAATAGGCCTCTGACACACATGTTTTAGTGGTAGTGAGTTTGTTTTTGTGGCTGCTAAACAGTGTTTTTATGCACACTTATAATAATCCCTACCTAAAATTATGAAACTTACTGAGTTGATCCACCACACTCTTACCATAAAATTAGGTTATTGTGACCATGTTTAGGCTTCATTTATTATAGTTAAAGTAATTTTCTACAAAATCACAAAATCTTATACTTTAAATGGTAAATTCACTACATTAATGCTCAAATGAAAAAGTTATATTACTTCCACATTCATTGTATTCTTTAACTGCTGAATTAAGTTATTAAGTTTGCAATGTCAGAAGGTAATTTCTAAATTTTACTTGACACTGATGATAGAATCTTAGGATTTCTGATTAATTTGCTTCTTTTCCTATTTAATGTTATGGATCTGGATCTGTGTGATTTCTTTGCTACTTCTGGCATGTACACAAGGAGAGAGTTCCATGAGTAAGACTGTGTTATGGTGGCTCAAAACTATCCAAAGATGGAGAAAGAAGCATACCAACATGCATTTTATTCCACTAGAAAATGTTCTTGCAAAGACTTAATATTGATCAGCTTTTTCTTGTATGGTTTTAAAACACTGTGAGGTATTTTGTTATTAATTTGTCCTCAATATTTGTCAGTGTAAAGGAGCAATATTTTAGTTACATGAATACTGCAACAGCATAAAATAGTTTTTCTGTTTCACTTTATTCCATTTACTTAGTTATTTTAATTTTTTTACTATGTACAATTGTGTTTTGCTTAGCCACCCTTGTAATGAAGTTGAATATTATTACTTGATATGTATGATGGTAATGAACTCCAGGCATTATTACAAAACAAATAATAAACATGTCTTTAACCTCAGGCTACTTTGCTACAAATAGGAAATATGTATATGACCTCAAATCAGATCAAATGGTAATTGGAATTAACCTCATTGTGACCTCTGTTCTGCCTGGTTACTCACACAGTTGATGCTTGTGTCCTGTTGTTCACATTGGACTAGCACATCAGTGAATCCAACAGATCTGTTAAGGGGATGTCCATTAAGGACCTCCACAGATAATACCTGTTTTCCTACCCAATCTTCCCTTGTCCACTTTTGTCGGAATGTGGCTTATTCCACACACACACAGCTCCGATGGTTGGCTGCGGATGTCCCCATCTAGCATTATACGCTGCTCTTCGGTCTGGCAGTGTAATAGCAGGTGCTCTCAAAATACAAGGCTCACTGATCTCATCACAACATGTAGCTCAAAACAGAACAAAAATAAAAAGAAAGCACTTTCTTAAAATAGTCTTTGTTTAGGGCATCTGCAAAACACACTGGAATACACACAGTAGGCCTAAAGCAGCTGTTCAACACAGAATATCATAACAAAGTATGCTTGCTTATGTTTGCATGGTCCTTTACACCCCTTTCCCCATTGTCTGCAGTTGTTCACATTTGAACATCCCCCCCCACCGTCTTTGTGGATGTCCTGTATGGATGATCCCTAAGACATTTTAATACTGCTTAGGTCTGTCAGCCTTATTATTAACTTTGAGAGATTGGAATGGATTTTATTGAGATGGAGAATGTGTTTATCTGTTACATCTCCAGCTTCAGACAAAAATTTAAGTCACAGTACATCTTATGATAATTTCTGGTCAGTTCTGGTGGCCATATGAGCTTATGGTATAACCCTGCATCTGCTGTCTAACTGTTATGCATCCATCAATGGTTGCTTGTTACCACAATTGAGGATGTTTCAATCTAATTTTGATTGAACTTCAAATATACATGTACAGGTTATCTGTATTACCTGAGGGCCTCAAGGTAGATTAGTTCTTCAGCTAATTGTGTTACCATCTTTAAATAAAGCGATTATTGTTATTATTAGTAGTAGTAATAGTAAAGTAACCTGGTTTGTTATTAGTTCAGTTGTGGTTGTTGTTGGGCTTAACGCCATTTTTCAGCACACGATAGGCTATTCATGGCAGCCAGTATTAATGGTGGAGGAAGAAACCAGGAGAGAACCACCAACCCACGAGAAACTACTGGCAAGCTTTCTCACATAACCACATTCAATGAATCCTAGACTCGAACCCAGGAACCCACAGATGGCAGTGATTCGTAACAGACAGCGCTTTAGACCACAAGGCCACTTGGGGCCCCTACTAGTTCAGTGATGATGGGTGTAGAGTAAATGCTGATCATGATCTTGGACTAGTTCAGTAATGATGGGTGTAGAGTAAATGCTGATCATTATCTTGGACTAGTTCAGTAATGATGGGTGTAGAGTAAATTCTGATCATTATCTTGGACTAGTTTAATAATGATGGGTGTAGAGTAAATGCTGATCATGATCTTGGACTAGTTCAGTAATGATGGGTGTAGAGTAAATTCTGATCATTATCTTGTACTAGTTTAATAATGATGGGTGTAGAGTAAATGCTGATCATGATCTTGGACTAGTTCAGTAATGATGGGTGTAGATTAAATGCTGATCATGATCTTGGACTAGTCAAGCTAGATTTTAATGATATGATCTTAAAACTAATTGGCTAGCTTGTTACCAGTCAGGAAACTGTATTTCAGATATGATTTTGTTCATTTTTTTAAAGTAAGCTATTATGATCAAGATCTCACATGAGTAAGCTCACATATTGATGAGCTGATCTTAACTTGTTAGCATGCTTGAGACTATATTTCTGATCCAGTTTTGACTAAGCATGATAAATCAACTTAAGTGTATATTTATGAGCTAGATTTATGTATTATAGAACAGGTAGTTTTGCATTTGTTTGGCTGAGTTCGGTCAGCATAGTATTTCAGGCAAGATTTATATAAGATTTGATATACATTTATCATCAATATTTAGTTTTATAATGAGATCTACAAATTTATATCTGATTGGCTGAGTTTCTCCACTCAAAAGATCACATTTCCAACTGGGTAAATTGGCTTAGTAATCAAGTTCTCTGCAGAGGTCATAATAAGACAAAAATGTGTGGTTTTTTCCATATAAATCATATGAAATAATTTGTTATTGGCTGTTTGCTCTTCACTCATTTTGATTAAAAGTTTCACTATTTTGAAATATTTTTCTTTTTGACACAATTCTTTTTTAGTGACAAAAATGAACCAAAACTTGATCTGGCAATATTGAAAACCAATTATTAGTAAAATTTAGTGGAATATTAGTATGAAATATGACTGGTATAATCTGTATAAATATGCCATTAGTGCATGGGAACTTTGCATTTTCTTATCTTGCATTTACCTAAAGTTTCTTTTACACCCTGTATAAGTACTGTCATACCTGGAATCATGAAAATTGGTGATGGGATCAGAGCCATAGAGAGCAGTCATGGGTCCTGGAGTAAGAAACACCCAGGTCTCTCCTAATTCTTGTTCAAAGAAAATTTTTCATTTATAAATTTAAAAAGTGTTGTTTGGCCTGGGTCCCCTTACAGGCCTGGGGCCTCATGGATATATCCCCAGTTGCCCCACACCATTCTTGTCATCTCTGAATGTGGTGCATCATAATAAACTGTTATGTATATTTAATTTAATTACTCATTTGTTAGTTTTTAAAGATTTATTTTATTTTATTAGACTACATGTTATTGTAATGATAACTTTATTCAATTTGATATATTTTTTAGAAATTCAGTTTTGTTCTGTTTGACCTCATAAACAACCAGTAGTTGAAACACTGTATCTAGTTTCTGACATAGGTTCAGAAATCAGATAGAGTTCTAATAAATAACTTTTTAAAACAAAATTAAAAAAATTATTCATTCTAAGAGTAAGATTCAGTAGAATCAAGGCCATACCTAGAGTATGTGATAATTAGCATGTAAAAAGGTTTCTACATTGTTGTAGAAGGTGACCATGTGACCCTCATACGGGAATGTTTTGCCTCTTAACTTACTGTATAGCTGTTTTCTTGAGAAGAACTAGCCAGGTGGGTTAAAAATCTTAAACACTAAAAGGTGTCTTGTTGTGACCAGTATGGAATTATTGATTCTTTCTGTGCTCATACAGAAATACCTGGACAAGGAAATGTATCAAAATTTTTTCATAAATTCTAAACAGGAATATTATTTTCTGTGATTCAGCAAGGAACTGTTGACATGGCAACACTTTGAAGGTCATGACATACATCACCTTCTACTTTGATTTCATCAGGGCTTGAACACAGATTTATTTAGGACTTTTCATTGATGGACTTCTGTTTTTTTAATTATTGGATAATTTTTGGATTTGATTGATAAATCATAAGTTGTTTTTCTCATGTTTACCTTGTTTTTTTAGGGAAATTAATTATTTTGTTAAATTGTACAAAGTTTGTTGTTTTCACTCTTTTCTTGTTACTTTTGTACAAGCCTAGACACATAACATAACAAAATACAGAACCCTTATTATTAAAATAGGACATTGTGACCCAAAGTTAATGATTCACTGATTTGAGTTCAGTTTGTATTTAAAATTTATTTCTATAGTTCTGTTCTGGCTGGATCATTGAAGTAGAGAATTCCCTGCAAAGACAGATGATAAATGTGATCAGCATTTTACATCATACTGACTTATGTTAAAATTTTTCATTTAGTTCATGACCACAAAGGCTTTTTATTCACCCACCATAAGGCAGAGCATATTATGTTATGATGTTTCCTCACAATAATTTGAGTTGTCAACCAAACTTTGTGGATGACTTGCACATGGGGTAGTTAGAAACCAATCAACTTTAGGTTAAAGGTCGAGCTCAATGACTTAAGGATAAAAAATAGTTTTTTCACAGTGGCTTGATTAATTTATACAATTGCTATACTTGCTGTATGGCTTGAACTTGAAGTAATGAAGAACTATCTTATTTTCAGAGTCAAAAGGAGAAAGATCAAGGTTGCTGTCACTGAAAGGAGAAAAATGGTTTCTGCAAAATAACTGGAGTTATCCACCATTTAAGGATACCCCAAAATCTTGTGGTTGGCTTGCACCTGGTGTAAGACATTAGCCTATCAATTTTGGGTCAGACTTTTGAAGGTAAAGGTCACAGTTTTAAAAAAAAATGGTTTTCAGACTATAAAATTAGTTACATATAAAATACCTGAACCAAACTTGCTTGATAATTCCACTTTGGGAAAGGAAGAAGCCTATTGATGTTGGGTTAAAGGTCAGGATCATTGTAACTGAAAGAAGACATATTTTAATACATACTAACTTTAGTTCTAGACCACATACTGTTTTTGTGGAGTTATTGCACTTAAGGTTATTTCAGATGCCAGTTGATTTAGGAGTCAGGTGCTTTGCACTTGGGAAAGGGAAGAAACCTATGTTATTTTGGGCTAAAGGACAAAGTCACTGTCATAAAGAAGAAATAAAGTTTTTGCATGGTAACTTTAGTTCTAGACCACATGCTATGTTTGTGAAGGGCTTGCACTTAAGGTATGGAAGATGGCTATTGATTTTATGGTCAGATCATTAAATGGTAAAAGGTTAAAGTTAACATGATACAAAAGAAAATAAATTGTGTGGAATAATTTTTGTTCTAGAGTAAGTATTTTGACTAAGCTTTTTGGATGGCTTGCACTACTACCACTAATACTACTACTAACTACTATTACGACTACTACTACTACTGCTGGTTTTATTTAATAGCAATAATAAATTAGTTGTCATCATTAAATTTATTGCAATTTTCCTGGTGATGGTCCAAGTTAAATTTAAAAATAAACATACAAGTCCCATTCTGATATTTTGATCACTTCCATCATTTAAAATATTGTCTTTCTTTTACATATACTCTGTTCATTAGCTGTGCAAAGTATTGTGTTATTTCTTGCATCTTTTGTCATATTGTCCCCCAAATACTTTGTTTCTATGTAGTATTTTAAATTTTCTTTCAAGTCCTAGTGTTTTTGTACTCTTGTCTGTAATGTTTGGGTTTATTTTCAAGGACCTTTCTGTACCCATTAGCTAAATAGAATATGGTATCTTTAAATTGTATCACCTCACTCATACCATTATTTGGGTAGGTATTACTTGTAACTTTTTTGTTCCTGTTGTGTGCAATTTGGCTGAAGGCTCTGTTTTTATATCTGCAGGCAGAAGCAAGTTGCATACTCTTCTTTTTTATATGTAGATCCCAAGACAGATGAAAGGTACTTTAAGATTCAAGGAAGTCACCATTAGCCATGAGCAAGTTCCACTTTTCCTGAAAGGAAAGCATTGTCATCTTTAGCTGACTCAGGTGGACCCGTGCCATAATCCTGGGGATCTAGATTGTGGAATGAGTCACGTTCCTGGATATGGACTCCATAAGAACCTGAACAGGCACTCCAGGGTCTAAGTCATCTGGTACTGGTCGCTGAGTATCAGGTGTTGGTCAGGCAACAAAAATGAATGACCAGCCACTTGTCACCTATCACTCGGTCTAGGCATTGTGACAAATACTGGCAACTGGGTATCAGTGTTCGATACCAAGTATCTGACGTTTGGACCTTGCCCTGCAGTGCCTGGGACTTCATTTCTGACTTTGAACCTTGCCATACTGTGCCTAGGACTTCATTCCTTGCCCAACTGGATGTGCCTTAATGTCATCCCACAACCTGACTCAGAGAACATTGTGCCTATACAGGGAAAGGGGGAACCAGGTAGATTTTCTCCCCATCCATTCTTTCACAATTTCTGTGTGAGACTTGGTGAGTATGGAATGTATTCTTTTTTTCCCTATGGA
Organism: Potamilus streckersoni; assembly: GCA_016746295.1. Classification (NCBI taxonomy): domain Eukaryota; kingdom Metazoa; phylum Mollusca; class Bivalvia; order Unionida; family Unionidae; genus Potamilus; species Potamilus streckersoni. Next base: position 1,301,869 of record JAEAOA010001415.1, read on the forward strand.
TGAATGTTCCACAGCCCATTGGTAGGCAGATTTGGCAGGCCTTAGCCTTGTCCCTTCCCCATCTTCATTTTTGAAGGAAAGTAGTATGGTTGCCTCTCCTTTCCACCTGCATTGAGAGGGGATCATCAATCCTGTTATCCAGTGAGAGAGAAGGAAAAGAATAGTCCTGTCTTGCCAGTTTGGAGAGGCTTTTGAAGGCTCAGACTTACGTCCAATTTTCTGTGCTTCCCCACTCAGTTATAATGTATGGCATTTGCCAGAATGAAATAAAATGCCTAGAGGCAGCCAGGTTGGGAATATCATTGGAGTCCTGAACCTTCATCCCTGTTTAGCTGATTGAAGTCATGCTTAGAACTTCTACACACACTGACCTTTTTTTTGTGAGGGCCTCTCTCAGCTTTTTGAAGATGAGTCTATTTCAATGGCTGTCTTGCAGAGACTTCTTGAGTCTGATAAAGTAGAACCCATCTTGAAAGACCACTTTTTCTACCAAATCATTATGGTCTCTCAAGACTGGTAGTCTCTCATAACAGGTCATAACATAATATGATCAATAAATCAGTGCATGGAGATCCTAGTCTGTCAAAACAGTTAGACTCTCATAGCAATAGGCCCTCAAGACAACAAGACATTCCCTCAATGTTGATTTTTCTTTGAATAGAAAAATTCTCCACCTCTTTACAAATGCTGCCTTGTTGGGTAAAAATTTAAATATATGTAATACTTATTTGTTATTTTTACTAAATTCTTTTCTTCCTTTGTTCACTGATTTCCCTTTATCCTCAGTCCAAATCAAATAAGGATGATTTAAAAATTGATGGAAATTTTAAAATTATCAGACTTGGATTATGTCATGTTTATTGAAGTCCAGTTACTGACCGAAGGAGTCAATTTACCTTGGACTTTGGACTTACATAAGGAAAAGTGAAAGTAATGAAAAGTCAATAAATGTGTAGTACATAAATACAGTGAGTTTTACATCACAATTAAGTATTTTGTTTTATATCTAAGTTAATGATCTAACTGAAATAATCTATCTTAAAGTTTCTTAAATTCTATGTACAGATATTCAAAGTGCAATCAATTACTACCCATCTCACACATACATGAACACACACAGATCACAAACATTTATGTACACAGTTTTTCACTCAGATTAATTAACTGCAGATGTGAATTATGTACAAATGAAATTACACAAATTGTATAACATGTGCCAACATGTATTGAAATACAGACAGCTAAAGTAGCTGTAAAAGGTGCTTATGTCCTATGCTATCAATTAGGAAAAGGATTTCTTCCTTAATACATATATTGTGAAAATCTGATATACTAGAAGATTCCTTCATTACTTTTGAGATATTATTCCATTTAATGGCCCCAGAGTATTGACAGTTTCATATGTAGTTCTTCTTTGGTTGAGAATTCAGAAGGTCATGGCAGTCATTGATCCACGATTTGTGTGGTGATGCTATATTCTTAGCATTAAAAAAAATTCTCATACAGACTGTGGGAGATTTAAAAAATCTATGTACCATTTGGTCTTTTAGAATGTAAAGTTGTGAAAAGTTGGGATTTTTTAAGTAATCAATGCTTCTTGAATTATTTCATTTTGCCACTAATGATTATTTTATAGGCTTGTTTTCGCAACTGAACAATGTCCTTAATATTAACATATGACATGTCTTCCCACATCACATTACAATAGACAGAATGAGGCTGAATGTTGAAATTTTGCTAAAAATCCACTCACTCTCTTGTACTGAGTTTTTTTGCTTGCACAGTATAAATTTTTACTTAGCCAGCTGTATAAAAATAATGCTGATGATGTTAATGACCTTAATTTGATCATGTGAAAGGTTGTTTTCTGGAACTGAACTATGATTCATTCCATGTAACCATCAGTTGCAATTTATGACAAATTGAGACAATCTGGTAAGCAGATAGAAGTACTTGCATAACGCTGATCAAAACAAATGGAAATTAAGACTTCCATTAGAAAGTATGGACTTCCCATGAATAAAGTTTGCAAAGTTTTTGACAGAAGATTCTTTCAATTGAAAATACCACTTCTTAGTCTTGCAGGTTGGGCAAGTGATTGGAAAATTTGCTTGAGTGCCAGACATTTTTGTGTACCTTACCCTTTTGGGCAAATTAATTTTCAATCCTGCTATATAATATTTGTTTGGGAATTAAATACATTTTTTAATAGCCAAATATATGAGTTTATTTTCTTAGTGATTAAACATATTGTCAACAAGAATACCAAAAAATTAATAAGATACATTTGAGGTCTTAAAGGCCAGAGGTCACAGTCACAGCAAGAATCATATGAAATAATGGTTTCTGTATGGCTTCTTTAGTTCAACCCCAATTCCCTTGACCGAAGGTGAAGGTCTTTGAGATTTGTTGGATAGTAATCACCAGACACAACCATTCATATACTGGTAGTAGTGCCTTCACAGTGGACTATAATATATAGGGCAAGCATATAATGTGTTGTTCAAGGTACTCATGTTGTGAGCTTGTCAGAGTTCATTTGCTGTCAAATCAAGAAAAAGAATGTTCCTTTTTATTGTTTTATATCTCATTAGGCCTTCAAATTGGTCATTATTTCATTTTCATTGTCATACTTGCTATATTTTCAAATTGTGTTGAGTTTTTTTTTGAGACTCCAATATGGGGTGGTGGTGATCAGTGTGCGTGGTCCCAAAAAGTGTCTTTTTTTCCAGTTGACAACTTAAAGTTATCTATTTTATATATGCTTATTGAAAATTACTGGAATTTCAAAATTTTAGTAAAAAAAAAAGAACATACCATTTTTGGTAGTATTTGTTTGTTTTTTTTTAAATTTCTAGTGTAGCTTTAACAGTTTTAGTCATATCACTATGATGTCTGCAGTGTGGCACTAGGGTATCATGCTATATATACGAAGCATCATGTCCCATCCAGTCACATTATACTGTCACCAAGCTGACCAATCCTAAGACTAACTTCTTAAGGCTGAGTGTTAAATGAGGCAGCTGCTGGTGCCATTTTTACAAGTCTTTTATGTGACGTGCCTGTGATTCAAACCTGCAACCTACCACTTCTGAGATGGATGCTGTAACCACTTAGGCCACTGGAGCTGTCTTGAAAGTATTTAATACAGTTAGAGAAAAAAGTAGTGTTAGATTTATATTTGTCCAATACCATCACCATGTTCACATACATGTGTCAACACTCACATCATTAAAACTAGACAGACATTAACAAAGAAATTCACTTTAAGTTTCTGTATTTAAAGTCTGTTGGACAGTGGGATGTTTTCTGTTATTAAATGCAGTCTGTGCTGCTGTCAATAGTTCAGTTATTGAAGGGTTTACGGGCAATGCAGGAGTCTTTTGTTTTGATTTTTGCACTTATTAGGGACAGGATAGTGTCATTATGCAAATTTCCTAAAGATCCTGTTAAATTTTTCTCAGCAGAAAAAATGAGCTTTCAATGTCAAATTAGTGCAATAAATCAGACTCGCAAAATTTTGTTGATACTGTTGAATGTTTTGAGGCCAGTATCAATGGTGGAGGGATTTATCTGGATAGTGTTAAATATGCTGGATAGTGGCTCATATAAAAGAAAGTAGTCAGTTGAAATGTTGGAAAATGTAACAATCAAATTTTTATCAAAACTAGCTGCTTGGAAAGAAATAATTTGCATTATTAATTATTTTACAAAATATCATGAGTCCATGCTTTTAAAATAAATAACAGAAAAAGATTGAAGATATCAAGGTTCATAAAATTTAACAAATAATTTTTTTCCCTAGAATACAAAGTGAAAAATAAGATAAAGAGCTTATGGTTCTGTGAAATAAATCCAAATATAATCCAAGAATATAAAGACACAAGTGCAAGTACTAAAAAGTCCTGAATAAAATTCAGTTCAAGTCCCAAAGAGATTTATAATTGAAGGTGATGACCTGTATGTCATGGCCTGCATCATACTTTGCCATAGATGATGACATCATTAACATAAGCATTGTAATTATCTAGACCAGATGCAATTATATTCATTAAATGCTGAAAAGTACTAGGCAAACCTTCATCCCAAACAGCATCACTTTATATTAATGAAGTTCATCTGGAGTCTTGAATGCCAAAATTTCATTTGCCCCTTCCAACAGTGGAGTTTGCCAAAAGCCTTTCAGAAGGTGAAATTTGGTGACATACTTTGCATTTCCAATTTTATCAATGCAGTCATCAATTCTGGGTAATGGAAATGAATCTATTTTAGTGACACTGTTCACCTTTCTATAATCAGTGCACATGCAGAAAGTATTATCTGGTTTCAGAACAAGTATACATGTTGAACTCCAGTCACTTTAACTCAGTTCTATGAAATCATTTTCCAGCAAATACTGAATTTATTTTTTCAATCATTCCTGTTTGAGAGAGTTCATCCTGTATGGATGTTGTTTGACAGGTGTAAAAATTTACCATTAGAATATCATGGTAGATTTTGTTTTGTTATTGTATGGTTATCTGGAAATAAGTGCTTATATTCAAGTAATAACTGTTTAAGTTCATTCCTTTCTTCCTGTTGCAAATGTGAAAGTATCTGGTTCAGATTATTTTTAATTTCTGAATTCTGAAGATTTGTTTCTCCAAAATCAATAGAGTCAGATTGCATTCCTTCACTTAAATCCTCACTGAGTGGAACAGGTACAATTAAATTAACTATATGATTAACCTGGCCATCTCTCTCATTATACTCATACTCCTTTAATTTATTTACATCCCAGGGGTACTGTTATTATAATTTAACTTTTTCTTCTTAACTTTGTAAAGGCTGTGATACCTAATCTGAAGAATATTTTGAAGAATGAGCAAGAGAGACAGACTCCATTACCAGACTCAAAAGTTCTATCCATTGTAGTTATGTTAAACCATAATTTCACTTTTGACTTGAATTGCTGGATGCCAGATTCAAGCATAACTTACAGGAAAATTCCAGAAATAAGATTTTACCCTTGATCAGATTGGACAGATTTGTATGTAAAGTGGGGATATGATTTTCTCTTGCCAGTTCTATTTCTCTTAATTTAAATTGATATTCCATTTCTTTCTTTTCTCTTTGCATTGCATCTGCCTCTCTCTCTCTCTCTCTCTCTCTCTCTCTCTCTCTCTCTCTCTCTCTCTCTCTCTCTCTCTCTCTCTCTCTCTCTCTCTCTCTCCTTTGACCAATAGCATTTTCCTCTCTCTCTCCTCTTTATCTAATTACATTTGTATTTGTTTCTCCTTTTTCCAGTTGCATTCTTCTCTCCCGCTTTCCTCTTTATATAATTGTTTTTGTTTTTCCTCTTTTTCCAATTGCATTTGCATGTTTTTCTTCTTTCTGTAACTGCATTTTTTTTCCTCTTTATATTTCTGAAGTTTAAATTTTCTTAACTCTATTTCCATCTTGTATTTTAATTTTAATTCCCTTTTTTTATGTTAGTCTGATACAGACCTATTGATTGATCAAAACCAAAGCACTTTTATCCAACCATTCTTTTCCACCAAATATTAGACCAAAATATTTATTTCATGCTTCATTAAAGAGGTTTTTGCCTTAGAAAGATCATATTTTCTGGCAAGCTGAAGCAATTAATCATTTTTAAAGAAGTCAAACTGCACCAGAGTAGGATTTGAAATAAAGATCTCCACTTTTGATGACATTGTAAAATGTTTGCTGATTTCACTAAAGATTTCTGAAACGTGAAATAATACTTGCAATTTAAGAATTTCCAAAACCAAGGGAATTTTAAATTAAAAAACAAAGTTTCTTAAATATTTTATCAAAAATTGATATTTCAAGGATGAATACCCAATTTTCTGTTACAAATCTATGCTCTTGAAATAAGTAACAGAAAAAAGTTAAGACAACAAGCTTTGTTAAATTTAACAAATAATTTATTTTCCTAGACTACAAAGTGAAAGATAAGATTAAAAAAAACTTATGGTTCTGTGAATTAAATCCAAAAATTATCCAAGAATTAAACACAGAAGTCCTAGTAATAAAAAGTCCTGAATAAAAATTATGTTCACGTTCTGAAGAAATTCAAAAATTGAATTGAAGGTGATGGCATGTCTGTTATGGCCTGCTTCATACTGATGTGTTAACAGTCTCTTACTGAATCACAGAAAAATTATTCCAGGTTTGAATTCAGTATAAATTTGAATGAATATCTTTATCCAATAATTTTGTCAGAATACTTTTTTATTTCTAGAGAAAATAATAACTTGAAATCAATAATTTGAAGAAAGTAAAATTCACCGCAAAATTGGACACAGCATAATACAATTTAAAGTGCCAGATGTTAAAGCACAACTGGTAAAATTCTGAGTCACAAGATAATATTGTACTCTGTTTGACATCAGGTCACAAATTAGCATTTTCTAAAAGCAACCATTACCTAAGGGAAAATAACTCTCTATCATGATTTAATGAGCCTTGTTTATTTAAAACTTAATATCCTATAAAATTTACTGGATAATAATTTGATCCATGAGCTTATACCCATAGAGAATAATGAAGCTATTATTAGCTATTTACATCAATGAAATAAAAAAAAAAAATTAAAAAGTCAGTCAGGTCAAACTGAACTACTGGTAAACAGAATTCTGGACAAGGTCAAATCCAGTAAACAATGTTACATTACAATAACAGGTAATAGAATAAAAAAAAATTATAAAACTAAAAATCAAATATATATAACACGATTCTGGGTGTCATTGGAGGCAGCAGGAAATAAATCTATCGGCTGAATGCAGGTTGTGTGTTTGCGATCAAACTTTTGATCTTAGTAAATAATTTGTAAACTGGTGGTTGATTATGTGTGACCACCTTTCCTTTTCATAATTTCCCTGATAATCATCTGATAAACTATCCTGAGGGTAGTGTTTGTGGTCTCTGTTTATATAGACTGCATGCTAGGAATATGTATAGTGTGGTCCAAAAATCTCAATTTTTGTTCTTTCCAAGATTAATGAAAATTGTTCTTTTGAAACGACTTTTTTGTGGATTGTTGGAGTAAGATATAGCATATTTTGTATTACTTGTTGTGCAGGTATGCAGTATCACTTTGAACTAAATTTATTCTCAGCATGATAATTACTGCTTACCCTGACCATTATTTTATGGGGTTTAATATCAGTCATGATGGGCATCCAATATACTTATTGGATGAAGAACCCTGGAGGAATCATCAAGCCATGGTGGAGCTCTTTGCAAGCTTTCTCACATATCAACAATGGCTGAGCCAAGATTTGAACCCATTAGGACCGAGGTGAGATCTGATTAAAGGAAGTGCCTTAGACCACTGTGTTCATCTAGTGGAGACAAAAAAGCTTGATAGTGGCAAGCTATGTAATCTTTGATGACACTATGACTTATACAGGGAACTTATTTATGCCAAGACAGTATGCTAAAGTCCCTGAGGTTATTCATATTTATGCTTGTTGAACTTCTTACCTTGTAGTTTAAAGTCAAGATCAATCAGTGTCATTATTTATGTTGAAGTAAATTGGGAGTTCCTCAGTGATGAAGATTTTTTTACCATTATTGAATGATCCATTACCTTTATTCAGAACAGGTCCATACCACTGGAAGGTGTGTTAAGTTGAGCAAAGGTTGCTTTGTTTTATGAAATATTAGTTTCTTTTTAAATGTTATTTGAATTTGATGTTATATTGATATAATGAAATAAAATTATAATGTTTATGTTGTCAGGTTCCTACCAATATATACAGATATCTGATATTAAAATGCTCTGTCAATTATACCTTTATCTGTGGAAAGAATTTTTATTAGTCTCTATTAAAGCAAGTAAAATCAATATTGATCAAATTTAGTCTTCACCTTGACAAGTAGTCTCTGAATATATTCACTTGACCCACCTTACTTTTCATTTGCCCCAAAATTGTAATCGCTTGCCAAGATTTCATGAGATGTATATACTTGAGTCCATATAAATAATAAACAGGATAATATGCAACATAATTTATTTATTTAAAAAATTTGCTTTTTTGAAAATATTGGTTGATAATACACATTTGGCTACTTCAGGTATATATGTTTTAGCTGCTTGACTTGAAAAAAAAAGGTACATGTACATGTCTGCCACCAGGACCAGCACTAAGGCATGAGGTGGTAGCTGTGTCTGAGTTGAAGTCCTCAAGCTCTGGTTCATTTACTGAAATGTTCTTTAGAATTTGTAAAGTCTTTTGGTTTTATGAATTCTTTAATGAAGCCATTGAACTAAATCATTGTTCACACTCAACATTGCATGGGCTTATAACAAAAATGATTTTTAAAAATTTGCATAATAGACTCAGAGAAGGTATAGTGTTTACTAAGAGTGTTTCATGAGTTTCAGCAGGTGTTTCCTATGACTGCTTGTATGCTCTCATTTTCACTTTGAACTCTAAATACTGCTGATGAATGGCAGGATAGTCTTCCTTTTTGAAAATAACTTGAATCAATATGATTGAGAGAAACCTGCAAATCTTCAATCCATTTTTTAGCAAAACTGACCTCTCATGGGGAAAATGCATGTGTCACTGACAAATACACCATTTGAATTTACAACTTGTGTCAATTGGGTTATTGTTTACAATAACTTTAAAGCATCTTTCTTAGTAAGTCAGTAAATTCAAGCCAGGGATAATGCAATTGAAAATGTATGTAGTTTAGTTATGTCATATATGACAATTTTTCTACTACCACAGATTCAGGCATATGTCTCTTTTGAGAAAAAGTTACCTCATACTTAGTAGCATTCTTACATTTTAACTCTCCACTTTTGGATGGATTTTCCTTTTCTAAACTTCTTATTACTCTCATTGTGAACTAATTTGGCAAACTCATTTTATCTACAGAATAAATATGATTTTGCCTGACAACTACTTCTGTGATAAAATATATTTTGTCATTAAATATGAACAGAGATAGGTTATTTATTGGTGCAATTGTTTTGCTTTAAATGCCATATTATGCATGGAAGTTAATCCTCTGCATAATCAATTAAAACGTTAAGAATCATCACTCACATTTAATTAGTTCATACAGGACCCCAGCAATGTCAGTTAAATTCTTTTCATTAATATAATTATACTTGATGAACAAAAATTAGAGTGAGTTGTTCATGAGGGCCTGGTTTGAGTAAATGCAATTCAAGAAGCCATTTAAAACAGTGTTGATTAATCATGCCAGCTTTGTTTTGTTTGGTATCTTTTGATTTGGTCTTTTAGCCAAACGATGAAGTCAATTGGTAATAGAATGTGCATACATGAAACTTTTACATGAACCTGTTATCAGTGATTAGGTGTAATATAGATGTGAATGTATTCATGGAAGGGGTGGGATCAAATGTTCAGTACACACTTAGCAAATGGATGGCTTGATAAAGGTAGATAAAGTGATTAAAGCATAAAATATGAACATTTCCAGCATGTTAACATAGAAGAAAATATTTTTCCTGGATTTGTGACTTGGAAAATGTTACTTGCCCAACTTTGAAAATGAATAATCCTGGCATATGGCTATATAGGATTTTATTGGCCTTGTAGAAAGTTTGGAATATAGTTTATACAGCAAGCCTGCTGCACATAAAATGGTTAACTGATAAGTTATATAAGACATATGAGTGATATGAACCCACTTTGGCCTCTTGTACAACATTTTTAGGCATATATTTTGTAAGGGTATATTGCTATTATAAGCCGTTCCCAAAATTTTTTGAACCTTCATTCAGTGAGGCATACTGTATTATGTTATGGCATTGTCCATATGTTCCTACATCCATTCATGAATTTATTAACATTTGCTTATCAAACTTATATATGAATCATTTAAAGTGACTTTCTTGAAATGTTGTCACAGTATATATTATGAATTGATGGTGTATTATGTATCAGAGCCATACATCCCTCAATGCCAAGGTTAGGGCACGGAAGACTGTAATTCTGTGACTTCCCCATTGTCTGTAATACACCATTTGAATGCCTGAAATATTGGAATGAAAGCTGATTTAATAATATATACTAATAATATATTGTCAGTGCTTCACATAACAAAGCCATGTCCCTGCTTCTGAGTGGTCATCTTGATATGGTAGAATATAATCCCATGACTTGTGTTTTTGGCAAACTAAGTTTTGAACCACTGAAGATATGTGAGCTAAACATTAGTCAATCATGGCATACTTGGTATACTTATCATCTCTAGAGGGTGTATTGTATACTACATTGGAGATGATAGTCCTTATGGTCTAGGTCCCAGCCCAATATTTTAAGTTCTCCATCACACTTCTGCTCTACAACTTTAAAGCCATTTGAGATTAATGGGTGAAACTTTTTGTATACTTGTACGTCTTCATTATAAGTGTGTATTGTGCCACAGTAGAGTACCTATTTGTAAAGTTAATGTCACAGCTCTTTTTTAACTCACAATTTCTTATTATTTCTAGCTTTAGAGCCATTTGAGATTATATTATTTTGTGTATGTATGTATATATATACATATATATATATATACATATATATATATATATATATATATATATATATATATATATATATATATATATATATATATATATATATATATATAGCATTTGTCTTTGTAAATTTAGAGCAGTTCGAGTTTCTCTTCTACCTTTGAATACTTACACATCATCACTCAGGAAAGTACTCTATAAATATCTTTTGACTGGCAGGCAAATTTATAATTTCTAGCAGCATAGAGGATTAACAGACCACTTTTTAAAGCAGTCCATTCATGAAAAATAAACCTTCCAATGAAAATGAAAATACAAGCATCAATAACCCTAAAGCAGGGAGGGTGAACAGACCAAATTTATTCATGAAAATAAATCTTCCTACAAGAATAAAAATACATGCATCAATAACACTAAATTGAGACTTCTAACAGAGTTGCACTAAACCATCTAACTGTGCTTTTATCACATTGGTAGATTTTCAGTTTCTTCAAAAGGATTTCATGATCCACCATGTCAAAAACTTTCCTAAAATCTACAAAAAAAGAAACTATTATTCTACCTTGGTCAAGTGCTTGGAGCCATTTATCAGTTCAAGAGATCAAGGCAGTCTTACATGAATGTTTCTGTCTAAAGCCTGATTGATTAGGGTATAAGAGAAAGTGTTTGGTTAAATATGATATGAATGAATCATGGATATGCTTTTCAATCAATTTTGACAAGTTTGGTAGTATTGTGATTGGCCGTTAGTTATCAGCATCATCCTTAGAACCAGATTTGTGAATAGGAGTTACTTTTGCAGTTTTCCATATTTTGGGGACAGATGAGGATGCAATACTAAAATTGATTATGAATGTTATGCTATCTACAATAGCAGAGGCAGAAGATTTAATGAGTCGTGGACCAATCTGATCAAGTCATGTAGCTTTCTTAGTATCAAGTTCACTGAGATATTTCTTAACAAAGTTTTTTTAGACTAGTGGGATAGAGAAACATACTTCCTTAGAGATTTTGCTGCTGCAGAACTTTTTCAGTTCTTTTAAGGTGTTTTAAATCACTGTTTCTTTTAACTTTGTGGTGATGTTGGTGAAAAAAAATCATTGAAAACATTTGCAATGTCATTGTCATCAGTGACTATGGTGTCATTTACCAGAAGTGAGTGAATTTTATTTATCTGATCTTTGTGTGTTCCTCCAGTGAGTTCACTGAAGACTTTCCAAATGCAGTTTTTGTCACACTTTGTTTTCAAGCATTGATTGATAATAATTTTGTTTAGCTTTTTTAATCATACTTGTTATTTTATTTCTCCATACTTTATATTGTGCATGGTTTCCCATAGTCTTGAATTGGTCTCTTTTTTTCAGAGCATCAAGGATTTCAATTGTAAGCCAATTAGGTTGGATTTCATTCTTTACTTGATGTTGACAAATCATTGTCTGATTTTGGTCTTATCACATTGGTAATTGTATTTCTGCTCATGTTGAGATCGCTATACATAATATTGCCAATCTTCTGATGTGTCCAGTAATTTCTCCCATGAGTGTTAGAATTGATTCCTCCGAGTTTTTAATTTTATCATTTTTAGTAAACACTTCCAAGTTACCTTCACTCACACCTTGAACCCTCAGAATAATAACTGTCAATGGTATATTGCTTCTCTTGAATTGTCCTTGCTTATCCTTAAAAACAACAACTTCATATTGGTCCATTTCTGTGAGATCCAAAACTCATCATTGACTTTGTCAAGGGTTAGATATTGGAAAAGTCACCTTGAGGCTTGCCTTTAGCAGATCTTCACTGAATATCTACCATTATATATTACACTAACACCTATTTAAAATGTTGGACAATGATGCTGTCTGGTGGTTTACTCATGCACGACTTTATGAGGTGTTGCCCCTGATGATATTGATATAGCATTTGTCCGAACAGTTATTGTCTGTGTTGGTAATCTTGGATACCAGATCAGAGTGCTATACAGTCCACTGACATATTTTAAAAATTATTTTGTTGGCGCCAACCCATATGAATAAAAATAAACAACTCCACATGGGTCAGCTGCATAAGCAATTCAATGAGTACTGGACCAGAATTTTCATTGAGATTAATGATACCAGTTTCAACATGGTTTGGTTGTTCTTGGTAATTTATCATGCATAAAAACACCTCTGAAGTGTTTGATGTTTAATTTCTTAGCAGCATCAAGCAAATAAAACTTTGATATCGGAAGCTCAAAACATTTTGTGCTTAGAGAAGTCTCCCAGGCAGTCTCAGACTTTGACTGTACCATGAATGGGGGGGGCCTGACAGACTTAGACCCTGCCCTTTTTTCGAAAGTTTTTATCTGTGGCCTATTGCTTTCTTTAATGCTATCCCAGTTAAGTGCTTGATTTGATGTTCTGTCAATTATGGTTTATTTGAACCTTGTACTGCTGCTGTTTTCAGCAATATTTTTATTTCCAAATTCTTTTATAATGCTGGTTGTAGATTTTTAATCTGACCAGGGGCCAGAGTAACATTAATGAAATGATATTATAAAATCATGGGCAATTTGATTACTGAATATGCACTTGGGTTCACAAGTGATCTAATTACATGTTTTCTACTGGGGCATCATTAACTCATTTGTCCACCAACACCTTCAGGCTGCATTGTTTTGTGTGAGAGTATAACAGTGATTACTCTATAATCAATAACAACTGGCAGTGCACTTACTCAAGCTTGTAAAAGTATTTCTGCAACTGATTGCCTAAACAGATCTCAGTGTTCGAGGAGTGAGATGTAGTAGATCAAGATGTAGTATATCGGATGCAATGTTGAGAAATCCTGCTGAGATATTTGCAAACCAGAATCCACATTCTGATCACACCCCATTAATTTCATCAACCGATGATAATTACGTGAAACACTTCTTCAAACAGTTCTTGATGATCATTTATCCTGAAAAACACTTCCGTAACCCCAAGTTTGTCAAATACCATATGTTTCTTTTTTGAAAATTGTGTTGCTGGATATCCTGAAAAGCTATAAATACATGTTGTGGTGTTGAAACTCCCTGTTTTGATGCACTCTGCCAAGTAAGTGTGCCAACAGTTGTGTTCATGATTGAGTCTGTAGTCTATATCACCTATGATAGCATTGATTTGCCACCTCTCTCCATAATGGTGACATTTGTGGCATCCACTATGAAAGCTTTGTCAGATGCAGTTGGATCAACTCCTTCAGCGTGCCAGACTCCATCAACGTCTGTGGCTTTTCAAACAAACGCAACCCTGTGTTTGGCTCTGGAGATAACTTTTCTAACATTTCTGCCAAAGATATGTGATAGAAGTATTGCATAGCTAAATCTCCCCTGAGCATCAATTTGATTTTTACTTGCTGAAAATCCCAAGTTAAAATTGGCATTTGCAAAGAGTAAACTCTCAACATCTGCATTATCAGCCGCAGCAGTTATTTTTGGGCGTCAAAATATATAAGGTCGACTCAGCACGATCATCAATTCTTTTGCAAACATCATTGACAAACCAGCAGATTTCTTTACCATCAATAATATATCATGCGTTGCTGAATAACGCCATCATTCCGTCATTAACAAATCCACCCTGTAAATCACAATTAGGATTACCATCATTTTTACATGTCTACCCTGAACTTCAATGAATGCCTTGTCGATTAGGAAATATCTTGATCTTTCCTGTTTGATTAATCCATGTTGGTTGGTTTTCGTGCTTCATAAGACTAATATTGATAATCATACACAGATTCATCCTTGAGTACTGGGGCACCCATTTCAAATGCTGGATCAGATATACGTTTGAACATTATTTATATTTCCTGCAGTATAAAATGATGCACTATCTACTTTTAACATTGGTGATGATGAGATCACTCACTACCCACTACCAAATTTGCAGTTATATTCTGAGCTTTTCACCGGCTAATTCTTTTTACTGTTAACTGTTCACATGCAGTTTGATTTATTATTTTACTAACATTTTCAGGCATAATTTCAGTGCTTGGAAATTTTGCTGGCTAAGATTTTCATTGTAGTAATTGTGCTACTAGTCTATCCCTGATTGCTGAGAATGCTTTACTAGCAACATCAACAACACCAACACCTTTATTATGAGCAATGTTGTTACCTATATGTGATTAAATTACTTGTGTGTAAGTTTTAAAATTCTTTTTATTTCATTGTATTTTCTTGCAATAAATATTTTTGTCGGTTTTGGGATTCTTTTTCAGTAATGAGAAAAAAATGTTTAAGATGATGGAGTATTAATTGAGAATTATCTTTTAGTTCATCTTGGGCTGACAACAAGGTCAACAGGAAGTTAAAATATTGGTCAATATGGGGACAAACTGGCCTACTGCAAAATTAGTGTTGTAATAGACTACATGACCAATCTCACGAGACTTGAAATGAGGCTAGTACTGGACAGACCAATTCCATTGACACCAGGGTCAGGATTTGTATCATACCATTTTTCTTTTTCCTCACTTTTTGTTTTGTCTGGTTTTTTCTTACTTGTTAAGGTTGATTTCCCTTTTGCTTTTGATTTTTTAAGTTGCATCTTCATTTCTTCTTTTTTTTGTCTCCTTTCTTGTTTTACTTGTTCAATGGATTCATCCTATTAAACTGATTAACATCTACCTCAGATCTCATCTGCAGATAATTAGTAGTGACGCAATGTACATCCTAACCCAATGTGCAGATTTCAGAGTTTAAACACATTTGGGTTTTACATACCTATCTCTGTTACCATATCCAAATGCAGCAAAAGTAATTAATCATCCTGGGGTGTTGATGGTAGCAATAACTTCCAGTGTAAATTTATCTATAATGTCAGTTCTAACTTGGCAATGGTGATTGCTCATTTTCAAGTTGTGGTTGAACTTCAGTTTGTGGTTGAGGAAGTTAGCAGGGTGGTGGTCTAGTTGCTCAAAGACAACCAACAGTATCAATGGGTAATGTTTCAAGAACTTTTTAAGCTGCCTCAGTTGCTGTAACAATTTTCTTTGTTGGTTCAACAATTAGTATAAATAACTGTTCTGTACCTTCTATAAATTCCACCAGAGACTTCTGATGTGCTTGTAGTTGTTGCTTGACAGAATCACTGACAGGGAGATATTTCTTAATTGCCTTTAGTCACTGTTGAGCTAGTTTAGCTGTGCAAGATTTGATGGTTAGCATATAAACACTCATTATTAATGTAATAATGATTTAATTATGCCACCTGACTGCATTATTGACCAACTGATGTATTTGCACCAGTAGTGTAAATAAATTTGACATGCAAGCATTAATAACCCAATAAAGGTCTCCATTTAGTGCAGCCTAGTTAGAGGTCATGATTTAGCATTATTGACACTTGTATTTTTTCATAGGAAGGTTTATTTTCAAGAATAAACTTGGTCTGTTCACCTTCCCTGTTTTAGCAATATTTTTGCTTGTACACATTATTTTCATTTTCATTGGAAGGTTTATTTTCAAAATTGAACTGTTCTAAAAAGTGGTCTGTTCATTCTTCCTGCTGCTTTCCTACATCATGCATATTTAATTATTACTGCTTTTATCACATTGTCCTTAAGCAATAATGTATAGATAATAAACTATCATTCTCTTGAATCCTTTTGATGTAACTTTTTGTGACTGAGAGAATGTTGGTGAAAGAAGAGAGGATAGTGTATGCATGATGAAGGAAAATGTTTACATCATTGTCTGATCATTAAGAAATTAATACGTACTGTATATACTCATATATAAGTCAAGTCCACCTGCAAGTAACACAGACCTGATCTGCCATCACATAATGCACCAGCAGACTAAGGTCTGTTATTTGTTCCAATTGAATAAATGTTTGCACCATGATGTTGACAGAGCCTCTACTCAAAAGTTATTTTGGTTTACAATTATGTATTGCAAATTTATTGTGCATTCATTATATGTAAAAAAAAAAAAAAAGGTTTTCCGCTTGAATTTACTAATAGGCTTTCAAATTTCATAATAATTCTTCAAATATACATAATTGGAATTGCAGTTTTACAGATACTTTAATATTTTTTGTACTTGTGTAATTCTGATGAAAGATATAGGTGTTTCAGAGTGTTATGGGGAGTGGAGCTGGATTGCAGAGAATAAGTGTTTTGGGGATGGGTGCAGGAAATGGGGTGCAGGATATACATTATGGAACTGATATAGGTAATTCAAAGTGTTATTGGGATGGGTGCTGGAGGTGGAGTGTAGGGAATACATTATTGCACTGACATAGGTGTTTCAAAGGATTTTGGGGTAGGGTGATTGATGTGGAGTGCAGGGAATACATTGCACTGACATAGGTGAGATGCTATCATTCTACAGAACATATTTGTTTTCAGTCATTGTGGAATTGTTTCCACATATATTAAAAATAAGAAGTTAGATAAACATAAAAACTTACATGTACATATACTTGAATGATAACAAGTGGATCACGAGTAGTAATTAAAAATAGTTTTAGTTTCCATAGTCATGATTGCATTTGTTTATCATCCTGCTCCTTCTTTCTTTTCAATGAGAGAGAGAGAGAGAGAGAGAGAGAGAGAGAGTTGATCCTATCTCTGCATACTAAATGAAGAAAACTGGAAAATGTTTTTATCAATTAAGGAAAGAGCTACCACAAGCGCGAGTCAAAATTATTGGTACATGTATACTGCATGTGATGTACATTTAAGTTGAATGTTAGCTAGAAGCTGGTTGTGATTTGAAACTTATTTAGGCAAATCACAAAAGTTCAAGGAGAAAGAAGTGAAAGAAGACTTAAATTCTTTATGTCAAGGTCAATTATCTATCATCATCACCACCAAAATTTTGTAAGTAGGTTGCATTTCAAGTAAACAAGAAACCTGTTGATTATATACTCCATAGATCCAAGGTCAAGATAAAAGAGACTGAAAGCAGGACAACTACTTCGGTGCAGTAACATGACTTGTGTTTCCAGATACATTGAACAGACTTTGTAAATGGCTTGCATTTGAGATAAGAAAGACACAAAATGATTTTGGAGTTAAAAGATTTAAGGTCAAGGTAACATTTACTCTAAGAAGAAAAATGGTTTCTTTATGATATTGTGAGTTCTTGATAACCTATTTTAATCATACTGTGACTCGCTTGCATCTGATAAAAGGAAGACACTTATTCATTTTGGAGTCAGCAGTTCAAAGGTCAAGGTCACATAAGCTAAAAAAAAGGAAAAATAAATATTCTACAAAACAATTTATGTTCATACACCTTGATTAGGCTTTATGAATGGTTTTGCATTTAAGAGGGCATATGTTGATTTTAGTGTTAAAATGTCAAAATCAAAGGCAAAGAACTTCCATGAAGGAACAAAGTCGAGCAAAAAAGAAAAACCTCTGTTATCTTAAGCAAGTTTTGTGGATTGAATGCATTTTGAGACCTGGAAGACTTGATTTTTTATTCAAAAGGTCAAAGGTCAAGGTGACACAAAGAAGAGTAACTTCTCTGTCATATGCATGTATATGAGGCATGGTTACAACATCATTGATTACCTGACCATCCATTCAATGAATGAAGGTTTTACATAAAGGAAAGTAGTCAATAGTACTTTATCCCATTTGGCAGGTATTCTTGTTTTGTTTTTATTTCTTTACCCATTTTAACATTTTTACTTGGACTTTGGTTGTGAAAAACTTTATTATCATGATTAAGCAAAATCCACCATAGATAGAAAATTAAATTTGTGGCGGATATTTGTATGCTTGTGTAGGTTACATGATATATTCTCATACAATTATGAAAATACTTGCAAATTTGTAAAATTTTGGAGAGACTTGGACCTGTTGGTCTGCAGTGATAAGTGACTTACAAGCACTAATTAGGTTCATATTCAGTTGAAAGAATGTTTAAAGAAAGTATCCTACTAACCCAGATTTTATATTGTCAGTTTGAAATTATATATATTTAATCTCTGTGGATTTTTGGTTGTTTTCTCCTTAATTATATGCAATGGTATAATTGTATTATATAATTGACCTCAGTCCAAAATCAGGTTCAGTCTGTACATGACTAGGGATGTTGAATTTGAGATAAAACATAAGCAGACTCCATGCCATTAGCATATCATCACATTCAAGACTTTATGTGTATATATATATATATATATATATATATATATATATATATATATATATATATATATATATATATATATATATATATACATATATACATATATATATATATATATATATATATATATATATATATATATATATATATATATATATAAGCACATTCATTATTATAAATTATTTTGCATACCACTAGCATTTAGCTTGAACTTTATCTATTTGGACTTGTGACAAAACTTTTGGGATTTAATTCACAGTACTGTAAGTTCATTATTTAAATTTTCATTTTGTACTCCATAGAAATAAATTATTTTGTTGACTTTTACAAAACTTGATGGTTTTCACTTTCTTCTGTTTCTGTTACTTAAAGACCATAAAGTCATAAGAAAATAAAGTCTGTAAACATACAATGGGTGTTGTTTTTAAAGTGAGAAGTTTGCATAAGTTATGTTGAGCTCTGTAAACTAAAGCTGTGTTAATTGAGCTATGGACATTAAAACATTGTACATGATGATGTACATTTATTAAATTATTTAATCAATTTTTTTCACACATGTTTGAGATAGACTGAGAATGTACAGTGAGCCTCAGATTTCCATAGTTTGTTTTGGATCTTTTCCTTATTAATAATGATATGAAAGTGGTAATATCATCACAAAATGATTTAAATCTGTAAAGATTCAAGTCACTATAAATAATTTCTTTTCCAGAAATGACCTGGAAGTGTAAGATGATCCTGGTCATTGTCACATTGTTCTACACAGGTTTAGGTTGCTATGGATACAACTGGGATGAGATAAAACTATACCCAGAGCATATTCCATTTTTCTTCAACAATAATCCTGAAATCAAAAATCTCTGCAGTGTGAATGAGACTTGTCCTTATAAGGTAAGTAATAGTAGAAACACTTGTACTTAAAAGGCAAATCATAGAAGAAAAACTTTTTCCTGCTAGGGTAAGTGTTATTAGAAAGACTTGTCATTGAAAGCTTGTTTCATAATAGAACCATAAAAGTTTCAAGATTGATCAAACAGTAAAGTCTGAAAAAAAAACAGTGTTTATGTTTCCACTGTTTGCAGCAAGGTAATCTTTATTGGGTCATCTCCATGTATCTCTGGCAAGAGGCTTATTTGCAGAATTATGCAAAAATGACACACAAATGTTTTGGCAAGCAAATATCTATGTGTATGCAGATATCTTGATTAGATTTTATTAAAGCAATTTTAAAAATCTTTTTAAACATTTTTTAACATTCTGGACTTTTTTGTTGAAGAATTGGTTGACAACATTAAGCTAAATTAATTAGGTGCATAATAATTAAGTACATAAGACTAAAAAATAGTTGTGAATGTTGTATTTTCACTGCTATGTTTGGCACTGCTCCCATATTTCAGCATCAGAAGACATGTGCATACAAATTTGATGGTAAAAAATAATTTTGTAGTTTAATCATATAAGTATATCCTATAGATTTCAATTTCATAAATTAACTTTCTTATCTAATAAACTTAGTACTGTATATATTAATGATTTTTACTGACAAGTAGTCAGTTTGTGCTAAATAACCTGGTATTTCCTATTGAACTTTGTGAAAATTACAGATGTTTTGAATGTATTCATGCATAGTTTAAAAGAAAAGAACACTGGCAATCAGAAGAAAATATTTAATAACATTTTTGACAGATTTTCCTTTTATTTCTGCCAGTTAGAAGTGCTCAGTTTAATTTTAAAGACTGAGATGTTTCTCTTTTGTTACTCTTTTTCTAAGATCATTTACTGCAAAAACATTGCAGACTTAACTATGATCATCAATGCAGATCACATAGTATGCACAGAATTCTTTCTATCTATACATGACCAATTTTCTTTCTAAAAAATGCTAATTGTTTCAAAATATGTTTTGCAGGTGGCCCTGTCAATGACAAAATGTTGGGGATATGAAAAGAATTGTAATGTGTCAAACAGAATGAAAACTCCATTGTGTGATGTTGAAGGGCAGGATGGGTAAGTAAATAGCTTAATCAGAAGAATATTTAAATTTATTTGGGAAATATAATGAATAGATAAATCAAACAAATTTCTATTTTGTATTAGTCAGCTAGAGGATAGTACAATGGCTTTATCATTCATGAGGAAAATTGGGAAGGCAGTGAGGGTCAGAGAGGTTGTACATTAACAGCTTACATTGCACCTATCCAGGCAATAATTTTCTCAGCTGTAGTTAATGAAAGCTCAGTTGTAGTTTATGAAAACTATTCTATGGTAAAGAAAGCTCAACTGTAGTTTATGGAAGCTCAGCTGTAGTTGAAGGAAGCTCAGGTGATGGTTTATGAATGCTCAGATGTAGTTGATGGAAGTTCAGCTATAGTTTATGAATGCTCAGATGTAGTTCATGGAAGTTCAGCTGTAGCTTAGGAAAGAGTAAGCTATAAACAGTGTAAAGCTGAGAATTTTTCCCAGGTATTCTATTGCCTTCTGTTATAAAGACTATGACATACTAACACTACCGTTGTCAAACATAATTGAAAGAAAATCTCAGAACTTTTTTTTTCAGTTGATGTTAAAATAATATAGCCATGTCACTAAGTCAGTTTATATCTCTGGTTATTTAGTTAGATAAGACTATATATATCAATTAAGCATAGTTTAATATATTACAAATGCTGTATACATGTACAGCTATACTTAGACTAATGTTATCTGGGAACCACTTCTGACAAAAATATTTACAAATTATTCTACTTGCAAAAACGAGCTTGCAGACTTTTCTAAGATAATGCTGAAAACATCCAAATCCAGTGAATGATAAAATTAAAATGCTAACAGTAAGTGAACAAATATTTTTGAGAAAGCTAGATGTCAAGTTGTGAAGACCGCCCTCATGCACACAGCTTACCTGAGATAGAAAATGTTGCCGTGACATTGGCAACTGACCTTTGTTCTGCAAAATTATGGCTTGAATCAGCTGTGGAGGGAACAAAGCAGCAGCTATCTTCAGAGAGATAAAGTAACTGACAAAACCGGAAGTTGTTTATTCACACCCAAGCTATGGCCTAGCTGCAAGAGAAAGAAATTTGAGAAACTAGGCAGACTACAGTTCAAAGAGACCCCAGTATCAAATCAAGGCCGAGTTAGGGAAATATGGGCAGGGAACCTGTTTGAAGCAGACCCTTATTCTACAGGACATTTTATAATCACTTCATTACTTGCCAGGATTTTGACCAATACAGAAGTCTAGTAAGTTAGGGAGTGAATTCTAACAGGTATACTCTGAATGCACAGCATTTATAAAAGTTAGAAGTCAATTCAGACTTGAAAAGTTTCTTAAAGGTAAGAATTCTTCACCAGAATTTGCTTAACAATACTAATTGAGAGTTGTAAGTTTATATGTAGTATGTAGAAATTGATTAATAGAATTATGTTGTATGTAGAAGTTACCTATATAAGAGATAATCTCATCTGCATATTTAAGTTATTTATCTAATGTAACATTCTTGTAGAGAATTAGTAGTATGCAAGATTGATTTATGTAGATTGTTAGACTTTGATCAGAATTAATTGTGTTGTTTGCTGCTGTGTGCATCATATTGAATTATTGCATTTATTAATGAGTTATGTTAGAAATTATACTTGTTTGAATTTTGAATTTGAATACATAGTCATGAAATATACAGAGTTAGACATGTTGGCCTTGTGAACAAAATGTGAAGTATCTTCATTTTTGTATTTGAACATTGTTTGTACCTCTTATGATTTGTAAGGTAAGGAATGTATTAGATTGTTGTGATGTTGGTAGTTAATATATCAAGAATTAAAAATGTGTACTCATGTCATGGAAGTTGTTGATGTATGTATCAGAAGTCATTAATACATTGTTGTATTATTACCCTTATTTTGTTGTACAAGCGTGTATTGAATATTTTGATGTGGGTGTAAGTGTGACCTAATGATTTTAATTGCCATTATGCTGAGGGAAGGTTATGTGAGGGTGTGAGATTGTCTAGGTCAAAAGGGAGACTAGACTAAACATCCCTTATTATTTACAGAGAAGCTTTCAGTGCTGTTTGGGGTTGTTCAGGTTGGACCGGGTGTCACCCAAAAAGACAAAGTTTGGAGAAGTGGTTATAAAGGTCACAGGACCAGATAAAATTACAGAGACAGAAGTTTGAAGGCGGACTAGAAAGTGGAAGGGTGAAGGACACAGTTGAGGGACATATTGTTTTTTTTAGTACCAGTCAAGGGAAAAGAAATAATACAGATGAGTAAAGTAGCAGAGACAGGTGGAAACACTCTCACCTTGCATATCAGTTGATGAAATTGGCAGATTAAATAGGTTGACAGTGGAGAAATTGTGGAAATATACTTGTGTTGATTGAATATTTAGATGTGTTATTAAATTGTTATTCCTCACATTTTATTTTTTGTATATTATCCACGTAGACCATCAGCATTGCTGACTGGGGGCTTGGATTTATATATCCATCTATTTAAAAATTTTAAATTTTATGTCCTTCTATGATATTAGCAAAAATGCCAAGGAGACAATGTTACACTTGACTTATGCACAAAGTTTCAAACAATATGACACCATTATATCTCAATGAACTATTTCATGCTAGAAAACAAGTTAATACTCCCAATTTAAGATCAATTTCAGCTAACCACCTTTCCTTCCCAACACCAAAAAAGAACTCGTTAAGAAAAGTTTTCAATGTTCAGGATTGCTAATTTGGAGAAGAATTCCAAAGGAAATAAAAAGTACAGTCAAACCCACTTATCCTGACCTTGGTTATTTTGACATTCCGAATATGCCTAGTGTTTTGGTCTGGTCCCGAAAAATCATTCTTTATTATGCTACTTTTTGAACGCTTATCTTGACCTCTATTAAGTTGATAACCCAATTATGTCGGGCATAAGTTTCAGTCCAAAGTGACATGTGGAACCGCTTAATTTGATGAAATGCAACTTTTTTATGTCAATCTCGAAGAAATTATACAAGAAATGGTAGGCAAAAGTGATCAATTTTCAACCACATTTTCGGAAAGCTATGGTAGTAGTCACATGTTTGTTTAGTATTCTTTCTATTTTTGGTTCCTAAGAGTAGCTTATTCAATTAGTTTATTAAGAATATATCATATTCACTACATAAAATATTCAAGGGTTTACAAAGACAACAGTGTGCATAAATTACAATGTAACTTTATGTTACAAAAACACAGAATCATTGACATCATCTACATCTGTATTTTATCATTTCCCTTTTGTTTCTTAAGGTACATTTAAGATCTGAAATGTGTTCAGAAATACATGTATAAAAGAAACAATGATTGAGGAGATACAAGTAATTAAAATAATGACTAATGTACAGATGGAAAATTGTTGATCGGCTGAATATTCAAAAGTCATGAAATTGTTCCATATGCACATAATATCATGACAATTTATTTTATTGCATTTTATGACAAAATAACCAAAAATATTATCATTATTGTCAAAATATCTAGGAATTATAAACATATAATCTGCACTGCATTATATTTTTTTAGTGAATATGAAGTAATATCAGTCTGCTTTTGTTTAATCCGATGTTGATTTGTAACAAAGATTCATAAGCACATATGTTTTCTTACATATGCTTTGCAATAAAATAACCTTTGCATTTGATATCCTGCCAGTAATTTCAAAGAATGAATTTACTGCTAGCTACTGGATTATGTTTATTCACCACCCAGGCATCTATTATTTTTTTGTCATCTGGAAGTGTGATTGATACAAACTTGCATTGATGCCTGCAGGGTAAGTAGTATACTCAACATTAACTTGCTTTAATAATACTCTTTGTAACCCATGCTAGTGAAAGGATTGTCATTTGCACTCACAGTGAATGTACATGTTTTCAAAAACAAGTATTGATCTTTATTTGCAATATACTGTCATATATTAGCCTCGATTTAATACAATCTTGGTTATTTTGCACCTAACACTGTGTTATGTGTGAAAGCATTCCATTTCTCTCTCTCTCTCTCTCTCTCTCTCTCTCTCTCTCTCTCTCTCTCTCTCTCTCTCTCTCTCTCTCTCTCTCTCTCTCTCTCTCTCTCTCTCTCTCTCTCTCTCTCTCTCTCTCTCTCTCTCTCTCTCTCTCTCTCTCTCTCTCTCTCTCTCTCTCTCTCTCTCTCTCTCTCTCTCTCTCTCTCTCTCTCTCTCTCTCTCTCTCTCTCTCTCTCGCTCTCTCTANCTCTCNCNCTCTCTCNCNCTCTCTANCTCTCTNNNTCTCTCTCTCTCTCTCTCTCTCCCTCTCTCTCTCTCTCTCTCTCTCTTTCTCTCTCTCTCTCTCTCTCTCTCTCTCTCTCTCTCTCTCTCTCTCTCTCTCTCTCTCTCTCTCTCTCTCTCTCTCTCTCTCTCTCTCTCTCTCTCTCTCTCTCTCTCTCTCTCTCTCTCTCTTTCTCTCTCTCTCTCTCTCTCTCTCTCTCTCTCTCTCTCTCTCTCTCTCTCTCTCTCTCTCTCTCTCTCTCTCTCTCTCTCTCTCTCTCTCTCTCTCTCTCTCTCTCTCTCTCTCTCTCTCTCTCTCTCTCTCTCTCTCTCTCTCTCTCTCTCTCTCTCTCTCTCTCATATGTTTGATTTTCCTTTATCCATTTTTTCAGTCATGATAACATACTCAAACCTCCATGCCTCAGTGTATAGCCAAACATGATTTGTTTTTCAATGCATTGTGTGTTATATGGCATAAGTGATGCACACTACAGTATGAATGCATATGCTATCTGTGATATAGGGAGTTCATATTTTTTTAAAAATAAATTGCACATGATGATTAAAAAGGAATAAATAATAACAACACCAGGTTAGTTTCTTTCATTTTATTATCAATTGAGCATTTTGTGTATTTTATTGTAATATGCAGTGCAAGGGGATTCCAGTTAAACACAAGAGCAAGAAACTGGAGTAATGGTCAAGCACAGCTTAAAAAGGATGTTACCGGTTTTATGAAACCTGATATCTTGAGACCCGGATATGTCAAAGATTTTTTTACACCCCTGACATAATAGAGAAATCCGGGTTTGACTGTACCTTTAAATATAATCTAATTCAATATGACAAATCCATTACAACTTGAAGCATAAATTTATTAACCTTCTACTTAGTTGTCTCACTACTTTTGTACTGTGTATATATAATGTACCAAGCTAAAGCATGTTCATTTAAATAATCTGTTTATTATATCCATATATATAATATAGCTTTATATCAATGTTCTGTGTGTGTGTGTGTGTGTGTGTGTGTGTGTGTGTGTGTTACTATGTGACTATGTACTTAAACTTTGAATGTAAATATGCATATAATAGAAGACCACAAGAATATAAGTTCCATGCATCTTACTGCATTTCCCATTTCAGAAACATTTTTATTATTATTATTATTATTATTATTATTATTATTATTATTATTATTATTATTATTATTATTATTAATATTATTATCACAAAAGAGCTGTTTATTATGTCTGTATGTCAATACGGTTTGCTATCAATGTTGTGTGAGTGTGTGCATGTATGTTGTGTGTAACTATGAATATGTACTTTGATTGTAAATATGCATATAATAGAGGACTACAAGGAGGATTAGTTCCATGCAGCTAATTGTGTTATCCTCTTTAAATAATGCAATTATTATTATTATTATTATTATTATTATAATAAATTGATAATAGCTAATGTCAAACTGTATTGAAGTTGACAACATTTAGGGTCTGAGAAGTCCATCAAAAAACCAGGTTGGTTGCTTTTTACCACTTTGGAGGTTATATTTCTGCTTCAATTTTTATCAAACTTGGACTCTCGTCAAAATCTCAAATAAATTTGATAATAAGAATGAGGTGATTTTGCATTTGATTGACTGAGCTTGTTACCACTCTTGATGCCATAGTTCTTACTTGATCTTGATCAGATTTTGAAAATAAGCTCAAGTCATCAAGATCTCAACTGAGTTTGATAATGAACAAGATTCACATATTAATAAGGGTTCTTGCATTGGCTGAGCATGTTAGCATTCATGTAGGCTATCTTCACAATCCTATTTTGATCTGATTTTTAATATAGACTTATATTATTAAGATCTGTTGTGTGTTCAATGATATTCAAAATTCCTGCATATTAGTAAAGTGATGTTGTGTATGATTAGCTGATCTCATGGAGGAAAAACTTGGGTATTTTCACTCATGGATTCATCACTTGGGAAAATGACGAGTTTTTCACTCATGTAATGAATTTTATCAGTATTTAGATCGAGCAAGCAAATATCCTCTCTGTATTATATATGGAAGAAATAATGTACATCCATAAAGAAAATTTACAGGGGGGTCAAAAAGAAAAACTTAGTTTTACAGTAAAAAAGATGTATGGTAATAAAAAAATCAAATCATGAAATTATGTATCACAAATGGTGATAATGATAATATGCTATTATCACTTTTAGAATTTACACAGAAAAAGATGGTGCAATCAGTATTGGTTAAAATAATGATGAATTATGTAAACATGCTGCATTATGTATGCTAAGAAAGACAGCATTTGAATAACTTGTATAAACTTTATTGTATTTTACTCTATATTAAGTTGTATTTTGGAATTACTTGTTTTGGTTTTAATTATTTTTATATAATATAAATTTTAAAGGTATCAAATAATTTATGAAATAGGTAATCATGTTCAAGCCTTTTGTTTTTTTTGGGGGGGTCAGTTAAGTTTAGACAAGCTAATCACTTTATAATACCTATTTAATAGTTCTGTTCTAGTTTTATGATCAGTGTAAAATTTATTATTTGTTACAAAATTAAATAATAATTTAGCAGTATAATATTTATTATGACATATACTTTTTGAATAATATTTTTGTAAATATCATAATAGATAAATTCTTTATCTTGAACATTACCATGATGCACAATTTATGCATACAGAACCAACATCAAATAATTTTATGTTAGGCATTTGCAGCTCTTTAATTCTAATCATTTTATATAAAGAATGTGAGGCCCTTTTTCTTCTAAATCATCATCATTTTGATCTTATTTAAAATCGTCTTTGACAAAACAAAAATAACATTTTTGTCTGGTACAAGTTTTTCTTTGATAAAACATACTTCACAGATTTTTGTGCATTAATGACTTTTATAATATACCTGTATGTTTATTTATTATTAATTCTTGTTACATTAAATTACATTAATTTGGAATTATATGTTATGATATTGTAATATTATATAATACAACAATATATATGCATTTTTTGAGAATTGAAATGATGAAGAAAAGAAAACAATTAAAAAGTTTCATAAAAAACACAGCAGATATTAGAAGAAAAAATTAATCAAACAGAAATTTGAATAAGATATTACTCAATGTGTAGCAAAGCCTATTATAGAAAAAATAGGTAAACTGCAAGAAGAAATAGATTTTAAAAAAGCAAGATCAGTTAATTCAAAACATGGAAGAAAAGTAAGACCGATTAAAAGCAGCATTACAGCAAATAGATTATGCTAGATTACAAGAATATCACAACCAAAATTTAATTATTTTGAATAAATAGTAAAATGTTTCTTTGCTCATGCTGTGCAGGCAGATATTATGAAGGATATAACTAATTTTAATTAAAAAATATATCTGAATGTGTGAATTTTCCAAAAATAAAAACATTTATTTGGCATGCATTTGACAGAATCGAACATTCTGGAAAACAGAGTAATTAAGAAGAGAAAGTTATTGCTAGAAAAAGCACAAGAAGCTCATAAAAATATCACAGAAAAAGTAAATGATTTTTATGAAGTGTCAGGTTCTTTAAATATATATATTGATAAAATGAAATCAGTTCAGTTTTACAAAACAAATATTTTAGGAATGACAGAAATTATCTGCTTTTGCCTCTTCCCCCAAATATAAAATTAAACATTTATGGACAAAACCACCACTTGTTTTGTTATCCTGATGTATCAACAACAGAAGAACCACTAGAACAAATACATCCAAAATCCCAGTTTGAAAGTACTTCTAATGAAAAAAAAGAGTAAGGGAAGAAAATCTGAAGAAAAGAATAAAACAAAAAAAAGATCTCAAGAATAAATTTATTAAAAAATTAGTAAATTAGACAAAGAATTGTGAAAATTAAAACTCACACCTCCAGCAGCACAGCATCATAAAGCAACAACTATCAAAACAAGGAGAAAGATTAGAACTTGAATATGGCAATTACTTGAATATGAAAATTGATTTATCAGGATCCTACAAACTAACCACCAGATCAAATTTTGGCAATTTATATACATTGATCTTGAAAAATTATTAGAATTAAATGTATATGTGTAACATGGCTTTAAACATGTATTTCCTTGTATTAAGTTTAACAAAATATGCTTTGATTGATTTAATAAAAAAAAAATTCAAGACAACAAAGGCTTACACGTATACAGTGAAATCAAAGGAAAAGTGCTAGTGTAATGAGTGAGAGAGAGAGGTGGGGTGGCAGTCTTAATGCCCATTTGTGTATGAATGCACAAAATTAAGAACAATGTTATTTTTTCAAATACTTTTAATTAAGAATTAGCTGAACAATATAAATCCCTTCCAAAAATAACATTATATCACATGAATAAATACAATTGTCCCATAAAATTACAGACCTGATCACAAAACAGAAAAAGATACTTTATAAGTTTACTATAAGTCTGATAGACTTAAGAATGATACTCCACCAAGTTCAAATACTATATATAATACATAATGTTCACAGTTCAAAGCCACCCTTGAAGATGTGAAGCATTGTCAGTTTTTGTTTTTTTCATCTTTAATGTGGCTTGTGCTGATGACTCCATTTTTTGTGCCATAGCCAAATAAATCTTCTCCTTAGCCATTAAAAAGTTTTTTAAATCTTTATATAAGATTTAAGATTTCAAGCCATATCAATAAAACCAATTTACCATGATCCTACAAACTATTGTCATTTTCAGTGTCCCATGCTCTTGCATAAAATCATGTCAGTATCATATGCAATCTCACCATATCAGTCCCTAAACCTCCATTCTTGTTTGCTACTATAGTACAAGTCACATGGGTCATGAAGGCATTCAACATTGACTGTTTCAGTAATGGCTGTCATTTTTTTAGCATTTTATTCCACATACTTACCTTTAAGTGGCAAGTATTAGGATTCTTGTACATCCATATTCTTTTGGAAGGTAATTATTTAGATGTCCATAGAGCTACATACAGCAAAATCATTATTAAAGTAATGTACATAGACATTTTTAAATGAAACTAAAAGTGTGGTCCAATACCATCTGGATTGAATATCCTAAACTGTGATGTCTAAGTGAAAGCTACACATATTGATAAATTCATGCTACCCTCAATTATAAAGATTCCACTCGACATGCTTTTATTTTGACCCAAGTTTAGTACATGGCCACCATTGTGAAAGTTCATTGTAATAGATAATTTTTACCTGTAAGTTTCTTTGTGAGAGGTGCAGAGCATTTGATAGTCAGGACTGAATATACTTTAGTTAAAGAAAAGTAGTGTTAAATTTTAAAAGAATAATTTATATTTAATTTAAAATTAGCAAATGCACAATCATGACCCATGTGACTTATATTATAAGAGAAACCTTCATATGATAAATGAACCCAGCCAACACATGACATCCTAACAGCCATAACATCAATTTGTTTTGTAATTTCATGTTTTTGTAATCTTGTCCTTGTATATATTTTTGTATGGGTTTTCTAGTATTATAAAATGCTTAAAGCTTCTAAAGATTAGATCCAGTACTAAGTCCACATTATTATGATTTTGATCATATAGATGCATATAATTTATATTGGTCCTAAACACTAAATTTCCAATAATAGGCTTAAGGTATGGATACAAATAAACAAAAATAAAACAAGATCTATTTTAAGCCTTTTTAAACTTGCTGTGAGAAATTATTAAATCCATTTTATTTACATTGCATTAATATTGAGGGCTAAATACCATATTCTCTTTTTTTCATAAATAAGTACTTAAAATGAAATTTTTTAATTTCTTGAGAAAGTATCAGAATGTAAGGGAGACAACTGAATAAAACCCATAAGGTGTGGTATTATTTCCTCCAGTATATTATCCATGCAATATAAATTAGTTCATGAAACTTTTTAAAACTTGATGTGAAAAATTATTAAAATTATACTTACAATTGCGTCAAAATTGATAGCTAATTAATTCACACTAAATATTCTTTTTTTGTTTATAAACAAGCAGAGAAATGGGTTTTTTTTTGTTAATAAAAAAAAAAAATTTCTTGAAAGGTCATGTATGGTATAAGGGAGATAACTGAATGAGATTGATAAGGTGTGATATTTTTTTTCCTCCAATATATTTTCCATGCAATATAAAATTAGGTTCTGAAAGTATGTTAACTTATATACAATTAAATTGTCCAAAAATAAATTATTAATAAAGTGAGAACGTAATTTCGAGATTATAAATATTGACAAGACCTTAAGAGTAATTTAACTTTATTCATTGAGAAGAATGAGCTACCTTATATTGGATACTTCATATAAAGTTCATGTTCTCCAAAATGCAATTTTGTGGAGTACAGCCTTCCTTAAAAATGCCAGTATAATTTAATACTATTTTGGATGATTTTATCCCATTGAAAAACAGTAGATTTGAATGGAAGGAATGGGCAGTGTGTGGCTAGTGTGGTTACCACTTAGATATGTTTGACCTTATACAAGAAACAGTAGAATTGGGTTCATGCAGGTGTTGACGGGAAATGCTGACTTAATGCTGCTCTTTGCATTTTTAAGCCTCCATCTCAGGGAAATATCTTAAGCCTGACAACAACGATGAGTCATGTGGAAAGAAAAATAACTGATTTATTTAAGAAAGTTCATGATGCAGAAAAATTATCTGCTAAGGTAGAGACTAGGAAGAAGGAAAATTCTGATGGTTTGACAATAATGAAATATAAAGCAAAAAGTGGTGAGACAAAAATAGCCATCACTTGTCTTTTATGCCATGATTTTATGCATTTATTGACAAAGAAATGATAGAAAGTCATTAAATGCTAGTTATAAATTAGGTGTTTCTATACCTTATAATGATTTGTCACCCAACAGCTGCCATTAAATATTGTTTACCACCTCATTCAATAATTTCCCCACTCCAGAAGTTGATATGTAGGATCTCCCCCTCATAAAAAAGTTTTTATAAGCATATCTGTGGAAGCCTTAACTTGAACTGGTGATCTCAATGTATGCAGAGAACATAATGTTAATGAATTAAATCTAACATGGAGAACAATTACAAATACAGCAGAACAACTTTCAAGACATGTTTATAGTACTTCAGAGTGTAACCAGAAGTGATAGCTAATATAAAAATGAAACACTATTTGATGGTGCAGCTTTAAAGCATCATTTTCTTAGAGTTAATTTTACTGAACCAAAATAGAAATTATTCAAGATCCTATATGATGATTTATGATGTTTTAAATAATTACACAGACAGATCTTGACACTGTCACTGAAAAGTACATGAAATTTTACATTTGGAACTCTATTCTCCATATTTATTTTCATGCTAGAAAGCATGATTAAAAACTTACAGCAATTGAGTTAGTAAGTTTATTTGAATATCCAGCTAGCACACTGACTGATTATCTTTGTTATGCCAATGTTTTAAATTTAGTTTGGGATTTAATTCACAAACCTGTGTTCCAGAATTTTGTCTTTGTATTGAAATGAATTGCTTGTTCATTTTACTTAAATTGTTGGTTTTACTTTGTTTCTGTTACACAGCTTAAGACCTAGAATCATAATAGAAATTAGAGGCTTATCTGGGATCTGAATTCCTTAAAACATTTAAAAGATATATTAAAAATTATCTTTAAAATTTAAATTTACTTTGGTCAGGAATTTTCATTGTCTCTGGTATAGATTCTAATTTCAAGTGTTTGTGAAATTGTTATTGAATACAATAGCATCTAATGTTGCAAACTTTGTTTCAAATCCTATAGTAGCAGTTGTAGGGTTTAACACCATTTTTCAGCACAAGATAGGCGATTTATACATGGTGGACAGTATAAATGGTAGAGGAAGAACCCAGAAAATCCCTAGAAAGAACCACTGACCCACGAGAACCTGTTGTTAAGCTTTCTCACATAACTACATCAGCTGAACCCAAGACTTGAACCCACACAGACAGAGTTGAGATGGCAGTGATTTGTAATGGTGAGCACTTAAGATCACTCTGCCACTTGGGGCCCCCCTACAATAGAGGTATCATACGGCAGTAGTTATACCGTATGGGACACTTGGGCATCAATCAGAAATCCTATGTGAAAATGACCCAAAGTATATAGCCTCGAATGGGAAATCCTATGTTAAATGTGTCAATATGGTAAACATGGGTGGGGCTCTGTAGCCTCAAACTGTTTATTGGTAACAGTGTTACTAGTGACTTTACTCAACTAGGGGTTTCAGGGTAACAGTGTTAGAGTGAACTTCACAGACATCATGATGGGTAGGTATGTAAAATCCTAGGTAAAAGGGGTCTATATGATAAACATAAGAATGGGTGTATAGTCTCAGAAGGGTTTATGGCCTCAAAATGGTTAGGAGCCCCAAACAAGATTTATAATGTCAAATTTGTGGGGGTTAAAATGCTTTATCAGGTTAAATGAGATTGGTAATATCAAAGAGTTTTAAATTTTAGTTGTCAACATAGACGAACAAACAAACAAACAGACACACCAAGGAGACAAAACATATAATGCAGTATTGGATTAATATCTTTCCTAGGCATGCAAGTGAAAAGGACCTGAAAAGAGCCATTTGGTTTTCTTCTACTTCTTCTTTGGCCACCATATCTTCCACCAGGTCTTCTCTTCCTCAGTGATCCAGGTGGGATGACACATTCTTTTGAATTTCTTGTGGATTTCATCCAGTTGGCTTTTGAGTGTTTAAAATCCCATTCTTTCTTTGGATGTTGTCTTCATTTTGCTCTTTGGCCCTGGACCCCTCATATTTTCTATTTCCTTAGATATGACTTCTTTAATGAGATTCTTGGCTTTTGAAGTACAGCCACTTCCTGATAAATATGACAGAGTGCACCACTGAGCCTGTACTTGCTCTAGTAGCTGCTTTATGTATGATGGACAATAAATATTATGACTTAAGAATTTGTCGTTTAATATGGTTGAATCATGAACGTAAAGGAAAAAAATCCAGTCACAAAATATATCTCCCATACAAGGTCAAAAGATTATAAAAAGAAATATCACAGACCTAAAAGAAACTGTTTTCAGTTTTATTACATATAAACACACTATACTCTATATAACCACACAATCAACAAAGAAGAGTTATTTTTGTGAGAAAGACATCCATACACGAACCATACAAAACACACATTTTGAAAAGGAAAAATGTTTTTTCCAAAGAAACACATACATGCATCAAATCTACAAAACATGCACACACTATCACACAAAGAAAGGTAGAAAGTGTTTAGAGAAATGCACCTCTCAACCCTCACATACAAAACATTTAGAAAGGGAAAGAGATTTTTTTTTCTTAGGGAAAGACTAAGACATATACAATCAAACATATAACATAAAAATAAAAAATTTGGGCAAAATGAGAGTTTCTTTTCTAGCAATGTGGCAGCTCTGAAAAGGGTCTTTTATTATTTTTTTTCAGTGCACTAGTGCCTGCACCTCTCAGGCTAAGCACCACACACTTACACTGTCAACTCCAGCCATCTCCATATCAGGGATTGATGTAGATGGGCAGTGTTGAAGGGGATTGTGTGGCTTCAGAGCCTCTGTCCTCTGAGTGGCATTGAAGTTTGTAGCCCTTGCTCCTTAAATCTCTGCTTATATTTGATTCTGTGGTTGATGAGGTTGTTGTGATGGCTGCTGCTTTGGTAGCATGAGAGTCTATTCCTCTGTCTTATTTTTATTATTATTAGTAGTAGTAGTAATAGTAGTAGTAGTAGTAGTATTACTTTATTAAAGAGAGTAACACAATTAGCTAAGAACTAATCTATCTTAATGCCCTCACTCAAAGGAATTTATTTATTTTTACTGCATCTCTAAAGCCACTTGATATACTGAGTTTGGAAAAAGGAAATAGAGTGGGCATTTGTAATCTCAACTGGAATACTATTCCAAAGTATTAGAAACTTAAATAATTCCTTATTTGCTTTGGAAATTTTGCAATGTTTGGTAGACATTGTTCACAGGTGGGGAGTATTTCCAGGTAGCCTATACTGGAATAGTGATTGTAAATATTCAGGAGCACTATTATTAGATATCCTGTACATTAATTGGGATTTTCTCAAACAGATTTGGTCCTTTTTAATAGGTAATATTTTTAAATTACCAGCTAAATTTTCCTTTCTTTCTGGATTGATATTAATTCAAATGCTCTTTTTTGGAGATTTGCCAGCTTTGCTAAGTTTTTATCATTTGAATTACCCCATGCTGTATTACAGTAGTCTAAATAGGGTTGTATGTAACTGTTATAAAATAGTTTTCTCTGCCTTTCCAGGAGAAAGTGTCTTATCCTACTGAGAAGCCATATACTTGAATTGACTTTTTTACTGATATGTTTGATATGTTCAGTCCATGATAGTCTGCTTAGTATTTTGGTAGACAATAAACTATCATGACAGACCATTTGCAAACTTGTATCCTTCCATGTCAAACATAGTTCATCACTATCAAGTTTTGTTCTTTTTTTGTGTTAAGATAAGTATTTTAGTTTTACCATTATTAACCATCATACCACTGCATGTTCAACAGTTGTCCAGTTTGTTTAGTGCATTCTATAGAGAAATTTTGAGTTCATGCTTTGTGTTTTGGATGTCTGACAATGTTGTGTCCCTTAGTACAAGTGGTAGGTCATTAATAAATAAAATAAATAGTAATGGACCTAGATTTGAGCCTTGTGGTACTCCACATTTAATTGTTCCAGATTCAGACAGAACATTATTTATATAAACATGTGTTCTCTAACTTAATATGAAGTAAACCATCTAACTGTGCTGTCATCACATTGGTAGATTTTCAGTTTCTTTAAAAGGATTTCATGATCCACCAATTCAAAAGCTTTCCTAAAATCTACAAATACAGATCTTATTATTCTACCTTGGTCAAGTGCTTGAAGCCATTTGTCAGTTAGGGAGATCAAGGCAGTCTTACATAAATGTTTCTGTCTTAGGTAAAATCAACCTGAGTTGTGGCAGTGTCCTTACCATAGTTTGCACATGATAGGTAGTGTTATGTACTACTATATTTAATTTGCATTGTTTGTACAGGGAAATTTTTAATTTTTTAAAATTTTATTGCATACTGTAGGTCATGTAAAATTTGATCTTGTAGCCAACTTTGTCCAAAATCAAGTTCATTTTGTACCTGACCAAAATTATTGATTTTTTTTTTCCTGTAAACAACTTATACAGAATATATTTTTTCTATGAGTGGGTTTAATAGTAGGATCATTATCAATAAAAGTAAATATATTAATCTTTGTTTTAGTCAGTTTATTGGGTTTTACCACATTCTATATTATAATTTTAGTAAGAGATTTTATCATGAAATGTATAATTTTCTAAAATGAAATTTTCCAGTAGGTAATAGCCTTTTTTCAGAAAATGCAAATTGTGTTTTATATCTGATAGAGGAACATAAAATCTTGTTTACTGGAAAAAGTATATTTTCCTACGATAACATCTAGGTATAAATCATTTATACTGTTGTATTCAGATTTTGATTTGGTGAAATTATTTATTTTATTCACTGGAAATACAATGTGCTCAGCAGTATTCTTGGAAATAGACATTAACTGGGAATTATATTGAATTCATACAAGGAAACTTAGATTATATTACTTTGATTCAAGAAAAGACTGTTGGTACATCACCAAGACACAGGCCATCACAGCATTGGAATACAGCTAAAATTTATTCAGAAATTTAATCATTAGGACCTATGTTAGAAATTCTAAGATTAATATTCATTTAATTTGCAATACCATTAGTTATTTTTATATTTTCACTTTGTATTCTAGGGAAAAAAATCATTTGTTAAATTTTACAAAACTTGAGACATTTGCTCATTTCTTGTTACTTTGTTTAAGACCATAGAGTTGTAATATCATTAAATGAGGCAGTACTGCCCATTTTCTTTTTCTCTTCTTTCTTTTTATTCTGGGTCTCTATAGCTGCTTCTTCCTTTAGGGCTTCCATGACAGTTTGTCCAGGAGTTAACAAGCATGTTCAAGGTGCACCTGATGCTCCAAAAGTTTCAGCATTCTACTATGTTTTGGGTGTTGGTGCAACAGCAATGGGGATCAAACTGACAAATGTACTACCATGTTTTATGAAAGTAAGAGTACCAAGACATTATGGAAGCCTCGCTGGCTATTCATACGATCCAGAATTAAACACAAAATTTGTTCTCTGTGCTATTTTTCACTGATGGGCTCCAGTCCAACATGCCTATATGACCTAACCCATGTGCATACACCTGCAAGATGCTTACCCTACTCTTCTCACATCCACATTCTCAATATTCCCACTATGAAGTTGAAATCATAGACAATATTCTTTGCATACCAGGGCCCAGCAATGTGGAACGAATTGCCCACTGCACTTAGACATAAAGACACAGTGATCTCATTTAAGAGCGCCCTTAAAACTCATCTATTTCAACTGCAAAAATAGTCATAATAACCTAATAATGTATTCTTTTTAATGTATCCTTACTTTAAAAATTTACAGCATGTTTTCTGTTTCTAATTTTGTGGTATTTGTTTTTAATTTTTGTAATCATTTCATTATACTGTATATGGTTTGTTTTTCATATTCTTTTTTAAGCGTTGTCAAATGTTGTAAAGCGCTTAGAGCTTCTAAAGATTAGGCGCTATATAAAGTCCTCATTATTATTATTATTATTATTATTATTATTATTATTATTATTATTATTATTATTATTATTATTATTATTATTAATATTATTATTTTTATGTAAACAAACTGAATCTACCCAAGAACAGTTTGCTTTTTCCCCTTAGACTTAAGCAAAATGATGTACAAGACATTTTTTGTGGAAATGTTCAACAATCTCTTCACAAGCATCTTCAGTAACAGTATTCAGAAACAAACTAACATCCCAACTGAACTTGATGCTCTTCTGTCAAGAATTAGAATTCCTGATGATATTTATTTTTCAATACTGTAGTTAATGTTAGTGAAGCTGATGTTTTTGATATGCTCATTAAGGTGATTATTAATAAATCCTTTGGTTTAGAAGGTATTGGTGCACAAATTCCTAAAATTGCTTTACAAGTAATAACAAAGTCATTAACACATATAAACATAAGTATAATGAGTGGTAATTGTCCACAAACATTGAAATGTGCAAAGGTTACACACATCTATAAGAAAGGAGAAAAGGAAGATTCAGGGAATTACAGACCAATATCAATTCTACCTGAATTGTCAATTGTTTGAAAAGCAAGTAGCCATTCAGATTTATAAATATTTTGAAACTTACTCTCAATTTCATTAAGTGCAATCAGTATTTAGAAAGTACCACTCATGCCAAACAGAACTTACCAAATTAATTTATCTTTGGCTGAAGGAAATGGATGATTGACATATTACTGGGATTGTTTTCCTTGACTTCAAGAAAGCTGTTGATCTTGTTGATCATGAAATTCTGCTGCAAAAGTTGAACTGTTGTGGGCTTGACAATCCTTCTTTAAACTGGTTTAGATCATTCCTAAACCAAAGATCTCAACAAGTAAGCATTGGCAGTATTAGCTCTCAGACTTGCACTATTCATTCAGGGGTCCCTCAAACCTCAATATTAGGTCTTTTTCTCTTTCTTATCTTTCTTATCTTTATTATTATTATTATTATTATTATTATTATTATTATTATTATTATTATTATTATTATTATTATTATTATTATTATTATTATTATTGTTGTTGTTGTTGTTGTTGTTGTTGTTGTTATTATTATTCCTAAAGCACTGACATGAAGGAAAACATCTCATACACAATCTACACACCACATACAAGACCATAAAATGGAAAAGAAACATGTAGAGATATTAAAGAAACTCTCTCTCAATATTATGACATACAAACAGACTAATTACTCCATACAAACAATTTTAGTTAAGGGAAAAGTTTTTCTGTCAGGAAAGATTGAGACAATCAGTTCCATGCACCAAATTTACAAAAACAAACTTTCACACAATGCAAGAGTATAATAAGTGTTTATAGACAATACTATACCCTTACATACAAACACACTATGGGGAAGGCAAGGATTTTTGTTTGGGGAAAAAGACATACACTCACACACACCAACACATACCAACACACACACACTTTGAGGGTGCATATTGATGGGTATTTTTTTTTAGAGATCTGGGTGGCTCTGGAAAGGGCCTTTTTGATTTGGCAATTCATCTGGGCTCTTAATTTCTGTGAGGATGACCCTGTCTCATTGCGAGCTTTATCACAGGATAAAGTCAGTCTGTTCAGAATGAGAAAGAGAATGCCTGTGTCCACTCTGTATTCCATTTCCTCTTGCTGCGGTTGCTGGATTCTATTATGTTATCTTTGCCTTTCCATCCACTCTTCTTCCTTATTGATTTCTTCACAGAATAAATTTTCTATAATGTTTTGCAGCTTTTCAAGATTTCTGTGTTCTCCATGTCATCAGGTTTCTGAATCATGTTCTGCCTGAAACAAGCAAATGCACATTCAGTAGGTTCATTCAGTTTTGCTATCTTTGAGGACATGTTGCTTGTTGATAGATAAAGTATGAGTGGCCAATCTGGCAAGTACTTTGCTTTATATGCTTTGAGCATGGATGAAATTGAAAACATCCCTGCAATTTGGAAACAGTACTCAGAATGATAGAAAGGGAAAAGAGCGTATTCATACCATGTCAATAAAACACAACAGTTACCATTTTTAAAGAAAACATGTTTAATAACAAGAATCTTTTAAAACAACTAATACATTTTAAAGTCAACAGTTTTAAACAGGAACATATTTACAAGGTTGAGAACATTGTGGAATGAAACTCATCTTTCACTGACCTATGTCCTTGGGCCATCAATGTGCACTATGTTTCCCAGCTAAAACAAAAACCATCTTTCTAGTTTATCATCTTTTTTAGAGTACTTATGATCAAAACAAGTCAATAAATGTAATAAAGGATACCCCAGACTGTGTTGATTAAGAAAATACACAGTATTGTCCACACACCATAAAATCTGTTCCTAGTAAACTCACATTATTGAATCAAGTCAATATGTCACTTCTCATAAAGTCAATGATGTTATAATTTTCCAAAGGTGGTGATCCATAAAAATCAAAATAGCCCATACTGTGATTGTTGGGAAAGTAGACATTGGCCCAATGGGTTCCCATTGATGATTGTTGTCTGTCTTGATGACATCAGCTTGAATGTCATTAGGTTTTCAATGAGGAAGTTTATCTTTAGCACACACCACTGGACTCAAGGTATTCGAAGGTAATGAAATTCCAAGGTATCCATTCTTTTTTAATTTAAATCTGACTTTTGCCTTGAAAATTTAAGTTGTTCAAATCTTGTCTCTTTACTCAGTGGCAAGAGGGCTCGGATGCATTTGATCTCCAGAGACATGATCACACAAGTCTTTATACCACTTCAACACTTTCCTTTCAGAGATGAGACTCCAAGCATCATCCACATACTCTTACAACATTTATTATATTGTTTTTTGACAGGGATGATTAATTTGGCATCCATAACAATATTCTCTGGTAAGAGCTTCAATTCTTTCAGCTAGGTTTGTAGCAAAACAGGAGACTAAATATTAATTTTGTTCTGGCCATCTTGACATAATGACTGTCTTTTTGTCTTTTGCTTCAGTAGTTTATTTTTTCCTTTCTGTTTTGGTTGAAAGACATCCTCATCAACCATCCCTCATATTTCCAGATATTGTCAAATTCTACACACAAGATGTTCACAGTTTTGGCTAGAGCTTCTGCGAACTAAAGTTCCACATGAAGTTGGCTCAGTTTTATAGGGTAAAAATGCCCCTCTCCACTGCCTTGGTTTGGAGTGAAATCAAAGGCCCACAAAGCAAAGCTTCTGCAAAATCATCATATGTAATGCTGTGACTGGCATTAATTTTTTTTGTACCTGTCTGTGGCTTTATACAGAGGCAAGTAAGATCTCAAGTAATTTTTTGGGGTAAAGGTAGGTTCAAACTGGTACACAGGGTCTGGCCATTTTGGCTGACATCCATCTTGGACATGATGAAGTATTAAAACTCAAAAGGAATTTGATTGATGGTTCCTTTGAGGGCTGCATGGCTAACAATACCAGGAAGTAAATGTTTGGGTAACTGTCCTTGGAAAAGATGATCTTTGATCTAGGATTGGAGCCCAGAGACAATGGTGAAACGTTTTAATTCCACATGTCATATTGAATTCTTGGCTGTCATTCTGCTCAAAGTGTGTTTGATGCTGTTTCCCACTTTTGGTAACACTACAACATGATGCATGTGGAGTCATGCTTCTTTGATAGTTTTGTACTCATTAATCACCTATCAAATAGATGATGGTACTGCTTTGATTCAGTCTCAGACAGACATCAACTCCATTTAATAGATATTTGTCTTGTAACCACATATCCACACATATCCAAATGCAAGTAATCCATCAGTTTTAAGCTGCACCCTTGTTTGATTTTATTTCTGAGGCTGACATTGTGTCAAGCCTTTGTCAATGAATTTGCATAAAGGGTTCAGGTTTCCTTACCACAGAAGCATGTAGATGGATATTTTTGGCTTCTTTTTTCATGTGTCAAGACATTTTCTAGGTAAACTTTGTTAGGGTACATATCCATGCTGTTGCTGACTAGTTTGTTATTCAAGTACATATCCATTTTGCTGAACAACAAATGCATGAAATTGTTGACAGGAGCTACTTTGGCATTGCTAGCTGGATTATTGTTGTCTGTTTTGAGAATGTTGGCTCTCAAGTACCATTAACTATTATTCAATCAATGTAATAAATTGGTCTTTCCTTTAATTAAAAATTTGACAGTCAAAGGTGACAAGGATGAAATTCTACCTATTGGGATTTTTGTTTCTTAATCATCACGGAAGATGGTATGGCAAAACAGGTCAAGTTCTAACTTGGAACATTTGCAAGAATTTCAGTGCATCATTTTCTTAGTAATCAAAGATATCCGATTCTCTGGCTGTTATTTTCATAGTCTTCTCACAAGATGTTTATTAGCTTTGAAAGGGTTTCAACATCTTTATCTACCATACCCTTGCTGGAGCATGGAAGTTGAAGGAATATTTTGGCTGGAAGTGTGCAGCACATTTTTGGGGGTCTTTCCTTAACCCACAGGGTCTTTCACAGTTTAAAAGAACACTTTTTTTTCTTTTCTCACAAAAGTTTCTTTTGGACCTTGTTGATGATGACATTTGGCACTTTCCATTTCCATTGAATAATCCAAATGTATGTCTCCTCTCAAGTAACTTCTAAATACAACATAAAAATGTCTTCAGACATGATGTTACAACACGAACACAAGAAATAAGAATGAGAAAATTGTCCAGTCCTAACTGCTTATTTTATTGTTATTTATTATTGAAGACTAACTCAAGAAAGCATCAATACCATTTATTAATTTTAAGAAATTAGTACAGTTGTAAACTGACCTGAAAGCATTTATCCCCCTGAAACTTCAACCCCAGTGAATGTACAACATAAACTAGATGTTGTCTGTATATCAGTTCTGGTCCGGTGTGGAATGACTGTCAAAAATAGTTGAGTGATCTTTAAAACCAGTTAAAATAAGGCTAACACATCACTAATATACAGGTAAAATGATAAAACATGCATATTGTCACTTTTCCTGCTTAACAAATCACAAATCTTGCACACCTTAAAAGATCTTGTGGCAAATCACAAAAGAACTCCCATGATTTAACCAATTCAATGGGAATTAACTTAATTCTTCTTAGAACCCTCTTTATCTACCTGTCCAGGTAGGAAATAGCTCAAAACTTGTCAACATATTTACAGGTAATCTTATTTTTAGTAACTATAAACATCTGTTTATAGCTCTTATGCAATTTGCAGTTCTTAAAATCCTTAAATAGAACTTACACATGTAGGAAATTTCAACTGGAGTAGAAGATTTGCAGTATTTGATGTTGTATACTACATATTTCCCCCTTTCTCTAATACATTCCATTTTGGTGTATCTTAACACCATGTTGACATTGTAGAGCTTAGAAGTATGGTAGTGCCTCATGACACATAACCATGGTTAAAATTGCCAGTGCAATTGATGTACTCTACTTGCCATACACCAAAATCTTTCACACAACTCTCACCCTTAAATTTCATACCTTAAACTGAATAGCTATAAAATTTTTCTGTGTAAAATCTATTTAATAGCACTTCTTGACATTCACTTTAAACTGCCAGTTTTCACACAACATGTATACTGTCTTCATTTCTGAAAGATCATGCAGTTTCTAATCTATTCTTTAGATTTTTAAAAGGTTATGTTACCAGCCAATAAAAAACTGAAAGTTCTAGACCATAAAATAGGTTATTGAAATATGTGGACCTCAAAATAGACCTTGAAGCATTTAAAAAATGCCATTACACCAATCTGAACTTTGACCATATAGAGTAGCTCATTGATATCTGCA
This sequence comes from Potamilus streckersoni, assembly GCA_016746295.1. Classification (NCBI taxonomy): domain Eukaryota; kingdom Metazoa; phylum Mollusca; class Bivalvia; order Unionida; family Unionidae; genus Potamilus; species Potamilus streckersoni. The sequence continues at coordinate 1,345,313 of JAEAOA010001415.1, forward strand.
CACAAACTAATATGAATGGATTAATCAAATTTGAAAAGCATGCAGCTAGAATTATGTGAAATGTTAATCTAATGACATTACATTTTTTATTACATTACATATCTGCTGATATGTTTAAATCTTTAAATTATATGATTTTGGTTTGTAAATCCCTTCTTTATTTAAAACCTTTTATCCGATTGATTTTCTTGTTCAGACCAGTAATACTGCATCTGTGTACTCTTTAAGATCAGCATCAAACAATGCATTTAAAACATTAATGCATTAAAAGTCATTTACATATACAGGCTCTTCAGAATGGAATCAGTTACCACTTGAAATAAAACTGGTTGACAATCTTGCTCTGGTCCATTCAGGGTAATTCAAGTACCTGAACATATAATGTCTCTTACAAGCTATTTGAACAATTTCTCATTAGTTCAAAATCAGCTACAAATAAGTCCAATTCATGCATATGTACAAACATTGCATGTTTTAAGAGAACTATTTTTGTGGCATGGACCAGTAATTAATACATTTATTCTTTTTTATTTTGTACATATTGTGTGCAATTTATAGAAATGCTGTAGGCCTTTAGAGGGCCTCAGATGAGATTAGCCAAGAATTGGCTAAATGATCATTAACCTCTGAAATAGATTATTATTTATTATATCTGTCCAATAGATATGAGTATAACCTGTTTCAAATAGTTCTTGGATTATAATTTGTGTAAAGGTAATTTGTGAGACATATCAAGTTCTTTGGAAAAATCAGTGTAAATTGCATGAACTTGTGGATCACTATCAATTTTTTTTTTAATAAAGTCAATGAAACTAGCTTTATTACTGTTTCCCATTTTGGCTTAAAAGAACTTATAACTGAAACAGGCCTGAAATCTCTATCACATGATTTTGATAGTTGAATAAAATAATCCTTTTTGAATATCTTAAAGCAGTCCTGTCCAATTTCAATAGATGCATGAATATTTGCATTCATAAACTGACATGTTAGTTTATAAAAAATTTGTAAAGACTACTGAATGTTCTAATTAGTTGTCCTGTAGCAGCCATATTTAACTAGTATACTAGCAAAACAGCTGTTTTCAACTGAGATTGTTCTGCATTATAAAAGTATCTCCATCATGCCGGTAGGGGTGGGAGGAGCACTTATATTTATGCACACAAATTGCTCACCATACCTCTTGCTTACATATGGTGCTTTCTTTCCTTGACAGGACAGTAAACCTGACCAGTCAGTTGGACATGTTCTGGAAGCAAGCTGACTTTGGTTATGTAAATGAGAGACTAAATGAGATGAAGACACTTTGTACACCAAATATTCAGGTATTCAAATGAGATGGAAATTAGTGAAGAGGAAATCCACTTTATACTGTAGGAATGATGAGAGGGAAATCAATGAAAGAAAAGCCAATTTATTCCAGTAGGAATGATGAGAGGGAAATCAATGAAGGGAAATCTACTTTGTACTGTAAGAAATTTTGATGTCATTCTGGCATCACAGATCTTCCTATGACATACTAACAAGAGCTACATATTTTGCTATAGTTTTGGACAAGCTTTTCTTAAAATGGGAATAACAGTCCTATGTTTAAAGAATTGGCAATGTTAAAAGAACCATTAGATTTTGTATATGATAAATCATTTCCTTAGATTTCTTGCTGGTAAAATGCAACTTGCAAAAATAAAACCGTCCTGTATTAGAATACTCCAATGCAGAACATTGAATGTACTGAAGACTCTTCAGATTAATCAACAGTGTTGATCTATCATTGAAAATGAGAGATGGTGTGATTATAATTGAAACAATTTAAAGGTGAAATTGCAGAATGTATTAACAATAATAATGTGTTATATATTATGCATTTTAATATAATTTCTTGTAATTTGTTTTGCCTTGTTAGATGAGACCAATGTTTTTATTAAATCTCTTAATAAAATATTTATATCTGAATTTAAACTACCTGATACATAGGCATGTTGACGAATTGTGTAAGTAAATGTTTGCATCAAACTACATGCATATGATTTAAATATATAATACCAACATTCCTTTGCACAATATACATTTTTGCTGTACATCTTACGCTGACAACTCTTAGTTTCTTTGAAACTTTTGCAAGAAAATATGTAATGGTTCAGAAATGAGCATGATATCTTCTGATAAGAATCTATTTTAAGTTTTCCATCACACTTTTCTGCACTATTACTGAAGAGCCTTTTCAGATCTAGGAATGAAACTTAGTATATTTATCAGTTATGATTAGGAACTGTTTCATTTAACAGATTTGGCATTGTGTATGGTAATTGATTAGTATTTAATATTGGTAATTTAGGTATTTTAAGTCTGTAATTTAAGAGCTACTTGAGATTAAGAAATAAAGCTTGGTATATTTGTACATCTTGTGTACCACATTGGAGTTTCTCTCATTATGGCCAAGGTCAAGGGTCAGTATTGTTAGTTGTTACTTTCCTTCATTCTACAACATTACAATCATTTGAAATTAAGGGATAAAACTTGCTATATTTGTCATGTTCCACATAGATTTCATATCTTCAGGGTCACTTGTCTGTGTTGTAGGTTTCTGTAGTATTTTCTATTCTGATTATCAATTATGACCTATTTAAGATACACAAATTTAATTTGGCACACTTGTATATTGTTATTAGAAGAAATGTTGATTTCCTCATTTTATTTTTGTTGGCATATGTCTGACCCATGGCCCAGGCTAATCACTTGTGGTTTTGAGAATTGTCAAATAATGCTGCTATTGGTAATGCGAATATCATCCATCAGTGATGTGAAACTTGTCATCGGATTGCTGATCATTTTCAGTTTTAGCATTGTCTTTGGAAGGGTGTCGGTTCTGCAGGTTTGCCAAACTTGATCAATATGGGCAATTTAAGATACATGAATTTAATTTGCACACTTGTATAATTGTTATTAGAATAAGTGTTGCTTTTCACATTTGGGTCCAATCTTCAAAGCCAGGGTCACATATTTATATTTCTTCTGCTTTTCTTTCTGCTTTGTATTTTAAAAGCTGTCTGCGGTTTAGGATTTTTCATGGTATACCTATATTTCTGTTTCATGCAGGTAGTGAGGGTTTTGTTTCAGGGTCATGGTCACTAATCCGTTTCTTCCACTTTTCTGTGCTTTTACTATTTTTCTTATTGAGATAGATAAACTTTTTTATAGGTCTGCCTAGTAACTCAACAGTTCTGTCATGATGGATTCAGACTGTTTTCATCATTATATCATTTTGATGATCTTGCCACAGTTGGTAGGTGATACAAGTTCACCTAATTTGCTTGTTTGCTTAAGGTTCCCCAAGCTTTGAAAATACTGAGAACTATTTACTCTGATTGAAGACTTAATGTTTGTTCAAACCTAAAACATAATGGAAATTGGAAATTCTTAGTATGGTGTTGGAAAATATTCTGGTTTTTTTTCCCTAATTATAGCCGATACCAAGGAAATTCTGTAATTTTTCAAACATACAGTAAACAAGCATAGTTATTTATAAAAGATACAAGTACTTGAACCTGTAGATAGGAATCACACTTATTCAGTTTTTGGCAATTAATTGTTCAACTGAAGGACTGATATATGACAGTTCCTTGCTTACTTTGGCAAGGATATTACATGAGAAAATTGAAATGAAAATAGTTTTTTACCCTTCGAAGACATGATAGAACTGTCTTTAGACATATCCTAATGATTGTGTCTTGTTGAGGAGAAGATAATTTATTGAAATTAAAGTGATTGTATAAGAATAGAAGTTTTCACCATACAGAAACCATGTATATGAGTATTTCATGTTCAAATTTTAAATTATTTTTTGTGTTTCAGAATGACTCCAGTTTGGACTGTGTTAAGTATGCACAGTTTTGCAGAGGAAAGAATATTTATTTTGATTTTAGAGGAGCCAATATTTCTCAATCAAAATTAAGGTATTTATTCAAAATTTCTTAATATAATTTCTATGTATCAACTTTGATTAATATATATTCTTTGTCCTGTTTAGTCATATCTACAAAGAGTATCAGAACAGGAGAATGTAATGGATTTAGGTCATGATTTTATCTACTGTATATGCACTTAAAGGTCAGTAATTTTGTATATTGATTTGAGTCCTGAGAGGGTGTCATTTTGAACAAACAAAATTAAAATTCACCCAAAGTATACAAATATATTTTACATTAGTAGCCTATGATTTGTTCCAGAGATCCATGTCATACACATTGCTCAAAATACATCCTAATCTTTCCTTAATATTCACTGCTCTGCCAGGTCCAATATGCATGAAATTATCAAAAGACATACGTTTTTCACAGTGGTGTTCCTTATTTTCCCCAAGGACATGCCCTTTTTTTCATATTCTGGACAGCTGTGGCCAGATTGCACACTAGCTAAATAAGAAAAAAAGCCAGTGTGCTTAATTAACATAAACCATATCATTTCAATTATCATGTGAAAAGAACTGGCCCTCAAATATACTTCAAAGATACCATGTCATACAGTATGTGTTACAATGGATCACTGCCATCTCACCTCTGTCTGCGTGAGTTCAAGTCCAGACTCGGCTAACATGGGTAAGTGAGAAAGCCTGCCAGTAGCTTCTCGTGGGTTGGTGGTTCTTCCCTGTGTTTTCCAGGGTTCTTCCTCCACCATTAATACTGGCCGCCATGTATAGCCTATCTTGTGCTGAAAAATGGCGTTAAAACCTACAACAACAACAACGACAACAACAATGATGCCTTATTTTGCTGCAACTAATAGTGCCTAAATACACCGGCTCAAGCTACAGTACATGTTATTTTCCTCATGTAATAAATCCCACTTTATTTCCTTATTGTCAATGCATAATACATTTAAAGTTATTTACTATATAACATTTAGTTTTAATTAGTTTTTTGAGTGCACATATATTTTGCTTGGTATGTTTTTTGCCATTTCTTCTTTTAATTTAATTTAAATTTGTATAATTTAATGTTTTGAATATGGTAGACTAATAACAGGTGTTTACTCATGTAAGATTTTTTCGTAGGATTTGGAATAGAGAAGTTACAGAATTCACAGTGATCATTCTTCTGATTGAAACTAGTTGGCGGCAGTTTTATTGTTATGGTTTATTTTTTGTTGTGGTTTATTTTCTGATTTTAGTGTTGTTCTAGGAATTTCTAAAATTCATAAATTTACATAAATAATTTTTAAACTTAACATTGAACAAATTCTATGACATGTGACAATTTTTTTCATCACAACAACATTCACAGGTGATAAAATAGAACATGGATTCAGTCTGTTGCATATTATATATTTATTTATATGGGATATTTTAGAGAAATGAAAAATGACAAACATAATGTAATAATTGGGAGAAAAAGTATGGAGATAATATGAAATCAGGAGGTAGGCATGAAACAACCCCCAAAATTGGGAGCTTTTTACTCCCAATATGAGAGTTGATAGGTAACATTGATACAAAAGCATCATACAGTTGTAATTCTTAAATAAAAATGAAAAGAAATTTTGATTCTTCAAAAGAAATTTAAAGATTTTCTTGTAATAGTGCGAATTAATTTACATTGACTATTGAATCCTTTTTTGGGGTGTACCTGAGAATCTTACATGACAGCCTGTTTTGAAGATCAATTGAGAAATAACCCCTTTTTCAAATTTTTCAGCTTAATATCATTTATGAGGAATAAAACAACTGAAGTGTTTGATATGTTAATTACACAGATTCTGAACTATATTTTTATTTATATGCAAATGAAAATATAGTGATACACTGGTTGCTGTGCATTAAAACAGTAAAAAATCTTATTTATTTATTTCAATTGCTCTGAATGATTAAGAAAAAAGATGCTTTGGTGCAAGTGGACATTTCCTGTTTTTCCTCTCAGACATTTTCTTTATATCTGTGCATCTTGAGATCATAACAGGATTGCTTGTCAGTCAAAACACACACTTTGTAGATGCTGAGTTATATGATTTGGATGCAGTCCAATGGATAACTATAATATACTGGTGCTTTAATGACGTGAAGTCAGATGCTGATATATTGACCAGATTCATACACCTCCTCCACAATGCTTCGTATGCATTTATATGTAAGAATATGAAACTAAGACAGTTAATTCTGTCATTTGTACTTTTGAAAATCTGCATTATGGTTTTGGTTAAAGTTTTTATCATTTGCTTTTATTTCTCAAACTCATTGATGAATTTCTTCATATCTGGGATGAATCATTTTGAAGTTTAGACAAATTATTATGTGATGTGTTATGACTCTTTGGTCATAAACTAAGTAGCAGAAAAGAGTAAAAGCCAACAATTCAATAAATAATTTGTTTCATTAGAACACAAAATACAAGTTTAAAAAGAACTTATTGTATTGTGAATGAAATCCCAAATAGTCTTAATGATTCTATCTTAAGTCCAGATATATAAAGTTCCAATTGAATTCCAGTAGTATTCCATTATTCAATGTGTTAATATGCCTGTAGACTCCAATATGCTTATATGCCAGTTGAATGGAGTTTGACAATGTGCAAAGTCTTTTGATTATCACGTTATGATAGTCCAAAATGTTTTTGTCTGAATTCCCTAAAATCCATATTATTGTTTTAGTCCAAGAATAGAATTGAGCACTTTGTAATTTCAAGTGAATAGTAATTTGAATAAATAATTCCACCGAAACAAAAACTGAAAACATCTAAAAACAAGCAGACAATAACAAGAAAATAAATGGATAATAAGTATTGACATGTATTTTCAAACAAAAAATCTGTTTCAGGGGTTAACAATGTACTGTGCAACAATGTAACCAGCAATCAGCACCAAATTTACCAAAATCAGTATTTGTTTTTGCCACTAAAGTTAAAACACAATGCAAAGTACATTTTAGATATTTACTGCAGACTCAAGGTTCTTTGGATCTTATAGTTTAGTCAGTGGTGAAATCCATGCCTACACAAATGCAATTGGCATTGCCAGACTTGTACTTGTCAAGACGTCTATATTGGTGAACAAATGTTGCATTTTATCCAGTATGTCACAAAGTGAATGAAGTATGTCAATTGGTTTCGAAAATGGAATTATTCTCGATTATGACTAGCTTAAGTTGGAAATTAGCAGGGTTGGAATTACTGAAGGGTGCTGACTTGTGTCTTCCCTTGTATTTTATTGTTATAGGTTAGACACCCAATCCCTTGATGCATGGGTGGATGCTCCAAATTTTCTTTATAACAAACCTCTGTGAATACATCCTACATTTATGTGCATGCAATCATTCTGTCCAGTTACAAACTGGTACACTAGAAAACAGAGTAATCTAACATTGCCATACATAGATTGGAACTATCTAAATATGCACAATAAATGTTAGAACAAAACAAAACAGTTCTATCCTGTGACTCATAGAAAAAAACAATTCACATACCTCTACAGCTGTAGAGATGCACCATAAGGTGGACACTTACTGACAAGACTTCTAGTAATGAAAAGTTGGCATCTACCATGATCCTATAACACAGGTTATGTTGTGATGCACTGCATGTGCTGTCATGGTATATCAGTTTTCCCATCATAAGCACTTCTCTCATGCAGTATGACAAAACCAAACTCACTACATGTGAATAATGTATGACATAAATATACATAAACTACACTTGGGTAATGCTGTACACAGAAATGAAACCTGAGTACATTTTATTGCAATACATGCAAGCAATAAATATACACAATTCTGTGACATCAGGGTCTATGTTGTTTATTGTATTTGTTACTCCAAACAAACTGCACATACCAATATATGCTGGCAGATCTAGTCTTCACAGTTTGCAGTATATGTTATATGTGCATGCACAATTGCAAAGACCATCGGTGCTTATTTTGGTTTTCTTAAGGTATCCATCTTGTTTTGCAACATTTGTGCAGTGTAAATCTGAAATCATTGCATTACCATTATTTATTAACATTTTTCCAAAGTCTTGTTGTATGATAGAAGTTGTAATTATGTGATTGTAATATCCATTCAGATGACACCAAGACAGTTTGCTTTGATGAACCATGGCAAATTTCCTTTCTAAATGTTAGTATTCAGGTTTTAGTTGTTCACATTTTACAAAATATTTCGTTGAAAGAACAAATTTCAGATTTGGGTTGTTAAAATTTTAAAGTTATTTCATTGTAAGCTTGACATTTATATTTCAGTTCCAAGTTTGTAAATTATGTCATTATTTCCTTTTTAATATTGATGACATTCAGATTTCAGTGCAAATTTACAAGCTATTTCATTGTAAGAATGACATTCAGATTCAGTCATTAATATTTTGCAAGCAATACCTTTACTTATCCCTATATAAGCTAGTAATATTTGTTACTGCAGTTATCTGGCCAATAAAGCATCAACTTTGCTGAGACAACTTCACAGATTTCTGAAATAGTTCAATTATTGACACAATATCATAAAGCAAGTACCTACATGTAGAATTTACTCCATTGATTGTTCCAAGTGTTGGCTGAGCAGAGACCACCCTGGTGGTTCAGAGCACAATTGTGCCATTGATTTGAGTTAGAAGTGTTGAATTTGTTTGTAAGCTCTGCCATTTGGCCTAGCCTCTGTACCCAGAGCTTTTACTAGGGTTATGGGAGCAGTTGCAACCCATTTAAGGTCACAATATATCTTAATCCTTCAATACTTTGACAATGGTTGATCCACATTGGCCTGCTAGAGTCCATCAGACTCAATATGTCTTGGTGTTGGTCCATGATGAGCAGGCTGAGTTTTCTGTCAAATCTAGAAAAATCAGAGCTTACTCCATCTCAAGATTGTGTCTATGTGGGGATGATTTCCCTCACTAATAGAAGGTTAGTCCATGTCCCTCAGGACAAAATGTACAATATTCTGATAGTTTTCATAAAATGGTTGCTTTTCTAATCCATAGCAGACTCCCAGTTCTGACTCCAGGGGACTGAAATGGTCCATTTGTTCATGAAAAAGCTAAACAATAAACTCTCCTTTTATGCTTTCTCAGTTCTTCACCTGGGTGGTGGATACTTTCAGCCAGACGTTGGATTGTCTCTTTGCTTATGTCTTTCCACCTTTGAGAATGATTCCACAAGGTCAACAATAATTACTACTATTTGTCACATTCTGTAGCTCCAACAGTTCTGGTTAAGTTATCCTCTTAATCTGCAAGTGAACCTACCCAGGACCCTATCTCAGAGGTGGGATCTCTTATCACAATATGGGTGGGGGTGTCTTACAATAGTCAACAGATTCTCCACTTTCACACTTGATTCATCTCCAATGATCTTTCCTCCATGAAAAGTGTTCAAAGTTGCAAAGTCCATCATTCAGTCCAGGTGACAATCTGTGTCTTGAGGTGTATGATGCTAAATGGAGAATCTTCTGTGACTGGTGTAGTAGAACTAACTATCCCTCTGAGCACAGTGGCTGATTTTTTTTCTTCATTTTTGAAGTGAAACCGATACTCAGTTTTCACTATTAAGGGATATCAAGCAGCTCTTCCAACACACTAATGCCTAAATGTAATATTTCTTGTGTCTTCTGGTCTCTTAATAACCCTCCCTACACCATGAGTGTTTGGGAGAAACTTGTTTCAAGAAATTTACCTTTAAAACTGTCTTTTTGTTTTCCTTAGTGTTGTGAGATAAAGGAGTGAGTGAACAGTACTGTATGAGCTTCTCTGGGAATATTTGTCAGTTTTACTTCTTTGACAACTAGGTGTATTAACAAGAAAACAAAATTAGTTTCTATTGTTTGCACCATTCCCATTTGAGACCCATAGTCTATGCTGTGTCTGTGCTGGGGATGATCAAGATCTGTCCAGTTCAGGTTTTTACATATTTATTTGATAGCTTCTAAGGGAGAAGGAGGAGTGACATGTCTTTTCCTCCCCCTTTTTACCATATATAAATGGATTGCATCAATTTGCAAGAGAGCTTACTAGTCCTTTATTGAACTGTCTTTGTTGAAAATCAAAGCTCATGATGTTTGCGTCTTTGATACCTAATGGATTATGTGACTCATTTGTCTTTGGAGGATGTGATGAAAGCCACATTTTGACACTCTCACACCACTTTCTTATCCTTTTACATTTGCTCATTAAGCCATCAAAGCAAACTAATCTTCTTGCTGGACCCAATCATTGTTGCTTAGCAAATGGCTTGGGCAGATTTTCAATTCAGCAGTAGTCTCTTACTCTTCAGTGAGGCTGAGTATTCCTTGTTTGTCTTTTGACATAATCATCATCAGCTTCCCACAAAACTGACAAATTCAATTCTGCAGTAGCAACAGGTATGGTGTTACTAATAATATATTTATTGACGTAATACTTAGGTAATAGCTGCAGAAGAAATTGTTGTAAACTATTACTGTATAAACATCCTTTTCTAATTCTGTTTTCAGATATCGTGAGGATATATTTAAAGCAGGTCAAATAGGTGGTCACTGTACACTGAACAAAGAAGCACTGGTAGCTGAAAAATACGAAAATGGCTTAGAATCATGGTACGATAGTTCCTCTCTGTACCTCTCCTCTATATGTCACTGCCCCTTTTATAATATTTCAGGTATATATATATATATATATATATATATATATATATATATATATATATATATATATATATATATATCATTAAATTAGTTAAATTCAGTTTTATTATAGCTGCTTAATTTTCTGTTTTGGCTCATGACCACCATGTGATTTAACACTAATAAATACCATTATTTGGTGTTTTTACAGACAACTGTGTTAAAGCTTTGTTATTGAAAATAATTGTTTGGTTTGGCTCATGACAGTATGTGATTTTACATCAATAAACTACCTTCCTTGGTGTTTTTATACTCGGCTATGACATCTTTGTATTGGCACATAATCTCAAGTTTTAGCTCATGAAGCAATGCTTTGTTTTTGGACATTTATTTTATGTTTTTTATTTTATGTTTTGGCTCATGACAATCATGTGATTTTACAATCATACTGTGTTTTTATACACAGCTGTGACTCAGTTTTGTTATTTGACTTATTTTATATTTTGGCTGATGACATGTGATTTTACATCACAATAAATACCCTCCTGGGGTGTTTGTTTTAAACAAATATAACAGCTTTGTTGTTTGACTTAATTCCATGTTATGGCTGATGAAAACAATGTGATTTTACTTAAAAATACTTCCCTTTGGTGATTATAAACACAGCTACAGCTTTGTTATTATACTTAATTTTATGTTTTCAGTCATGACAACCTTGTGATTTTACATTAGTAAATACCTTGCTATGGTGCTTTTATAAACAATAATGACAGCTTTGATATTGGACTTAATGTTTTGGTTCAGGACAACTATGTGATATCTTTACTTGAATAAATGCATTTGGTGCTTTTGTACACAACTATGACAGATTTGTTATTGTACTTAATCTTACTTTTTGACTCATGACAACCATGTGATTTTTTCACATCAATAAATACCTTTGGCATTTTTGTACACATCTATGACATAGCTTTGTTGGAAAATCCTCATTTTGTGGCAGCCATGAACATCACTAAAGTGAGCATTGTAGTTCAGCATGTCTTCTCTGCTGTTTCATATGTTAAATTGATCCTTGTTAAGAAGAATATTCATCATTGATTTTCTTTCTTTCCACCATTCACTACTGATTTGTTATTAAATGAAGAATATTCATTGATTTCCTTAGGTGTCTTTCACTACTAATGTGTTAATAAATGTGATTATAGTGCTATGAACAAAGCTTAAATAGGTTTTACCACTTGAATATTTTCATGAGTGAAGAAAATACAAACTTACAAAGTCCCTAGTTGGCTTCTATCAGCATCCATTGGTTGGTATTTGCCATCCATTAGCTCAAGTTTGTTACTGCTATTCTTGATAAACTGCTGGGAGGAATACCACCCAGATTATAAAAAAGTTCTTCTTATGTCTGGTTGGTCATGAGTGAAAATGATGTTATCTGACATCCATTATGTCAAAATCACCACTGCTCCAAAACAGATGGTTGTATTGAAATGTGATTTTCACTAAATTACTTATTATACGGTCTAATTCACTCTAAATGAACATTTTGCTGATCCTAAGTAAAAATAGTGCTAATCCATCATCAAATATGATCTTGGCAACCATCTTTAAATTTTTTTTATTACTGCTTCTCTTGAGTGGTTGGTATATCAACATTGGGTGTTTACTAAAAGACTTATGTAGTTAAGGCAGCTTTTTATCAGTCACATCAGAATTTTTCATACAGTGAAATCTATGAACTGAATGCTCAATATGTGTTGACTTTTTGATTTGCTGCAAATAAAAAAATTGCATGCTAGTGAACATCTGCTGCAGAGAAACTTAAAAATGGTTAAGAAATGATCAAAAAAATTTTCCAATCTAACACAGTATGTACTTTTGCTGGTTACATTGTATTCATGATGATCCAAAGCTCTACCTTGATGGTTGTCTTATTCCTATTGATTACATTGAATTCATGATGACACAAAGCTATATCTTAATGGTTATCTTATTTGTGCTGGTTGCCTTGAATTCATGATGACCCAAATTTCATGATGGTCGTCATATTCCTATTGATTTACATTGTATTCATGATGTCCCAAAGCTATAATTTGATGTTTGTCTTATTCCTGTTGATTACATTGTATTCGTGATACTCAATGCTATATCTTAATTGTTGTCTTCCTGTTGTATTTGAGACCACATTTGCAGGGTTTTTGTTCCACCATAAACTAACTTTTCTTTTACTTATTTTTAGGTAACTTGAGGGACAAACATAAGAAACTTGTATTTAATATAAGTCATGGCAAGCATTGATTGGGGAGTTGATTGTGAGATCTTGCTCCAGTTATATAGATCATTAATAAGATATCAACCTGCATATGTAGATCAACTTAAAATCTTACCCATAGATCCGATATAGTTGGACTTCATCTAGGTGCTTTTAAGATTTACCAATCAAAACGCCTCTATGTTGAAGCAAATGAATCATCACTATATCTCAGATGAACAAGATCAGCTTTTCAATATACTGTCATCTAATCCATCTAATTATGTATATGATTTATTCTTTTTTTGCTAAATGCCAAACCTTGTGAATTCAAAAACCAAACATTTCTCCACTTTTTTGGCACACAAATTTTTTTTACATTTAAAAAGATTAGAAATTGCTGGAAATTATACAAAACTGGTTTTCCCTCCAATTTTAATTGATGATTGTGAATTGAAAATGTCCACTGACAATGCTCACCTTTTTCAGAGTGAATTCAATGAGATATTAGCCTCCTATCATGACAATAATTCCCTGTATACAGACAGTTATAAAGATGGAGATATAGTTGGACTGCCTTTTCAACACCCCAGGTACTATCAAACCTTGTACCAGATAAATCCTGCAGAAATGACAGTCATACTAATAACTTTAAAACCTCTTAAAAAGACAGATTTCATATTTTGAAAGCCTCTCAAAAGCTTAAGATTGACAATCCATTAATATCTGAGATATTACAAAAATATGATCTGCTAATACAGCCTGGGAAAGGTGTTCTCTATGGTTGGCTGCCTAGACACATGGGTATAAACACCTAAGCTACCCTGTAGCCATCTGTTCCATATCAAAGATCACATTTCATCATTTTAAATATTGTACAAATCTGTATGTTAGCCATACTTGGCACAAGATGTTGAATGAAATCTTAACAAATTTCAGAACAACAAACCCACAGAGTGTGGCATCCCTTGCATAGAACAAATTGCAGAGCTGAGTTGTTGTTGTATTGATTGTATATCAGATATGCATACTTAACCCATGTATATCTCTTGAAGGTTGCACACCAACCCGAGTGCATACCATGCCAATGTCCACATTAGAAAACATTCTTGTGTTGGCACCTTTGTGAAACAGAAGTATTTTAAAATGAACTGCATACAGAAACTGCATATACCACCCGAGAAAATCTTAAACTTACTTGGGAATATGGATTATATAATAAATATTATCTCTATATTTTTAGCATTATATGTATTACCAGTATATGTTTTTTTATATATAAATATTTTGACATATTTATGATTTATATTTCATCTAAAATGTTTAAATTCATTTGCAAGGATCGCTCTTTCTATTATTTATTTGGCACCATATAGCACTATATTGCTGAGTTGCTGTAAAACACTATTACATACATTCCTGCATACATCAGTAAAAGACTTCTTATAATGTTTAGTTGGTCCTAAATGAAAATGGTGACATCCAGTATGACCACCATGGAAGCCATCTTAGAAATCTTGTTAGCACTAATCCTAGGTTTAGATTATATTGACTTGGGTTTTCATCAAAAATCTAATTATCATGTTTAGATGCCAGTTTGACATTTGCTATATCCACTATGGCAACCATTATGAAAATTTTGTTGTCACTACACCTTATAAATGGAAAGTCACATATCAGCATGTTTTTACCAGAGCACCTGTTTTGGTATCTAGTTTGTGGTAAATGAAAATGGTGATGGTGATGATTTGACATCACAGACCAAAAAATCATGTTAAACTGCTTAGAGGATGCCATGAAACATTACACAGATGTTCATCCTTTGGTCTAGTTTGTCCTAAATGAAACTGGTGATCCTTGGATGTCCAATCTGGCCACCAGGATGGTCAGCATGAAAATCTTGTTTTATCTACAAGTATTACTCCTGAATGGGGTTTTCACAAAAGAATCATTTTCTAGTTGGTTCTAAAAGAAAATGTGGTTAATCTGTCATCAGTCATTGCTCAGAAGGATTTTGTCATGTGGTCAACATTAGTTGTTCATGTGACTCCAGTCCAGAAATTCAGCTGATGAAGGTCTTGTGATAAGGTCAAAAGCTTAAGAGTTATAACTGGTTATGCTTCAAAAAGGTATCTGTTCTTAGTTTCATTGACTGCGAATGGCTGTAACAGATAACAATATTCATTTTAAAAGCATGAATATTCCTACAGGATGCCAACTGCACAACTGGAACAAATAGAAATCTTCATGAATATACCTACAATGTGCCCACATGCCCTTTGCACAATTGGAACTAGGTGAAATCCTTATGAATATACCTACAGGATGCCTGCTGCAAAATTGGATTGTAGCATATTTAGTGGATTTTTTTAGAATCATGAAAGATTGTAATTTTATTACTACAACTAACTATATTTGGTTAATCACAACTGCTCTGTCTTTGTAAAGTCAAACTTATGCATCTTCAAAGTCCATGTTGTAAAATAATTTTTGAAAATATTTTCAGGGTTTGGTGGGAGGGCCTGCATGGTGCATTATAATCATTATATGGTTCAATATAGCCAGAGCAAGATTACGTGTCCAAGTTTGTATTTATTGAAGTATGAAATGTTCATAAACAATCAGCCTGACCAGATTAAAGATGAACTTGTAAGGGAAAACCATTTCATTTCTGGGGATAGGATAATCTGTGACTATACAGAAGATAGTAGCAGAGCAAGTCATCATAGGAAACATAATGACTTATTATACCTAAAGGAACATAATATTGGATATTATCATATATGTGAAAGAATGTAATGCATTAAATATATATCATACTTTTCATTTAAAATATATGAGTTGTGTTCAAGTCCCCTGTGTGTTATTAATAGGTACATGTATGGCCACAGTATATCCCATAAATAAAATCAGATCAAAACAGATTCTGCTTTGCTTTTAGGAATTATAAAGTTTTATTTTGCAGAGTTTATTTACTTTAAGTCAGTTAATGATGATTGTTGTATTGCTGGAAAATTTAGCACATAAAAAAATTCAAGGGCTTGAAATCTCAACCACAGTTAACTTACATTTTGAAAGCATACACAAACCATAAAGAGAGTTGGGAAAATTACACTGTGTTTATTTAGAACTTTATTGATTAGAAATCTCCAGTATATTAAACATCACAAAACTTGACTTTTAGTCATTGTTTCCTTTACAGGTATCCAGAATTGGAGCAATTTTCTACCCTAAAGTTTATTCCCAATCAACGTCCACAATGTGAAATTGTTTTTCACAAACCTACATATTTTGTGAAGCTTAGTTCAGGTATGTTATCATAATTTGTCTTTTTGATTAAGATTACAAGTTTATAAAACATAATTGTTTAAATGCTATGATGTCATGGAGACAGCTGCATTGATGTACATCAGGTTCCTACTTGATTCCAAAAATACCAAGCACAATTCAGCTGATTGTTGCAAGTGGGTGTTGTATATTTCATACTTTTCACTTTTTGATAATTATGTCCAATAAATGCATTAACTTAATATTCATGTACAGGTGATAAATATAAACATAATTGTAATGTACATGTTATGGAATGTATTGCCCTCCCCACCCACCAAAGCAATTAACATATTTAACATATGTGCCTTTATGTTTGCAGTGAATGACTCTATCACTTTCCGAACTTTCAAGAGTTTAATACAGAAGCAAAAACCTTTATTATCTGTACAGCAAAATCCTAGAATAGTTTTGATTTGCTGTCAGACGTTTAATTCTGGTGATGGATAGGTAGCATTAGCGTGACCATATTTAAATTTTTACCAGCTGTTTTGGTTCATTGTACTTACAATCATTAAGATCCATGCTGAAGCTTTAATAGTACTGAAATAGCAAGAATGGCTGTTTGAAATCCTTCTTTACTTTGTCAGACTTTATTAACTTATCTCTAATGATGTCAAAGCTTTTTTTTGTAAAACAATAAATTTAAATTCATCAACTTACAGAACACAAGGTGAGTTTGATCAATCAGAAGATATTTCTTTGCGGTGAAATAAATATTTTTAAATAGTATTGTCAACTGCCAAGTTTGACACTCTGTTCAATATGGCAACAAGGGTGTTGCTTTTTATTGCATTTTCAGCTTTTGTGAAATGCCTATGTCCATGGTTACTAGGGCTGACTTTTAATAAAATTAGAACATCTGTGCTAAAAAAATTATCCTTTGCTGATGCTCCAAACATAACTTGCAAAAATAATAATTCAGTGTTTCATCCTGTCTAAGCATGAGAACTAATAAACTCATCTCCTGTTGAAACTTTACATTTTCAGGAAACTTTATTGTGGTCATCTCTTGTTTTATTACTCTTGAAGTTTTGTACTTATTATTTAAGTTTAAGATCTATGAGAATTCAGTAAAAATATAAGTGCAGTCATTTCAAAAAGCATCTTATTAAGTACTTAAATTAGTATGGAGTTACTCTAGCAAACTTATTTATTGGAATAAATAAGTAGTAAGTGCCATCATATGAAGTATGCTTTTAAATATAGTCATAACAGATGGTGTATATAAAGAGAGAACTGAAAAATCTGATTTATTTCTATTTTGGAGTCATTCTCATTTCCTGTGTTCTTATTGTAAGTTTGCAAACATGTTTTATGCTGTATTTAGATATTATTCAAGAGAAAAAATAACATTTGTGTGGACTTTTCAGTGGAAATAGAAAGTGCTCATTATTTGGACTATAATTTTATTCTGGAACTATTGTGAATTATTTAAAGAAGTTCTTGACAATGCCATCATAGTATCTTGGCTAAATAGTACATTTCTAGGTTTGAAATTTTTATGGAACATTTCATTCATTTGGACTTTCACAGAACTTTATCAGGATTATTTTGGATTCACTTCATAATACTAAAAGTTCCTCTCACATTTTCATTTCTAAATTTTGATATTTAAATTATTTGTTAAGTTTTAGAAAACTTGCTGGTTTTGCTTCTTTCTGCTACTTTGTTTATGTCCATATAGTCATAACAATATTCATGCAAGAAAATTTAACAAAAAACAACAATTTTTTTATATGTATGCATAAATCTAATGCAGGCTTCAATAACATTTCTTAATTCAAGATCAAGACAAATAAAAACAATGCTCACACCCTGAATAAACTGAACAACTGGTGCACATGCAATAGCATGGTGGTAAATACTGGTAAAATTGAATTATTACTTCACTCAACATGGCAAAAAAAAAATCAATCTTGATAATGATAAACTATGTCTCACATGGAAAGATACACATTTGCAAATAATCTGTCATGAAAGACTAATTGGTGTTTTGGTAGATTATAACTATCATGGACTGAACATAACAAACATATCAGTAAGAAAGCTAATTTAAGTTTATGGCTTCTCAGTAGGATTAAACATTTTCTTCCTGAAATGCACAGAAAACTACTTTATAACAGTTACATACAACCTTATTTAGACTACTGTAATACAGTATGGGTTAATTCAGTGATAAAAACAGCAAAGCTGGCACATATTCAAAAATAAGCATTTGTCCTAATATCAGTCTAGAAAGAAAACAAGGAAAGTTTAGCCAGTACATGAAAAATATTACATATTACAAGACCGAACACAGTTGTGAAAAGAAATTAATGTACAGGAAACCTATTACTAGTGCTGAATATTTATGATCACTATTCTAGTATTGGCTGCCAGATAATACTCCCCACATGCAATCCATGTGTACCAAACAGTATAAAATTCCCAAACCAAATAAGAAATTATTTTAAAAAAAGTTTCCAATACTCTGGAACTTTTCCTAGATTGAGATTAGAAATGAAATAGATTGAGATTAGAAATGAAATAGATTGAGATTAGAAATGGCCACTCTGTTTCCTTCCAAACCTAGCATATCCAGTGGCTTCAGATGCAGTTAAAATAAGTAAATTTGTTTGTATGAGGCCCACAAGGTAGATTGGTTCTTCAGCTAATTGCGTTACCCTCTTTAATTAAAGTCATCAATATTATTATTATTATTAATATTATTATTATTATTATTATTATTATTATTATTATTATTATTATTATTATTATTATTATTACTGTCATATGTAGAAACATTAATTCAATATATCTGTCTTTAGAAATTGTCACCGACTGTTGCACTCACTTATGCACCTTGATTTTTGGTATTGGCATATGTCAATCTTGTATGGTAGAGGATTCACAGATAAATATCATTGAGAGTCCAATCCAGATACTGTTGCCATGTTTGTTGAGAAGCTTGTTGTAGGTGTCATTTGTGCATTACCATTTGATTAGTCAGTAGAGTTATCATTCATTTTGCTCCAGAATTGCAAATCTGCCAATTTCATCCAATTCAAATCTAATTGTATCAGATGACTCAGTTGAAGTAAAATTTATCTTGGCTGCTAGTTCTGTTTGCTTCATTAAATAATAAATACATTGTGCAAATTGTAAGAGAATTGCGGTGCAAGATATAAAAATGTTTATTATTAAAATTAATGAAAAGCATCAAGTTGATTTTCCTTTTCTTCTGTTCTTGTATATCATCATTGTTACTAAAAATAGAACTGAATGAACCTCAATCCTGATAGAATATATGAAGATAATAAAAATATCTCATCTCCTCAAAGCTGTGATCTTGCAGTCCTTCCTTCAATTTTTTATTCATATCATTAACTATTTTCATAGAAGACCTTCAACATTTTTAAATATAATACAATATCCTGTAGATACTAGTCAACAGGACTGAATTAAATCTTTGATTTTAAAATATTTGATATTCATGAATTATATACCTGTCTATGATTATGAATTATTTACCTGTTATGATCATAAATTATATACTGATGTGTAAGACTTGGCAGAGTTCACTTTACTCCTTGTCTGAATATATCTACTGTAGTGAAGTAAACAATGCATAAGCAATTTTATAAACAGTCCTTGTGCTTACCAGTACAACTTATTCCATTGAAATTAAAAGTAAGAGTGTCCTCAACTTTCACACTGGTTCATTAATAACATATACTTGATGATTCAAATGATTTGCTGAATTCAAAAGCAGACATGTATAACATTGCTTTCTTGATATGTTTTTATTGTTTTAACTTGTCATAATCTTTGTTGTAAACTTACAATGGAATACCCATTGCACAGTGTTACAGTAAACTTAACAGATATTGGGAATACCCATTGCAATGTTACAGTAAATTAACAAATATTGGGAATGCCATTTCACAGTGTAACACTAAATTTAACCACATTGGTTATACCCATTGCACAGTATTGTAGTAAGTTTAACTCACATCGAATACCCATTACACATGATAGTGTTACAGTAAACTTCACACTTACTGGGAATACCCATTACACAGTGCTAGTGTTACAATAAACTTAATACACATTTAGAATACCCATTGCACGGTGTTACAGTAAATGTAACACATTGGGAATACCCATTACACAGTGTAAATGTTACAGTAAACTTAATACACATTGTCAATACCTGTTGCACTGTGTTACAATTGTTACATATTGCTCATTCAAAGTAACACAAAGAAAGAGTGATGACAATAAGCTTTATAAATTTTAACAAAAATAATTTATTTCCTTGAAAACATGGAGAAAAGGATAAATCACACCTTGGTATTACAAAACATAAACAAGAATAATTTTAGTAATGATTATGGTCACAGCCAAACATTTACATAGCTTTTTTTACTGTTTACTTGCAACAACAAAGACTTTATGTGAAAATCAGGCTTACATGAGTCACATTTATGTTTTAAGTAAACACAATGTTTCTATCATAATCATCATCATATTGATAATAATATATAATGATATAAAAATGGAAAAATTAAAATAGAAATAAAATAGAAAAATTCATATCTTAACATACATAATAATTTATTAAATTTTAGTATGTGCACAACTTAAAGATCTTGAGTTATTGTAGCTACACATTGCCAGTGTTGCAATGGGGTTTGTCTGATAAAGACCATTGAGGGAGGAACTGCCACTGGTGTTGTGGTAAGATGGTGAAATGACAAATTATAAGGCTCAGTCAGTGGGTAACACTTGCATAAGGGGTGATGTACATGTACATTCAAACTGTGAGGCAGACTTGGGAATTATGCAAGAGACTTTTATTTGCCTCTTGCTGTTTCATGTGGCTTGATTAAAGGGGGGAGGGCATGAGCAGAACTATCCCATTGGTTGGCATTGGCATCAGAATTTAAAGAGCCAACCAAATTAGATAATCATAGGTAACATTTCAGGATCATATAGAGTACCATGTGATTAGTCACTTCTCTGGGTTTTCAAATATACATAATGAATGTAGAGTTTCACTTCTCTGGCTTTTCAAAGGTACAGACAATAAATTTAAGTCTCTGAATCAAACTTATTTTATGGATTGTGCTGGCCTGACACCACCCTGTAAGTCTCCACCGATTAATGAATACAGTATGGGTTGTTCATGCACATGTTGTTACCATGGGATAGGAGCATCTCCCCCAATCAGGTACTCATAAGCTATACTAATAACATAAAGATCATGCCCATTAAATACATTTCTTTTACAGTTATAAATAGGAAAAATATAAAAACATTTGCTTCATGCTGGTATCAGCCTAGCTCTATTCCATGAATCTGGGATTAACCCAGAATACACTCTTGTGTGGGAATCAGCCTAGCATAGACTTAGTTAAGATGGAATCAGCCCAGAATACATTAGCATGCTGAGATCAGCCTAGCACATAATCTACTTAAGCTGGGATCAGCCTAGAATACACTTGAATGCTGAGATCAGCCTAGCACAGACTTTACTTGAGCTGGGATCAGCCTAGCATAAATTCTACTTAATCTGGAATCAGCCAAGAATACACTTGAATGCTGAGATCAGCCTAGCACCAATTGTAAATCAGATTTTTCCATTGAGCTGGGATTCTGCCTTGCACCAATTCTACTTGAGCTGGGATCTGTCCAGAATTATAACACAGTAATTCTGGGATCAGCCTAGCACCAATTAGAAATCAGTCTTTTACATTCAGATTCTAGCCCATTAGTAGTCCCCACAGAGAGAGCCAAATATTTGTCAAAATATTTAAATTTAAATTAAGTACATGTATTGATGTTTATTTTAGTAATGAGTTTGATTTTGTAGAATACATGTATTAGCAATAATGAATAGTGGCATGTTTAAGAGAAAGGGAGAGAGATAAATGCATAAACTCATGTATGTGTTAGTGTTACAATAAACTTAATACATATTGAAAATACCCATTGCACAATGTTGCAGTAAACTTAATACACACTCAGAATACTGGCAAGTGAATGGAAGTGTGATAGTGTTTACAATTATATGAGTTACCTGGACAAAGAGGTACAAGTGATGCAACATTTATTTGGAGAAAAAAAAATAATATCCACCTCTCTACTAAAGTGTTGGAAAAGCTGGAAAAAAATATAAATGCACTCATTTGTGTAGTCTGGTTTTACAGCCACATTACAAAATTCATCTGTCCTTATAAACCCAATGTAGGTTAAAGCAGCATAAAACAATATGGTCAGCCATATGATACAATTAGTACACTATGGGATGTAATTAATCTGGTGAGACCAAACATTCAGAACAGAAATGCAGGCACAGACAGCCAATATATTGTCATCCGTGTGGTAGCTTTGGACACAAAACTCACACTAGATTTATGAAATAGAAAAAGGGCAATGAGGCCATCTCAAATCCACATGAAGACTCTATTCAGCAGGAGGACCAATCTGTCTATAATGGACTGTCATATACACCATACATCCCTTGTCAAAACAGATTTGATTCCCTTGCTGATAGATGTTCTAAATGTGTAAACTTACCAGCTGCTTGTACATATTCAAATATGGCTGATAGTTCAGATTTATACATTGAGTATAAAAGTAGAAACTGCAGTTGTAGAAAAACTAATTTTTTGTACAGTAATGACAGTTGTAACAATGATCATTATGAACAGTTTTAATACATTAATGTCTCCTTGAGTGCCTTTAATATAATTGATGTTAATCTCATGAATTTAGGAGTTTCTAGTAAGGGTTTACACATAGATCATTAAATATGGAAATATCAATCAAGTGAAGTTACTGCTAACCTTGGCAAATAATATTATTCATTTATTTGGACTCTCAGAAACAATGTTAAAAGAAAATTGTGGTGAAAATTTCTTGTAAATCAATGGATAATGACAAACCTTTTTGAAGGGATAGGAAAGGAGGCAGTGTTAGGCTTCTTGTGTATGTTAGAACTGGTGCTATTTCTAAAAGATGGGAAGATCTAGAAATACAGGAAATATAATCTATTAGGCTACAAATCAGTACAGAAAAAGCTACGCTCTACTTAGTAGATTTTGTGTACAGACTCCCATCATTCACATGGTGTGAATATTTTGAAGTAGATAAAATTTCAAATGAAGAGAAAGAATTTTACATTCTAGGCGATATAAATAGAAGCCTTTTCAATGATCAAATAAAAGTGAATTGGATGACTTTTAGTCATTTGTTATATATGGAGCAACTAGTAAATAAACCCACCAGAGTAACATATACCTCTAAAACGCTTAGAGATTATATTTATACCAATATAAAAGAAACTGTTTTGGAAATAATGATTTCAAAGATTGGTTTATTATACTTTGTGACCACTTTGCAATTTTACTATCATGTATATATAGTCAAAGGCAAATTAAAAAAATAATATCCATAAACCATTACTTATAAATCTTTTCAAAACTTTGAACCTGTTAAATTCCTGGAAGATCTGAAACAGATTCCATATCTTTGAAGATACTAATGATGTTTTTGATACTTGGACTATTTGGTTCATCAGTATAGTGAACAAACATGCCCCTTTAAAAACACACAGGATAAAGAAAGACCACCAGCCAGGCTGGATCTCTGCAGAAATTTTAAAAGCAATAAAGCAAAGGTGACCAACTAAAATCAGTAGGAAATCAAACTGAATAATGAGTTTGGAGGAATAAAGTTATTAAAGTGATACATCAAGCCAAACAAGCACACTTCAAAAAAGTGCTGGATGAATACCAAAATAATGCAAAAGCTATTTGGAAAGTGCTTACAGAGTTTGGTGCAGGAAAATGTAAGAGTAAAACTTAAATTTTATCCCTCAGTCATGAGGACATTTATACCAATAATCCAACTGACATCTCAAATATTTGGAATGACTTTTTTATTCAAATTGCTGAAAACCTCAAAGAACCAGAACTTCATCTAATCATCTGGAAGAAACAAGTTTTTGTGCTAAAAAAAGCAACAACAATATGAAATTTTACATTCCTGAAATGAGTCCAGAATTTGTGTTGAAATATATTATAAATATGGATGATTATAAATTTACAGAACTTGTTATGATTGGACTAAGGCTAGTAAGATAGCTACACATGCAATTGTAGAGAGTATAGCTTTCATTTGCAATGAAGGTATTAGGTTTAGTAAATTTCAATAAACATGGAAAACTGCCAAGGTATCACCATTGCATAAAGCAGGAACAAAAGATAATGTAAATATTTGCAGACCCATCTCTATCCTTCTTTGTCTCTCCAAATTACTAGATTCTTTTCTCAACTATTTGAACAATTATGATCTTATTAATGATAATCAATCTTGCTTTTGACAGAATCACTCCTGTGAAACTGCACTTGTAACTTTGATTTATAAATAGCTGAAAGCATTAGATCAATGAGAAATGGTAGGCACTATTATGGTTGATTTTTGTAAAGCTTTTGATCTTGTAGACCATGAAATTCTGCTTGAAAAACTAAAAATCTATCAATGCAGTGAAAACTCCCTAAACTGGTTTACTTCCTACAACCAATTGAGTGCAAAAAGTATCTTTTAATGGTCAACTTTCTGAAAGTAAAAATATTAATTGTGGAGTACTACAGGGCTCTATCCTTGGATCTCTTTTATTCATTCTATTTATCAACGATATGCCTCTTAAGATATGAACTCCAATTTTTTCCACTGACCTCTATGCAGATGATACTACACTGTCTGAGAAGGGTCAAACTGAAACAGTACTAGAAAATAATTTTCAAGATACTCTCAACAGGCTTCAAGAATGGGGCAAGGAAAACAGTATGATCATAAACATAGAAAAAAACAAAAGCCATACTAATTACATCACAACAAAAACGAGCAAGTCTAGATAGCAACAAACTCCAGGTTCTATTTGACAATGTGAGCCTTAACATGACTTCTCAAGATAAAATTCTTTAGTTCTTCATAGATAACAATCATACTTGGTCTATTCACATTAAACACATTTCATAAAAGGTTAATTCTTATCTTTGGCTACTGAAGAGAATCAAAACACATTCCGCTTTAGTATAGGGTCATATTTTATAAAAGTTATATTCAACAATATCTGGACAATTGTAATGTAATTTGGGGTAATGCCTCTAATTCAACCAGAACAACACTTTTAAAACTTCAAAAGGGGGCTTGTCATTTAATTTTAGATAATTTCCAGGATACAATGAATAATATAAATTTTATAACAATACATGAAAAAATATTTTTTAGAAAGGCCAATTGATGTATAATGTATCGAGAAAAGTCATTCCTGTCTATCTAAGCAATATCTTTCACCAAAGAAATGCTGATGGTTTTATATTCCATAGAAATACAAATTACATTATTCCAAGGCCAAAGAAGGAATTATTTAAAAATATTTTTAGTATACTGGTCCACTGGTATGGAACAACATTGCTAGTGACATAAGGCAGGCTCCTAGCATTTCTTCTTTTCATAATCATTGTCTCAAATGGATTAAATCTTTAGATAGTTGAACAGTTCTAGTACAATAAATTCTTCCTGCTTTTCTGTAATTTTGCATCATTTTCACAGTTGAATTTTTCAATGCAGGATGATAATAATATATATATATATATATATATATATATATATATATATATATATATATATATATATATATATATATATATATATACCTGTGTATGTGTTGCAGGCTTGAAACTTTGATTTTAAAATCACTTAATTATTTAGTGTCAAGCCAGATTCTTCACACCATGTTTTATATATAATGTATACATGTATATTGTACATAACAGACAGAAGGCCTCAAGGTAGATTAGTTCTATAACTAATTGAGTTACCTTCTCTAAATAGTCTTTATTATTATTATTATTATTATTATTATTATTATTATTATTATTATTATTATTATTATTATTATTATTATTATTATTATTATTCCTTTTTACAAACCTTAGGGTCCCATTAGTAATTATCTTTTTGTCCATCCATTGACATTTCTGGAAACCATCATAGCTCTGCAACGCTTACAGATAATAGGATGCCATTTGGTTGGTGAATCACTTATTGAATATATATGTGCTTTTTAAAGGTTTTGTCATTTTTGGTTCAGTTATGTTTGAGTTATTGGCCATTTTCCATAGCAAATCCTTGTCACATGTTCAGTAACCATTGAGCACATTCCAAAAAAAAATTGTTTTGCACAGGGTCTCACAGACCTAGATGTACTTTCTATGGGTTTTTGTCAACTCCATGATTCATAGAGTCATTGCCCTAACAATTATCTTAATATCCTCACATGGGATGTTTCTGGTAATCAGCATAGCTGAGCAGTCCTTACATATAATTTTTGAGCTGTGTATTAGTTTAATTGCCTGTTTCTGCGTTTCATCTTTTAAAGTCTAGTTTTTGACAGTTATTGGCTGTTTTTTATCAATATTATCAAGTATAGCATATCCTTGCAACCAGCATAGCTCAGAACTTTTCAACTTATTCTGATAGTCCTAGATACGTTTTTTTATGTATTTTGTCATGGCAACTCTTTTTTGGACAGAGTCATTGTGCTTGACATTTAACTTCATATCCTCACCTTAGATGATGGTTGTAACCAGCATAACTGCAAGAACCTTATACTGAAGCAATTTGGTTTGAACATTAAAAATAGACTATATGTGGCTTGTATAGTTTTAGTCTCTTGTATGTCCTCCTGATTGACATACATTATCCTGACTTCAGTTTTCATAGCATAACTTTAAAAAGTTTTGTTTCATTCAACCAAAATTGCCGTAGAGAAAACTTGCTGAAAATATTTAAGGTAAGGAAGCATTATTATGTCTTAAAGTCTGTTCTTGCAGGTGAGTTTTAAGAGGTACTTGAATGAGATCACTGTCTTTGTGTGTATATTCAGTGGGCAATTTGTTCCACATTGCTGGGCCCTGGTATGCAAAAGAATGAAGTCAATATGACTTCATTTTCCTAAGGGGAAAAATGAGAATATAATTGCCAGAATAGGATCATAAGTATCTTAAAGGCGTGTACACATGGGTGAGGTCAGATAGGTATGTTGGAATGGAGCCCATCAGTGTGTCTTCATTCCTCCTTCCATTCCCCTGTCTTTCCACATGCTTCAGTGTATCTATAGTACATGTATTATCAACACTGTAGCATCCACATTCACAATAAGAATTCAAGAAAATATGTTGTGAAACTTTAATTTCAACAACAAATTGAATGAAATTGAGGATGAACACATTTGGTGTATATTTCTTAGTAGTTTGATTGTTTTCAGATATGCATTGTTATGTATATCTGATACAGCATTGGCAGGAAGATGTGACCATGCAGGGAATCTTGGCAGGTTCAAGTACCTTGTTGTTTATCGCTCTATTGCTCCAGGTGATCCCAAGTATGTGTCAGAGGCATCACATGTGAAAGGTGCTCAGTCTTTTCTCCTGTGTACAGGGTCCAGGTTTCACAGATTTCACTGGCATACAGGAGAGTGCATAGCAGTCAGGCACATTACACTGAGATCTTAGTGTTCAGGGTCAGCATGCTGTTGTTTCAGTTTCACACTCTCTTTGACAACCTGGAGAGAGTTGTTGATGCCTTTCCAGTTCACTTGTTGAGATGACAAGCAGAGCTGGCTTACATTTCTAATATTCATTCTTTGTTGGAGACCTCATATATCCATAAAGTGTATACTGTATGTGATCTTGTTTTCAGCACACCTCATCAGTCATAGATGTTCTTTACATGTTGGTAATCAGTACTAAATTTTAAAAATATTGAAACCTGCTGATTAAGGAATACATTTTTTTCCATGTTGATTAATAATTCCTGATAATCCCATAATTTATTTTCTTTCCGATAGCCATATGTACATATCAAGAAAGTTGTCACATTTAACACAAAATTGATTATGTGTACAAAATAAGCTACAAAAAGAATTTGTACAAAAACTTATGTTCTTTTCTTTTCAGGAATCAGTATGTATCACCGTTTCTGTGATATTATCAACCTGTATATAGCACAGCATCTAAATAACTCCTTTTCGACAGATGTCAATATTATCATGTGGGATACAGTAAGTCAATATTTGCCCTCAGATATTGTTTATAGGGGAAATTGTTGCATTTTTCAGCATTTGCTGTTTTAGATTTCTGTGTATTAATTTTCCAATTTTACAATTTAAGTGGCACAAATTAGTCATCTCCCTAAATTCCCATAGGTTATAGCAGTTTGATGTGTATTAGTTCTCTACCAATATACTTACATTTAGCAGATGTAAAATCACCAGTCTGCTTCATTCATAATATCACATTTAGCTGGACTGAACAGTTGCAGTGTTAGATAATGACTAATAATGTAATAACTGAATTACTTGAACTTATGAGGAAAAAAATGCAGTTTCAGTTTCACACAAAAAACCACTAGAACAATTTAAACTAAAATTTTCAGAAAGAATTCATGCATCAAGGTTTTGAAATTGTACAAATGAGGCATATCTGCCATTAAGTATGGCCTCTTTTATTATAAATTTACTTTTAACAAATGCTCAACAGATTTTGACCCAAATTGACAGAATGCATTCTATTATAAAATAAAAAAGATCAGTTTTGATCTTGTTGTTGTTGTTGTTGTTGTTGTTGGGCTTAACGCCATTTTTCAGCACACGATAGGCTATTCATGGCGGCCAGTATTAATGGTGGAGGAAGAAACTGGGAAATTACCGGAAAGAACCACCGACCCACGAGAAGCTACTGGCAAGCTTTCTCACATATCTACATTCGCCGAATCCTAGACTCGAACTCACCCAGACAGAGGTGAGATGGCAGTGATCCGTAACGGACATCGATTTAGACCACTCGGCCACTTGGGGCCCCCCAGTTTTGATCTGATATTATCAATCCACTATAAGATATAAGCATCAATACTAAAAACAGAAACATTTTTAAATTTCTTCTCAGAACTGCTCAACAAATTGTTTAGCAAATTTGACACATAGTATCTTGCAATAAAAGGGTATTCAAGTTTTTATAAATCGAGCCATTACATATGACACCATAATTAAACAGAAAAGCTTTTAAATGACTTTTTCTCGAACACTGTTGAACATGATTTGACAAATCTTTATAGAAAGTAACCAGGCTTTAATAATCAATTTTTTAAAAAGGATGCTGATTTGCTATAAATTAGAACTACAATTGCTAAAATGGCAAAATAATTAAACGACATTCTCAGCACCTGCTCAACCAAATATGAACAAAATGGACACGAAGTATCCTGACATAAAGCACTTTTAGAGTTAAAAAGATGTTGCTAATTAATCATTAAATATTGCCACTGTTACTAACAATGTAAAAGTTTTTAGATGACTTTTTCTATTAAAAAAATTCTAAATAGAATTTTCCAAAATTTATTCAGTATAGCATCATAGCACATCCATTCACAGAATCTGACTAAATTTAAAAGAAGACATCCTTGCATGAAGGCATTTCAGTTTTTATATACTTATGAGGATGCCTGATTAGATACATGTATGACCACCATTACTAAATATAGAAAAACACTCAAATTACTTTTTCCTCAAAGTCCACTCAACACAATTGGAACAAAATTTGACAAAAAGCATAGTTACATAAAGGACAATAAAATGTTTATCAATGATGCTGATCTATCTTAACTTATAGATACTGTTAAAAATAAACAAAACATTTAGTAATTTCATCGCAAATACTGGTCAACAATAATTGACCATCTTCAACAAATTTAGTCCTAAGAGGAATTTAAATATTGAACAAATGATGTTGATTTCCCATCAGATAATAGATGAAGAAAAAACAATTTTGTAAAAAAAAATACTGAAACAGTCAATTTCATAACATTTTGTATCTGCAGCATTGACAGAAATTTCTGTAAAAAGCCTCCTACTGATCCAAATTTCTTGGCCAACTGCTCCTGCATGATCATCAGCATGTGCCAGAGAGATGTGAAATCTCAGACCAGTTTGGGTCTTATGTTGTTACATTATTATTATTGTCAAATATATAACAGTAGTGCCAGATATTAAATTAGATTATTGTAAAATATGTGGTATTAGTTCCAGATTTTGTTGCATTAGTTTAGAATTCAGAATGAGTAAAGAATATAGGCAGTGTTTCATTTTAATAAAACTTGCTTTGCTTGACATCCTTATTGACATGGTTATCTCACATTTTGTAGGGTCAAGAGAATATATTTATTGTAATAGGTTATTTGAGTGTCTGAATTGAAAAAATCTTTTGTTTTTATATGATCAATTCTTTCCTTCCAGAGCTATCTGGTGTTTAAAGACCTCTTTCAGAGTACATGGGATACTTTCACGGATCATCCTGTTAGACCATTGAGATATTATGATGCAAAGAGGGTAAAAATAATGCCAAAATGTATACTGACATAAATCATTAGATCCTTGAAAATTTAAGTGCTGCAGATTCGAAGTTTTGGTGCAAGTGTTTGGCTGTTTGAGTTTGATAGTTTGATACTGAGCCTGAATGAGTCATTGACTAATACAAGTATAGTGAAACCTCACTATAGCACAATGACTGGAATCCACCAAGTTCCTTATTGCTATGTGCTGTATCATGCAATATAAAACCAATTCAGTATCCTGAAGAAAATAGTGTAAGTGTAAGGGTAGCCTGGCTTGCCCAAAACTTGTACTTCAGTGAGATAGTTACTGACCTGATGCATATTAATCAAGAAATACTCTTGCATATATGGGATTAATTTGGAACTGCTGTCTGCATTGATGCCTCTACAATAAAAAGGTTGCAGATGAATGGGTGTATGGGTGTGCATGCTGGTTAATTGAACAGGTATTGGTGGTCTATAGGTTTTTCCCTTAAATGGGTAGGTGTGGTAATTGATTTATGAATTCATGTAAGAAGTTTTTTGGACTATGACATTGTTTGGTGCTTAAAACGTATGCCTGATGACTGAGCAAACATCTGTTTGCTATTGTTCACCATGCATTTGGCAATGATTGTACAAAGGATATATTGAAGATAGATACAATGAAGATTTATTAGCTTTATTGCTGATGGTTCAATAATAATTGGATTAGCAATCATTAGCTTCTTAGAAAAAGGAAGATGACATGGTATATTTTTTTTCTTGAAGAATACAATTTATCTGGCCAAATTATCAGCTTAGCTCTTTTTAATTTTGGCACTAAAGCTTTGCATTATCTCAGACAATTGGTGAAATTACTGTAAGATGTCAGGACCCATGCTGTGACTAAATTCATTTTATAATGAAGTGTGTTATGCAGGTTTTCACTGTATTCAAGTTATTGATGATATTTACAGTTATTATTTGGTCAGAATCAGGTAATAATGACTATTATGGACAAACTTGGAACATTATGGGCTTCAGTTTATAAATGCTTCTTTTGAAAACTATTGATGATAATGTTTATAACAACTGTATCTTCAATACACTAAAATATTTTTTGATTTTCAAAGCACTGGCCAAAGATTTTAAAAAATGGTAGGTTTTTTTTCACCCTTAAAATGAATATCATTGAGTTTTTATAGGCAAAAGTTTGAGTTTTTTAAGAATACTTTTGTCACAGAACTGCATTATCATGGTTTATAACATCCTATACTAACTATTTTGATTATGTCCAACATCCCTGAATATTAATGAGATGATCTTGCATCTGATTGGCTGAGCTTGTGAATACTAGAGGCCATTTTTTAGATTAGATATATATTTGATTTGGTACCTCAGTTTATATGATAGAGATATCAGTGAGGTTTGAGTATGAGTGTCATCCAAAGCATAAATGATGAGGGAATCTTGCATCTGATTAGCTAAGCTTGTAAACTCTCTAGCATTGTTTGTGGGTAACTATTTGTCTGTCCCAGCCCATAGCTGGTTAAAATTTGCAAGATTCCCCCTTCAAACTTTATGTTTGACCAAAGGTGTAATTCTATTATTTTTCATTAAAAATTTGTTGAGGTTTTTTCACAATTTCATACCAGGTCAAGCTTGTGGTCCTGTAGTTAAAATAAGTACTTCCCTCCCTCTAGGCAGTTGTCTTTTTGGTGGGGTTCCCTCCCTTATCACCTTTTGTTATTTTCATTGTTATATCTTTTTGTTAAAGATTTTGGTTGAGCTTTGCCAAATATTTCACAATTGTCCTTTGCATTATTTTTGATGTAAACATGAGTGCTGTCTCTTTCCACTGTGTTACTTTTTATGACTGTCCAATATAGATCTTTTTTATTCATGTAAACTTGTCCTTACAGAGGTTGTTCTTTTAAAACATTTTATTAAAAAAAAGAAAGAAAATAAACTGTTTAGGTTTCTACTGGATCATACTGGCATCATGTTGCTACATTCATAGAAACTCCTCATGGAAATTGAATTTGTAGTAATTCTTTCCATGAATATCTGATTCTTCTGCTTTTTTATATCTTTTCTTCTTTAGTTCATCTGATTAACCCTCTTTCCTCAGTGCCTTGTGATTGTTCTTCTTTCTTATTCAACAAATTTGCAGTCTTGCTTCTTGCTTTCGTTTTTGATCGTTTTGTTTTCTTCACTTTCTCAACTGTTGCCCATAGGTGGTTATTTATTTTTGTTTATTGGTTGCACTTGATGATCCAGTTGTTGTTGCTTCTGCCTTACATCATTAAGTTGAATTTTATCATCCATAATTTGTTGTTAATTGTTGTTGTCATTTTCATATTGCTGTTGTTTTTGTAGTTGTTTTTGCTGTAGATCTCCTGATATTATGTCTTTGAGTTGAGCTTCATTTTTCTGTTTCTCTGTTTCCTTTCCATTGCCTAATTTGTAATTACCACCTCATTTGTTTGTTGTTCTGTGTTGTTCCTTGTTGCTGTTGTTGCTGCCATTGCTGTTGATTCCCATATATTCTCTTTACTTTTGTTTGGTTGATGTTTGTTATTATTTTTCACTTGCTCCTGTTGTTGGTCATATTGTTGTTTCTGTATATCCTCTGATTTTTTTGCTGTGTCCTTGGGCTGAAGTGATTTCCTTTGTTTCTCTGCTTCCCCACTATCATCACTATCTCCATCAATATTTTTATCTGTCTGTTCCATTATCTTTATATTTTTTAGAGAATATTGTTATCTCATTTACATGTGTTTTGTCCTCTTTCCTCTTCCATTTTCTTCTTATCTTGGAGTGTTGGATATTGTTTTCTCATATGACCTGTATTCCCCAGTGTTCACATTTTCTGTAATAAATAGAGCCCTTGTACCATGTCTTGACCAAAAAATGTGAAGAAAGAAGACTGGTTTAATTTTCCCTATCTCTTCTTTTTCATGGGTGGGTGCCCATTCTCACATTCTTGACCTTGATTCTTAAACTTCTTTTCATAATGTTCTCAATAGCTGTTAGGAGTTTATCAT
Source organism: Potamilus streckersoni (assembly GCA_016746295.1). Lineage (NCBI taxonomy): Eukaryota > Metazoa > Mollusca > Bivalvia > Unionida > Unionidae > Potamilus > Potamilus streckersoni. The sequence continues at coordinate 1,378,917 of JAEAOA010001415.1, forward strand.
ATGTAAGGTCAGTTGTAATCTGCCTTTTTCTTAATTTTCCTCATAATGGGTGATGCTTTTTGACATTGACAGTTTTTCTTTCTATAACCATTTTTCCAGATGAGACTACTGATTGTGTTCTCTTCAGTCTTAGGATATACCATTGACATCATTTCCCATTTAATGCCTCTATTAGAATTATTAAATCTTTGTTCCTCAGATGCATGGCTACATTACTGCCACCATTTGATGGTTTTTGTTCTAAATGTATATCAGAGGTATCTTTTTCTTGTGTACCTTCTCTGTAAGTACATTTTTGAAAAGGTCCCTCCTTCATCTCAATTCTCTTTGTTCTAAAATATTCCTCCAATTCAGACTGTTTACTACTTATTTCCATTTACCAGTTGCACATTCCACTAGCACATATTGAACATGATTTGCATAGGTTTGTAAGATCCTCAGAACAATGTTTGATTAATGTTTTTATTTTCTATAAGTTCTTCATTAATCCATTGACCATTTAATCATTAAAAATGTTTGATGACTTCTCTATGTGGTGGACTTTTGTACAGTTTGCTTTGTTCTTGCCATAGCAGATAAATATTGAATACTTTTCTCTTTGAGAATGACTATCAGAGTGTAAACTCTTTGGAGGTCATTTTTTATCAGATTTGGTATGTCACCTTGTATAATCAAGATCTCAGATCAAGCTGAGAGTGAGTGATATAGACTTATATTAATGAGATGTTCTTGCATTCATTTAATAATCTTACATGCTTAGCTGTTCAATCTATTTCCATAGCACACATCCAGATTTTAACTACTTGTAGCTTTCTTTGATGTCTGCATCTACTTATTTTTAGATGCATTGAACCAAACTTTCATAAATCACTACAAATATTTAGAAATCATATAAATGTGGGTTTGTTGTAAATGCTAAATCACATTCAAGTTTTGTACTGAGTTTGGGGGAAAGAACTTATTTGATATGACAGATAAATATGTCTCAGGCTAATGATTGTGACATATCCCTCTGCTATATCAAACTCTTTCTTGTTAGCAAAAGACATATGATGCAGTTTTGTATAGATAGATCAGTAAACAATGTAACCATTATTTGCTTCAGGTTTTATTTCCTTTTTATAGTTTCAAAACTTGTGAATTTAGAATGATAATCTGATATGTGAACTACCCCATTAAGCAATATCATGTCCCACTGAACTTCTTGTTTACTTTCAAGGTCAGTTGTAATTTGTCTAGTCTAGTTCTATTTGAGCAGCAGGAGGGTGATCTGACCAAATGGCAGACAGAGAGGGGTGTGTGAAAAAATGATACAATGAAAAATACATGCAACCGTTGCACTAACCATTTAACAGTAACATAAACTATATGTAACCTATCATGTTTTGAAGGGGGTGAACAGAGAAAATGATGGACAGCAGGGATGAAAAAAAATGATGTAAAAAATATTCAGGGCACCATTTCAATAACCAGCCATTGTAAGAAAAAACAGTTATTATATGTCATTGGTCAATTTTGTGATTTTGTTGTTGTTTTCTCATGAATCCAAAAAGGTTTATTTTGTTGCCTTGGTTTATCAAATTCTAGCCCCCCCCTTTACAAAAAAAAAATAGTGATGATTGACAAAAGACTTTGAATATGTACTTGTTTACTGATCAATATACTGAAATTTTATTCTTTGTTTGAGCCTGAATTTCTTATTCCATTTGCTACATAGTATAAGGCTCCAGGATTAATATCAAAATATTTTCCAGCATCTGACACTGAAGAAAATTCCTTTATTTCTCCTGTATCAAGATTAATAGATTTAACTGGTTGAGGAGTTTTTTATGTTTACAAGTTTTATTTTATTTGCTATTTTCTCTTGATGTGATAGCTTGAAGGTTTTCAATCTTATTATCTTTTTTATCAGAGTTAAGATGATCAATTACTAGAACATCATCTATCATGCCAATGAAGCACTCATATACAAATCTGTAAGAATTATGCATTTGTATTTTCTTACTATTAGAAACTACAATACTAATTTGCACATAGCCTCTATTGATGACTTTACCAATTGGTTTTTTAAGTCGACTATGTTGTATAACACCCGCTCTGTTTGCTTCATAATTAGTAAATATTGGGTGCTTCACAAATTCATCAACAAAGCTAAGATAGATGATGTGGTTATTTTAGAAAAAAAGCACTGAAGATTCCAATAATTATAACAACAATCACAAATGAGATTCTGTACAATTCTGGTAAATAATGTAGCAGGGGTGCTCCAATAATTGTTTATCATAATTCAAACATATGGACCAACTCAGTGACAAAATATCCAAGGAAGAGAAAAATATGAATTATTGATGGTGATATTTTTGAGGAAATCTACAACATAAGGGAGAGAATAATACAGTATTATGATGGAGATATTTTTGAGGAAATCTACAACATAAGTAAGCATGACCATGTATTGGTTTGGCTGTTTCACAGAGATGACTGAGTTGCATGAACCAACATTTGATCAGTTTCTTTTGCTGTCTTTATCAGAAAGAATTACTCCAACATGTTATAAAAAAGATTGCAGTAAAATATTATTGCAACAATAATGATTTATGCATTAACTGTTTGCAGCATCGTCCATTGTGGTGCATATAGCCAAACAAAAAATAATTGATACCAGTGTCACTCTCAACAACTGGTGCACAAAAAGTCACTATGTTTGGGCTCCAATAGTGCTAATAAGATATATATTGGACACTAAGATTTTAATGTTGTTGAGTATAACCTCTGCGATAATTTCATACAAATCACAAAAATCTGTCTGGTTATGACATGATGATAAAGATATGTGCAGAAAAATATTCAGTAAATTTATCAGTAAATTTACTTGGGATTCATTATGTGATAATGCACATCACTGTACAAGATTAATCATGGATCCAACAATTAGATTTTGTTGTCAAGGACACAGCAGTGCAAGGTGTACTGATGTCAAAGAGAAATGTAATCATGAAAAAAATGTAGGTACAAAAAATAGTTATCTGCTGTGATGGCAGTTCTCTTCAATTGACTCATTTGAGATGATCGATGTGCATCTGCTCATCAATAAACCTGTTATTGATGATCAATAGATCTTCCACATATTATTTTTGTATTAGTCATTGTAAAATGGATCTTCTTGAGCCATTTATAGAAGAAGGCACCAGCTGAATCAACTGGGGTTCATGGCAAATAAAACAAACAAATATATAATTAGAGTTTTTTGATGTTAAAACAATGTATTACTTTGATGTAAATTTATCAGAGCCATCATCATCACCATCAGTAAACAATCCAATCATAAGACATAGTAGTCTATCTGAATGGTCCAGGTTCTGTTAAACAACAAATGGGATAGAATTATTTAAAAACTCTTACATGATTGTCTTGATGCCAATTCACCGGCTTGCCAGAGAAATGAGACAGTGATGTCAGCACATGCATGTATCATAGTTTCTTTAGATGATGAGGAGGTGAATGGACCCATGAGAGAATGGGTGAGAAATATATCATAGGAATAATTGTCTTGGATGAGATTTGAACAGTATCCAAAGACGTTTTAGAAATGATTCTTGATTGGTTATTAACAAAATCTGCAATTATTATTTGTGGTGATCATGGACAGCCTCTGCCGTTTACAGGTGAATCTCCAGATGAATGGTTGATAAACTCTATTTGCCACTATCAAGAAGGTTTGTACGACCATCAACCACAGGATGAACAACTGTGACAATTGAAATCGTTAATCAGATTACAAGCTGACAAAGTTAAGTGCAAAATACTTCGTATCATAATTTCAGAGATTATGTTGTCTGATTTGTGAAACACTAATGAGCTAATAGTTGTATCCAGGAAAAATGTCCATGATTCACATTAGTGTAAATTATTTGAGCTTCACAAACTTTTTTGTTCGTTATTCCAGGAACAGAGATAAAACAAAAACTCATTCTTAATGATATCATTGAGCTTCCAGTAGAGAATGTACAACAGGCGTTTTTGTTAAACCCATCTTGGTCGATTCTGGAATATGCAGTAACAATTCATTAATCTCAGGGATTATTAATATCAGATACCAATATCTGGATTGTAGATGATTGCATCAAATGGTCAAATTTAGTTTATCTGGTTGTGTATAGTGTCTAGAGTAACAAAAAGATGTCAGTTACAGAGGGTTGTCTATATGTTGGAGTTGCCAGTGGCACCACAAACAACAGTGTCACTACGAATTATCAACGCAGTGAAGAAAAAAATATGTGAGAGATGACCATAATAAAATCACACCAGTTTGATCTGGATGTGGAATTTGTCATGATCCTGAAACAATGAAAAAATAATCACAGCTCCTGCTGTAATGCAACAATGTTTTGGCAATATTTTCCTAATGATGTGTGACAATTTACCATGGACATAATCGATAGTAGTTTAGTCCACACATGTGAAAATATGTTTCCATCATGTCTTGTTTGAAACAGACATAGAGGAGCTGTGGTCTTCAGAGTATGTGACTCTTGTTAGCATTTTTTGCCTGCATGTATCCAATCTGGTGGTAACTGGGTGTTTTCAGGAATTACCACTTTGATGGCCTAATGGTTAGAGCATCCGCCTCAGATGCAGGAGGTTGTGGGTTCGATCCCCGATCAAATCATACCAAAGACTTACAAAACATTAAGAGGTTAGTGTTAGGACTGGTTGGCCTGGTGTCAGGATAATGTGACGGGGTGAGGCATCATGCTACATGTCTGCGGCATGATGCCCCAGTGATAGACATCACTATAAACTGACACACTGCAGACATTGTAGCAATATGACTGAAAAATTGTTAAAGCTATGTTAATCATAATCACATCATATCACTTTACTATCCAACACTGGTTGTTGTGTCTGATATTGAGATTTTTGTTGTGGTATGTGTTTTTTCACAATTGTATCAACAGTATATCCAAATTTGAATGTGGTCATTCCAGCATTGATTGACGTCAATGAGGTCATCATTGGGATGTTGCTGTTGTCCACATATTTCTTGGTTGTAGCATCATCGTTTGATTATGGTTCTCTCAAACTAGCAATGCTATTTCTACTTATGTTGAGATCGCCAGTCATTATATCACTGGCTTTAGCAATGTATTTGCTGATCTCAGTTCTGATCATTGTGTTGTTGTTGTCCACTTATTTTTTTGTTGCCATGTCATTGTCTGATTTTGGTTCTTTCACATGTGTAGAAATAGAACATTCAATGTATTAACATCACTAAATGATGTAATTACTGGATTGAAGACTGTAATGATTTATATCATGTGTTGAAAATAACCTGTATACCATACAGCAGAAAAGTAGGCTCCACACTGTGGTTTATACAGGAAATATGTCTTGTACTTAATCTGTAAAGCTCTATCAACTGACTACTCTTCTGGGAAAAAAGACAACTTTTCTGTTATTTTCCTTATATTTATTATCTAGTTAAATAATGTTCTTTTGTCCAGAATAACTTTCTGGTTTCTCCTTCCCATTAAATATTTTGTGCCTTAGAGCTTAAAGAAGTAATTTCAGTCCAATATGTACATTTGTTTTAAAACAAACTTCCTATAGAATATGCTACATATTTTAAATTTACAAAATTGTCATGTAAATATTTCATGCATAATTAAAAAAAATATATAAGAATTAAAAAGTATGTATTTTATTTTTTAGTAATAGCCCACACCCACTGCCATATCCTTATGTATTAAATTATGGCAAGTAATAAAATATAAGTAATACACCCTGCAATAATGGAAAAATGCAATTAAAAATTTACCATATATTATAAAAATACAAGGCACAGGTTTTCAGTTTTGTTATGAAATTTAAGGCACATCTGTCAAGTTGCCACGTTCATAACGCATGTCTGACTGGTACAGAATAAAGCTTTCTTTACCGTAGTAATATTGATGATATCAGATTGCATCCAAATGAAAGATACATAGAACTATCATCTTTAATGAAGTACTTGTATTAAAATACCTGGTTTAATTTGAGATATATGCAAGTTTAATGCCATATTGATAGGAATACATGAGTTATGACCATTGACTTGATATATAAATACTGTACAAAGGCTTAGATCAAGTTTATTACATTTATTTTCATAGCTACTTATTTACAGCTTCCATCTGTCCTAAAATTATATAAAAAGTGGGCCATTTTTTTGCCTCTTATAGTGATTCTTCCTTTGGTATTTTGAATCTATCTCTTTATTTATCTTATGCCATATAATATGAATGTTTGAATGTATAGTATGAATGTTTGTATAGTACAAATGTTTGAATGTATAGTATGAATCTTTGAATGTATAGTATGAACCTTTGAATATATAGTATTGTTTTAATATATAATGGCTGTTTGAATGTATTCTATTCTATGAATCTTTGAATGTATAATATAAACGTTTCAGGTATCTGACATTTTGAAGATTTTTGTTTTGTTTACTACCATTTTTGTTTGCAGGTCTGTATTAAGGAGGTAGTTTTCACTTTTCTGCCCAGAATGGAGAATGGCATTTATTGCAAAATGCCCACAGTGAGTCAGTTTTATTTATAGTAATGTCATTAAAAACTATATGACATGTCTTTGAGGTATGGCCTTCATTACAGTATGTCCATGGTAAATCAGCTTCTTTTGTAATACTGTCATTAAAAACCATGTGGCATGTCTTTGAGATGTTGCCTTTATTACTGTATGTTTGTGGTAAATTAGCATCTTTTATGTTAATGTCATTATGTCTTCTTAGTAGGATACAATATTTTCTCCCAAAAGCAAAGAAAACTATTTATAACAGTTACATGCAACCCTATTTAGATTACAGTATTACTTTAATTTAAATATAGCAACCCTAGAACCTTGTCAGCATTTGGGCTAATATCAATCCAACAGAAAGAGGGAAAAATGTAGTTAAAATATTACCTTTTAAAGACCAAATACAGTTGAGAAAAGCCAAGTTAAATACATGTATATACAATAAAAATACTCCTGTATATTTATAGTCACAATTCCAGTATAGGCTATGTGATAATACTCCCCACCTGCGATCCATATCTACAAAACAGTATAACATTCCCAAACAAAATAATGATTTATTCAAAACAAATTCCAGTTCTCTGGATCTTTGCTTTGGTTTAGTATTGCTTTTGAGATGATAAATGCCCACTCTATTTCCATCTTCCAACTATTTGGCACAAATCACATACAGTATTGCCTTTATATTGATAATGTGGGTTCAACATGTTTGGGTGAGTATCCATTTGGTGAAGGAAAGAAAGTAAACACATTGTTGTCTGTATATGTACATACTACTATGTATATCTATGTATGTATGTATGTGTTCATTTATATATATATGTAAATAAGTTTCTTTGAATGAAGGTCTCAGGGTAGGTTAGTTCTTCAGCTGATTGTTGTCCTCCTTAAAAAAAAAGTCATTATTATTATTATGAAATGATGTAAATAACTACAGACCCATCTCTATCCTTCCTTGTCTCTCCAAATAACTAGAAACACGTGTACGTGATTATTTTTTCAACTATTTGAACACTTATGATCTTATTCATGACAATCAATCTGGCTTTTGACAGAACCACTCCTGTGAAACTGTACTTATATCTTTGATTGATTAATAGCTGAGAGTATTAGATCAAGGAGAAATGGTAGGCACTAATATGGTTGATTTTTGTAAAGCATTTGATCTTGTAGACCATGAGATTTTGCTTAAAAAACTATAAATCTATCAATGCAGTGAAAACTCCCTAAACTGGTTTACTTCCTACATAACAAATAGAGTGCAAAAAGTATCTGTAAATGGTCAACTTTCTGAAAGTAAAAATATTAATTGTGGAGTACCACAGGACTCTATCTTTGAATCTCTGTTATTCATTCTGTTTATCAACAACTCACCTCTTAAGATTGGAACTTCAGTTTCTTCCACTGACCTCTATGCAGATGATAGTACACTGCCTGAGATGGGTCAAACCAGAACAGTACTTGAAAATCACTTACAAGATGCTCTCAGTAGACTTCAAGAATGGTGCAAGGAAAACAGTATGATCATCTATATAGAAAAAAAACAAAAGCCCTGCTACTTACAATGCAACAAAAACAAGCAAGTCTAGATAGCAACAAACTCCAGGTTCTATTTGACAATGTGAACCTTATGATGACCTCTCAGGATAAAATTCTTTGGGTATACATAGATAACAATCTTACTTGGTCTATTCACATTAAATACATTTCAAAAAGGTTAAATCTAATCTTTGGCTGCTAATAAAAACCAAAACATAAATTCCTCTTCAGTATAGGGTCATCTTTTATAAAAGTTATATTCAGCCATATCTGGACAATTGTAATGTAATTTGGGGTAAAACCTATTAATTCAGGGCTGGGAGTGGCAGAGTGGTTTAAAGAGCTCTCTATTATGGATCACTGCCATCTCACCTGTCTGCATGGGTTTGAGTCGAAGATTTAGTGAATGTGGATATGTGAGAAAGCTTGCCAGTAGCTTCTCGTGAGTTGGTGGTTCTTTCCATGGATTTCCCAGTTTCTTCCTCCACCATTAATACTGGCCGCCAAGTATAGCCTATCATGTGCTGAAAAATGACATTAAGCCCCACAACAACCAACCAACAAGCCTATAAATTCAATGGTAACAACACTTTTAAGACTCCAAAAGAGTGCTTGCCCTTTAATTTTAGATCAATGTATAGATAATTTCCAGGATGCAATGAATAATATAAAAATTTTAACAATACATGAAAGAGTTTTTCTTAGAAAGGCCAAATTGATGCATAAAGTATCCAGAAAAACCATTCCTGTCTATCTAAGCAATATCTTTCACCAAATTTAAGGTCCATAAGAAGCAAACATTACATTATATCAAGGCCAAAGAAGGAATTATTTAAAAATATTTTCAATATACTGGTCCACTGGTATGGAAAAACATTCCCAGTGACATAAGGCAGGCTCCTAGCATTTCTTTTTTTTTTCATAAACAATGCCTCAAATGGATTAAATCTTTAGAAAATTGAACAGTTCTAGTACAATAAATACTGCCTGCTTTTCTGTAATTTTGCATCAATTTTACAGTTGAATTTTTCAATGCAGGATATTTTTTTTTATATATGTTTATGTGTTCACAGTTGCCTGTGCATGTACTTTGACTGATAAAATCACTTAATTATTTAGTGTCAAGCCAGATTCTTTACATCATGTTGTATATACCATATATATTGTACATAACAGATAGAAGGCCTCAAGGTAGATTTTTTATGTAACTGAGTTACCTTCTCTAGATAAAGTCTTTCTTCTTCTTCTTCTTCTTCTTCTTCTTCTTCTTTTTCTTCTTCTTCTTCTTCTTCTTCTTCTTCTTCTTCTTCTTCTTCTTCTTCTTCTTCTTCTTCTTCTTCTTCTTCTTCTTCTTCTTCTTATTATTATTATTATTATTATTATTATTATTGTTATTGTTGTTGTTGTTGTTTTATAATATTATCATTAAATACCATGAGACATCTTTAAGATAAGGGCTTTATTACAAAATGCCACTGGTAAGTCAGCTTTCTTGATAATAATGTCATTAAAAGCAGTGTAACATGTTTTTGTTTCAGTTCCACACAGATGCATACAACATACAGATTATTAATTCTACAATATTTATCCAGACCTTGTTCATGAGATTATTGGTTGTAGGATTCATTGCAATCAATGACTGATATGTAAATTATAGCCATGTGAATGTGTCACTGTATATATGTCACTGTATATATGTCCATGAGAAACGTGTAACAGCCTATATGTCCCAGAGAAATGTGTCACAGCCTATGTATCCCTGAGGAATATGTCACAGCCTATGTATCCCTGAGGAATGTGTCACAGCATATGTGTCCCTGAGGAATGTGTTTTAGCATGTGTCCCTGAGGAATTTGTCACAGAATATATAGCTGTGAAGAATGTTTCATAACATATGTCACTGAAAAATTTGTCACAGAATATGTCCTTGAATAATGTTTCATAGCATGTGTCCCTGAGGAATGTGTCCCAGCATATGTGTCCCAGAAGAATGTGTCACAGCATATACATCACTGACTAATGTATTACAGCATATGTGTCCCTGAGGAATGTGTTTTAGCGGGTCTAGGACAATACCCCCCCCAATTACCCCCCCTGTCAATACCTCCCCATCATTTACCCTGCCACCCGGTATATTACCCCCCCCCTTCCATTACCCCCCCTGCCATTAATTATTGCTATTGTGTTGGCTTTACCTCAATGAGATTCTAGTGTACACAATACACAAACACAATCTATATCGACAACAAAAGAGTGACAATGAAGATCTTCCCCTGGAATTGGTTTCACCTCAAAATTATTTTATCCTGTGCTCATTCAATCAAACTAAAGTAAATAAGAATTTTATTGTTAATTATTGCTATTGCTATATCAGGGTTTCAGTTACCAATTTTGATCAGGATTTTCTTCTGTTCAACAAGTATGGGTCAAATATTTTGGTACTTTCTAGTATTAAAAAAATGGGATCCATGACTTACCCCATGTTATAAGTGGGTTCATGAGTTATCAGGGCACAATTTATTGAGGGAGTGGTTTTGATTCTTTTAGCCATATTTAATGGTGCAGACCAGAAAATAAAATGAGTTAAGCTTACAGATAGGATAAAATTCACCATGCTGTGTATAACAAACTATAGTTTCTAGCATAATATCAAATAGCTCAATTTTGTTTGTATGTGTGTGTCTGTCAATCTCAAAATGTTTTATATTGTGTGTTCGCAAATTATGAGAGACCTTAACTGTTATATGGGCTTTTTGTGTTATATATGTTGTTTGATTTTAGGTACATCAGAAAACAACAAGGTTTCTTCTTTTTTAAAGTAGTTTTTAGTGTGTGAACACCATGACTGAAATGACCTTATCGAGTCAATAATAATAATAATAATAATAATAATAATAATAATAATAATAATGACTTTATTTAAAGAAGTTCATTTGGTCATCTGACCAATATTCCATGAGGTTTTCTCCAATATGTATATAATTCATAATTTTTTCAAGATAAGCTGTCTTTAAAAACTCTACAGTTTATTTACTGTAAAAAGTAGTAGTACTGAATTAAACAGAATCATACAAATGATTGTTTCTGTAGATATTGACTAAGTAGCTTTTTAAAAGCTTGTCATGAGTCATCTGACTTTATATAAAGTGGTATAGAATTTCATAGTTTGGCTCTAGAAAAAGCAAAACTTTTCTTATAATACTCTATACATATATTTGGTTTAGTTAAATATAACTTGTTTGTAATGGACCTTAGTTCATATAGATGAACATTTTTAACTAATTTAAAATTAAAAATTATATTTAAGATAATCAGGAGTCAAACCATGTGTGGATTTATAGACTATTTTACCCTTGTGAAATTGAGTTCTCTGCTGAAATGGAAGTCACTAAATTAGGGTTTTAGAAAGATTTGTTGATGGTGTATCTAAATCAGCATAAAAGATAACTGTGCACTTTTATGAAATTTCAGTAATCATTCCTGATTTTCTATAACACTATTACCACATATAGAACAACAATATTCTAGGTGTGGCATGATATATGCATTGTAGAATATCTAGATTTCTCTGTTGTATGGGTAAGAAAGGTAAATTTATACATGGTGAGACAGGTATATTTTTATACTTGGTAAGAAAGGTATCTTTATACATGATGAAAAGGTATATTTATTCAAGGTGAGAAAGGTATATTTATATATGGTGAGAAAGGTATATTTATACATGGTGAGAAAGGAAGTATACACAAGCACAGTGCAACAAGTATTATGTTTCTGACAGCAGTGGTTGATATATCAGCTAGGGTAATGTTGTTTGTGCTTTTTGTTAAAGCCTTTGAAAATGAAATATAAGAAGGATATATTATCATATGCATGCAATTATATGATCAAATTTTATAGAACATTTTTTAATTCGACTGGTCAAAGCAATGGGCTTCCATCCATCATCTGTTAATCCGTCATCAGGTGTAGAGGAAAGTCATGAAACTTGTACAACAATAAATAATTAGGTCTAGTTGGTCCTAAATAAAAATGGTGCCTATCTTTCTTTCTCTATTCCACCAGCATGAAATGAAATGTCATATCAAGATGATGTTTTCCCCAAAAGACTTTATATGATATGTTGATGTTCCTTTAGAAAAAATGTTATCACTACTACTCCCTTCATGGACAGTTATATCAACTTGGGGTTTTGGGTAAATAAACATTCTTATGATATGTAGATAATCATTTTGAAATGTAATCACTATTACTCCTGCATGGATGTTTATACTGGCTTGGGGTTTTGTGTAAAAATACAGATGATTTTAAATGAAAAAAGGAACCTCTCAACTACTGAGAAATATTAACATGTATGCCCCCTGGGTTTTCAAGCATTATGATGAAGACTATGGTCTCCACTGTGGAGAAACTGGGCATGTGACACAGGTATGCCATCATGGCAAACAGATTGAGTGCTTCAGATGCCATAGATATTGGCACAAAGACTGTCAATCAATGTCTTATACATTCTAGGAAGCTGGCAAAGAGGAGAATACCAGTGCTTCATTTATAATAAATCTAAATGTACCTAGTGAGACTCCTGATGATTTTAAATGGACACTAATGTAAATGCAAATGTTAATGGATTTTCAGGGTCTGTATGTGACTTTGAAGACACTAATATATATAATAAATATGGAAATAGGATGTCAGAATGATAAAAGTAGTACAGAGATAATCTCTGACATATATAATTGATATAAAACTAAATACAAAAGGTTTTAACATCGGTCACTTATATGTACAAGGCACGGTGGGAAAACAGGCCAGATTAAGTTAATGTTGTCTTCCAAGGAAAATAATATACATGTTTTAGGACTCACTGAAACCAAATTAAATACTAACCACAATAATCAATTATTATCAATTATTACCTGAAAATAAAAAGAGCAACACAAACATTTGGAAAGTCTTCAGTCAACTAACTAGAGGAATATACAAGAACAGACAAACAAATGAAAAATAGTCACTGATGACCCTGACGTTGCAAATGTTTTCAATGTTTTTTTCACCAACAATAACACAAAGTTAAAAGAACCAGTGATAGAAAACAACTTTAATGATCTGAAAAAGTTATGCAGTAAGAAAATCTCTAAGGAGGTATGTTTCTCTATCTCACCATTATAAAAAAAACTTTTTTTAAAAATGTCTCAGTGAACTTGATATCAAGAAAACTGCAGGACTTGATCAGGTTGGTTCACGCCTCATTAAATCTTATACCTCTTCTATTATAGAAAACATAACATTCATAATCAATTTAAGTATTGTAACCTCATCTGTTCCTAAAATATGGAAAACTGCAAAAGTAACTCTTATTTGCAAATCTGTTTCTTAGGATGATGCTGATAACTAACAGCCAATCTCAATACTACCAAACTTAACAAAATTGATTGAAAAGCATGTCCATGACTCCTTCATATCATATTTAACCAAACACTTGCTGTTACACCCTAATCAATCGGGTTTTAGGCAGAAACATTTGTGTGAGACTGCCTTTATCTCCCTAACTCAGATAAATGGTTTCAAGCACTTGACCAAGGTAGAATAATAGGATCTGTATTTGTAGATTTCAGGAAAACATTTGACATGGTGGATCATGAAATCCTTTTGAAGTAACTGAAAATCTATTAATGTGATGAAAGCACAGTTAGATGATTTACTTCATACTTAAGTGAGAGAACACATGTTTATATAAACAATGTTCTGTCTCAACCTGAAACAATTAGATATGGAGTATCACAGGCTTAATTCTAGGTCCATTACTATTCATTTTATTTATTAATGACCTACCACTAGTACTAAGGGACTCAATATCATCTACAGGTCTCTATGCAGATGACACAACATACATCCAAAACACAAAGCATGAACTCAATATTTCTTTACAAAATGCTCTAAACAAACTAGATAACTGGTGTACATGTAATGTCATGGTGGTAAATACTGGTAAAACTGAAATATTATTTATCTCAATACAGCAAAATAGGACAGATCTTGATAGTGATGTCTGACATGGAAGGATAAAAATTTGCAAATAGTCTGTAATGATTGACTACCTGGTGTTTTGGTAGATAATAACCTATCAAGGACTGAACGTATCAATAAAAATAAATTCAAGTGTATGGCTTTTCAATAGGATAAAACATTTTCTTCCTGAAAAGGCACATAAAACTAGTTTATAACAGTTAGATACAACCCTATTTAGACAACTGTAATAGAGCATGGGGTAAGAACATAGCAAAGCTGGCACATCTTCAAAAATTGCATTTGGGCTAATATCAGTCCAGAAAGAAAGCAAAAACAAATTAGCTGGTAAGTTAAAAATATTACCTATTGAAAACTGAATGCAGTTAAGAAAAGCCAAATTAATGTTGGGGATATCCAGTAATAGTGCTCCTGAATATTTACAATCACCATTCCAGTATAGGCTACCTGTCAATACTCCCCACCTGCAATCTGTGTCTACCAAACAGTGTAAATTCCCAAACCAAATAAGGAATTATATAAAAAAGTTTCCATTACTCTGGAACTCTGGACTGGAATAGTATTCCAGTTGAGGTTAGAAATGCACTCTCTATTTCCTTCTTCCAAACCCAATATAAAATAAATTCCTTTGTATGAGGGCCTCAAGATAGATTAGTTCTTAGCTAATTGTATTACCCTTATTTAATAAGTCATTATTACTGCATACACTGTATCAATGATGACTGAAAAATTGTTTAAGCTACATTAAAAATCCAAATCATACACAAAAATTTGTTTCTGTCTGAAATCCAGTAATTTGCTGCTTGTAATTGAATCCATATTGAAAATCTAACTACATATAATTAATGGAAGGTTGTAGATGGGTTTTTTGCTAAAATGTGATTATTATGTATGTTGTCACCTTACCCCCAACATGGTATCCATAGTGGCTATCTCAAAAATATTATTATTATTATTATTATTATTATTATTATTATTATTATTATTATTATTATTACTCATTAAAGAATGGTGGAATTAACTTTGTGTTCACTTAAACACCATGTGTATGTAGTAGGTAGTCCAGCATTTTGGAGGAATTATGGTCCCTTAATGCTTGTTCTCCTAACTTTGGTTTCCCAGCATAAGACATTTGGTTTGAAGCTGTCAATAAAATGATGGTGAGGGGAATGTTATGATTTTCTAATATGAAAATAATGCAGATCCAACCACCATTTTGACTGCACTGCTATGAGCAAATGTTAAAACCAAAACAGCAATCCCTTAGGGTCAGATCAAAGGTCACTGCTTTCATTTTGTTCTTCTCTTAGCTATGAACACTTGTAAATATATAAATTATCTTTTCAAAACTGGTTTTCAACAAGAAAATTGATAGCTATCACTGATATTGATTTAAAGGTCAAACTTTACTGTCATAAAAACACAAATTAAGTAAATGTATTTTTAATATAGTTTGTGTATACTTTTGAAGAATATATGAGTTATGCCAGTTCAGTAACAATGGTTTTTCAAACAAATATTAATTATAGATAAAGGAAAATGCTAAAAGTTATTCATTTGTAGAGGTGATGTCATGATGATGTAGTACTACATTTGTTTACACAGCCCAATGATTACTTGAAGGACCATCTAGAAGTGTTCTGTTTGCTGAGGTGATTTCTATATGATGGTAAAAAAATTTGTCTTCATATTCCAGTTGTCATTATGAATACTGGACAGTGAAGATAGATTCCTGTAATGAAATGCAGAAAATGCAGTCAACATGATAATTTTATGGACCATCTAGAAGTGTCCTGATTAATGAGGTGTTCATTATGTGCATGTACAAAAGGGTGGTCCTCATATACAGGTTTTCACTAGTGAAAGTTTTTCATTTTGTTTCAAATATGCCCATTCCACATGGTATATATAGTTAACCTAATTATTCCTGTTTAACTGGTTTTACATAAGTAATATTCTGTTCATATCCCAGGTTCCTGGTTGCCAAGGAAGCAGCATGGTGCATGCATTCTCTCAGCATTTGATGCATCGACTTAATATTTCTCAGGAAGGACCAACCGTAAGCATTGAATAATGTTCTACACCATATTTTAGTAAAATATCTATGAACATTATTAGAGGAACACATAATTAAGGATGATTCTACCATCACTGAGATATAAAATATTTGCAGTGTTTATTGTACTGATTTAGACTAATGACAGATGTCAGTATGGACAAAGATCAATCACACAACAGAAGTTATATATATATATATATATATATATATATATATATATATATATATATATATATATATATATATATATATTTGTTGTGATGTAGGGATACATCAAGGTGTCATGCTGAGATGGATTCCTATGCTTGATCAAATGAGTCCTTTCTACCCACTCGGTAGAAAACATGAATACGGTTTTGTACTTATTACATAACCTTTTTTGATGCTTTCTATATATTGTTAGCTTTACTGTATGAATGAAATTCAAAGCATTTGATTCACTGCATCTGAAAACTATCTGTGCATAGAAAAGAAAGTAACTATTTGTTTGAATCTAGGTGTGTGATATGGAAATACAGTTTAAAATGCAAGATCAAGCATGTAATGTTAATGGTATGTAATAAATGTGTCTTATTTTTGCACTTCCTGCTCCCAAGTTCCTTAAAAATATTCCAGATGGTTTTGGGATTGTTCTTTCTTGACATCAAGAATTTTTTGGTAGTGGTTTCTCTTTGCTTGTTTTATCAATGCTCACTTTATTATCCTGATTTTGTCTTCATCTTCATTACTCTGAAGTGGTTTCATCTTTTCATAATAACTGAAATTTCTGTGGTGAACCAGCCATACTTCACTTGGTGTGTCTTCCAAGGTGCATGTTTTATTAATAATTTCTAAACATGTATCAGACTAAGTGCTTAAAATATCAGTATCATCAAACATTTTGATAGTGACCTGAGGGGATTTGCACTATATCATTTAAGATATTATCATTATTGAAAGTTTTAAAACTCATGTGTGATGGATTTACCAATCATCTCTTCTTCATTGTTGCCATGCATTCTTTTGACAAAAGGGATCAAATAAACCAAAATTTTTAAAACATTTGTTTGTGTGTTTGTGTATATGTAATGTATAAGTGTTTTTAAATAGGATATCAACTTATTGGGTTTATTAATTGCAAAATCCACAATGTTCAACAAAATCCAACTATTTTTCTTTATATGTTAATTTAGGAAATCACTATTTATGTCCCCTAATATGTAATATTCTTTCTCTTTATGTATAGCTTTATCTATTTGAAATTGAAAATGTTCATTCCAGTCAACAGTTGAAATTCAAAATGTTAGTTCCAGTCAACAGTCGAAGATTGATGCCTATATATGAAATCCCACTAAATATGGTTAAGCTTTTTCCAGGGTGATCTGAATCCCTATTGATTCATCTTCGGATTCAAGGGCCATCCATTTTTGTAAACTGTACTATTGTTTGATACATGCTTGGAGTCCTCCACCTTCAACCTTCCTGTCTCTTTGAACAGGTTTATCATATCTATCAATGCAGAAAAAATTATCAGGCTGACTTTCACTCAACTATGTTTCTGAAATGCCAAACAAATGTACATTGTTATCTGGAAAAGTTAACACAATTCTTGTTTTTGTTGATCAGTTTTCCTACTGATGCCATGAATCTTTATTTGACCTATATTGTTTTATATTTACTTTTCACTTTTTGTTAGTTAAGCTTTTGTTAATTTTTTTTTTCATGAATGCTGTGGGTTTTGTAAATAACATTGTTTACTTTTTTCTGACTGAAGGATAAATGTTAGGATTATTATCTTGATCTGAGTCAAGGACATTCTGATTATCATGTTCTTTATTATAAATTTAGCAATAAACTTTTTAATTATAGCTAAGATTTTATCATATAAACATTTGAACTCATAAAAAGTCAAATTTTCAATTAGCAAATAGTTTAATTTAAAAAAATGCTAATTGTGACCTATTTCAGGTAGAGGCATATAAAATCTTGTCTGCTGGGAAAAAAAATATTCCTACAAAAAGATCTGATGCAAAAATCAGTGTTGTTTTGTCCAGCTTTTCAAAAGTCTCAAAATTCAGCTGATTTCTGTTAATCTGATTAGAATTCATAAGATCCTTATTTAAGTCTCCTAAAATATATACTTTGTTTTTGTTATCTATCACTTGACTTTATTATCTGTTTCCTTTTCTAATGCTTGTTTGATCCAACCTTCAAAAAAAGGGACATGTACACAAAATCCATTAGGAATGGTCTTATATTGTGTTGATTTACTTGGATCAATATTGCTTTGATTTCATCTCATTCTTGTTCATTTCTCCTTGCAACCGATAAACCATTTATTACATAAGTGACAACAGCTCTATCCCCTGAACATTTATCACATTTGATTGGTGTGCTGTTACCATCAATCAATAACAAGTCATTTGCATGATTATCATTTAACTTTGTTTCTGTTGTACCACATATATGGAATTTTTTTACATGAAATGATAGTAATAAGATCAGGTGGTCTAACATAATAATGAATTTGGTCCAACATAGGGTGAAATGTTTTACAGTGCCTGGCCTTCTGTCCCTATTCTAAACAGTCATGCTATTGAATTTGTAAAGAATGTCTGCATAAATCTAAGCCATGCTCAGGTTCTTCCCTAATTTTCTGGTTTGCTTAAAGTGTTATTTTGGTCATTGACATATCTTTGATTAATGTATTTGTCTTTGAGAATTGGGGCCTGTTCATTTGTAACATGCAGAAAGTGTAAAGGTTCTTTATAATTAGATGGGTTTTCTCCTTAGCCATGAGGCATTCCAGCACCAAGTCAGACATTCTAAAAATTTCATTTTTAATATCAATCATTCTATGATCCCATTTTGAACATCAGAGTCATTTCTTGGAGAAACTGTGCAAGTGAACACCTTACAAGCTGGGTTGTCCCAGTAGAAGTTATTCAGACTGTGGTATGTAATTGTCTTCAATTTATTGAATATCAATGTTGCTGTTAACATCATTTTCTTCCAGAATTGATGCTTATGCTATTAGACTGAGAAACTTATGTTTTTCTTATTACATTCAGCATGTGACCAGTTCACACAGCAGGTAATGAATTGACTTTGACAAGGTTTAAGCCTCATTTTGTAACATATTTAATGATTAATCAGCATCGTTTGTTTCAGTGAAATCTGATGTTTTAGTTGGCTTGATTTTCTATAATGAGAAGAATCTCTGCTATTCTAAACATTTTTGTAACCAGAGCTTATCTCAACAGAATCAGTTGTATGATCTCCTTTGACAATATGATTAAAAAAACAGAACATTTTTAACAAAAGAATTTCAAGATTAATAGCAGCACAACCATATTTTATTTCAGTTAATTTTGACTGTAGATTGTCTTTGTTGTTGTATTCAGATTCTTCAGTTTATCATTAGCTTTCGGTTTTCTCTTTTAGGATTAGACAGTGACTTGATGATTAGCTTAGGTCACATTTTATGGGTTAGGGTTGGGTTAGATCACATTTCATGGGTTTTTTTTCCCCAGCAATCCAGATTTTGCCTTTATATTTAAAAGTTGTTTAGCAAGCATTTCACATCTGTCTTCTACTGACTGATATTTTGTTTTCATAATTCTTGTTCTTTTGATTTAATTTGTTGGGCCTTTAAGTTGGCAGTTTCTTTATCCAGTCAATCAGTTTCCATCAAATGAATCTGTTAGGGTCTTATCACTACCCTCAGCAAACCCTGTCAGCAGGGAGAATTTTCGATGGAGCTTCAGGCTGAGTGTTTTTCTCCTGGAGTAATCTGTTATCATTATCTTTTGTTAGGGCATCATCTTCCTACCCAGCTCAGATTCCAGTTGATGATGTTGGCCTGGACCCATATGACTGCCTGTCTGATATTTCTAAATAGTGTCCACAGATTGATTTGGGGCAGAATGACTAACCACCATATCTGAATTTCCAATGAGAGAAAATTTTATTTGATCTGTATTTAATGGTGTTTATGCTGGAATCAATATTATGGTAAAAATAGACCATGATATTATTGCTTCCATTTTCTTTCTATTTTACCATATTGTTTTTCATACAAAACCTCCAGCGATGCATTGATTCTTATAACTCTTTCTCATACCATTGCATACTTCATCTGTGCTGTCCTTGTTTCTTAAATAAAATTAATAATAAGATAAAAAAGAATAACAATAGCACAAAAAACCCAGACATCAACATGAATAATAATAAAACTCATCCAATATTTTGACAATAAATACCAGAGTTTGATACTTCCAAAAATTAATAATAATAATAATAATAATAATAATAATTATTATTATTATTATTATTATTATTATTATTATTATTATTATTATTATTATTATTATTATTATTATTACCACTATTACAACTCTAGAAAATCTAATTAATATGATGCAGAGTGGTGAAACACCAATTCACTTCATTGCAAGGAATGTATCTAGATCTTTTATCTGTAGATATTTTTATAAAGCATTTAATGATTAGACACCTTGCTCAGCTTCCATTTAAAACTTAAAAACTTCTTGAAATCTGTTGAATAATTTCACATGAAACCTGCAATATATTATTGACCTACCATCCTTAACTTGTTTCCAATAAAAACTAATAACAGCATGATAAAGTAATTTTATATACACTAATTTGATTTCCATTTGACTGGGATTACTAATAAACAAAACAGTTACAATACTGGTTACATGAAAATAATAGATTCCAAAATGTAACTCAACATACTTTTGATGGTTGCTGAAAGGAACAGTTTAAGGAAAAAATGGTTAATATTATCTTGAACCATAATTATTTCAGTCCCACCAAAGCAAAATGGAAAAGTAGATTGTGTGATATGTATGGATGTGCAATAATAATGCATCACCTAATAGGTTATGTTATGAACTGTACTCACATTAATTGAACATATTTATTGTGTGCATTTTTCCAATTTAATGTTTATAATTCATTATTGAGTATATCTCTGCAGAATATCACCAGAAATTCAAGGTAGTATTTCTTAGTATATACCTCCTGTCATGTATATAGTCATTTGGGGGCCTTATTTACCCAGCATCATACAGGAAAGTTGGGTACCTCAAAATGGAATGTGTACATGACATTCAGGTACCTAAGAATGGCCATATTTCAGACAGTCAGTTACCTTACAATGGTTCTCTACCCAGCAGTTGGTTAGATAGCATCAGCCCACTATTTAAACAGTATGCTTCAGTCTTGGACAGGCCTAAACATTCTAATCTTGTAATTGAATACATATATTGGAATGCTTATCTATAATTGGATGAACAAATTTATTGCATGGTACAGCATTTCAGTAAACACTAACAAAAAAAGGTATCTGACCACCATGATACTGGTGACCCTTGTACGAAATCAAGTTGCTTGCTATTTTTAAGAACTGATCCCATTGGATGTGAAGTATCAATGAAGTAGAATGTACAAGCACTGTTGAAAAGTTATATCACCATTTGATGCTATAGAAGTGTGACTTACACTGCTACAGGTCTGAAATATATTTTGATTGTTGTCACGGTTATAATCGTGGGTTGTGGAATAAGTTTCTTGAGCAGCAAGTTGAAATTCAGTGTCAGTCCATTGTTTAGAATTGGGTCCCTGAATAAAAAGTATACCTGTGGAATTGTAACTGCAGATTGATGAATTTTCAAGACGATACCATTATAATTAGGATTACTTCATCATCAATGTCTGAAACTTAGTTTGACAATCCATTTAGACATAAATTTTATGTTAGAAACAGTTACATAGTTAGCCTTGTATTATTAAAAGAATATCCACGAATGAATTTAAAAATTTCCACTCCTAAAAATTCCAGCTGACAAATATTTTATTTCTGCAACACCAAATGAAAAAGTTCTGAAATGTTTGGAAACTACTGCAACAAGGAAATTAACATGCCTAGATAATATTGGACCATGTCTCCTGAGGGGTGCTGCTGCAGATATAATATCTGACAGCATAGCTTACATAAGTAATATAAGTTTATGGTCTTCAGTGTTTCCCTAGAAATGTAAAATTGGCAAATGTTACCACATTCATAAGTCTGGCAGCAAAGAAAATGTTGATAAATGCAGACCCATATCTAATCAACTACTACCAAACTACTTAAAAAAATGTTCATGACAAGCTTTTGATATACATATCAAACTATAACTTAATTCATAAAAACTAATCAGGGTCAGAGAAAACCAATCTTGTGAGACAGACTTGGTCTCTAAGATAGATAGAGATGATTAGATCAAGGAAAATTAGTTGGATTCATACAAGGTTACCTTAAAAAATATTGACCTTGTTGATCATGATACTATTTTCAACAAATTAAACATTTATCATTTGACAATTCAACAATTAATTGGCTTACGTCATATATAACAATAAGAGTACAGTGCCAAAATAAATGGCAATTTTTCTAAAGAAGAACCAATTACATGTGGAGTACCCTTGGCATCAATCCTAGGTTCATCACTACTCTTTTTCATTTTCATAATTGATCTGACACTGAAAATAGGCAAATGTGTTTCATTTATTGACTTATAAGAAGATGACACCATTCTATCAGATCTCAAACAGCTAAAATCAGACCTTGAGGTCTTCCTTCAAATAATTTTACTTAGAATAGATTAGAATGTGAAATGGCATGAAAGTAAACACAGACAAAACTAAGCTGTTTATGATTACTAGCAATAAAAACTGAGCAAAATTGGAAAATAACAACTTGACTCTTAAGTTGAATTAAATTTTTCTACAAATGGTTACCATGATATAATTCTTGGGATGATCATTAACAACAATCTGCAATGGAATGAGCATATTAAAGTCATGTGATAAAGTCTTTTCATTTCTGTGGTTATTTAGCATGATAAAAAAAATATCTATCAACTAAACATAGGTTAATATATTACAGATGCTATATATAACCATATCTAGACTTAGTCTACTGTAATGTCATCGGACTAAATGCTTCTGACAAGAATATTTACAAATTATTCCACTTGCAAACAAGAGCTTGCAGACTTATCCTAGATAATGCTGAAAACATCCCAAATGCAATGAATGATACTAAAATCTTAACAGCAAATGAATACATATGTTTGAGAAAAGTTGATATTTGAAAAAAGTTTAGAGCAATATGGCCCCATTATATCTCAGTGAATTATTTTATTCTTGAAAATAACACTCCCAGTTTAAGGTCAGTTTCTAGTTAACCACCTTTTGATTCTAAAACCAAATAAAGAACTCTTTAAGAAGATTTAAGTATTCAGGGTCACTAATTTGGAACAGAATCCCAAAGGAAATCAGAAAGTATAAATGTACATGTATATAAAAGTATAAATTATAATCTAATTCAATGGATGAAAAATAGAAACTTTTTGATCTGACAAATTATAACTTAAAAGTATAAATTTACTTACCTTCTACTTTGGTGTCTCACCAGTTTGAATTGTAATGCACATGCACAATATACCAAGTGGGAGCACATTCATTAAATTTTTCTGCTTATTATGCCCGTATATAAATGTAGCTTATTATCACTGCTTTTGTGAGTGTATGTATGTGTGCTCTAACTGTAAATATGAGTATAATAGAGGGCCACAAGTAGGATTAGTTTCCTGTAACTGTGTCACCCTCTTGAATTATTATTATTATTATTTTTATTATTATTATTATTATTATTATTATTATTATTATTATTATTATTATTATTATTATTATTATTATTAGCATTCAGGGTTTTGTCTAATGAGTGTGGCACTGGTTGTGTCTTCTTTCACTGTCTGAAAGCCCTGAAAACTACTGCCTTCCTGTGAATTGTTATGAAGGTACAAAAGATTGATAGACTCAGCCATATGAAAACATCAAGAGAGAAACTGTTCTCCTAGACATGATATGTTTAAACAGAAGTAAAGTATCCAACTAGGTAGATGTAATAAAAGTTCCACATCAGCATGGTTTTAATGTGTAATCCTATATGAATTTTTTAGGAATGATAGGTAGGGGACTGGTTGTTAGATTCCACACTAACTGCAGTCCAGAACCAGTGCTGGATTTAGGACAAATGAGGCCTTGTGCTAGTTAATTTATGACGACCCTTACATTGTTGTAAGCAAAAAATTTGCCAAGAAGATGGGCCCCTCAAGCCAACAGGGGCCCTGTGCTATAAGCACACCTAAGCATAATGGTAAATCTGGTACTGTCCAGAATATAGTGTGTGTGCTATTCCATCCAATGAGCATTGGTGCACCGTAGTAGGGGTCCAGAACTGGACACAAAACAATAGAATGAATTCTTTCCATAAAAAGCAAATTAATAAATTTCGTAATATTGAATTATAAAGTCTGATTTCCAGAAGGGAGAAGTTATTATCTCCATTTTGGTATGAAATTCACTGAATGTAAGAGAAACTGTGAAACAATTTAATTAATTACCAGTCAACATAATTTCAATAAATTTGTACAGAAAGTAGTATAGTTACCCAGAGTTCTTGTTAATTACAGTGTTTGCTTTAAGCTAGTAGGCAGATGTGATCCAGGTGAGTCATCTCAGTCCAACTTATTCTTCTTGTTTTAAGACTTAAATCCAAATTGATAACCCCTTATCCTTTTTGCTTATTATTGAAAATAATCTTTTTGTCTATTTTAGAAACACTCAATTAGGATCACACTGTTGTCAGTAAATACAAGATTCAAAAATATCTTGAACCGCAATGAGGTATGTTGTTTTATTGTGTGACATAAATAGAGTTTATGATCCATTGTTGTAATATGTCCATTCTCACAGTATTTAAATGTTTTTAGAAAGATTCAGATTTAAAGAAATCTTTAAATTTGTAACACCTAGTGTAGTCATTTTTTTTCAATCAATTTACAAAGGTGTATTTGAAACACCCTGAATATTTTGTTACAACCTTTTTGATTCTTTTAACCTGTCAAGAAATTTAATGCTGATTTATTGGATATTTGATATCAGTTATGAAGTATTTGAACATTTCATAACTGCAAAATGATTCTAATGAATTGATCAATTAGCAAATTTATAGTACCATGAGCAGTGGTGCACATCACTTTTTTGTATCTTGCACTTTTGAAAAAAACCCAACTCCTTGGCACCTGGCCTGGAAATTATGAAACTCTTGGAACTTGATTTTTAGTTAAATAAATGAGTTTTGTTATATCACAGCTGCTGGCTGGTAGTAGATCTTTATTGTCAGGTAAAATCATTATCAGAAGCTATGACAATGAAACTAGATTCAGTCGGAAATAAGAACAGTTAATTTTCATTTGATCTCATTTTCATTCTTCAAAGAAATCAAATGAATTTTTTTACCTGGTACATGTATCAGCAATAGCTTCCATAGAGATAAAAACATATAAATATATGTAGCCTCGATTCTCAGCTATTATTGCTTCCTAAGCTTTAGGCAGCCAGCAGTGGGTTGCATAGCACCAATCCTTGAGGAAGGGTTTAGGAGGGTTAACTTGGTGCATTTTTATACATTCCTCACTGGATACTTACTGTTTATATTTGGAATCATGAAATGCAGAGAGTTGATGTATCTTGACCAAGTAGTACACACCTCATCACAAAAGTAAGCCACAGTAACCAATATTTTGCCCCTCAATGACTTGTTATGGCAGAAACAAGTAACTGTGACCTACATTTTACATTTTACTGACTTAGATTAACCTCTTGTATTTAGCTTATGACTAAATAGTTGTTTTGCACCGTCGGTGTGTGTGTGTATAGATAGATAGATAGAAAACATAGATAGATAGATAGAAAACATAGATAGATAGAAAACATAGATAGATAGATACCAAATGCATTAGAAAATAATGTGCATTTAAAGTGTTGATATACAATACTATTGGTATATCAAATTGTAATCCACCCATGGTGCAATTATACACATAAATAAACATTCTCACGAGCATCTGCAGTTGATTCAATTCTAGATTAATGATCAATTTCCACATATTAGTCACTAATGACATATGATAAATAATGATGAAAAGTATTATATTATAACCCTTCCTCTTAAGCATAACAGACAAACTGCACAGAAATGTGGAATAAGAGAGAAAAGAAATTTGGGCTGGATTAAAACCTTGAAATAGAAATTACACCAAGTAACGTACAACGTGTTTCATAGTAACGATATGCATGCACTTTCCATGGAATTTGTCAACAGTGTTTATCAATGATACAATGTTTCAAACCAGTAAATTCCTCGGTTATGGGGTACACATACTGTGATATACCTAATGTTATGGGGCTTTTTTGTATTTTTCTTAAACATAACATAATTTTATAAAAAAATCAATTGTTATTATTTAAATCTGAAAATGTCCAAAGGTCTCTCTCTCTCTCTCTCTCTCTCTCTCTCCTCTCTCTCTCTCTCTCTCTCTCTCTCTCTCTCTCTCTCTCTCTCTCTCTCTCTCTCTCTCTCTCTCTCTCTCTCTCTCTCTCTCTCTCTCTCTCTCTCTCTCTCTCTCTCTCTCTCTCTCTCTCTCTCTCTCTCTCTCTCTCTCTCTCTCTCTCTTGACCAATGTAGTGTATTTTCTAAGTTAAGTCAAACTGACCAAAGGATGAGAGAGACGCAGAGACAGTGTTTTAAAGTCAAACCAACAAGAGAGAGAAAGAGAGTTTTAAAGTCACACCGACAAGAGAGAGAGAGAGTTTGTGGGTCAGTTGTACTATCGATAAAGCAAAAAAATGACTTAGATCAAGTGTAAATATATTAAAATATTTTAATTGCCTATTGTTAGTTTATCAGTTGGCTCAGTTTCTATTCCACATTAATTTGCATGTGCCTGAAGGTGAATGTTTTTGCATTCATTTGAATGGTGTAGATATACAAGTGCTGCTACTGCTCTACTTTTATTGTTAAAACCATCTTTCATAAGTGTGTATTATATTGGTTTAATCAATGCAGAGAAAAATAGAAACCAAGAAAAGAAACCAATCAACTTATCAATATACAGAGGTGATTGTAAATTTCCACTACGGCAGAGAACTACTTTTAATAGCAGACACTCGGGGATGTAAGCAGTTCATTTTCTAGGTCAATACACTGCTGTTTGTAGTAAATCTGATCTCCATTCAAAGTTCAAATATATGTATTTGTATGTGATATAAATAAAATATATGTATAGTATGTACAAAGTATCAATGATATACCACTTTTATAAAGTTTTCATTAAAAGGAAACTCAGCAAACTTGGTTTCCATTTAATGAAAAATGTATACATCTCGTGGTATATCATTGATACAGCATACATACATACATACATACATACATACATACATACATACATACATACATACATACATACATATATACATACATACATACATACATACATACATACATACATACATACATACATACATACATACATACATACATACATACATACATACATACATACATACATGCATAAATACATACTGATTCCTGTAAATTGTTGAGGGAATGCTTCTAGATGAGTACTACACCCCTGTTTCAACAGTATGTCACTGTAACTTCACTACTTTTGGAAATTTTAATATTTTTCCAACTTGGCATCATCATTGATAGATGCTCCAGTATTTTTAACTTTTCTACTCACTTTTTTTATTGTTTTACATCATAAATTCGTTAGACCAGTTCTTCCTTTCACGTTCATGAATGTTATATAATTATTTCAGCAATAAAATTCAGACAATTCTCATTGGTCAAAATCCTTATCAAATGGAGATTTTTAATGTTTGAACCATCATTCAGCAGATATATGGTATAAACAACTGCCATCACATTTTATTCTCGTTCATAATATGGTTTGTCAATACTCGTCAGTATTCCTTGTGTAGAATTTTTATTTAACATGACATCCCCAGAGTGATTTAATCTAACAGGGTCACTGGGTAACCTTTGTCATGGATAAACCAAGTTACATCATCATCTACTGCAATGGTAGCTACCTCGACGTCTACCGCTATGATAAATTTTATTCTAAAAGGTATCTTCGTTCATCCAGATAATTAATAATTGTCCTTGATTGCTGGTCCTTTATTTTAGCATCAATCTGAGATTGTCTTCTTGCCTAATTCTAAACTTTGACCACACATGAGCCATACCATCATTGCAAAACTCTCTCTTGGCTCCATGGATACGATTGATTAAAGTCTTATTTTGTCAAATCAACTTCAAACAGAGCTCACCTTGGCAAATCAGGTGTTATTCAGTCAAGATTGAATCTAGGTTTAGAGGGTTTAATAGCAGATAATCTTGTAAATTCTACTATCTTATAATTAAGGCAAATATATACTTAAATTGAACTTCAAATTTTATAAAGTATAAACATTTAAGCAAAGAAGAGTTGCAAGTGGTTGTTGATCTACAACTCCTTGTAACAAGGCTTGTGTAATGGATTTATGTGGATACCACCTACTGTTGTTGTTGTTGTTGTTGGGCTTAGCACTGTTTTTCAACACATGTCGGCCAGTAATAATGGTGGAGGAAGAAACCGTGAACGCAGAAAGACCTATGAGAAGCTACTGGCAAGCTTTCTCACATATCCACATTTGCAGAATCCTAAACTCAAACCCACACAGACAGGTGAGATGGTAGTGATCCATAAATGACAACGCTTTAGACCACTTGGTCACTTGGGGCCCTTACCACCTACTGAGTGTACGACCATGACCATGAGTCTGTGACCAAAGCTAGTTTTGAAATATAATAAGGGAATTTAGGGAAAAATGCAGTTGTGTGTAGAATGCAGCAATAAAAATACAGAGCTTTGAAATAGTATTATAATAAATTAATAATGGTAATGAATCTCTGATAGAAAATGCTGAAAACTGTCTCAATTGCTTTTCATGCTAGCTGTATCCTATATATTATTTTCTAGTAATAAAATAATAATTTAGACAAATGATAAATGCTCTATAAATGGAAAAAGGAAATGACGCTGATGAATTTGTAATGCATCCTATCATCAAAATTATGTGTTGCATGCTGGTGTGATTAGGGACTGTCAATTAAAAAAACAGTCAGTTCTGTTAATAATACTGGTTATCTCAGATTTACTGTTGGATAAAATATCTGTTGCAAATTTATTTATGAATGTTTTCATAACCTGATCAAAAATGGACTGGTGATTGATCATATTAATGGCCGAAAACTCGATAATTCTGTGAATAATTTGCAGGCTATAACAAAGAGTCAGAATTATAAATTGGGAGGTACTGGAAAATTTAATAACTCTCAAAGACCAGTTAGATCTATAAAAATAGAGATATGGGAAGAAACATAATTTCAATCGATATATGCAGCTGCCAGATATTTCTAAATTTTCTCAACTTTGATAAAACATGTTGCAGATATTATAATGAGATCAAAATTTAAAAAAAATACAAAGCATAATTAGGCATCTCACTCAGAATTTTATGATGAAGTAGAATTTAAAAAATGCTCTTAACCAAAATTTAGGAGTAAAAATTCAGTAGCAAAATACTTAAATATTATTCTTTATTTTTTATTTAAGTATTTTAATTCTGAATTTTATTCCATTGTAAAGCAGGAAAATACTCTATAGCTTTGCTAATGCAAATAACTCTGTCAAGAAACACTTTCTTCACTTGAAAAAATTTAATCAGTAAAATTTCTTGTATTTTATAAGAACTTCAACTTGTAAATGGAATTATTTGTTTTTGGTTAGTTTTCTTTTGTGTTTTTTTTTATATAAAATATTTCCTTGTTTTCCTAACTTTGTTAGTTTTCTTGCCCACTCGTGACTTTGTAAGAGATAATAGTCAAGAAAAAAGAAAAAAAATCACTAGGATAAAAAAGTCATGCCCCTGTATGAACTATTTTTGGATTTCCAGGTATTGGTGTCTTTATAATAATTTTTAATTATGTGATAGTACTTTGTGGTTTATGATAATTTTCATGTGGAAATTAATGTTCCAATCCTGTGACTGACACGTTTGTTGACAGTTTGCGATAAATCACATTTAATAATTAGGTCTCTAAGCTCAAGAGAAAAAATTTAATGATAACTAAACAATATTGTACACCTCCCTACCATTTTTAACAATGTGGCAAGTGCTGATTTTGCACTCCCCATGGTTTGAGGTGGGGAGGTGTGCACAAAAATTATAAATCTGTTGAATGTGAAAATTACTTGGCATGAATGTAGAGTGTTCTGCCATGAGGTGGAAAACAGGAGCCCCTCACCTCATGATATAAACAGTAAAAGTAAATCAGACAGTGACTGTTAATTCATGAATCAGTAGCACTGGTAAATATAAATATATGAGAATGATAGCACTGTAAGTGAGAGTTCTGGTGTAACACAGGGATGATAACCATTAAGCAGTAGCACTGGTAAATATATGAGACTAATAGCGCTGAAAGTGAGAGTTTCCTGAGTATGTTAGGGAAAAAGTCCTTGTCTAAAGACAAGGGTGTAAAACACTAAGGGGTGCAATTACGTACCACCATGACCTTGACAAAGTCCTGGTGTAAGACACCAGGGAGTACAATATACCTAAATTCATTAGGCAGTAGCATCATTAAATATAAGAGAATGGTAGCACTGTGAGTGTGAGTCCTTGGAGTAAACACCACAAACAATGACCATGAAGCAGTAGCATTGGTAAATACAAAATATATGAGAATATGGTAGCATTGTAAGTGATGAAATAGTCACACACCACTCTTGTTGTCTACTTTTGTCTTTATTTTAAACAGATATGTATTATATAATGAATTCTGAAAATATTAATGAAGTTATTTCTGTGCTTAAAAAAAAATACATGATGATGATATAGAACTTTCTGATTAACTTGATCCTGAAAAAAATCACAAATTTTGAAATATTGCAAAAAGGAAAATCTGAAAGAAGATACACTAGCAGCCAAATACAGGTTTATTAAATTACTCCAACAGGCAATGAAACAAGGCTAGTTTATGTTGATGATATGTCCAGCAATTCATTCCACTCGCACTGGCAATTGAGAAAGGTATATCATTTATTTATCATGCGAATATGAAACAAAAGCATTTGCACATATATAACAGTTGAAAATTTTTTTAATAGAATTGTAATTTTATTGTTAGCCATATTAAGAGAACCAGTTATTGCATCACCAGTTTTAGCAACATATTTATTGATCTCAGTTCTGATCATGGCATTGTTACTGTCCACATATATTTTTATTGCCATTTCATCATCTGATTTTTGTTCTCTCACATTGATAATTATATTTCTGTTCATGCTGAGATTGCCATATATAATATCTTCAATTCTTATGATTTGTCTAGCAATCTCTCTCATGAGTTTTAGAATTGAGTTTTTAATTTTACCGTTTTTTGCAAACACCGCTATATTATCTTCAGTTTCATCTGGAACCCACAGAATAATATCTGTCAACAAGATATTGGTCATCTTTAACTGTCCTTGTTGACCCTAAAAAACAACTTCATTTTTGTCCACATCTACAAGATTCAAAATATTAGCGAGCTCATCTTTGACATGGTCATGGGTTGCATATTTGGATAAGCAACCTTTGGGCTTGCCCTGAAGACTGTGCAGATCTTCCATAAATATCTGCCATTGTATATTCACTAAGACCTGTGTAAACATTGGACAATGTGGTATACCTGTGCACGATTTTTGATGTCAGTGACCTTGACACAGCATTGAGCACAGCGAGTACTTCACAGCCACATATTGGCAGATCAGTTATTGTCTGTGTTGGTAATGTTGAATACCAGATGGGAGTGTTTTAATATCCACCAATATATTATAAAAATTCTTTTGGTGGCAACAACCCATACAAATCAAAATAAACGACTCCACATCAGTAAACCAAATATGCAACCCAGTGAGTAACTGGACCAGAACTTCGATTAATGATACCTGTACTGGTTTCAACATGCTTTTGGTTGTTTTAGTAATTGATCATGCATAAAACACCTCACAAGTTTTGATGTTTAATTTTTCAGCAGCATCAAGTAAATCAAATTTGGACAATGGAAGAATATTTAGCAAAGTGTCAGGGGCAGTCTCAGACCCGATCCATGAATGGATTGACCATACCATGAATGAGGTGTTCCTGGTAGTCTTAGACCCTGTCCCTTGTTTTGGAAGCTCTTAGTCTTTGACCTATTCTGCTTTCTTTAATGCCATCCCAGCAAAAGTTCAAACAGCACCAAGTGCAGCTGCTTTTATATATGCAATCCTAAATCTACATTTTGATCAGAACCCATGAAAGTTATCAACTGACAATAAGCACATGCAACATGATTGTGTTCAAAAATTTAATTATATATCTACAGAAAGTTCTTGTTGTCCATTTATCCTCAAAGAAACCTCACTAACCCCAAGTGTGTCAAACACCATTGGATATCACTCCTGAGAACCTACTCTGGCATTTTCCTGAAACCCAATGGATATATATTGTTGTGCTGACACCCCCAGCTGTGATGCTACAAACCATGAGACTAAGACTACCCCAATAACATTCCTTTGAATACTACTGTGGTCATTTTCAACCATGACAACATTGATTTACCACCTCGATCCATGAAAGAGATAACAATTGTTCTTCATTCAGTGATGGAGTCATTGTTGGCAGCCACAACAAAAGTTTTGTTAGTATTACTTTACCTGTATCAATGGCATCAGCATGCCATATTGCATCAAGTACCATGGTGTGTATAGTGCCAAATATACCTGTAACTTTTCTGACTTGTCTGCAGAATCCAAATATATGTGATAGTGGAATCACACATGCAAATTCTTCATTGGTGTGTAGCATTGATCAAAGTGATGTGAATTCCAAGTTGAAAGTTTCATTTATCGATGTGACTTCAGTTCCAGGGGCATTCATAGTTGCTTTCAGGCTGAGCAGTGGTATACTTTGCAAATATCTTTGCTGGACTAGCTGATCTTAAGTAATCATCACTGTATCTTGCAAGGCCAAGTATTGTTGTGGTAATGTTGACATTTTCCAGGCATGACTTCTATCAATACATTGCACTGTTAAATAACATCATAACTCCAATGTTGACAAAACCAACTTGATGACCAATTCTATATGCTTTATCATCTGCTTTCAAAATTTTAACTTCGAACTCTGTGAATGCTTCAGCTGGCAGGAAATATCTACCTGTATCTGAACTTGCAGTTTGATTTTTCCTCGTGCATCATGTACATGGGTGTCATAAGAATAATATTGATAATCTAACACCAATTCATCCTTGAGAACTGGCACATCCATGTCAAATGCTGGGTCAGATATGCGTTTAAACATTATTTATATTTGTTTTGTCTAACATGAAGACCACTTCCTATTATTAGACTAGTAGTTATATTTGCAGCTTGATTTATAATTTTACTAACATTTGCAGGCATAATTTCAGTGATGGACAATTTTACTGGCTGAGGTTAGACTGCTGGTGGTCTTCATTTTAATTGTGCTAATCTATCCTTGATTGCTGAGAATGCATTACTTGCAACATCACCAACAGCACCAATACCTTTATCATGAATGTCAATAGGTTTCATTCCAAGCTGCTTTGCAATCAGTATTGCTATTGGGGCTATCCTACTGAATAGAATTAAGTCCATCTCCATAAATCACTTTATATGTTGGTAATTGCAAATTTATCACCCTGACATTACAGGCCCATGTTGAGTATTATGTATGATCATATTATTTTCTTGTTACTGATCTAATTGCATCAATCACTGCAGTAATCATCAGCAATTTCATCAATAAGAGACTGATAAACAATAATGTTCATGATACCACCTGTAAATAATCTTTCACAAATAGCAGCTGCTTCATTATTGATTTCTTGAAAATTATTGTTGGCTTGTTTTCTGCCAATCAAAATTTCTAGTCATTTAACATTGGCAAGGACATTAATGTCCATATTTTTGCAATGTTGTCATTGTAACCAGGCAAAATACCTATCTATTCCATTTATAAATGCAACATATCTTGTATCATTATTTCAGGCCTTATCAACTTCTTAGTGTATGCAAAATATCCATTTGTACCAGTTATAATGACTTAGAAACGTGACTAACATACTCTGATTTCAAAACTTTTTCTCTATTATCAAAACTTTGCATGGCAAACATAGATAATTTTTCCAAGCTGTCAAGTTGTTTTATAAAGGTGATACTCTTTTTGATAAATTTATCATTCACTTCTGTTCTGTTCTTCTGTTCTGGTTCTGGTTCTGGTTCTGGTTTTTTATAAGATATTTTATATTGGCTACTTTGGAATGAAGCTGGTCAATATTATCAAGTATTTTTTGTGTTTGTTGTTTTGGTTGAGCAGCAGCTATTTAATCTAGAAGTTCTCATAAAATCTTGTTTGTTTGTTTAGTTTTCACAATTTTTCCAGATGTTTTAGCAGTTTGCTCAAACGTGGGAACAAAACCCTTGGTAGCCTTTGTAACTGGTTTAAATAATTCTGCTGTATCCTCTGCAAATTCCATTTGAACTTCCTAGCATCCTTGTAGTTGTTGCTTAACAGAATCACAGACAGGGGAGATATTTCATAATTGTCTCTAGTCACTGTTGAGCTAATTTAGCTGTATGAGATTACATGGTTATCATTATTATTGATATAATAATGATTTAGTTACACCTTGCTACTGCAGCAGGGAGGAGATGACTTGAACATTGAGTGTCTAGGATTAGTAAATGAGAAAACATTAAAATTTTAAAATATAAATGTCCAGATAAGAAATAACATAAATGCACTAACCCTGTTAGAGACTTCAGTTTTGTGTTATTGACCTTGTATTTTCATTTTTGTTTGAAGCTTTTTTTCAAAAGAGAACTGCTCTAAAAATGGTCTGTTCACCCTCCCTGCTGTTCAAGTAACTAAATAGCTAAACTCAACCTGCTTGAGCAAATACAGCTGATTCACAACATGTGTTGCTCATGTTGCCTTGTTCATAGCACCATTTAAGAAACTCATGGCTAAAATAATGCTCTCTCTTATCAGGTCCAAATTATGCCAAGAAAACGACTTCTTGGAATGCAAGTTGCAGCAATCAGCCTGTGAACCACCTACATGAAGTGGTTTCATTTACTCTTCATTCATACCCAGCTTTAGGATTTGCACTTTTATAGCAGATATTGACAAGTTCATTGCTTATATTTCTTCAGAACCAGGATATAAACCTAAGTCTCTACCACAGAGACAAAATTCATTTAAGCAGAAAAGGAACCTCTCAACTACTGAGAACTATCAACATGTAGGAGTCCCCATTTTCAGACACTAAATGAAGAGTACTGTCTCTACTTTGGGATAAACTGGGCATATGACACACATATGCCATCATGGCAACAGATTGAGTGCTTCAGATCCCGTAAATTTGAACACAATCAAAGACTCTGTCAATCAATGTATTATACATACTAGGAAGCTTGCAAAGAGGAGAATGGCAATGCTTCATCTGTAACAAATCAAAATGTTCCTAGTGAGACTCTTGACTCTAACTATTTAATGGATGCTGTTGTAAATGCAAATGTTAATAGATTTTCAGAGTCTGTATGTGACTTTGAAGATGCTAATATATATGAACATTTAAGTATGGAAATAGGATGTAAGAATGATACAAGTAGTATGGAGACAATCTCAGTGGGTAACCCATTGCATATAATTGATATGAAATTAAATGCAAAAGATTTTAACATAGCTCACTTAAATGTACAAGGTATAGTGGGAAAAATAGACCAAATTAAATTAATGTTTTCTTCCGAGGAAAATAATATATCTGTTTTAGGACTCACTGAAACCAATTAAATGCCAACCACAATGATGATCTATTTCATTGTCAATGCTACAGTAAACCATTACACAGGAATAGAGAGACAGCAAGGGGAGGTCTTGTTGTATACATTAAAAAAGATGTAAATGCAGAAAGGCAATTTGACTTGGAATCACAAGAAACTGAGAGTATCTGGGTGGAAATTTATTGAAATAATGCAAAATCATTCCTATTTGGTTTCATTTATAGGCCACCTTCCTCCATGGTAATTTGGCATGATAACTTTTTGAAACAAATGGAAAATGTTCTTGCACAGGAGAAAGAAACATCTTTACTCGGTGATATAAATAAGGACCTTCTTAATACTCAGATAAGGAACAACTGGATAGAATTTATTGAATCATTAGGACTAGTCCAGCTGGTAAATGACCCCACAAGGGTAACAGAAAAATCGAGCACTCTTATTGATCACATTTATACCAACCTACCAGACAATGTAGCTTGTGTAAACATAACAAAAGTTGGTCTTAGTGACCACTATCCTACTTTTTTGACAAGAAAGATTAAATGCAAGAGAAATAAGAAAATACACACAAAACTATCACTTAGATCATTCAAAAATTTTAATGAAAAACAATTTCTCAATAATTTATATAAAGTTCCATGGAGTATGATCCAAAAATTGGATGACATAGATGAAGCTCTGAGGGTGTGGACACTGACTTATTTATGGATGTAGTCTCTAAGCATGCAATGCTGAAAGTACATCAAGTAAAGAATGAAATCCAACCTAATTGGCTTACAACTGAAATCCATGATGCTAGAAACCATGCACAATATAAAGTATAGAAAAATAAAAAAAAACAAGTATGATTAAAAAAGCTAAACAAAATTATTATTAATCATTGATTGAAAACAAAAAGAGTGACAAAAACTGCATTTGAAAAGTTTTCAATGAACTCACTGGAGGAACACACAAAGATCAGATAAATAAAATTCACTCACTTCTGGTGAATGACACCATAGTCACTGATGACAATGACATTGCAAATGTTTTCAATGATTTTTTTTAACCAACATTACCAAAAAGTTAAAAGAACTAAGGATTGAAAACAACTTTAATGAATTGAAAAAGTTCTGCAGCAACAAAATCTCTAAGGAGGTATGTTTCTCTTTCCCACCAGTATAAAAATAAACTTTGTTAAGAAATGTCTCAGTGAACTTGATACTAAGAAAGCTAAAGGACTTGATCAGATTGGTCCATGACTCATTAAATCTTCTGCCTCTGCTATTGTAGATAGCATGACATTCATGATCAATTTAAGTATTGCAACCTCATCTGTCCCCAAATATGGAAAACTGCAATAGTAACCCCTATTCACAAATCTGGTCCTAAGGATGATGCTGATAACTACCGGCCAATCTCAATTCTACCTAACTTGTCAAAATTTTTTGAAAAGCATGTCCATGGCTCATTCATATGATATTTAACCAAATACTTGCTGTTACAACCTAATTAATCAGGCTTTAGACAGAAACATTCATGTAAGACTACCTTGATCTCCATGCCATTGCAGTTGTCCAGTTTGTTTAGGGTATTCTGTAAAGAAATTTTGAGACATTTAATAAATGGCTTCCAGCACTTGTCCAAGGTAGAATAAGAAAATCTGTATTTGTAGATTTAAGGAAAGCATTTTACATGGTGGATCATGAAATATTTTTGAAGAAACTGAAAATCTACCAATGTGTGAAAGCACAGTTAGATAGTTTAACTTCATACTTAAGTGTGAGAACACAACATGTTTATATAAATAATGTTCTGTCTGAACCTGGAACAAATAGATGTGGAGTACCTCAAGGCTCAATTCTAGAACCATTGCTATTTATTTTATTTATTAATGGCTTACCACTTGTACTAAGGGACTCAATATCAACAGATCTCTATGCTGATGACACAACATTGTCAGACATCCAAAACACAAAGCATGAACTTAAAATTTCTCTAATGAATACCTAAACAAACTGGACAACTACTACA
This sequence comes from Potamilus streckersoni, assembly GCA_016746295.1. Lineage (NCBI taxonomy): Eukaryota > Metazoa > Mollusca > Bivalvia > Unionida > Unionidae > Potamilus > Potamilus streckersoni. The sequence continues at coordinate 1,416,972 of JAEAOA010001415.1, forward strand.
CATGCAATGGCATGGTGGTTAATATTGGTAAAACTAAAATATTACTTATCTTAACATGAAAAAAAACAAACTTGATAGTGATGAACTATATCTGATATGGAAGGATAAAAGTTTGCAAATGGTCTGTCACTAAAGTCTACTTGGTGTTTTGGTAGACAATAACCTATCATGAACTGAACATATCAAGCAGATCAATAAAAAATGTCAATTCATGTTTATGGCTTCTCAGTAGGATAAGACACTTTCTCCCAGAAAGGCACTGAAAACTATTTTATAACAGTTACATACAACCATATTTAGACTACTGTAATACAGTATGGGGTAATTAGCTGGTAAGTTAAAAATATTACCTATTAAAGACTGAATCTGTTTGAGAAAAGCCATATTAATGTACAGGATATCCATTAATAGTGCTCCTAAATATTTACAATCACTATTCCAATATAGGCTATCTGGAAATACTTCCCAACTGTAATCAATGTCTACCAAACATTACAATATTCCAAAACCTAATAAGGTTTTATTTAAAAAAAGTTTCCAATACTGTGGAACTTTGCTCTGGAATAGTATTCCAGTTGAGATTAGAAATGCCAACTCTATTTCCTTTTTCCAAACACATTATATCAAGTGGATTCAGAGATGCAGCTAACATAAATAAATTCCTTTGAATGAGGGCCTCAAGGTAGATTAGTTCTTAGCTAATTGTGTTACCCTCTTTAAATAAAGTCATAATAATAATAATAATAATAATAATAATAATAATAATAATAATTGTTTTGTGAGAATGAAAGAATATAAAGAAAGAAGAGCCAGCACAACAGATTTATTCAACCCTTCCTAATCAGAGAGATTTCCTTTTATATTTGATAAATTTTGATTGGGGTTGAAATGATTCATTGATATATCAATGCATTGATACTTTTGCTGGAATGCTACACATATTGATTACAAGAGAAGGAGAATCGATACAAAAACAATTCTTACCATATACAAATTATTTTAGTCTGTAGCAGTTATGAATAATTATTATTAGTTCATGTTCTGGTTATTTAAATATAGAATTCATCTGAAACGTCATTGGCAATCCTAGGCCTTCATTTTTATTAGTAAAAACAAAAAGGACTATTGAGAATACTCACTCACCATCTGCAAATTCAAACAAAGTGACATGGTTCATAATCTCCTCCCCCACTCCATGCTAATTATCTTATCCCAGCAGCATGTTCAGCATAAAGGATACATTCCAAACGTGTTCCATGTGCATAAAGAATTTAGTGAAGTGCTTTACTTATCATTTAATAACCAATTTGATGTGAAGTTTCTACATTAAATTAGTTCTTGTCTATTTTGAATAATTTGAAAATTACCATACTAGTGTTACACATGGTGAAATATGTTACATTACTGCTTGTTTAGGTTGATGTTAAATAATAACTACCAATTAGCAATCAGTGTAGCTTATATTCCCTGTGTGACAGACAGGACTTACTAGCAAAGCAACAGAGAAAATTTGCTCTAAAGTCATTGATATATAAAGTACTTAAACAAAGATACTGTTAGCGTGTGTGATTGCAATAATCTTGCAAAATATGTATGAATTAGCTCACATGGAAAATGGTAAGGAATGAGAATTCCCGTAAATTAGTTGAAAGTCCCACATATGAAAATGTGCTCAATGAAGTATACCATTTTTATTTAACCATTCTTGTTATGACATTTGTTTTTCGGGTAACTGTTTACACATCTGGGGTCTTCATGTATGACAAAAATGGCACATTTTGTCCTGGAATAAGCATTATGGCATAGTTTGAACCCTCCAAGAAGGAAGTTTTACAAATGCGTATATAAAGTATGGACCACCTACTAAACCCAAAATTCTGATTCCCAGCATGGTTCATTATGTTTTCATTTGCCAGATACTGGCTGGTGATAGTGATGATGACAATAAATTGAAAAGTATGCTGGATTATTGGAGCTGGGAAATTGTTAATGATAACAATTTAGTGATTTTGAGCCCAAAAAAGGTGTTATAAGTAAATACATGTCAGATGTATATGTTGGATGGACAAAAATAGAGGGCATGACCGTCAGTCTCCCTTGTAGCAATATTTCAAAATTAAATGTAGAAAGGGAAGAATACTGAGCCAATTTAAAATACAAACAATTTAAAATGAAGAATGCAGTTTTCATTTTTGTATGTATCAATTTTGCCCTGTGGACCATATGCTACAAAACCATATATCCATATCAGACTTAAGATAAACTAAATAAATAAGGATGATCAAAAAGGAAATTAAGAAGTAATGATATTTATTTTGAATACCTTTGTCTGCAACAAGCAGATTATGGCATTGATAGACAAAAAATCCTAATACAATATTATTGAACAGATAAGAGATGTGGAATAGTAATCAGGAACCAAATTATTTTTACAAAAGTTTCCAATACTCTGGAACTTTACTCTGGAATAGTATTCCAGTTGAGATTAGAAATGCCCACTCTATTTCCTCTTTCCAAACCCAGTATATACAATAGCTTCAGAGATACAGCAAAAATAAATAAATTCCTTTGAATGAGGGCCTCAAGGTAGATTAGTTCTTAGCTAATTGAGTTACCCTCTTTAAATAAAGTCATAATAATAAATAATAATAAAACCTACTTATTCAAGAAAGTTAGATTTGGTTAGTGCAAAATCCTATTTTGGAGCAGATGTGTCCAAAAGATAATAACTGTGAGCTCTGGAAAATTCTCAATAACAGCCACAAAGATCAGTTTCCCAACATCTTCAAACTGACAAAACTGGCTATGTATTTGCCTTTTCAAAAGGAAGCATAGATAAATATTCATGCACAGATAATGAATAGAGTGTGATCAGAAATAATTATAAGATTAATACTTATAAACTAGAGATGACATCTTTTAAAGATTTTGATTTCAGTAGAGCTCTAAAAATAGAGTATTGAAGTGTTAGTTAAATACTGAATCATTAATGTTTCCTCCTGCTCCTTCTTTTCTACTTTCTCTTTAAGTGACAAAGAGTGAAGTCCCACCTAAGATAAAATCCTGGCATTATCTCTCCTTAAATTGTATATAGAGAACAATTTGGATATTTAATCCACTAAATGAAGGTCATGATGGAATAAATAAAATTACATCAGAATCAGACTGGGATGAGATTTCAACCAGCTGAAGTTGATCACTTTGTATACAATTTTTAGACAATTATATAATTGGACTGGGTGTTGTCAAAAGTTTTCCAGCAAGTAGTTTATTTGAAAGTATTTTTGTTTTCTTGTCATCAGTGAGAATTGCACATAAATATATGATAACTATCTCTCTGCCTGTAATCTGCATACTGGAATCCAACCAGTATGTCAACATACATAAAGGGGCACCACCTATTTTTCAAAGATGGAAAGGCCATCAAGTGTATTGCATATGATTTACATATATCACAGGCTGTGTATTGTGAATCATATTGATATACGGCACAGTAGTATCATTTCACCTTAGATTTTATCCACCCCTTCAATATCTGAGAGATAGGCTTGTATGATATTTGATGAATTTTATCCACCCCTTCAATATCTGAGAGATTTGTTTGTATGATGTATGATGGAAAATTTCATCTTTCAAGAATAATGGATGTATTAAATTGTCCATTTTGTTGCGTTTTTTCAGATTATTGCAAGATTGAAAACTATCAAAGATGCTGAACTAAAATTTGTGGAGTATAATGTGTAAGTCAGTGTAATATTTTTTGTTGAGCTTATCTTGGCAGAAGCTTGACATATCAATCACTTTGGCATCCATAGATATGTCCAAACATCCATGTGTCTCTCACACCTAAGATTAACTTTACTCTTAAAGTCTTTTACTTAGTGACATAAAATGTGGGCTCAACAAAAAGAGTGTTTTTAAATTTAATAAATACCACAAAGTTATATGTTAGAATTATTTGCTGATATGTATTTTTATAGCTTACATATAGCAGACCATTTTCCCTGGTAGTGGTCAGTTGATATTTTGGTAATTACCACAATTACTTAAGAGTTTAACATTGTTTTTTCTGTGTTTATCATGGCATAAACTGTCAGTTGCCTTATTACACAGCAAATAACACCTGAAGGGCATTATGTAAGCTGTGTGAGTCAGCAGCTGACAGTTTATACCACAATAAACTCAGAAAAAATAACATTAAACTCTTATAAATGCAATTATTTATATTTTTACATAATTTTTTGTTGTTATTTTGGTTTGTTTCAAAGATATTTCCTATCAGTTTTAGAGCCTGTTTCAGCATATAAATTTTTGTTGGGGCAGAAGCAATGTAGATATATATATATATAGAATAGGGAATTCTCCATCTGCAACGTAATAGCTATGTCATTATGAAACAAGATATTTTACCAATGGTAGGCAATCTAAGATATTGAACATACACAGCATGGTCTTATTATTTTTATATCTAAATTGGCATTTGTTTTCTGAGTAAAAGTTCAGTATTCAAAGCAAAAGATGTCTTGTTTTATTTAACATATGAATGACTCTTGGATTTGATGCTATCATTAGTTCATTGTGACTTGTGAATTGTTTTTGTCCAGACACATGAATAACCAATTTTCAAGCCTTTAAATCTATTTTTATGTTGATTAACAGTTTAGGTTACCTACAGGGCTACCTACAAATGAAATTAAGATTATCGCAAAATGTTATAGTGATAGGGGTCCAATAGTCCTGTGCAAGACATAGAAAACCAACAGTTATGACTGGGGAGTAGCAGATCTCCCACCACTACCCACATCATAACTATCAAAGTCAGCATTTTACATTGTAGGACTGAATTCAATTAATATAATGTTAGTCTTTGAACCCTCCTTAAATTCAATGGTAATGAGCTGCAGTGAGAGTGCTGAATCCCCATTGTTCTTGGCAAATTTTGAGTTTCCCATCTTTTTTTTTCTTCAAATCAAGTCAAATAATGAATTATTTATAATCATAAAACAGTAAAGATGTGCTATTTGATGCTTTTAAATCAGTTTTTTGTTTACTAAAAAAAATATAAACCACCAATTTTATTTTGTTTTAAATGCGAGCAATGTGTATGCCTTCCAGTTCAGTGTTTATTTTAGTTACTTTGCATGTGACTCTATTTTTAGAAATTTGTATAAAGTAGTTCCCTGTACATTTTATACAGAAATAAAAGCAAATGGGTCTGATCACATGATTATGTTCTGACCAATGGAAATCTTCCCTTCATTTATCAACTGATGCAATTGCAATTATTCCTGTATAATGTTCCAGTCACTGTATTTTATTGTCTATAGCGATCAGTTGATATTTTGGTGATTACCACAATTATTCCTGTATAATGAGTGCAAAGAATTAAATGCTTCTCATTGCTACTGCACTTAACAAAGTCAGTTCCATCAATCATGTGTTCTCAAATTTAACTTTGCTGGGCAAACTGTTCATCCTTCCCAGAATCACTGCTGCATTTTGTTATTTGGTCTTAAAAGATGAATGTTAGTTTTCTGCCCTATTCCAACTATTTAAACAATGATTTGCATTTTATTCATGGAGTAAAATCCATCTTCAAAGAAATGTTACCATTAATCTGGAACTATCCAATAATCTTTAATAAAGATGGCTTAAACATATTTATTCAAAGCAACAAAGTATAAGTTTTGTTTCTATAATACATATCTCTTTAACTTACCTGACTTTATAAGAACTGAGTTCACTCTCTTATTTTCATTTAAAGATTTACTGAAATTATGGTTTAATAATTATGGCCATGTTGGAATACTTGAAATTAAAAAATAGTAACTTTTGCTTTATATATTGGATTGTGGCAGGTATTATATTGCAACAACAGATAGGTCAAAAATACAGTACTTTCTATAATTTAATAATAAGATTAGAATCATTTGTTTTTTCAAAATGCTGATAGTCACATATTAGTTTTAAATCAAAATTGTAGTAAATACTAATAAGAATCATAATATTTTGCTAAAGTTTTCCATAATACCTTTCATTCACAGTACCATGCCATTTCTGGAACAGATAAAGGTAAAGATAATGTCTCAGAACTGCTGCATATAATTATTTTTTGTTATTTGCTGCAGTAAGACAGAGCATATTATGATGTCCATTCATCCATACATCTGTGCCTTGTTTTGTTTCTACACAGAAACTAAAATTTCTACCATTTACCATTTACCATTAACAAAATTTGTGGGTGGCTTGCACATGGGTAAGAAAGAATCCTGTTGAATCAAAAGGTCAAGGTAACTGTGTTTTCTGCCCAATAACTAGGGAAGGGTTGCACTTGTGGTAAGACATATGCCAATTGGTTTTGGGATAAAAAAAGGTCACAAATGACTAAAGAAAAAGGTCCCTGTTCAATAACTTTAGTTTTACATCAAATTCATTTATCTAAACTTTTTGGATAGCTTCTGTTTGGAGTATCAATGAGGCCCATCATGATTTTTATTGTCAAAAGATCACAGATCATGATGGTCATGGTGATTGACAGAAAGAAAACATTTTCTGCACAATAACTTTAGAATCACCTCACAAACTTGGACTTAACTTTGTGGATTATTTACTGCTGAAGTAGTCTATGAGCCAATTAATTTGTGGTCAGTATTCAAGGTCAGTGCAGCTGGAAAAACAAATTTCATTTTGCATATTAACTTTTGTTATAGACTAGGTAATTTGAGCAAAGTTTGGTTAGGCTTTGCACTTAAGGCTTGAAAGTCTCTTTGATTGATGTCAAATTATCCAGTGTTGTGGTTAAATGTATTTTGCATAATAACTTTTGTTTTGTAGTAAATAACTTAACCAAAATTAGTGTTTGACTTTCATCTAGGATTTATAATAAACAAATCTTTAGATTTATGGTCAAAATGCCAATAATCATGTTAAGTCTAATATAAAAAAATAATTTCTGCATAATAAGTTTAGTTCATGACCACTCACCTTGACCAAAAGTTTAGGGTATTGAAACACACTGGTCAGTAATCTGCAGACTCAGCCATAGCCTCTTAATATATATATATATATATATATATATATATATATATATATATATATATATATATATATATATATATATATATATATATATATATATATATATATATATACAGAGAGAGAGAGAGAGAGAGAGAGGTTTATTAAACATCTGACCAGAATATAATGTGCGATTCAGGGTACTTATATTGGATCAGTGTTGAAACCTCAAAATAGTTTCTTGTAACCAGCATATATGAGGAACCAGTCAACATAGTTTGATGCAATTTGGCATGATTACTGTCTCCTAGATATATCTGAAATTCACCTCATCATCATGTTTTTGAGTTTTGGGCCTCAAAAGATCAAAGGTCATTGTCACTGACATGCAGAGTTCTTCCCCTTAATGAATGACAAAAATTAAACATAATAATTTTAGAGTACAAAATGTATAAACTATAATAGAACAAGTTATACAAGTTACAAAATAATACATGCTTTGGATTATACTAACATAATTTAAACTGAAGAAAAATATGTAATAATATAACATGTAACACTGTAAGTTGATAATAATTTGATAATATAATTTTATTAGACCCGTTTACACAATACCAAAGACTTATTACATTCTTGAAGGTGATAAGATTTATACTTAAGAAAAGTAAAGCAATATAGGAATTTACAAATAACTCAGTGATGCCTCTGGTAAAGTAATTAAGCAATTGTGGTCTATTTTTTATGTACTTGAGTAAATGTATTCAAGTATCAGAATTCCTTCCTGTCCAAGAAGAAGATTCTGTTCAATTAAATAACTTATTTCTTCAACAAGCCATGCCTAAGCTTGTAAATTGTTTTGAAGAGAACTATTGCTAAACTTGATAGATGTGAAAATCTGGAATATTTAAAAACTAATTTGTTATGTTTTATTAAATAGTTTTGCCATATTAAAGTGCCTAAAACATTTCTCATTATATTACCATATGCCTTATGTATCATTTTATGACCCTTTAATATATTCAGTTATTACTCACCAATTATTTTAAATGTACATTTTGTATCCTTAGCTTTTAATTATGAAAACAAACACAATATGCTTTCTCCTGAAATGCTTCAAAGTTAATTACAAAGAGCAAAGAAACCCATGACCTGAACAAAAATTATGTGTTTCAATTCAGACTGATAAGATGATGTGAATCAAACCAACAACCTTCTGGTCATGATCCCAGTGCCTTTACCACTAAGTCATTGCAACTCCCATAGGTGGAGATCTCACTATTTGCAAAGGTGAAACTCCAGAGGCCATACTGTAGGATAATCAGAATAGGCCCTGGAATCCATGCTAATTGCACAGATTATTTGCCCTTGTAGTAAGTGTATATACTCTGAGGGTGGCACTATCAGTATTTCTAAGTTATGAATCAGTGCATCGTTTCCAGTGGTAGAAAGTGGTCCAGAGACAATGCTGGTTGTACATATAACTTTTTGTTTATTTGCATTCACAAGCTGGTTTATCAACTACACAAACAAGCAATGCTCTGTCCACTTCAGTCTCTTTTTTCATAAAATCGAGATCTATTAAAATATCACTTAATTGTAAAGTCTGACATTGTATAAGGAATTTTACTTGCATTATATAACTTTTAAAAAACTTTATGAAGAATTAAACCAAATGTTAGTAGGACATTATTATCAAAAAGGCCTTTGTAAAGTTCAGTTTTCACCATTTTTTGTCAAAATTTGATGTATGACCTGGAGCTTTGTTTTATTACATTATGAAATAGGACTATCAATGTTATCCAGACCCACATCTAATTATGCAGTAAATCAAGTGTAAATGCTATCATGTGCATCAAGCTGATCTTGAAGAAGAATAATCTTCTTGAACACTAAATTTACTTTCCAACTTTACATTGCCAGATCAGCCACAATTCAGATATCTTTATTGGAATGAATGGTGAAGGACTAACACACTTGTTGTTTCAGCCTGACTGGGCTGTCATATTTGAAATGTGAGTATAAAAACCCTGGGTATTACTCCTTGATAATGTAGAATATAGAGTCTCACTCATAGCTTCATTTTTATTGGTTTTATTTGTGTGAGTTATAACATATTTCTTCATCATTCATATAAAAGAATAGTTTACATTTTTCTACAAATGTATCTAAATTTGAATGAATGGGTATTTTTTAGATTCATGTATTTCAATTAGTATAAAGTGATGTATGATCCATTACATAGAGTAAATTTTGCCATACACACCCCTCCCCCAGTGTGTAATATGAAATGGGATAACACTATTACTCTCTCCATAATTCACCTTTTTGTACACAAGTATGTTTAATTCTGGTGAATAACTCTCAAACTTGTCAGGATATCTGTTTGAAACTTGTTGTACATATTAGACTGGAGGTCAAGTAAAAGTCCAGATGTGCCTTGCTACACATATTAGACTAGAGGTCCAGTAATGGCCCATATTGGCCTTGTTATAGGTATTAAACTGGAGGTCCAGATGTAACTTGCTATGTATATTAGACATATCATCATGATTGGTCCAATAAACATACCATAATTTAACAAAGATGCATATTAAACAATTTTTGTGTTTGGCTCCAGAAATGAAAGTGTGAAAAATGGATGAGTGAATAGAAAAAATAATCAGCAACAACATTAAAAATGTTTGAATCAAAAAATGGGAAACAGTAAAAGGCAAATCTGGACCTCCAGTCTAATATATGTAGCAATTTGCATCTGGAACTCAACTATACCTACAATCTAATATGTGTAGCAAGGTAAATTTTGATATCTTCCTTACTTTCAGTCTAATGTAATTGTAACAAGGCACACCTGGACCTCTAATTTAATATTCATTCAAGGTACATCTGAACCTCTACTGGACCTCCAGTCTAATATGTGTAGCAAGGTACAAACCAAAATACTAACTTCACAATTTCTGGTAATTGACAGTGTACACATGAGTGAAATAAAGCTAACTTGTATAAATTATGCTTAGTACCAGCTGTCCACACTTTGAACAATGTCTGTATTAATCATTTGCTCAACTCATCAGAATCAAAAGGCAGCTTATGTTAGAGGTCTGTAATGTAGGGAATAAAAATAGCCTTAAATAGTTATTTTTAATAGCACATGAGCTAAAACTTTGCAGGGCTATTGCAGACAAATTTTCAAATATTGAATGATCCCTGCCCCAATATGGATGTAGCTTGAATCTCTCCTCAGAGATGAGCATTTTTAACTGGGGCTTTGATTCACAGGCAAATAGTGGAAAATATTGAACAATGGCTGTCACATGGGCACAAATGTTGATTCCCATTTCTGCAGAAACAATATAATTGTTTTTTCCACAATTCTGCTTTGGCCTTTTCCCTTATGACAAATTCTGAACAACTTTCAAATATGACTATTCACACCTTTGAGTTACACATACATTTTAAGAAGAGTATAGTGAATTTATTTGCAATTATAAATGGTTGTACCTTACTTTACATGATATGCATTTTGTATAGACAAAGACTTTCTTTGTTTATCAAAAGTTTGAATACATGTGTTGCCACTGTTGGAGCATGTAACACAGTGAGATACCATTTTTTACTTTGGTAACACATAGTCGCTAACTACAGAAAGTAGGTGACCATTATACACATGAATTTTAATAGGAAATTGCTAGGGGAAATTAGAATGGCCATTGATAACTGGTGACCACCATATAATGCTGACTATTCAGACTGGTTTGACAATGGACTGTACTTGTTAAATAGGGTTCAGAAATGAAATCTAAAACTATGTGTTACATTAAATTTAGGATGACCCAGAGTTCTATAATAATAATAATAATAATAATAATAATAATAATAATAATAATAATAATAATAATAATAATAATAATAATAATAAAAACTGTAAAGTGGGTGAGAGGGTGACACATTTAGTTGGATAAAACTAACCCTCTTTAAGACCACCTATTATATGCATATTTGCATTTAAAGCACACACACACACATACACACACAAACAAAGAGCATTGATAATAAGCTATCTTTAAATATGTACATAATAAACATAAAATTTATATGAACATGCTCCAACTATGAACTAATCCTCTTTTTGGCCTCCTATTATATGCATATTTGCATTTAAAGCAAACACACACACAAAGAGCATTGATAATAAACTATCTTTAAATATGTACATAATAAACATAAAATTTGTATGAACATGCTCCAACTAGGTACATTGTGCACAAAAGTAGTGAGACAAGAAAGTGGAAGGTTAGTGAATTTAACTTATAAATTTATTTGTCTAACTGAACAGGTTTCACTTTTTATTAACTGAATTAGATTTTAATTAAATGCATTTATCTTTGTATTTTGTGCTGTGGGATCCATTCCAAGTTAGTGATCTTGTATATTTAAAATGTATCTTACAGAATTATTTTATAGGTTTTGGAATGGAATGATTTTTGGGTGAAAAGTATCTTAAACTTGGAGCATTTTCTTGTTTTGCAGTATAAAATACATGTAGTTCACAAAGATATAATGGGGCCATATTCTTTGAAACATTGTACATATATCTAGCCTTTCTCAAAAATATATTAATCATTTACTGTTAACATTTTAATATTATTCAATGCATTTGTGATGATTTCAGCATTTTCTAGGATGAGTCTGCAAGCTCTTGTTTGCAAGTGGAATAGTTTGTAAATATTATTTTCTGAATTGTTTCCCCAGATAGCATTACAGTAGTCTGGGTATGGTTGTATATAGCATTAAGACTTTTTGATGATTGTCTTGTTCCAGTTGTGGAAGAGGGCACATTTGTAAGGCTTATTTTTAACTGTAAACTTACTTTCTTTACGTATATTAGATATGTTGGGGGGCAAAGGTAAAAAATGTAACACTCTGAATTTAATAAGAGTCAGGACAATACAAATTGGGGAGCAGATCAGATGGTCATGCTTTGATTATTCAGGTATTAATAAGATCTAAACTTGTCTATGGCTGAATCATGTATGGATGAATATTTAAACTTTACCTAATCCAATACACAATCAAGGACCTTGCCAGAGTGCATTTAGAATTTTCCCAACAAAAAGCCTCTATGTTGAGGGAAATGAACCATCACTTTATCATAGATGAAATTGACTTTTCAGTATGCTACCATCCTATCTTCCAATTCATCTAATCCTGCATATGATGAAGTCTTTATAATACAATATCCAATCTTGTACACTGTAATCTATCTAATCCTGCATATGATAAAGTCTTTATAATAAAATATCCAATCTTGTACACTGTAATCTATCTAATCCTGCATATGATGAAGTCTTTATAATAAAATATCCAATCTTGTACACTGTAATCTATCTAATCCTGCATATGATGAAGTCTTTATAATTAAATATTCAATCTTGTACACTGCAATCTATCTAATCCTGCATATGATGAAGTCTTTATAATAAAATATCCAATCTTGTACACTGTAATCTATCTAATCCTGCATATGATGAAGTCTTTATAATAAAATATCCAATCTTGTACACTGTAATCGATCTAATCCTGCATATGATAAAGTCTTTATAATAAAATATCCAATCTTGTACACTGTAATCTATCTAATCCTGCATATGATGAAGTCTTTATAATAAAATATCCAATCTTGTACACTGTAATCTATCTAATCCTGCATATGATGAAGTCTTTATAATAAAATATCCAATCTTGAACACTGTAATCTATCTAATCCTGCATATGATGAAGTCTTTATAATAAAATATCCAATCTTGTACACTGTAATCTATCTAATCCTGCATATGATAAAGTCTTTATAATAAAATATCCAATCTTGTACACTGTAATCTATCTAATCCTGCATATGATGAAGTCTTTATAATAAAATATCCAATCTTGTACACTGTAATCTAATCCTGCATATGATGAAGTCTTTATAATAAAATATACAATCTTGTACACTGTAATCTATCTAATCCTGCATATGATAAAGTCTTTATAATAAAATATCCAATCTTGTACACTGTAATCTATCTAATCCTGCATATGATGAAGTCTTTATAATAAAATATCCAATCTTGTACACTGTAATCTATCTAATCCTGCATATGATGAAGTCTTTATAATAAAATATCCAATCTTGAACACTGTAATCTATCTAATCCTGCATATGATGAAGTCTTTATAATAAAATATCCAATCTTGTACACTGTAATCTATCTAATCCTGCATATGATAAAGTCTTTATAATAAAATATCCAATCTTGTACACTGTAATCTATCTAATCCTGCATATGATGAAGTCTTTATAATAAAATATCCAATCTTGTACACTGTAATCTAATCCTGCATATGATGAAGTCTTTATAATAAAATATCCAATCTTGTACACTGTAATCTATCTAATCCTGCATATGATAAAGTCTTTATAATAAAATATTCAATCTTGTACACTGTAATCTATCTAATCCTGCATATGATGAAGTCTTTATAATAAAATATCCAATCTTGTACACTGTAATCTAATCCTGCATATGATGAAGTCTTTATAATAAAATATACAATCTTGTACACTGTAATCTATCTAATCCTGCATATGATAAAGTCTTTATAATAAAATATCCAATCTTGTACACTGTCTATCTAATCCTGCATATGATAAAGTCTTTATAATAAAATATCCAATCTTGTACACTGTCTATCTAATCCTGCATATGATAAAGTCTTTATAATAAAATATCCAATCTTGTACACTGTAATCTATCTAATCCTGCATATGATAAAGTCTTTATAATTAAATATCCAATCTTGTACACTGTAATCTATCTAATCCTGCATATGATGAAGTCTTTATAATTAAATATCCAATCTTGTACACTGTAATCTATCTAATCCTGCATATGATGAAATCTTTATAATTAAATATCCAATCTTGTACACTGTAATCTATCTAATCCTGCATATGATGAAGTCTTTATAATAAAATATCCAATCTTGTACACTGTAATCTATCTAATCCTGCATATGATGAAGTCTTTATAATAAAATATCCAATCTTGTACACTGTAATCTATCTAATCCTGCATATGATGAAGTCTTTATAATAAAATATCCAATCTTGTACACTGTAATCTATCTAATCCTGCATATGATAAAGTCTTTATAATAAAATATCCAATCTTGTACACTGTAATCTATCTAATCCTGCATATGATAAAGTCTTTATAATAAAATATCCAATCTTGTACACTGTAATCTATCTAATCCTGCATATGATGAAGTCTTTAGGCTAAAATATCCAATATCCAAACTTAATTCTGCCTTTTGGCATATATATCATTCTCACACAGACCAGTAAAAACCATTGATGCAAATATAGCAAAATCCTGTGTTACAAAATCACCACCATGGTTGTCAGAAAAGTCCTCAGTATGTCCTCTCCATTTTCAGACTTAATAAAATCAGAACCTTCAATCATAGCATTTTCATATGGTTCAAAAGATGGAGACACACTTGCAAACTCCCCATGGCACCATATTGAGAAAGTTGCTGTTCAGGAATCTGTTTTTTGGAATTTTTAAATTTTTCGTCTAAATGGAGTGTAAATATAGTGGAATTTTGATTTGCATGCTGTAGATTGACAATATACTTTATATACTGATGACCTTCTTGATTTGAAATTGTATACAGAAGTTTAAATTTTCTCACAATATATACAGTCTTTTTGAGAATATTCCCAGCTGAGCCACCATGTTGTTTACATCTGTATGAATAGCTTGGTCAGATAAATGCAAACATTTTGCCACTATTCTATCATTTATGGAATATTTCTAATTTCAGCCATAACTGTGGGGACCAATTTACTTACTTCAACTTGTCCAGGCTCAGGGGAATTAAGTATATGACCTGGGAGAAGAAAGAAAAAATGGTACAAGAAGATATAGTAAGTTTACAGGAGTTATGCCCCTTTCATTGATTCTCATGCATGTCACATAATTTTCGTGTGTGTGTGATTTGGATTTTTAACATAGCTATAACAATTTTTAAGTCATGTCAGTACAATGTCTGCAGCATGGCAGTTTATAGTGATGTCAAGCACTGGAGGATTATGCCGTAGACATGCAGCATCATGTCCAATCTAGTCACATTATCCTCACACCAGGCTGACCAGTCCTAACACTAGCAGCTTAATGTGAGGTAGCTTGTAGCATTTTTGTAACTATTTGGTATGACTCAGTTGGGTTTCAAACCTGCAGCTTCCCGTATCCAAGGTGGATGCTTTAACCACTTAGTCCACCAGAGCTGTCCATAATTTTGGTAAAGTTATTTAAATATTTTATTAAACTTTATTGGCCCTTAGGTAACATGCACAAATTTTTAGTAGATTGTGTTCAGTTTTTCTTTTTGTTCACTTCGCTGTATGGCCAAACAAGTTAATGTGTCACTATCAAGACTGCTCTTTAAACTAATTCATGATGAATCAAGCATTCTGTTTGCAATATCAATAATCATCACTCTTATGATGTAATCATAAAACAAAGAAATTTAATTTTTGTAGCAATGCACCTTCCATAATTTTAAATATTTTGTAAGTTTCACATCTTCTATCAACTCAAGCTTGAACAGTTTCTGTGCCAGTATTTTGCAACATATATACTTGCTGATAAGTTGAGTCAAACTGCAAAAATGAAAGATCCTGATCTGCTGTAGCATGATATGCCTGCTGATCAGGATTGATATTATTTGCTCTATTGACTTCACAGACCCAGATCTGATGGGGTTTTTTTTAAAAAAAACTCTTTTGAGACTTATAAAACATAAAACCAGTATCAAGCTATTACTTTATCTTTTGGAATGCATTTAGGGCTGGTCCAACTTAAAACCAGTATAAACATTTGTTATGATATTCATAAGAAATATTAAAATAGTGTTTGCTTTAAGTTAGTATGTCTGTAATTCCTTATCCTGTGTTGATATTTTTGTCTCCAGCAGCTAAATCAAAAGAATAGGAAAATATTGAGTATTCACAACTTAGCACCTAATTCTGATTTATATTTATAATTTTATATAGGGTAATAACTAAGAAAATACAATCCAGATTTTTGTATATTTTAATGACCACCTTTTTAAATTGTCTGCTTTTAACTTATGTATCTATTGTACCACATATTAAAAAAAATTGATGTAGCATAAATTCATAAGTTTTAGGTAATACTTGAGGTTGAGGTTTTGTGGTTGAACTTGTCTCAATACAGCAATTGTAGAGGTTTAGATTAATTAAGTTTTTGCATTTAGATCTTACTCAAAGGTGTCAGCCAAATAAATGATCTTTATTGTTACATCTTATGATGTAAAAAAGCAGATAAGCACTGGTCATGAGGTGGATCAAGCCTGCAGGCCATAGGTTGCACATGCATAATTTAGTTCATGACCAACTAGGTTTGTGGCACCCTGGATATATATTGTTATACTTAAATTCATGAAAGTTGGTGAGTGGATGTATTTTGAAGAGTACAAAATAGCAAATATTGGTCACTGTGAAATATATTTAATGCTTCAGTAATTTGGGTTACAACAATGTGTATTTTAAGTTCATGCTAGCATTATTGAGCTTGATGAGTCTATGCATCTCTCTTTGTACTTTGCCATACAGTTACCACAAAAGATGTTACTGATAAAGATTTCACATTGTACCAGCATAGGTTCAGATTTTTGTTTATTTCATGACCAAATACAGGGCTCAAAATTAGTGGTAGTCCGCTAGCCCGAGGCTAGTAGATTTCCTGTCGGACTAGTAACTTTCATAATGTTAATAGTCAAATGGGCTAGTAAGTTTCAGTTATCAAAAGTCAATGTTTGTTTACGCCATTCCCTAATAAAGACTTTGGCAGATGTCTGTAGAATCAAAGCAGTAACCATATTCAACAAAGTCATAAAATATTAGCATGAGAAGATGAAGTCAATATCTGCCTCGGAAAGGTGCGTTTCTATAACAAGAAGCCATCTGATTTGTGCATTTGCTTAACAGAGCTAATTATGGTACCGTCATTAACAATGAAAATTAGGTAATAGATCCTAATTAATCTGATAATGATTAAATTAAAAATGATGTGGTACCACTTTATTCACTTGGCCACAGTAATAAACTACAAAGCAGTATACCACATAAAATAACAATGTAAAAGCTATTCGAAGAAATTAAAGTTTGCAGGTTTGTTTGATTATGGGGTAAGTTTGGATGGGGGTAGGTTTGCTTGCTAGCCAAACACTCCAACAGTCACAAACGGAAAACTATATATTTTACACTTGCATCAAAATAATTATAAAAATCAGATGAATTTATTATGATAACTTTATTGACACATCTTTTCCATACAACTACTTTTTATATGATGATAAGAATTGATTTTATATATTTTCCCTTACAAGAATGGACAAATAGTTGAATAGACATGGAGATATCAAGCAGAATTCTGTACATTTTAAAATCTCTGAGCATGGGCATCTGAGATTGGAAAATGTTCCACCTTATTATTAATTTCAACAATATACTGCTGTCCGATTAATCAGGAACAATTATCAAACTTTCGCTATTAACAAGACCGTAACTGGAACTATTATATAGAACGTGCCGAGTTAGATGGGTTCATTTGATGAGAACTTACTTTTTCTAGGCTGAAACTAACATCATCTTCTGATGCTAATATTTTGTAACAGCATTCACAATAGCCACTGCTTTGATGTATGTAGAACAAGCACTGAAGTCCTTATCAGAGAGAGGTCATTTAAGGGAGGGGGCAAAAGCACATATTTTGAAATGGTGTTTCTTGCTAACTTTCATATATAAAGGACACTGATATTCATTTTCTTACTTTAAATAATTTGCGTCTGCTTTACTGTAACATCTCGTATTTCCAAAGAAGACTCAATTTGCTCCTTATAAGACAGACAAAATGTGGCATTTTATAGAACGTATTCAGCTTCCAGAAAAAAGCAAAAGTTGAATGAAAATGACATTAAAGAGAGGAATAATTCTTATGATAGGGAAAAGTGTAATTGAACGTTTCAGACGACATGGACAAAATACAGGGAATGACTGAATTATGATGAAGAAAAGAACATTATGCGGTATAACTGGTGTGCGAAATTAGCAAGAGACAAACACAGAGAAAATATCTAGTTTTGTCGCAGGTTGTTCAAACTTTAAAACTGAATCAGTAAACGTGCATGAAAGCTTGGGCAACACAAAAATAACAGAGAAAAGCAGCTATGCAGATACCACCAGAGTAATCGATCGCCGGTAAGGTCTTGGGAAGATTTAACAAAATGTGTTAAACCATAGGTGTTCAACGCAAGCTTGATGCTGAAAAAAAAAAAACACCCAATAATCTGAAGGAAAGCAATCATAAAGAGTGACTAAAATATATCAGATTACTCCCATGACCCATTCTGACATTGGACACTGTCTATCATACTATATAAGAGACAAGGTCAGTAACTTCCGAATACTTCGTTTTACCCATGACTCTCAATTTCCTTTTGCTATTTCAGTTGTTGAAGGCATATGGCAATAATCTATGGTTTATTTTACTCCTGAACAATTTGATATTTATCAAGCTCTAATTGACTTTTCTGTGTTGCACCAAACTGAAGTTACAGGTTCCAAAATGTGCAAATTTCGCCTGCCGGGACAATGTTGCTTGCAGGTGACAACCGGTGAAAGTGGCTATGGTAAAGAACCGAAGACCCTTCAATGATTTTGTATGGATGTGTTAGCTGGATGAGATGAAAGGAGTTGATGTTGGAGACACTTACAGGATTGATAAACAGGTTGTTACCTTTACTCACTACACCACTGGAAGTGAAAGGCAGAAACCTGTTTTAGTGGAGCATTTATGGTCAGCTCTTGTCAGTGCAAGTGTGGATGCTGATGTAGTGGAATTGGAATGGGACATATTAAAGAGTTTAGTCTATAGCAAGTAGGTGTAAATTCAAATATTTATTTTTAAAAAATACAGCAAACATCATTGATGCCAGATTTGTTAAAATTCTATATTTAGCATATCATCTTGATTTTAAATGGTAACCATGTAAGAAAAGCTTTCAAAAAAATTATCAACATTATTTGATTATTAACATTACAATTTTCTTGATGTTCATTATTCAGATTATAATTTTCTTAATGTGTTCTGTTATCTTGCAAAGACATCTATGCTTTAACTTGGTCCACAGTTGTAAAATAATGTGCTGCTGACTGAAAGAATATTATGGCATTGATTGACCTTATCCTAACAATCCCAGCCTACTCTGCTGATGCTGAGAAGGGTTTCTCAGAGATACAAATGGTGAGGAGTGAATGGAGATGATGTTTGCAACCTTGAGTTCTGTCGGACCTACTCTTTATAATGTTCCATACAAATGATATTCCACCAAATGATCCATCACCATCAGTACATTTGTGGAATGTTTCAGGGAGATAGGTAAGGAGACCTGAACAAACCCCATATGGACCCAGAGTGCAGGTGGAGGATGAGAAAGGACACCTGGATCCTTTTCTGGAATTGGATCCAGATATTCTTGAGAAACAAGAAATGTTAATGGACTTACTGATGATTCAGAGCAGGATTTTATTTATAATTCTGTAATTCTGCATTTCATATGATAATGCTGTTTATAAATAATATTGTTGTTAATCTCAATACAAGTGTATGATATTGTTTTTGGATAGGACTAGTAAAGATTTGGCAGGACTAGTAAATTTTTCAGCATACTAGTCCTTCTGGCTACAAAGAAATTTGAGTTAAATTCAAGCCCTGAAATAGGTTGCAATGTCCTGTATATATACTGTTTTACCTAGATTAAGAAAATATGGAGAGGGAATGTGTATTGATGGGTACTATACTCTTACAAAGTTAAGTCACTATGACCCTTATTTCATACTTCAATGATTTTGGTTACATTTATTTCTCTAGCACTGTTCACAATGGAATCATCAAACTAGATGTTTATATTCATTTCATGTACAACACACATTCCACAAAAGAATGTCACTGTGACCTGCATTTTACATTTTCCTGGGTTTGAAAAATGTTTTGGGGGTTATACTAAAAATAATTTAAAATTTTTTTATAATCCTTTGCATCTACTGTTAGGCTACAATTTACAAAAATTGGTGAGGGGATATATTTTATGAGTTCTACATGCTCATCACAGTAGGCCTCACTGACCCATATTTCATGCTTCACTGCCTTAATTTCAGTCTCAACCACTGTTTATACCAGAATCACCAAACTATGCATATATATTGGTACCACAATTACACAACTAAACATTTCCAGTCAAGAAACTTGATAATTGGATGCACCTTTTACTACAGTGCCCTTGAAACCAAATGTCATTGTGACCAACATTTTATGTTTTACTAACATGAACTTTACTAACAGAAGGATGGCAATCAGACCACTTTGTGGGGGTGGAGTACCCCATAGCCTAGAATTTTTTTTTCCTTCCCCAGTGGGTCTCCCCCTCCAGTTGGCTTACCATGAGGTAGGTAAATCTCCCACTCTGGATCAAACCCATTTCTCCCTTAAATGTTTGTTTACACTAGCACAGTACCCCAAAAGAGCTATAGGAGAGGTCACAACATTTTTAGCTGGGTTGGCAGAGACTCCAGATAGAACAACAATGTTCTATGTGTGGCATGATGTATACATTGTAGAATATCTTTCTTTTTTCTTGAGGGATATGATTTTATTCTGTTCAAGAGATAAAGCAGTGATATGACATTTTAATGACCTTATCAACTTGCATTTTCCAGCACAAGATATTGTCTATCTTGAAGCCAAGTAATATTTCATTTTCCTTTTATCATTACTTTGAATCATTTTTCTAAGCTTTTGCTCTTGCTAGACTACATGTTATAATGGCTTTTGAAATGGCTGTGTTTATCTTCATACTATTGTCCTCCTTGTGTTTTTTATTGTTACCAAATCTTTATTGCTTTAGGTGTTAAGGTCATGGCCTGTTGATACAATGTTATATAATATCATGTCAGGGACATACATATCAGTGATGGATAGCTCAATATGAATTGATAACACATATATGTACACAACACCTCCCCTCAAAATGAAAAGAAATATTTATGAATTAAAGCTTTCTTTTTTCATATTAATCAAGCACATAAATGATAATAGAAATGAAATTACACAGAACAAAGCATAATTAATGTACAAAAATGTATTTAAAAAAAGCATTATAGAAACCCTAAACATGTGAAAGTGCATTTGTGATTAAAATTTATTTTCCCTTGATGTGCCAAGTATTGATATTGTATTCTTGCAGTATCAAATTCTGCCTCAACAATATCTGATTTTTCTTTTTCTTTTTGTTGATGAAAGTAAGTGGGTTGTAATCACTGACTACAATAATAGGAGATAGAACAGGATTAACATATACTTCAGGATGTTGTAAAGCCAAACTTAAAGCCAATCCTTCCTCAATAGTCGAATGCTTTCTCTGGTGCTTATTTAATTCTTTTAGAGAAATAGCATACTGGATGATTCATGCCATTTTTATCTTCATGAATTAATATGTCACCAACACCTACATCAACAGATATCTTAAATGATTGGTTGAAATCTTAAGTTGAAAGAACTGGTGCGCTTTTAATTATAGCCATTAATTTATTAAACACCTGATGCTTGTTAGACCAATAGACCATGGTCTTACTGCTCAATAAATTGGTCATTCAGGTTGAGCAATTATGTTAAAATTTGAGCAAATTGTCTGATAATATCCAGCTATACCCCAGAATTGCATCAGTCTTGTTATACTGATAGGCAGATGTAATAGAGATAGTGGACTAGAACTTTATCATCAGGTTGAAAAGTTCTTTCTTTTTTGTCATACTTTGTTTTCATTTTTGATTGAGTAGACTGAAGATTACACACACACACACACACATATATATATATATATATATATATTTATGTTGGAATCATCTGTTAAAAGAAGCTTTTCTTTTAACAATTTCAGTGGTCCATGGACAATATGTGTCCAAAAACAAGTTCAAAATAACTCAAATTTGCCAATTGACAAATAAAACAAGATCTACAATATTTTGAAATATCACTTTTAATTTCTGGCCAATAAAAATGATGTAAGATCATGTGGTTAGTCTTACTGACTCCCAAATATCCAGCTAAGAAAGTTTCATGGGCTATATTTAGAATTTCCTGTCTATAATACTTAGGAACAAACATTTGATAGCTCACTGATTACTCATCATCACTAAATACCTCAGGTGGTCTCCATTTTCTCATAAGAACCCAATGTTTCAAAAAAACAAGTTTTACCTCTGTAGAATCAACTTTCCTAATAGCCCTATGAAACAAAACAAGAGATATCAGGATGTTTTTGCAGTGTGATGACAGCTGATTGTTATTTGTCACATTTATTAAATATAATGAATGGTAAAAAGAGGATAACAATAATCAATACCTTTTGATTAATCAGTAATAGGAGCAATATGTTATCAAGAGCCTGACCAATAAATATGTCAGTCAAAGGTATTTCCCAATCAGCTTCATTCTCAACAGCTCTTTTTGCCATAGCTCTATCAACTGCACAAGCAGGTATAAATCAGGGATTTAATTTTCAATAGGATTAATTTCTTTAATCAAAGAAGGATTGTTAGCTACAAGTAGATTAACCATAGCCTTAGGTCCAGCTAAGTCATTGTCTAGCAATAAATGAACACTCTCAATAGTAAAAACTTTCACAGCACTGATAGCCACTGTACCTGAAACTAAGTATAATGTTAAATTAACAAGAAGTGATATAGAACCTTTCAACATGAAACATAAAGTCTTTATAATAAAATCAGACTGTGGTTTCTTTAACCCAACAAATGTATTGCTTCCACTACAGGAGAAACAAGAACATTTGGAACAGCTCTGTCTTTATTTTGTTGCTTATTTGTTAAATTAAGCAGTGAGAAATGTGCCTTTTTGCTTACAAGAAGTGCATGTAAGAAGAGATAAGGATTTCTGATTGGTCTTATCAGACATTTGATTTTTATAAGTGTTGCAAAATTGAAATTTTTAAATACTTACTATCAAACTGCAGCCTTATTAACACCAACACCATCTAGGTGGTACTAGAGTAGTATTTACATTTATTCTATCAAGTCATGAAATTACTCTGTTCTATCTCCTATTATTACTCCTATTACTCTGATTCACCATGGATTCCATTATTTATACCGCTAACACATCTGTTTGATTATGGCTATTATTTGCTATGGCAAATCACCACAAATTACTGCAAATCACCATTTTTCATCTTTGCTAATCACCATGGGTTTCATTGCTCCACTGAGGTTTCATTGCTCCACTGGTGTACAGCCATTGATAGATTGCCATTGCTTTGTTGATGACATCATGGGAAATGTTGATCAAACATAAACTTCGCACAAGGATTTACTTCCCACTTTTTCCATGAGATTAGCCTCACTCAGGTTTTAAACCACAGTTTTTGATTTTTTTAGTCAATTTTTCAGCTGGAGGTTTTGTTGTTTTTTCAGCTGGAGATTCAGTTTATTTTATACCATGCTTATATTCATGATGGGTCAAACACTGCTTCATGTACAAACTTTTTCCAGTTTGCGTCATCATCATCATTTACCTTACTACTGAGACCACTTGCCTCTTGATAAAACCATATTAGCCAGTCTCCTTTGATCAGGGATTTTTTTTTTACTTCTCTATATGTTTATCACTGTAGTTATATTCACAGAAAATTTAGTGGCATTATAAAAATATTCTGATCGGCATCCTTGTTATTAAAAATTGTACCGCTGTTTATAATTCTGATTTATTCTATGGTGGTCCTTCATACACAGACTTTTCAGCTATATCACCGGCTTCTTCAAGTGTCTCCTTTGTGGCTATTTCTTCATCTTCTGCTGCCAAAATAGCTTCTCTGATTTGTTGAGGTATGTCTGTGGTGGTGTCTCAGATTGCTTGAATGTCCCACAAAAAATGCTGTAGTGTCTTAGTTGTTGCCTCTCATACTGCAGCAATTTCTTTTGTTGACTTGATTAACAGACAAGTGTTTTATTGAATCCCAAAAATTTACTTCTAAAATAGTTGATCTGGGCTAATCAGAATCAAACCCTCAACCTTTTGGTCATAAGTCCAGTGAGTGAACCACAGAGTCATTGAAAAACAAGTCCCCAGATGAATTTAGACTGATCAAGGAATCCATGCTGAATGCAAAAATTAACTCCCCAATGACTGGCAAATATATATGCTTTCTGTGTGAAGCAACTAACATTTTTTAAAATATGAAACTGAACTTAGTCTCCATGTGATGGGGAATGATCAATGGGACTATGGTTGTTGTCATAATGTCTTATCCTTTTCATGTAGAGAAAGGTGCTCTATATGCATGATCAATGAAAGTATGTGTTATGTATATTTAATTTAATTAATTGTTTGTTAGTTTGAATTTTTTATTCCATTACTTGATATTATAAGGTAACTTTGTTTACTGGATTTGACATTTTCCAGAAATTCAGTTTAGTTCTGTTTGACCTGACTGTTATAATACAGATACACTGTATCTAGTTTCTTACCTTGATTCAGAACCAGTGGCAGTTCTGGTAAACAACTTTATAAAAAATATTTATTCTTTCCAGGCGTAAGAACCGTTGATTTCAGTTAAGGCCATACTGGGAGTACATGATGTTAGGCATGTAAAAAGCTTCTATTTTGTTCTGGAAGGATGACCATCTGATCTTCATCCATGAATTAGTTTTGCATCATAAATTAGTGCATAACTGTTTTGATAGAATTTGTTCATTCTGGCTCCAAACCATTGATACTTAAAGGTGTTTTGTTGTGACCAGTTTGAGTTGAAATTTTATTTAATGACATTAGTGATTCTTTTCCCTGGAAATATATGTGCTCCTATGAAATTCTTGGATTATGTTTGGATTTGATTCAAAAAACCATAAGTTCTTTTTCCTCATTTTTTTATTTGGTTTTCTAGGGAAATAAATTATTTGTTATATTTTACAAAGCTTGTTGTCTTCACTCTTTTTTTGTTACATTTTGTAAGAGCTTACATACATATGTAATTGACACCAACATTAAAAGACAATGTAGCAATTTTATGCTCCAACCTATTTTCCCCCTCAGCAGTTTTAATATGTGTAAATTTGCATTACCAAGCTCAGATAAATCACTAACCAGGTAAACAATATTGGGTTAAATTGTTCCTCTTCTTCTAAAATATATGCTGTCTGTTTAGATCATTAGGTATACTTCTTTTTTTATAGAATCGACAACCAACAACTACCAATCCAGAGCTGTCAAACTACTCATTTGATGAATTTGAGTTCATGAGACTGATTTTTAAAGCTGCACATTATATCCGCACTAATCCTAACTTTATAGCAGCTTGGAAACAGAAATATGGAAGGAGGAGGATGCCAGCAAAGTGACAGAATAATGGAATGGATATGTAACACAGTAATTGTAACCAATGTTTGTTACTCATTTGCATTAATGTACATTTTGTGATATAGAAAGTTCCAGATTGATGTACAAGTACATGTTGTGCTTTGTACAAGTTTACAAATTCTTTACTTGGTCAGAATAGTTTTCAAGATTATGAAATGTATTTTCCTGACTTGTTATAAGTTTAAAGTCAGTAATATTAATCCAGGTCTGGTGATATTAATGCAGTCTGGTTATATTGATCTAGGTCTGGTTATATTAATCCAGATCTGGTTATATTAACCCAGGTCTAGTTATATTAATCCAATTCTGGTTATATTAACCTAGTTTTGGTTATTTTAATCTAGGTCTGGTTATTTAACCCAGTTCTGGTAATATTTATCCAGGTCTGGTTTTTGTTAACCAGGGTTTATTTATATTAACCCAGGTCTGCTTATATTAACACCTATACATGCAGACATAGATCAATGTGATGAAACTGGAACTTTCAACAAGACCAATAGTAAAACATACCTTGTATGACATTTTATTCATCAACTTGATACAGTGCTGTATCCTCATTTGATTTAACTATTTTTAGAACTCCATGATAATACATGTAATACATTGAAAACAGTCCATGCCATTCTGTATTAAACCGGGGTAATTAATTTAGGCACTGTATGACCTTTGAAATATGATAGCAGACCTTACCATTCTGTGTCCAAACAGGGTTTATAGAGGACTTTATACAGGTTTTTGCACACTTCCATTTTTGCAAACTTTAGCATAGTTAACACATTTGATATGTAAAAAGTTTGAAAAATGTTTTGCACCATTGCTGTTAATGCCTGTTATTTATAAATAGTGCTGAAAGCAGTGTATGTCTGCAAAGATCTGGTGTATTGCAACGGTTTTTTTATGGGCATGCAAAGGTAAAGGTGACTGAAAGGAGAAAAAGTTTTTGCACAATAACAATGCTTTTACATAAAAGTACTACACTGAAAACTTGGTGGATGGCTTGCACTAGGGCTAATAAAAATGCCTGTTGATTCAAGATCAACTGTCAGTGATCACTGATAGAAAGATATCATTTTTGTAGAATAACATTTGTTTTAGAGTAAGATCATTTAGTAGACTTTGTGAAGAGCTTGCACTAATGTTAATAAAGCAGTTACAAATGATAATCTAAAAGTCAGAGACATAACAAAAAAATAATGTCTGCTCAGAAAGTTTAGATCAAGACAGCATACCAAAGGTCCAAGTCATTGATCAATAATCTCCTGTCAACCATGCCAAGCTAGTGCCTACATAGAACACCAGCTAGACATGGGGAGTGTGTGTGTGTGTGTGTTTAAAATGTGCTGTTCATGGTACTCTTGTCTAGAGAGGATGTATCACCTACAATTTGTCAAAACCAAGCATACAAAATTTGTTGGAAATTAGGATATTTGTCATTTTCATGGAATTCTGGTTATGCACCAGTTGTTACACAAATTCACTTCTTCACACTGTCGGTGGTGACATATCTTGCTCATTCTTCTTAAAATATTTATATACATTTATTTTTTATGCTAAAAATCAATAATGTACATCTGCACAACAACATTCTTAATTGAAGTCTTCCCATGAAATTATCAATATTGGTGTATAAAACATTAATCCTTAACATTTAATATTCTACAGAATATGTATACATTTTTCCTAGAGTTGCATACATGAGATACTATAACACATATATTTAATTTTAGGCATCAGGTTCTAACACTGCTGCAAATAATACACTCAGTTACACATTAGAGAGAGAGAGTAATGCAAAGCATTTTTTTATTGTTCAGTTGCTGCAATATAAAGCTATTATCAGTTAATTTTATTGTTTGTTTTTATTTTTCAAGCTGATGTCTTAGTGTGTGCACACATAAACTAAAATCTTGTCATTATTAATCATTATCATCAATCAGTGCCTGGTGAGCCATCCTAAGGTTACACTTTAGGTTTATGTATATGTTTGTGAGGATCTATTTGTCACATATCTAACCAGGAATGTATGTGCCAAAGTTGTCAATTTAGGACATATTTGTAAAATTACCTCCAGGTCTCTTTCTTCACTCTCATTTATCCAGAGACAAGGATATTCTGATTAGGGATTTGATAGAAAGATGTCAGCTTCCTGTAGAAATTCATTTGATTGGAGTATGTTGCTAGCCACCATGTCACAGTGGTCATGAGATATTGCTCACATAGGCTGTTTTACAGCAAAATTAATGCCAAATTATACATGCTATGCTGCTTCTGGGATTAGAGTAGTCAAGTGGTCTAAATCGATCACTGCCATCTCACCTCTGTCTGTGTGGTTTTGAGTCTTTGAGTCAAAGATTTGACAAGTGTGGATATGTGAGAAAGCTTGCCAGTAGCTTTTCTGGATATGTGAGAAAGCTTACCAGTAGCTTCTTGGTGATTCTTTCCACGGATTTCCTCCTTCACCATTAATACTGGCTGCCATGTATAGCGTATCATGTGCTAAAAAATGGCATTGAGCCCCAAACCAACAACAACAACATGCTATGCTACTTATGTTATAATGAATGATATCATAATACAGATGTAATAATTATTAATCTTGAGTCGTACAGCCATTGTATATGAGTGATCAGTGATCATCAGAAATAGCTGAATAAGGATTAATCTTGATTTGTACAGCCATTACCATGTGTCATCATTGATTATCAAGAGTGATGTAATAGTGATTAATCATGAGTTGTACAGCCAGTTTACATTTGTCACCAGAAATCATCAGGATTGACATAGTGATGATTAATTTATAGTTGTACAGCCAGTTTACATTTGTCACCAGAAATCATCAAAACTAAAATGTTTTCAATGCAGAACATAATAACTTCATACACACATTTATATGCATGTAGTTTTGGTTTTGTCAGTTTTAAACAAATGGGGGGAAGGAGGAATAATTAGATCCATATGGGAGAAAGGCATTGTCATACACATCTACACTGTAATTATGTCATTTGGGTGTCATTTCTTTTGTCATAGGCCTACTATACAGCAGAATGTATTACCAGTATGTTATGGCCATGTTCATAGTCCTGTCTACTAACAATTTTGTTTCCAAGTGATAACTTGTGTTCTACTAAATTTTGCTGGTGTGGTGCCCTATGTTTATAGTAAGAAGTGTTTTGATTATGGGAATCCAGTATTCAAGGTGACTGTGACCCACCAAACCAAAATGGTTTTTGTGCAATAACATCATTCCTGCAGAAAATGGTCTGTTAGAATTTGGTGTAAAAGTTTAATTAATATCATGGCAGAATCCATGTTTCATTATTTGTTTTCAAAAGATGTCTGTACATGTAAACATCTGTGATTTCTATTAATGTATGCTTTTTGGCTGTTAGCATTCACCAGAATGGAATACACATGCTTATCACAATCAATAGCTAATGTGATTTAAAATGCATATTGGTCAATTCATTAATTGGTCAATTTAGTACCAAAACAATTTTGGGGTTTAATATCATAGTTAAGCATGAGATTGCATTAATATTGATCAGTACTTTCTTTTACAGAAAAAATTCTTTTCTCTGTCTGTCAATTGTTAGATATAAGAACTATTTTTATGCTTTATTAAATCATGTTAATGCAATATTATCTGCATATAGGACAATACTTTATTCACTAATAGTAATAACTTGATGCATATTGTATGCTTTAATATATGGTATTTTACTGGTCAATTCTTTATTCTTAGCTCAAAACAAACCTAGAATTCTTGTAGGGTCAGGGTATTATATACACTTAACAGTCATGTTGAAGGATAATATTCAAAATCACATTGCATGTATAACTGAAGACTGTAATGATTCAGATGCATGAACATCATTTTTATTTTTGTTACAGATGTAAACCATGTGAAGTATAAGTATAATGACATCCATGTAATTTCTGCAAGTTATGCTATGGTGTGGAATAATTAATAAGGGTTTATGAAAATACATCCATGTAATTTATGCAAGTTATGTCATGGTGTGGAATAATACATATGGGAATGCTGACATACAGCATGCTAGCAAAGTCAGTATTAATAAATATCACTTGAAGGGGGAAAATTATGTTATTTCATGTCTATTTATGATGAAAAGCAAACCTCTACGGATATATATATATATATATATATATATATATATATATATATATATATATATATATATATATATATATATATATATATATTAATGCTGTTTCCACTTGACAGACACCTGTTTGTCTTAATATAAAAAATGTCTTGCAATAAGTATGTTAAGCTAAAGTAATATTTATGGTTACATGAATATGTATTATTTCAATTAATATAATAGTGTTAATATGTATTGTTGCATTTTACATTATAGTGTTTAAGCACACAAATTAATATGTATAAGTGCATGTCTTACTTTAAGATCTATAAGCACATCTTGCAGTATGATGTAAATGCATGTATCTATGTCTATCTATCTATCTATCTATCTATCTATCTATCTATCTATCTATCTATCTATCTATCTATCTATCTATCTATCTATCTATCTATCTATCTATCTATCTATCTATCTATCTATCTATCTATCTATCTATCTATCTATCTATCTATCTATCTATCTATCTATCTATCTATCTATCTATCTATCTATCTATCTATCTATCTATCTATCTATCTATCTATCTATCTATCTATCTATCTATCTATCTATCTATCTATCTATCTATCTATCTATCTATCTATCTATCTATCTATCTATCTATCTATCTATCTATCTATCTATCTATCTATCTATCTATCTATCTATCTATCTATCTATCTATCTATCTATCTATCTATCTATCTATCTATCTATCTATCTATCTATCTATCTATCTATCTATCTATCTATCTATCTATCTATCTATCTATCTATCTATCTATCTATCTATCTATCTATCTATCTATCTATCTATCTATCTATCTATCTATCTATCTATCTATCTATCTATCTATCTATCTATCTATCTATCTATCTATCTATCTATCTATCTATCTATCTATCTATCTATCTATCTATCTATCTATCTATCTATCTATCTATCTATCTATCTATCTATCTATCTATCTATCTGAATTCATGTTGTAATATTCTCATGAATTCATTTATCTCTCATATGCAGTGTGCTAAATTATTAATAGGATTTCCCTTTTTTGCACAAATGCTTTTACACATCTTTAATTAGCTCACTTTCTTTTAAAATCTCCATTTAAATTACATATATATCTTACAGTAGTTCATAGTTATTCCAAGAAATGCTGCACATGCAAAACCAAAGCACTTATCAAGGTCTGTTTGCTGTGATTGGGGAGGGGTGTCAAATAGAGTCTGTATCTGTGTCTGTGTGTGTCTTTGTGATTTCATTTTATTGCAATGACTTCAAGTACCATGAAACCCTAGCATATTACACTGCATAAGTAAGTTTTAAATGAATTAACAAAAGGTAAAAAAAAAGATATGTATCAAGACACAAGAAATACAAGACAGCAACCCAAAAAGTTTCGCAAACTAATTGATTTAATAGCCAGCAACATCAATTACATGCCAGTTGAAATTGTCACTAAAAATGAAAATCATTTTCAAGAATTATTGGTATAAAACATTTATCTGAAGATCTAGGAAGGAAAAAAGAACTCATTAGATGAATTCATCACCAGGGTAAAATAATCCAACTTGAACTAGATCAACTCATATAAACTACTTAAGTATGTTTACAAACTGAAAAATAACAAAGGCTGTTATCTAGATGTAATAACAAATAAGATAATAAAATCTGTAAGGTCTTTCTTATACCACCAATAATAAAATTCCTTAATGAGGTATATGGGTCAGGGACATTGTCAGTGATATGGGCACATGGTAGCACATGTATAACTCCATCACATTAAAATAATCTCTTGGAAGGACCTTAAAAATTTTGTAGGATTACACCAACAAATTGTATGGGCAAACAGTTCATAGGTACCTATCTTGACCACTGCTTTGGAAGGGAACTGTATTATTCCAGACAAGTAAGAAATTTATTTTGAAAAGGCAAGAACTACGGACATTTCAGACATTTTTTAAGAATCAAAAACAAGATAAAAAGAAAATGTTTACATATTGACTTTATAGATTTCAGAATACCTTTAATATTATATTACTGAAATAGTTACTTCTAAAATTACAAAAGCTTAGGCTTTGGAAGAAAATTTTATTGCATTGTTAAATCTATATAAAACAAGGCACCAGATAATCTAAAAGTAAATGTTTTTATTCCTGAAAACTCTGTAAAAACCACTAGTAAAATTGGGAGATAACAACGACCTACCAATTTTAAGATTTATAAAAATCATCTGCAATTTTCAATTATTGAGTGCATGCCTGCCTCGTTAGGTAATAAAACAATATTCCACCTCTTATGGACTCTTGACCTTTTTAATAATTTTAGAAACTGCAGGGTGGTTGCAAAACTCTAAATGAATATCGTAAATGTTGTAAAGAGTGGCATTTGACTGTAATTATAGTCAAGTCCAATATTATAATCATCAAGAAGGAAAAGCCAAAATACTAAATTGCGTTTTAGGGAATAAAAAAGTCAAGGTTGCAGATAAATGCATATAATTTTTGGGAACACAAAAAAGGAAGGATCAAAGAAGGGTCTTAAGAACACAAAACAAAAGAACTGCAGTACTACAAATTCATTAAAAAGTTGAAGCTTCCACCATAGTCTCAGACAAATTTGAATAAGATTCCACTGATCAGAAACAGAAATTGGCAGATGTAGGAAAAGATAAAAACAGAATAGAATATGCACTTGAGGAAGATAATGAATATCATTGTTAGCTCTGCTATCACAGATTAGAAGAGCTTGTGGATGACCTGCTGTCCATCATCTTTCCATTTATCTGTTGACACAAGATTGTTATCTAAACTTTACAAACAACTATACCATAGTCTACTTGTTCCTAAATAGTGCTGCTTGGAGATTCAATATTTTGAAAATCTTGCTATCACTACTACTTCTGGAATGTTGGTGACATGGACATAATAATAATAATAATAATAATAATAATAATAATAATAATAATAATAATAGTAATGCTATGCTACTACGGGCACACCCCCTCCTAAATGGTATGTCATACTGGAATGGTGCTGGTCTGACATCCAAAATAGCCACCATGGCAGCCATTTTGAAAATCTTGTTATGGTTACTGTTGCATATAGATATATCAACATGGGGGTTTTGACCCAAATACTTCTCATGATTCCTAGTTGATATTTGCCGATTTAACATCAGATATCCACAGCAGCCATTTTTTAAAATCTTATCACTATGCCACATACATGGAAATATATATCAACATGGAGTTTTCACCTGTAGACTTCTTGTCATATATAGTTGTTCCTAAATGATAATGGGGCAAGTCTGACATAGAGCATAACCACTACATGGCCGTCTTGAAATCTTTTTTAACCTTCATGAGTTTATTGCCGGTCACCTGCATAAATGAATTTGTTTTAAAATTATTGTTTTTTTGAAAGTCTCCTAAGAACTCATTAGGTTGACAAAAAAAAGTAGAAAAAAATCATTTAAAAAAAGTTCATTGTACACACTGATCATAATGAAACCAATAGACTGAAGAGACAGTAATGTATGATTAGACCCATCCAATTAATTGTGTCTAGTTTGTTGCAAGACAGTAATGTATGATTAGACCCATCCAATTAATTGTGTCTAGTTTGTTGCAAGACAGTAATGTATGATTAGACCTATCCAATTAATTGTGTCTAGTTTGTTGCAAGAATAATTAACAAGCATTTATAATATGAACATGTTGCTGCATACTAAATACAAAATATAACATTGTTGGGGGGGTAAAGGGCTTTTAACTTTAGTTTGGGCTTATATGTAGCAACTTATATGATCCAGAGATATAAGTGTGAAGACATAAATAGTGACTAAACTAATATCTTAGAAGTTATTATCAATTTTTGGAATGCCTTGAGACTCTCCTTCTTGCATGGGGTTATCTGTTATTAATACTTAAGTTAGGTGTGTATTATAGGACAAAATTTATACTGCTCATTTCTTTATTAAGGTATTTTACAGTCTGGGAGATCATGGTTTTACAGTTTCTGTTGTACACCATGAACAATATTTTGAAAATCTTGTGATTACTGCTCCTCCCAAATGCATGGTCAGATTGACATAAGAAATCGAACAATACCAGAAATTGTTTTAACACTCAGTGGTTAATATAAAAGAAATGTAATCATATTGGATTTCTGGAAATTCATTGCAGACAGTAACATGTCAGCACTTTGGAGGGATTTCTTTTACATGATGATTCTTCCTTTTCAAACATATTTAGTGCCTATATAATAAACTTAAAATATGTGTAGTGGATTTGATATGTTCAGTGTTCTTTAAAATTAAGACAAACATTTCATTATCATAGATTCTGGATTTTATCCTAGCATTTGTTGGAAAATTTGTATATAAGATGTTTAACAATAGAACAGCAGCACATTGATCCCATTGCTTACAGGCAAGCTGCTTGCACAAATAGCCCCACTTTCTAACAATTGGTGTCACACAAATGAAAATATTAAAACATATTTTCCTTTTGTTAATGGTTTTAAATGTTTTGTTTTAATTGTTATTTATTGATGTTATTCAGACAGTTGTCATGAAATAAACTTGAAACTAAATGTTATGCTCACCTTTGTACTCAGGTCTTCAGTGCCCACTTATGCACCAAAGCTTAATGTTGTGTCCCACCTTTGTTCTCAAGCTTCCTGTTGTGCCCACTTGAGTACTTCAACTTAATTTTGTGCCCACCTTGGTTCTCAGGCCTTCTGTTGTGTCCACCTGAATACTTAGACTTAATGCTGTGCCCACTTTTGTTCAGACAGTATATGCAAAAAAAACACCTTTAGTGTCAACAGATAAACACTTTATGTTTCACTCTCTTAGGTAACAAAAAAACAATAATTTGGTGATACTTAGGGATTGTCTCATCAATTAGTAATACTGGGTTTAATTTCTCACTTTTAAATAAATTTCATAGATCAAGTTGGTGGATAGTTGCATACTTTTTATTTAGCTCATGTATGCATTTCTGACATGACATTGATGTTATTATACCTAAATTCCTCCATAGAACCAAAGCACACTATGCTTTCAGTGCAAAGGTAGACAGAGTACCAGTACATTTATGGAGGGGGAGGGTTGCAGTATTTTATTAGCCCACTGGGAGATTGAGTCCTATATACCAACTCAGTTTGTAGGTGGGGAAGGGTCTTTACTAAATTCCCTAAAATTCCCTAAAGAAAACTTTGCTTTTGGGTCACGGAAGCTTTGCTTCTGAGTTTCATAATTAAAGTTGCCATGTAATGATAGTAGTGGTTTGGGTTTTGTAATTAATTTAGGGTATAGCCTTCTACCCCACACTCTATAACTTTGCCTTCATATAACATGCACATACATGCATGCCTGTGTGCAAACCCACCAAACAAAGATGATGCCTATACCAGAAGATACTTAAATGGGAAAACATGATACCAGTACATTAACCAAACAAACTGCAATTATCATACTACTATACAGATCTCTGCAATCGTGACATAAACTTTGCTGATGAAACAAAAACAGATACATACACAAATACAGGCATATACAAAATAACATATATGTTCACGATTATTATTTGCATCAATACTGCATGGTGAATAGACAAACAACTATTACTGGAAGTGTATTACACAATATTATTGATCATGACTATTTTACATATGTGTAAATAGGATTTTCTGGGTTACAAGTTCAAGACTTTCATGGAGTGGGTCTTCATATTGACATTTAGAAATCACATTTTTATATACAATTAGAGTAGAAATGTGGGATATTTTGTACACTTTATGAATATCACTTCCTTCATAAAATAATGATCATTATTTCTTGATACAAATTGGATATTGACTAAAAACAACATGTGATCTAATGTTTACAGGAATAATGTATTGATGTACACAATTATCCGACCTGCAGAACTGGTTAACATTGGTATATATATATATATATATATATATATATATATATATATATATATATATATATATATATATATATATATGCTTTACATGTTGGTCTCTGTGTTCAGCCACACTTTAAATGTTGTATTAAATTTATTTAATCAGCTTTGCTGACCAACTGGATCAGTTTATGATTATTATTGCAAATGTGCAGGTGAAGGTTCAGCAAACCTATTACTGTGGAAACTCATGATAATGTTATTTAGCAAGAAGATACAGAAGTCGATGAAAAAATAGCAGTATTGAAGTGATTGCAGTTTCTGATCCTGGAAAAGCAAAAACAATGCTAGAAAAATTTCTCAACTTGACAATTTTTTTTCTTGTATGTAAGGATACCAACTGTTAACCAGCATGATCAACTTGAATGTGTGGGATAAGGTTCTAAGCAGTATGAGAAAGACTGACAAACTTGTAATCTTAGGACTTTCTCCAGAGATGCATGAATTGACTGTAAATCAACTTCATGAAATAGCAGAAGTATTTTATGAAGATTCCTACATGGGCCATGCTGGCAGAAATTGAACTAGTAGTGAGTGATTAACAAGATAATCACCACCATATCACTACTGTTATCACCACTGATGCTGCTGAGAAAGCACATTTCCCTGAGTATGAACTATACCAACATTGTGATGATTTACAAGATTATTATGCAATTGTCCTTATCAAATATGACCCAGGTAAAGACAGTGAAACATATTGTGGTGCATGGGGAAATGTTTTTATATGAATATATCTAGACACTGTTCTGTGAGGAGATTCCAGCGGAGATGCGTGTTTATCATGTGAATTATCAGGTAACCAATAATAACATCTCAAATTTGTCATTGGAAAACTGGTTTCAGTCACATCTTGTATATAATTTATATGAGATCAAGTAGCAGAGGTATCATAAGAAATATTAAAACAAAAAAGTTGTTGGAAGTATCAATAATGTCGACTACTTGAAAGTTATGATTCGAGGAACTAATACAAATTATATTTGTTATAAATCACATCGTTTTGCTTATGAGGTATTTTATGGTTTGATTCCATGAGACTTAGTTGTAGATCACAGGAACAAAATTAAAATCAATAGTCGATTTGAAAATTTTAATATTGTTACTCTGAAAGAAAACACTAGGCAAGGTAAGGATGGAAATGCTGACAACTATAAATAATGTTAGATCTGTTGTAGCAACTAACTCTGTCACAGGTGAAGAAATATTTCCTTTAATTTCATCAGCAGCAAGACATTTGAAGCTTTATTCAGTATTAGTAAAATATTACACTGACGGTGCTACAAAATCGGCCTTTTCGCAAAAAAGCAGAGATATAATCGTCTATCAATATAAATCAGTCACTATTTTACATATTTGCCACGTCGTTTGTGAGACAAAAATTGACATATTTAAAGTTTACTTATTGTATTCAACTATCATCTTGCCGTATAGACCTCAACATGGTTGTGCAAGATCCAATTTTGTTTCTCATTCTACTTTGAAATGAGCGATAATGTTGCTGTTGCCGCGAAATATGTTTCTTATACTGAAAAGTATTCACCACGTTAGCTCGAGTGAGAAATCAATCCATTATCTTAATACACAGCACAAAATTGCTGTTTACAGATAAATCCTAAGAATGTTTATGATGTCTTCTCTTGTCACACAACAGTGGGCCCACATCACCAAAGTGTCTCTGTCATACCTAACAAAGTGTTTTTATATTTCTCAAGTTCTGATGCCACAGAATCTGCCAGTAACACATCAAATGTAGATAAAGGATCCTATTCAGTGAGTATGTTCACATAATATTTTGCTGTGTTTTCGTTGCTTATAAATATCTTGACAGCGTCAGGTAGCAGGTTCATGGTTAAGATTTTAGTTCCAAGAATGCTTTTAAGTACGTCCAGCAATTTTTTACAGCAATTAAAGAAAAGTTATAAGAGATGTATCTGATGAAAATGTTGTCAGCTCTTTACTCTGATC
The DNA here is from genome assembly GCA_016746295.1 of Potamilus streckersoni. Lineage (NCBI taxonomy): Eukaryota > Metazoa > Mollusca > Bivalvia > Unionida > Unionidae > Potamilus > Potamilus streckersoni. The sequence continues at coordinate 1,454,643 of JAEAOA010001415.1, forward strand.
TTGATCATGAGACTGCAGAGTACAAACACTTGGAGTGTGAATTGCATCAGGATGCAAAGCATCAGAATTCTAAGAATCCAAATACTAATAGCAGTTCAAAGTTTGATCTAGAAATATATCTATTTTATTTTGTCGAGGATAAATTTGCTGATTAACAAGTTATAATATCTCAAGCTGAACAAGTTTATGTTGTAGCTCAATCACGATATAACTTAAAATATGATATTGCTCAATAATTACAAAGTTTAAGTTTACCATCTATGAGAATCATATTATGGGAGATGTTAAAGTCGTTCATAAGTCATGGACATCTAGAAAGCTATGGTCATCAAAAATATAAAATTTGATTTTTCATTTGTTAAGATTTTTTACCTGATGACAGATCCAACAACAGCACGAAGACAACAATCAATATCATTGTGCAGGCCAGAAAAATGTACGTCTATCTTTTTGAAATACAAAAATATTTACTGTCATCTTATTGCATCGCTTGATGTTATAGATCACACGATCTTATCAAATCGCTAGCAACTTAAAGAATTTTTATCTCAATTGTTGAAATCAAGCAAAACTGTCACTATAGGCTCTCTATTTAACCAAACTTGGCTTACCATTGCTTGCTATTATTCGCTTGATACAATATATCCTGCTTTGTCTGCTACAGCTGCTGTTTGTAGAAACTTCCAGTAATTTCTTCTCCTGTTTGATCTTTCACCTTATACGTAACAAGTGCTGTTAACAATTTATCCGCAACAAATATCTCCTCTGGGGTAAATGCTAAAGAAATTCTAACTTTAGCTTCTGTACTATACTTGTGTCTTCGGTACATATTCTCATTCACCAGTATTGAATTATTAACAGCGCTTGCTTCCAGGTATTATATGTTTAGGGTTATTGTAATCCTATACAATCTTTGGCAGATCATGAACATTCTTGTTAGTTATTTTAGCTATGAGTTGATTATAGATACTTTCTTTTAACGTGTGATTAACCTCTCCACAATAACATCTTTTCCCTAATTTCTAGTAAGGTACTAGAAACTGTTCAAATTAATTATTAAAAACCTCCACTCCGTGATCAGTCCAAATTGTATTTGATTTTCTTGGCGTGTCGCCAGATACTGTGTTGATAATAATATCTCTTAACACTTTAGTTATAGTTTCTCCTGTTTTATCTGCAACAGGTATACTAAACGAGTATTTACTAAAAATATTAAATATGCTTATCACGTATCGCTATTGTTGTACTGTGCAATGTTTGACATATCAGCAACATCTATATCCAAAATGTCATCAACTGAGTTTGCGACGACGTTTCATAGAAAAACTTTTCGTGGGGATGGTGTAGTTCATGTGCAAAGTGCTTTGAACTCCGCTATCATAAAGGGGCATTGTTCCGATGCCAAGTTTATTTTTGCTGCAATAATACTTTGCACTAGTTTACGATCATATCTTTCTCTAATCGTATTAGGTTACATATCTCTTCGTTTTCGTTGTCCCTGTAACGTATGTGATGACGCATTGTAATTATTACATCAACCTGATTATAAGGTTCTGTGTTGCTATTGGCTTGTCATTTTCATCAAGTTGTGTTGTTAGATAATATCACTATGATGTAGACCAAACGGATCACAGTAGATGTTGTTGTTAAGATCTAACCAATGTATATCAGATCCAAGTAGTATAGGGAAATGAGGGTTTTAGCCCACTTTATTTTTTTTACCCTCCAATCAAGTATAAATTATAGTCCTAAATTATCCCCCACCTCATAGGAAAATGAGGGTTTTGGCCCACCACCACCCTCCCACACCTCCTCCCCCACCCCCGCCAAACCCTCATTTCCCTATACTACTACTATGTAGACAGATATTTTGTAACCAGACAAAACAACAGGTGTTGGAATGCGATAAGCTCTGTCAACAGAAGTGACGAATTTGTTAGAACAGCGCATGCGTGGAATACGATTATTCTAAAGACGGCAAATAGGTTTTACCACAAATTTTTTTATCAGATAACAGGATGAAAATTAAACTGTGTATTAGAACATTTCAGTTAACAAGGCGGAAATTAAACTAGCATTAGAATGAAAATGATATTATTTTAGTTATATTATATCTTAAGTTTAGATAAAATTTTATGTTACTCATATTTTTGTGATATTTTTTTCATATTTGCTAACCCTCATTGGTAGAATATCTGTTAACATATTGTCAATAATACGAAATTCACGTAATAAATCATCCATATTATATTTAACTCCTCGTAGGTAAGACCGGATCTGATCAAGTAGTTTCTTGTAAGTTTTAATTGATGTTAAACAACCGTGCTTCTTTATCAAAAGTCTTGGTTCTACTTTTTTACACGCCGCTGTAAGTGAAACACCAATAGCGGATATGATTAACAAAAAAGGATTTAATGATACCCCACTTGAAATTATACCAGAACTGGTCATTAACAAGGGTAGATAAGATATTACTCGAATGATCTTGTTGTAGTATTTGTAACATTTTTTCACGCACCAAAGTTTTTTTATGATAATATTTATAGTATTGTATTAATGCGTCTACATCTTGTTTTGGAATACCTTTTGAAATATGATTGAAATCAACTATACTTCTTTTCATTATAATATTAGTTCACATAGTCCTATGTTTGGTTAATCCATAATAAGAGCTGGTTGTTCAGCTATAAATTCCAAATACCAGAGAAAAATTGCTAATTTTAAAGTTTTATCAACTGGTTCAAGTACAAATTCTTCTTCAGAATTTTTGTTTATTATTACAGATAATACTCCAGATGAGTCATCATTTGGATGACGAAATAGATATTTGGTAGATATTCTAAACTTTGCACTGCTAAGCACTGACAATCTATACACACCGGTAACTTCTGCAATATATTTGATAGAATTATTTTTTGGTGTCCACCCAGTATAACCAGTATCAACAGTATACACAATATTTTTAATCTGTTTGTGAGTAATTTTAACCATACTCGTTTTCTCAACAATATTAGGAATTCCACTAATAATATCATTGTATTTTGTGTTAATATCATTGAGTTTTGTGTCAATATTAGCGAGTGTAATGTTAACAATTGATGGATTTCCAAAAAAATCATCTTTAAGCGTGTTTATGTTTCTACGAAAATTTAAAAACGTTTTTACGTGACCGGTAAATTCATTTTTGAGCGCTGTTATTTCATTACTGATTGGAACGTCCTGATCATCGACATATTTCTTAGTTACAGCGTCTCCATCTGTAGTTGGATATCCAAGATCTGTAATCTTGTTCTGGTTCATAACAATATTCCCATTAAATAAATCACCAGCTTTTTTAACAAAATCATTTACTGACCTACCAGAATCTTGTATCTTACCTTGATTGTTAAAAGTCATTATATTATCAGCAACCGCATTAGGAATTAGTACAAGTACATCTGGCAGTTTTACATCACTCGTTTTTAATCGTCCTTCTTTGTCCTGGAAAATGACGACTTCATCTGGTTCTACACTGGTAAGATTTAATAAATTATTGATTTCATTTTTGAGCTTATCAAGAGTTGCATATTTGGATAAGTCACCTTGGTAACCTTTTGTGGATAAATCTCCTGATAGTGTTCCAAATTTTGTATAGTAACTCATTATTTACTGTCTTAGATAAAATTATCAACACTAGTTTAATATTATACAAAATGGCAAAATCGTCGATATTAAACTTTGATACAGAGAAGCTGGTGAAACACAAACATAACAAAGAACTTCCTGATTGTCATTATCTTATTGTTGGGCGAACTGGATCAGGAAAAACAAATTTGCTTATGAACTTGCTTCTTGGTGATAATTTTAACTACGATAGAGTATATTTACACAATCAATCCACAGCAAGATAAGTATGAGTTATTAAGCGATTATAATGACAAACTTCGTGATGAACTTAAGGCTGGTGAAGATTTTTTTATAATTAGGCAGCCAGAAGATCTTATTCCAGTTAATCAACTTGATGCAGATGAACATAAGATAGTAGTTTTTGACGATATTCCGCTAAATAACATGGAGATGAACAAAATAAGATCGTATTTCTTACTGTCACGTAACAAACAATGTAATTCTGTTTATCTCGCTCAAGGATTTTATAATGTTGACAGATTTATTCGGCGAAATACGGGTTGTTTTATATTATTTCCAGGACTGGACAATGTTGACGTTAGAAATATTGCAAGCGAACAATGCGGTGGCGTGACAAAAGATAAGTTTATTGAACTTTACCGTCATGCTACAAAATATAAATACAACTTTTTCTTATTTGATAAACTTACAAATGATCCAACTAAAATGTTTCGCTGTTGTATTGACACTTACAGTAGGGGTTTCAATTTTATAAAATTTATAATAATAATAATAATGGACAAACGAGCAAGATACAGACAACACATAGAAGATCTAAAAAAAACTTGCTCAATCTCAGACATCGCCTAAGCAAAAAGTACAACAAGCACGACGTGTGCAAGTAACCGCTACAGAAGCAACAGCTACAATTTTCAAGCCGGTTACTGAAGCACTATTAGGTAAACAACCTGAAACTAAACCACTGTCAGAAGAAGAACTTGAACAACTGCAGGAAAAAGGCTTGGTTGGAATTGTTAAAAAAAAACAACAGGAAGCAACTGCTGCAAAACTTGTTACTAGATCTGATGAAGAAAAAAGAAAACTAATTGAGGCATTTACAGCAAATATAGCTGATCCTGCGGCTAGACAAGCTGAAACAGATCGTTTGATAAACAATCCGCTGGAACTTGAGCGAAGATTAGCAGAGTTAACAACGCAAGGAATAACAAATATTATAAAAAAATTTATCAGGAGATATAAAAGATATCAAAGAGGAGCAACAAAGAGTTGGTGAGCTTACTGTAAAGTTTATGGAAGTTGGAGATCAAAGATTTTATTTTACAAAAAGAGCAAATGATGAGATAAAATATATTGAATATGATGATTTTTTAAAGAATGAAAATATAAGGGGTATTGATGATATAAGCAAGTGGACTGATGTAGAATATCAAACATTACTCGATAGATTAGATGTAATATTTAAAGACGGAGCTGCTGCTAAAGATGAATTAAACACGGTTACAGAGATTGATAATATGATTCCACTTTATGAAAGAATGAGAAACGGTGTTATTGCTCTCACGTTTAAAAAAACAGCAGAAAATAGTAGATTAAAACCTTTTGGTAAAGGGTAGAGTTTTAAAAGGAAATTTTTTACTTTTGATAAAACTCGTGTAGAGAAAAGTAGAGAAGTAAGAACAGGAACTGGTGTAAAAATATTTACATCAACTACTGAAATGATAGGTAGATTAATGTTATTAATATCATCAAAGGAAGCTGGGAATGTTAGTGTTGAACTTGATAATGAAATCATTGACATACTTGATCATCTAAGATCGAGTGAATTATTAACATCTGACGAATATGAAACTTTACACCGCGACTTAATCGCGGCGACTTAATTTTGTAAAATGATATAATATTAAAGGAATGCAAACAACATTATTACTAAACTCTAGTGAGTCTGCGATAGATAGCGCAAATTTTTCAGTAAATTATATTCCACCTATCCAACTAGATCCTACAAAACAATATGAAATTGGATTAATTTCTTGTACTTGCTGGAATGCTATACCTAACGTGAAAAATGATGTTAACGATGAAATGTATTTTACTATGATTGCAACATCTCCAATATCTACAAAAAAAAATTAAAAATTCCGCAAGGAGCTTATAATATTACTGATCTAAACAAGACAATCAAAGAGCTCATCACAAAAGCTGACGGTGTGGCTGATAATTTTGAGTTGGCAGCAAATTATAACACATTGCGAACTAGGATAACTTTGAAAAATATAGTAATCAGTCTTGAACCAAGAGAAAGAAGTATTGCACAACTGTTAGGATTTACTGAAAAAAACTTACACTGCACTTGATCAGCCTATTACATATGACAGTGAACTGCCAGTAAATATAACAGAAGTAAATACAATATTAGTAAATTGCTCTATTGCTTCTGGCTCTTATACATCAAAAGGCAGCAAAGGTCAAACGATTTACAGTTTTTCACCTGAAGTTCCGCCAGGTTCTCTCATGCAAATAACTCCACGACATATTATATATTATCCTTTAAACGTTGAAGATCAAATATCAAGTATAATAATGCAGTTGACAGATCAATCAGGAAAACAGTTACATGTTAATAATGAAGTTGTAACTTATTATTTACATCTACGCGAGCAAAAGTAAAAATTATGCAACATCAAATATAATGAAACAAAGAAAAAAGTTTATCGAAGAAAAATAGTAGGAGGATTTTTCGGAAATATTTTTACTAAAGTTATTGAAAATATTCCGGGTATAGCACGTAAAGTTGCACCAATTGCTATTGACGCTGGTAAAGCTTTTGCAACTGGGGCTGCATCTGCCGCTGGGACTGCGGTGGGACAAAAAATAGCTGATAAAATAAAAGGTGATCCACCGACTGCATCTGAAATAAAACAAGCTATCTCAGAAATCGCTCCAACAAAAGAAACTCAAAAAGCTATGATAACAACAACAAAAAAATTATTATCACCAAAGGGCGAGCAGATCATACAAAAATTAATATCTAAAGTAACAGTGCCGCAATAAAATTTTATATAATCTAATAAAATAAAATGTCTGTTAAAAATTATCTCGAGTTAACAGAAACTTATGACATCGACAACGATGTGACAGAATTCGAGTTTGTTGAGTATCTTGATGAAAATTCTAACGAACCAAATAAAGCTGGTATTAGAACCTTTAACACCAGAGACGAAGATGTATTTCTACTGCCACATAAGGCTATGTTAGAAGTTCGTGGTCAGATTATGACAGTAGCCAATCCACCTGCTGCAATTGCAGTTGGAGCAGAAGTAGCTCTTATAAATAATGGCTGGTGTTTATTCAAAAGTGCTAGATATCAACTGGCCAATCAAACTATAGAAGATATTTCAAGTCATCTACAAGTTGCAAGTACAATTTTAAATATTATTTCGTTTTCCGACGATTACTCAAGATCAACTGCAACTAACATGATGTGGTTTAAAGATACTGGACGGGGTATAGCTGAATCAACCGAATTTTTAAAGAGAGGCGCTATAGTACATGGAGCTGATGCTGATGCAAATGCTGTAATTGTGAGAAATTTTCTCATTGCTAATGCAGACGCGCTAGGTATTGCTGCACCAGGTGCAGCTGCTAATGCAGACGCTACAAGAGTTTCTCTTACAGCAGCTTTTAATAATCTAAATATAACACCACCAGCTGCAGATGCAAACGGTACTGCGATGTTAAATTTACTTAACACACTTGACGTGAGAAATCCACGCTATAACGATGGTTTTGCTAGGCGAAGAAAACTTGCAGCAGGATCACGTCAAATTACAATGATGCTTCCAATAAGTATGATTTTCGGCTTTTGTCGCGATCATGATAAAGTATTCCGTGGAGTAAAACATACTCTTATTTTAGATCGAGCAGACCAAAACGATTGCTTGTTTAGATCTGGAGGGTTGATGTACAGTTTATTATAAACAAACTTGCTTTGTGGATGCCACGTATAACACCATCAATCACTAAAATGTCAGAACTAAATAATACGCTTGATAAACATACAAACAGAATTTATTTTAAGCAGCATAAGATATATCAGACAGCGGTTCCAAATACTACTGACTACACATGGAGGGTCACAACAACATCAAGCGAACAACTGCCGAGAAATATCTTTGTCGTATTTCAACAGCAAGCCCGACGAGGTAACCAACAACAAAATAATGCAATATTTGATCACTCTGATGTCAGACGAATATACGCTAGATTAAATTCAAAGCAATATCCAGAACGAGCTATCGAGTGCAATTTTGCTGATGACGTTAATAAAAATATTTCTCGACCGTACATGTACCTGCTTGACGTAATACAAAAATATCAAGATGTTGAAGATGGAACTCAAATATCAGCAGAGGAATTTCGTACGCTTTATCCTATATTTCATTTTGATGTTAGTAAACATAACGAGCGAGCTGTAGACAGCACAGAGGATATTGAAATTACCTGGACACTTGGGGCGGTTCAAATAGCACCGTTGTACGTATACGCATTAGTGATTAGTGATAGATTTATCACGAAAGATTCTATTGGAGGTAAAATGACAGTTCAAGTTTAATCTATAGTTGTTATATAAATGGCAAAATATATTGTAAAAGAAGTATATTTGACCGAAGGTCAAGTTAAAAAATTAGTAGCTGCTATTGCAAAGCGAGAACAGGTATCATTAAAAATCAATCCTAATATTTCTGATGGTGTTTTAACAAAATTAATGCTAACAAAAAATCAAGTAAAAAAAGTATGATCGTAAAAAAACTTTTGTTTTAAATTTGAGTGCTGCACAAATGACAGCGATGGCAAACGACATTGTCGTTAAAGGTGGTTTTCTTGGTCCAGCATTATCAGTATTAACTAGTACAATAATACCTAAAATTTTACCAGTCTTAGGCACATTAGGACTAGCAGCAGCGTCTGGAGCAATATCTGGCGCAACGAAGAAAGCAGTCGAAGGTAATGGTATCATTCGTGGAAGTGGAATAAAAAAATTGTAAATTTTATGTAAATGATATATTATAATGCCACAAAAGAAAAAGAAATCGCCAACAACAAAAAAAAAAAGAAAACAACAAAAACAAAATCGTCAACACCAAAATGCAAATGCATATGCAATCAACCAAAACAAGGAGAAATTATTCCGTTCGATCCACTTTTGGCGGGACTAGCGGGAAGTCTGCTGCCAAATTTTTTAGGAATCGGACGTGGTCTAACATTACCGGGAACTCGACCACCCCGTTGAGTAATTTTGATATCATTGATAAGTTAAAAGCGGTTCCTGGATTTCACGGAGTTTATTCTAAACATGAACTCGCAGCAATAAAATCACCATCAGCTGTAAGTTCGTGTGTTATTAATATACAAGATTTTAATGACGGATCCGGCACGCATTGGGTAGCAGTTTATAGTAATAATTATTTTGACTCGTTTGGACTTCCTCCAAGCGATGTAATAAAAAAGTATATGTAGAAAAAATTTAAAAAGATATATTATTCATCAAATCAACTCCAACCTGTTGGAACGTCTGCTTGCGGATATTATTGTATTATGTTTATCCAACAGATGAGCAGAAATCTTAATTTTTTAAAATTTATTTTACAGTTTGACAAGCATCCTTCTCACGCTAATGATGAGATCGCAATAAATTTTATCTAAACTTAAAAATAGAATAATGTCAACATACTGTCTCAAGTGTAGAACTAAAACAGAAAATAATAATGAAACAACAGAAAAAACAAAAAACAACAGGATAATATTAAAAAGTTTTTGTGCAGTCTGCGGAAAAAGAAAAAAATATGTTTTTAAAGAAAGTGTCCCCAGCGACAGTATCCTCAGAGATGTCGCTAGGATCTGGTTATCCTGATATTATTTTAGTCGACGACTAAAAATATAGAATGATATGCAACTGTGATTCTGACAGAGATTTGTGTCTTGAGCAAAATAAAATTGTCGCATACTGTCAATGTTGTAACAACAGAGAAATAATAGGGTCAGGTATAGATATACATAAAATTATGGGAAAATTACCAAAACCAAAAGGCGGTTGGACATTGCCAGGTCATCGGTATACAGGACCTTACAATCCGCTAGATCAACAACTAGATGAAAACGACAATCCATTGCCAGGTCAAGAGCCTTATAATCAAGTGGATGCAATAGCGATGCGTCATGATATCTGTTATCGTGATCATGAAAACTCGAAAGCAGATTGTGATAAAGTAATGTTAGACGAATTACGTGATATGGAGCCAACAAATCTACGAGAACGTTTTGATAGAAGATTTGTTCAGGGAATGATAGGAGCAAAATATAAACTCGGACTCGGAAAAAAAGTATACGATGATCTTGCAGTCGAGCTGCACAGACCTAAAAAAAAAGTTCCCACGACGTAAAGTTGTCGCTAATGGTGTAGATGATATCTGGGCAATAGATTTGGTGGATGTATCCAATCTAGCTCAGTTTAACGTTGGCGCTGATGGTGCTCCAAAAAGGTATTTGTTTAATGTTATAGATGCTTTTAGCAAATACGCTTCCAGTATACCTGTTTCGGATAAGACAGGGACTTCAATGACTGATGCGCTAAAACAAATAATAACGGGTACAGAAAGAAAACCGAATAAAATCTGGACTGATCACGGATCCGAGTTCTTTAACAAAAAGTTTGAACAGTTTCTAGAACAAAATAATATAAAAAGGTATGTTACAGGAAACGAAGGTAAAAGCGTTGTTGTTGAGAGATTTAATCGCACGCTAAACGAGAAATTACACAAACATATGACAGCTAACAACACCAACAGGTACATCGATGACCTTTCTCAAATCGTAGGTGAATATAATAACACGAAACATCGAACCATCAAAATGACACCTAAAAAAGCTATTAAAAATCCAATATTAGCAAATGAAAACATGTACCGCAGACATAAATTTAAGGTTGGTGATAAAGTTAGAATTTCTTTGACAAGAAAGGTATTTGCAAAAGGATTTACTCCAAACTGGAGTGAAGAAGTTTTTGTAGATGATAAGGTACTTTTCACAATACCTGTAACGTACGTTTTAAAAGATCTGGCAGGGGAACCGATCGTAGGTAGTTTTTATGAACAAGAACTACAGAAAACTGAGCAGGATGTTTTTGTTATCGAGAAAGTAATTTAAAAAAAAGGAGATCAAAGTTTAATCAAATGGCGTGGGTATAGCGATAAATTTAACAGTTGGATCCCAACTAAGCAGATTATGATATAATGTTATTATAAATTTTCTCATACTTTTGTTTGACAGATTTACATTTTACTGGTTTACATAACGATATTAGATACTGCTTACGATCGTCAGAGATCGTCATTAGATTAAAAATCTTGACAAATATGAAATCGAATTTGATATTTTTCTGTCGGCCTGGAATTCTGATGTTTAAGAAAGGTTTGATTAGCTGCCAAAACAGTTGTTCGGCAACGGTAAAATTAAATTTCATTATTTTTTTTTGCAATGTGATACTTGACATTATATCGTTTAGTTGTTGGTCTGCTGTAATTTGATCTGTCAGCAACAGTGACTATTTCACCATCATCATCAGATTCGCTGTTATATAAAATATCATCATTATAACCAATAGATTTGTCTATGAAATCTTTGGAAAATGTGACCTCATCACTGACGACCTTATCGCTGGCGACTTTGTCGCTAGTATCTTGTTTGTAGAATTCAGCGAGTCGTTTCATCAAGTCCATTATTATAATATATTTTTATCTAAATTATTGTTATAAGATGACTGATGAGATAAAATATCACCAAAAAGTTAATATATTAAATTACAACGAACTAGCCGAAGCGGTAAGAAAATGTTTGTTGGGTTATAGTGTTGACGTTATTGTAATGCAATGTGATTCTCATAAAATATTGCTAACAGAAGCAGAAAAAAAATAAAATTAATGAAAGTGCAGTAACGACGCTAAAATTTAATCACGATGATATCATAGCATTTGCTCATCATTTGCTTGACTAAAACCGAGCTATCAAATATCATATCTAAAACCAATCCTAGCATCGTATTCTCTTGAAAAAGCTGATTTCATTACTCCATCAGCTACAAATTTTACTGCTCTGGAATTTATCTTATAATGCTTTGCCGCAGCTGTAATCGATTTGAATTCGATCTCCTCATCCGTTTCAAGGTTTTTTGAAATAACAGGTTTTGCTGGACATCTAAAATTAATACCACCACCTCGTCCTTTTCTTACATTTTCCTGCTGGGTCACTAGCTCCAGATTTCTCAATCGATTATCAGTTTTTACATTATTAATATGATTAATAACCAGATCATTGGGTATAGATCCATTGAACACCTCGTAAACAAACCTATGACCAAGATAACGAACTTGATTTGTCGATGTTCCTCTAACAGTTACCCTGATATATCCCATATTGCTAATAGTACTAAGAACTTTTTTAGTTTTTCTGTTTCTAATAATACCGCGATCGTTAGCCTCGTATAAATCAAAGACAGGATGTGGCTGAAACTTATCTTCTAAGGGTAAGTTTTCAATGTTGTCATCAGTGACTTTATCGTTCACGTGATATACACGTTGTCCCTCTGGAATATCATCGCAAAACAACGTGTAAATAAAATCTTTTCTAAACATTGCAATCCTCTCGGCATTATCTCCCTTTACACTAATCGTATAACCCGCTGACGTTAATTTGCCATCAGATATTCTAGTTTTGATGTTAATAACCGAAACTAATACATTTCCAACGTATAAGTTATACTTTGGGTGAACATGATAAATCTCTTGCTCACGTGCGCTTGTCAGATTTACTGTCATTATATTATAGGCGATTTTTTTTATCTTTAATTGATTTTTAGCGCATGCGCAGTGTGAGGTAAAGTTATAATTTGGGTGAATTTGATATGCTTCTTGCTCACATGTGTTTGTTAGATTTGCTGTCATTATATTATAGGAGATTTTTTATCTTTAATTGATTTTTAGCGCATGCGCAGTGTGAGAAAATTATCAATTAGATATTACACTATAGTATAATAATGTTAAAATTGCGTGATATAGCTAAGAGAAGCCTTATGGGAGAACCTAAAAAATAGCGACTGCTTTTGCAGGTTTTGATAATAGTTATCAGTTTGATAATCAAATTGTTTTAGTAAATTTTAATGCAGTAAATCTTTACCACCTACTACAGACAACTGTAAAAAGTGAGCTCGAAAAGCACAAAAGTATCAGATTATTTGTGCAATATCATGTTATATTTTCAAAGTTAGTTATAACGGAAGAATTAACTAACAAGGAAATTGCAGAACCTTATATGAACGCAAAATCAAGACGTGTTTTGCTTGGGACTGATCTGTTATCACTATCTGATGAAATACACCAAGAAATCTGGAAATAAATAGAAGAATTCACTCAATTAGGTTCAGGTTGGAAGTTTGAAATGATCAAAGAAATATTGTTTCACACGATGAAATATAACGCATTACGAGGTAGTTCATACATCGACCTGCCACCAAAAATAAAAAGTAAAAGATGTTGTATAAACATCAAATACGTAGATAACAAGTGTTTCCAATGGGCTGTTCTTTTTGCACTATTTCCAGCAGAAAAACACGCTGATCGCGTTGAAAAATATATCAGTCACGTATCTAGATTAAATTTTAAAGATATTAACTTTCCTGTGGCAGAAAATCAAATACCAAAATTTGAAAAGCAAAATAATGTTTCAATTAATGTTTTCGGACTAGATGAAAAAGAGGATGTATACCCGAGATATATTTCAGAAAAAGCTTCACAATCGACTATAAATTTACTGTTTTACAAATATCATTACGTTTGGATTAAAAACTTTAACGGACTAGTTGGTAAACAGTACAATAAAAATAGGAACAAAAAGTTCTTTTGTTACCGCTGCTTGCATCGTTGTGCTAACAATGAAACATTACAAAAGCATTTGCAGTACTGTAATGATGTGCAAAAAATAACAATGCCATCTAAAAAAGATAGTGTGTTACAGTTTGTCCATCATAATCACAAACTAAAAATTCCTTTCGTTATATACGCTGATTTTGAGTGTTTACTTCAACCTGTACTTGGCGTAGAAAATAATCCTAATCAATCGAGTACAAGAAAAGTTCAAAATCATGTTCCGTGTGGAGTAGCGTATAAGTTAGTTTGTTGTACTGATTCTAGATTATCTAAACCAATTAAATTATATCGTGGTAAAAATCCAACTATCTACCTTCTCAAGCAGTTGATTAATGAAGTTGATAATATTACTTATCGTTTGAAAAAAGTAACGCCAATGTTAAAATTAACACCTCAACAAGAATCCGATCACAAGCAAGCAGAAATTTGTCATATTTGTGAAAAAGCTTTTGACTCTGACAACGTTAGTAATAAAAAAGTAGATGACCATTGCCATTTGACTGGACGGTACCGTGGAGCGGCTCATAATCAGTGTAATTTAAAATTTCATGCTCCAGATTTTATTCCGGTTATTCTTCACAATTTTCGAGGATATGATAGCCATATTATAGTAGAAGCTTTTGGTGATCCTGATATAAAATCTCGTCTAAAACTCGATAACGTCATCAAATGCATCCCAAATAATTTTGAAAAGTACATGTCAGTTACGCTAGGTAAATTGCGTTTTATTGACAGCCTGCAGTTTATGGCAGCCTCGTTAGATGAGCTAGTAAAAGGTTGTAGTAAATTTGATAACCTAAGAAACTGTTTTGGAGATAAATTTAATCTACTAGCTAAAAAAGGAGTTTTTCCATACGAATACCTCGACGACTGGAGTAAATTTGATGAAACATCTTTACCTGGCAAAGATAAATTTTACTCACAACTTAAAAATGAAAATATAACTGATGATGAGTACAGGTATGCACAAGATATCTGGAAAGAGTTTGATTGTGAGACTTTTGATGATTAACATGATTTGTATTTGAAAACTGATGTGTTATTACTAGCAGATGTTTTTGAAAGTTTTCGAGAAGTGAGTTATAATAATTACGGACTAGATCCTTGCTGGTATTATTCTGCCCCTGGACTGTCATGGGATGCTCTGCTAAAGTTTAGTAAGGTAAGGTTGGAATTACTGACTGATGTTGATATGTTCAATTTTATTGAAAAAGGTATCCGAGGCGGTATTAGCGTGATAACAAAAAAGTATGCTGAAGCAAACAACAAATATTTGAAACAGTATAACCCTGACCTTCCTTCGAAGTATATAGTTTATCTAGATTGTAATTATTCGATGGCAGAACCAATGCCTCTTGGTGGATTTCATTGGATCACGGCTGATCGATTTCTATCGGAGACAGAAAAAAAGATACCCGAAGATGTTTCCTATTTCGTTGAAGTTGATCTTGATTATCCAAATTCGCTACACAAATTACATAGCGATTACCCTTTCTGTGCGGAATCGATGGTCATAGATTATAGTTTGTTATCAAAAGAACAACAAGCGTTAGCATCACCAAGGCAACATTCCATGGTGAAGAAACTAGTACCAAATTTACTTGATAAGAAAAATTACATTTTGCATTACAAAGTTTTAAAACAAGCAGTCGATGCTGATCTTGTGTTGAGAAAAGTTCATCGTGTACTAAAATTTAATCAGTCGCCGTGGATGAGAGGTTATATTAACTCAAACACTTCAAGAAGGGCTGCAGCGAAAACAGAGTTTGAAAAAAACTTCTTTAAACTGATGAACAATTCCGTTTTTGGTAAGACGATGGAGAATATTAGGAAACGTGTAAATATTGAAATAGTTAATGATGTCAATCGCAGAAACAAACTTGTGTCAGACGATGAGTTTGTGAGCATGAAAATATTTAATGAAAATCTTGTTGCAATACAAAGAAGAAAAGTAAATCTAAAACTAAATAAGCCGATCTTTGTTGGAGCTGCAGTGTTAGATTTATCAAAGTGGCTGATGTACGATTTTCATTACACTTTTGTTAAAAATCAGTGGCCGGCTAGTAGATTATTGTTTACTGATACTGATTCGCTCGTATATGAAATCGAATGTGAGGACATCTATCAGGACATGTACAATAAACGACATCTGTTTGATCTTTCCGATTATCCACGTGACAGTAAATTTCATGACGACACAAATAAAAAGGTGATTGGTAAGTTTAAAGATAAAATGAACTCAAGCGCTATCAAATACTTTATCGGATTACGTAGTAAAGTGTATGCCGTATTATTGGACAATAATAAAATACGAAAAAAGCAAAAGGTCTGCCTCGTGATTTTGTTAAAAAGTTTATGAAATTTGATGACAACAGGTATGCGCTTGATGGCGGTGTTAGTTTTATGAGAGCTATGGCAATTCGAACTAATCATCATAAACTCGAAACAGATGTCATTATCAAACGTGGATTGTATAATTTTGATGACAAACGCTATTGTAAAAATGGGATAGATGCATTTGCCCTTGGGTATTGTCATGATGATAGATCTATACTCGACATTATCTTTTCCAACTGAAATTTTATCTAAACTTATAAAATAATGTTTGAAAATTTGACAATGACAAATAGCTACAATAGTAACATCAAATATCTAATGATGGACGGTAAACAATTGACAGTTGAATTTAATAATGAAACATCAGGTATATGTTTTAATGGAACACGTGACAATTTAAAACTTTCGCTCATCAGATCTGATAACAGCGTGTATTTCAATTATCTCGAACAATTGTATCAAAAGTTGCTAGCGGAATTTAAAATCTTTCATAGCCCCATTAGCCAAAAAAACTATACTAAACTCACAATTGATCTCGATCGGTCAAAGGTATATTTTATCAACAAAAAATATCCTCTGAACAAACCAGAAATGAAAGATTTGTTTGAGTCCCATCGCTGTGTGAGCGGTAAAGTAAAATTTAGTATCTATAGTCGTGATAGTGAAGTATTTTTAATATCAACAGTTGAAACATTAATCATTAGTAATGAGATATAAAATAATATCATTTTCATTCTAATGCTAGTTTAATATCCACCTTGTTAACTGAAACGTTCTAATGCACAGTTTAATTTTCATCCTGTTATCTGATAAAAAATTTGTGGTAAAACCTATTTGCTGTCTTTAGAATAATCGTATTCCACGCATGCGCTGGTCTAACAAATTCGTCACTTCTGTTGACAGAGCTTATCGCATTCCAACACCTGTTGTTTTGTCTGGTTACAAAATACCTGTCTACGTAGTAGTAATATTAGGAAACAAGAGGTTTGGGGTGGGGTGATCATTCCAACACCTGTTGTTTTGTCTGGTTACAAAATATCTGTCTACGTAGTAGTAGTATAGGGAAATGAGGGTTTGGCGGGGGTGGGGGAGGAGGTGTGGGAGGGTGGTGGTGGGCCAAAACCCTCATTTTCCTATGATATGGGGGATAATTTAGAACTATAATTTATACTTGTTTGGAGGGTAAAAAAAAGTGAGCTAAAACCCTCATTTAATTTATACTTGTTTGGAGGGTAAAAAAAATAAAGTGGGCTAAAATCCTCATTTCCCTATACTACTATCCATCATTAAAATTGCGAATATTTATAATACAACTTTGATAGCTTGCTGTTGCTGAGCCCTGGAATCAAGTAGTAATGTAGTTGATATTATTCTTATTTTATCTGATAGATAAAACTCGGAGTGCTCTGCGGTTAATAAATTAATTAGCCGTGATAAGATCTCTATGTAAAATATAATATTCATCTGGATGTTAGATAACCATTTGATACCAAAGTATCTAAAATATCAACAATTTCGCTGTCTATTTCAGTGATCACGTGTCCGGCTTTTTTCGATGAAATTACTAGCATCAGTCGATCAACTATTCCAGGTTGGGAGTTATGGATCTTAACACCGGTTTTTTTTTTCTTCGTCTTGAGTACGTTTTACGCCTTTTATCAGTAACGTCAAATAGCTTATAAAATGTTCATTTGTATGGTGGTTATCAAGTTTTGTATTTATCAGCAGTATACATCATTACACTAGGAATAATTTTAGGAAGCAGTTTATCATACGAATCTAAAAATTCTTTATCACTCTCTGCTTTCTAAATATTTTCTTCAGTTTTTAATTATATATTTTGAATTTTTATCAGCTTATCAATAAAAGTATTGTATTTTTCTGCTGACCATATGCAAATTTGATAAAGGTCATTTGTTCATCAAAAATATAATCTCTCAAAACATTGGTTTAATCTTCCAGTAATATTGATTCTTTTGTAGATCTTTTTAATATCACATAAGTATATCCTCATCTAATATCTTTGTGACTATGATATCAGTATGAGCTTTCTGTTTCCCTGATAACACTCTCTGTCATTGTACTGATTCAGTGATCACATATTTTACCTCTTGTAGCACACTAGGATCTTCCATTTTTTCAAATAACTTTATTCTGTCCTTCTTCAACTTTACCACATAATCCTTTCACAAATTATTATGCACGATTGTCTGTTGATTATTCAGAAATATCTAGTTGTTTGCCAAGTACGGCTTTAGTAACAGGTTTTAAAGGTAGTGCAGTTTCTTCTGCTATTTGTTGTTGTCCGTCACCTTCTTGCTCAACTTTTTTCTTAAATGCGGTTCTTCTTGCAGCAAATTTCTTTGTACTCGTCTCGCGTCCATTTTTATAAGTATATGTTAGATTAATTTTTGGATTTCTCAAACAATCTAAAATCTTATCTATTCCACATCTAAGCGTGTTTTTTTTTTCGATCTCGTGCTAGTTTATGAAATAAAAATTTTTACTTTTCTTGGCAAGTAGTGTCATGATAAAATTTTGCATAATCTCTGCACTGCATTCGCGCTATATTTTGTACGTCAACATTGTTGAATCCAGTAAATAAAAAAAACGGTATGTCGCCTGATAAATCGATCGAAGTTACATAAACCCTGTGCAAGATAAACTGTATTACATTTTCTTTTCTGCAACAATGAAAAGTACAATTTTATCTTGTTCATTTCGCTATTGCTCAGCGGGATGTCGTCAAATACAATTTTCTTATATTCATCCGAATCTAGCTCAGCAACCTGAATGAGATCTACAGGTTGTTTTATGATAAGAAATATCATCACCAACGCCACATTCGGTTTTAGTTTTTCATTATATCGCAACACAGCTCGTATTTGTTCTGCAGTGGGTTGGTTGCGTAGATATAAACTCGATTGTTGCTTAACATGTCGTTAAACAACAAATTCATTAATAATTAATTTTGTCTGATCCAGTTGTCATACTATCAGATAATCCCAATCAGGAAGGTCATAGTTATGCTGAAGTTTCATTAATCTCTCCGTGTCAAAGTTAGTTATGCTGATGTTTGATTAATCTCTCAGTGTCAAAGTTAATTATGCTCATTCTGTATTAAATTAAATGTCATAAAATTAAGTTTTATCAGGTGGTCAAAGGTAAAGTTTATGAGGTGGTCAAAGTTAAATTTTATCAGGGGTGGTCAAAGTTAAAATTTAACGCGTGGTAAGAATAAGAATGAGCGATAACACAAAATTTGGTACGTTTACCAAAATTTGACCAGAATAAATAAAAAAGACAACTAAAGCTAGCGCAGATTTAACAAATAGCGATCCGGAGATAGAATGACAGGTAACTTAAGTATGTCAGGTGAGCGAGTGCTAAACCTTGAAATAACATATCCTATCTAACGCACTAGTTGTAAGTTTTGCCCAGATTACGATGATTGGTAATAGCAATCGATCGCTGAGAGGCGGAACAATGACACGATCGATAAACATGGCGGGTAATAGAATAATAAATCTATAAGCGGAATACCCTCCTGATGACGTAATTTACATACACGCTTTAAGTTATACACATCCTAAGGTGAGTGATAAAAGCAAGTTGTCACTAACCAGTGGAACCATTGCAGTAAAACATATATATATGGCTGTAAAATTAATATTTAATGCTCAATTCAATAATACAACGTTGACCAACTATTTTATAACAAATGTAAAGTTCGTCAGAGACAATTTTGTGACAACATCAAGTGATAAGATGACAAGTATGTCAAACGTGAGCGCTAACAAAAATCATCAGGTTTAAATGAGAACAATGACAACTTGGTTAGAGTTGTACGAATGAGAGGCCCTCGACTAAAATACACAGAGATATTAATATAATTAGTAAATACTGATTTCCTTGTGACTGATAAGAACAACGACAGAAGGTTAGAAAGTTGCTGTGAAATAAGTTGCTAGAGATAAATAAAGAAAATCTTTAGACTATCGACAAATCTACCCTAGTTAAAAACAAAATCATATAGTGGTCAAAAGCCAGAACAAGAGCGACTAAAATTATTCACGATGAGCTTGACAAACTAGCTGAAACAAGAAAAAATGTTTTAAAAAATCGTGAACTCAAAGACACATTTGCTAAACGTCGAATATTTCGTGTGGTTGGCATGGACTATTATAACATTGGCATGGCATTCTCCATCTGTGCTGCCAGAATTTAAAGTTTATGTACCCTATGCGTCATAGCAGTAACAAATGCTACGGCACCAGCATTTGAGTCATCATTTTAGTCAATGTCGAGGTAGTTATTCACAATCGCGTTAATTATATCCTGTCGTTCTGCAAAGTCTGGCAGTTGCCCTAGTCTGTCAATCCCGTGTGGTGCTGGAATATACGCGGGTATGGGGTTGATTTGTCGACCTAGTATACGGGTTGGAATTTACAGGCAAGGTGATTGGTGCCATAGCATATTCAGAACTGATTGATTAATTGATCTTATTTTGGTTTTGTGCATTGTTGTACTTTGGATTTTTTGTCCTTGAAATCGTTTTGGGGATACAACCAAATGGGAAGTTATGCGAATACTAAAATAGGATTGCTTTGCTAATTTGTTCTTGATTTCAGTCTTCTCGTTATCAATCGGCCGTCAGCTAAATTACGGTCTACTCGTTTAACTATATTACGGTCTACTAGTCCAACTAAATTACTGTCTATTCGTCCAGCGTAAGTGCGGTCTGCACGTCCAGTTATATTACGGTCTACTAGTCCAGCTAAATTACGTTCTAATCGCCTTGCTAAATTAAGTTGTATTCATCCAGCTACATTATGATCTTGCTACCAGCTAAATCACGGCATAATTGTCCAGCTACACTGCGGTCTACTCATTCACCTAAGCAAACTATTTATTCTGTTATTTCAAAGATTGTTTTTGCAGTTATGTAGTATTGAATTTTCTACTTTGCTGTTGTAGGTTATTTAGTATTCTACTTTGCAGTTGTAGGGTATTTAGTATTCTACTTTGCAGTTGTAGGATATTTAGTATTCTACTTTGCATTTGTATGGTATTTAGTATTTTACTTTGCAGTTGTAGGGTATTTAGTATTCTACTTTGCAGTTGTACGGTATTTAGTATTCTACTTTGCAGTTGTACCGTATTTAGTATTTTACTTTGCAGTTGCATGCAAAAAGCTGAGGTTGGCTAGAATTGGGTGTATAGAACATTACAAATCAGGTTGATTTACCGACAATGCTGATTTCCTTAAACTCCATTAACGAATATCTTTGATTAGTGGAAGTTATTTAAAGAAAAAAAAAACACGGTTTCGAGTCTGTAAGCCACTGCAGGGTTCTTTATTCATTGTACCACCTCTCTGTACCATTTTCGCTAAGTAAGGGCCTCTGCTATTTAATGATTCACTTAACTATTTTTGTATAGTATAAGTAGTAGAGGGAAATGAGGGTTTCGGCCCACTTTATCTTTTTACCCTCCAAACAAGTATAAATTATAGTCCTAAATTATCCCCCACCCCTTTTTCCAAAATAGTGAAATGAGGGTTTTAGCCCACCGCCACCCTCCCCCTCCCCCACCCCCGCCAAACCCTCATTTCACTATTTTGGAAAAAGGGGTGGGGGATAATTTAGGACTATAATTTATACTTGTTTGGAGAGTAAAAGATAAAGTGAGCCGAAACCCCTCATTTCCCTCTACTACTACTATGTAGACAGGTATTTTGTAACCAGACAAAACAACAGGTGTTGGAATGCGATAAGCTCTGTCAACAGAAGTGACGAATTTGTTAGAACAGCGTATGTGTGGAATATGATTATTCTAAAGACGGCAAATAGATTTTACCACAAATTTTTTATCAGATAACAGGATGAAAATTAAACTGTGCATTAGAACGTTTCAGTTAACAAGGCGGAAATTAAACTAGCATTAGAATGAAAATGATATTATTTTATACCTCATTACCAACTGTTAATGTCTCAACTGTAGATATCAAAAATATTTCATTATCATGGTAATAGAGGCTAAACTTTATTTTACCGCTCACATAACGACGGGACTCAAACAAATCTTTTATTTGTGATTTGTTAAGAGGGTATTTTTTGTCGATAAAATACACCTTTGACCGATCAAGATCAATTGTAAGTTTGGTGTATTTATGCTGACTAATCGGACAGTGAAAGTTGTTAAATTCCGCTAGCAACGAACTTTTG